>JAHUUD020000062.1:0-670309 GCA_020010945.3 Muscidifurax raptorellus
TAACTCCCTTACGGGTCACATTGAGGCGGTAAGGTTCTTCTTGTCCACTCGTCCCTACTATCACGTAATAGCTGTAACTGAAACTTGGCTGGATGACAAGGTAAAAACCATACCCCTACTTAACAACTACACACTTCACAGACGGGACAGAAAAAGAAACGGTGGAGGTGTGGCCCTCTATATTCATCACTCACTCACAGCTACGGTTCTGACATCATCTGACGGTGTTTGGTCGGGCAAGCCAGGGAAGCCGGAGTATCTCTGTGAGATCTCTGCAAAAGGTCTTGCACCCATCTTTGTTGGCGTTGTGTATCGTCCGCCCCATGCCCCCTTCATTCACAACTATTCCACAAAGATAATCATGGGTGACTTTAATACAGACCAACTCTCCCGGTCAGAGGATGCCAAGATCATCAAGGCTTTCATCGAGGAGAACTCCCTTCAGTCGGCTCCTTATGGTGCTACACATCATAAACCGGAATCAGACACCTGGCTTGACCTCTGCTTAATCAACGAGCAGGACCGCCTGCTCTCGCACTGGAAGACTGACACACCTTTCATCAACGGACATGATCTTATTACGGCCACCCTAGACGTACAGATTCCACGCTATGAACCAAAAACTTTTACTTACCGAAACTACAGTGGAATCAGCGCCGAGAGACTGAGGGTTTATCTCGGTACCTGTGACTGGTCATTACTCGATACTTCATCACTTGACGCTTGCATCACCACTCTCAACACCAACTTGACTAATGCCATCAATCGTCTCGCCCCATTGCGTATAGTGACTCCTGGACCAAAACGTCACACATGGTTTACCACGGCTCTTCGTGACCTCTTGAAAGAACGGAACAGACTCTACAGACGGTTCCGCAGATCACGTCTCCCGCTGAATCTGTATTTTTATAGACTTGCGAGAGACAATGCTCATAAACAGGACGAGGATGCCAGGTTGAATCACTATCACTCACGCCTGTCCTCCCTGACTGACGTCGGCGAGATCTGGAGAGAGCTTAAGAGACTTGCGAGTTACCACCTCCAAAGAAAAACCACCCTCTCGCTTCTCCATTGAAGACCTCAACGTGCACTTTAGCGGAATTTCCAATGATCCGCTAACCCCTGCCGTTGAGGAATATCTGCTTACCCTGGAGGGTCTGAACATCCCCGAACATTTCAATTTCAGGGAGATAACGGAATCGGACGTTTCAGATGCGGTGATGCACTTTGACTGCCAGGCCAGGGGCAGCGACTAAGCACTGCCGGTACTCGTTCCATTACTATGTCGCATTTTCAACCTGTCCTTGAGCGAGTCATGCTTCCCTTCGAGCTGGAAGAAGTCACTAGTGCATGCACTGAATAAAGTCAGCTCCCCTACATCTCTAACTGACTATCGTCCGATCTCCCTCCTATACTTCTTGTCCAAGGCGCTGGAGTGGCTAGTGCACAGGCAAACCTCCGAATATCTCGAATCAAGACTTTTTCTCGATGACCTACAAATAGGTTTCCGCACTGGCCACAGCACGTAGTCCGAGTTGATCAAGTTGACTGATGATGTCAGGCTTGGCATGAACAAAATGAAGGTAACACTTCTACTTCTTTTTGATTTTAGCAAGGCGTTTGATACCGTGTGTCACGTCAGGCTACTCAGAAAGCTAACCTCCTTCGGCTTTTCTAAGCAGGTCATCCGCTGGTTCGCTTCCTACCTTACTGGGAGAACTCAGGCTGTCATTGATGACAGTAATGAACTCTCCAACTTTCAACCACTAAACATGGGAGTACCACAGGGGTCCGTACTGGGACCACTATTATTCTCACTGTATATCAATGACATCAGCCTCTGCCTTGACATAGACGTATCTCATCTCATTTATGCGGACGACCTGCAAATTTACAGCCAATGCCACCTTGATGGGTCTGATTCCTGTTCCGAGAGGATGAGTGCTAATGCCGAGAGGATCATGGGCTGGGCTGCGCAGAATCATCTCAAACTAAACGTTCTCAAAACGCAGGCGATCTTCTTGGGCTCTTCCTATTATATCAATGCACTACCTTCAATGGCTAATACTTACATTAACATCGGAGGAGCCAGGGTTGAATATCAGTCGCCTGTTCGCAGTCTGGGACTGGTGCTCGATTCTAAACTCACCTGAAAAGAATACGTTACACAATTGTGTAAGCGTGCACACTCGCTCATGTATAGATTGTACTTCTTTAAAAAGAGCACTGGTTTCGAGCTACGAAAACATCTTGTGCAAGTCCTACTATTTTTCATCATCGACTACTGCTCATTAGTTGACTGTGACCTGACACAAGAACTGGACATCAAGCTACAGAGACTGGTAAACACAAGTATTCGTTACATCTATGGTGTAAGGAGAGATGTGCACATTACCCCCTACAGGCGCGAGTTGCAATGGCTCACCACCACTGGACGTAGGAAGTACTTTATGGCCTGTTTCCTTAGGAAACTTTTTAACACCGCTACTCCATCTTATATCATGGCCTTTTTTGACTTCCACGTCGCACTCTGCCCCGTGAGGGGTGAAGTGACCCCTCTGGACATCTCCACTTTCGTCACGGAGACGCAGAGGAATTCATTCCATATAAGCGCCTTATACCTTTGGAATACATTGCCGGCTCATATTCGCGACATCAAAACACTGTCATCCTTCAAGTGTCAAGCAAAGCTACACTTCCTCACTATTGAAAACACTTAAACACTACACAATCACCTACAACTACACTACCTTATCATTCAATACACTTTCACTCACCCTATCGTCAAACCATCAAATCATCATCATAATTCATTCATTTACTCTATTCATCCATCTACTGCATCCTATCTCTAAGTTAGCTATAAGTATTTATGTATGCTTTATTTTGTATTATTCTTTTAATGTTTTTTCTACAACAAAATGTACAGCAATTAAAATTCTCCCTCTCCCTCTCCCTCCCTCTCTCCCTCTCTCCCTCTCTCCCTCTCTCCCTCTCTCCCTCTCTCTCTCTCTCTCTCTCTCTCTCTGTAAGTACAACTGTCTTTCCTTGCACGCCTCTGTTTTTGTTCTGCTTTCTGCCGCTTTTTGCCCTCAGGCATTTTCATTTGCAGTTTGTTGCACGCTCCTTAATGCAACCTTCAAGCTGATGTAAAATTCACTGGAGGCTGCATTTGCTTTTACTACTTTTCTGCACTTCAAACTTCATCACTGCAACATAACCTGCAAATCTCCTGGCGCCGTTTTTCTCTGCTTGGCTTGATTTCTATCTCTTCGGACATACACGTGGTGACACCTCTTAAGTCGACGGAACAACAGCTCCCGCTCCATCAAACACAGGTCGGTGCGCTCCACTCTACTTACTCACCACTACCACTATCTGGCGACGAGTTTTACAAGCTCTCTTACCTGCTCTACCTTATCTCTCTACCTTATCAACTGCCAGTAAGTTGCCGGCAAAAAATGAGCAATAGCGTGGAGAAGCTCACGGCCACTGGCCACAGCACACAGTCCGGCTTAATTAAGTTGACTGATGATGTCAGGCTTGGAATAAACAGAAAGAAGGTAACACTTCTACTTCTTTTTGATTTTAGTAAGGCGTTTGAGAACAGTGTGTCACGCCAGACTACTCAAAAAGCTAACTTTTTTCGGCTTTTCTAAGCAGGTTATCCACTGGTTTGCCTCCTATCTCACAGGCAGAAAGCAGGCCGTCATTGGTGACAATGAAGAACTCTCCACTTTTCTACCGCTAAACACGGGAGTACCACAGGGGTCCGTACTGGGACCACTATTATTCGCATTGTACATCAATGACATCGGCCTCTGTTTGGACTCGGACGTATCTCATCTCATCTACGCGGATGACCTGCAAATTTACAGCCAATGCCACCATGCCACGAGAGGATGAGCGCTAATGTCGAAAGGATAATGGGCTGGGCTGCGCAGAATCATCTCAAACTAAACGTTCTCAAAACGCAGGCGATCGTCCTGGGCTCCTCCTATTATATAAACGCTCTTCCTTCCACTGCTAACACCTACATTAAAATAGGAGAGGCCCGGGTTGAATATCGGTCGACAGTGCGTAGCCTGGGGCTAGTGCTTGATTCTAAACTCACCTGGAAAGAGCACGTTACACAACTGTGTAAACGTGCACACTCGCTCATGTACAGATTGTATTTTTTTAGAAAGTGCACTGGTTTCGAGCTGCGCAAGCATCTTGTGCAGGCTTTACTTTTCCCCATCATTGACTATTGTTCATTGGTATACTGTGACCTCTCACAAGAACTTGACACCAAACTACAGAGACTGGTGAACACAGGAATACGTTACATCTATGGTATAAGGAGGGACGAGCATATCGCCCCCTACAGGCGTGAGTTGCAATGGCTCACCACCGCCGGACATAAGAAGTACTTTACGGCCTGTTTTCTAAGAAAACTCTTCAATACTGCTACTCCATCCTACATCTTGGCCTTTTTTGACTTCCACGTCGCACTCCGCCAAGTGAGGGGCGAGGTGACTCCCCTGGACATCCCTGTTTTCGCCACAGAGCCGCTGAGGAATTCATTCCACGTAAGCGCCTCATATCTCTGGAACTCATTACCAGCTCATCTCCGCAACATTAAATCATTACCTCCTTTCAAACGACAGATCAGGCAACATTACCTTAATCTAGAGAAAATTTAAATAGTCGTCTCGAATCCAGCTTACATAATATTTCTCACCCCATATACAATCATGCATACCACACTCATTCAAAGCATTTCGTCTCACACCATTACTCATACATGCATCCTCATTCTTCATTTTAATTTCTAAATTTTTAAGCTGTATTTTTCTACAAACACTTTTGTAAATATTTCTGTATTATATATCTTTTAACTCTTTTTTTGTATAACATAATGTACAGCAAATAAATCTAATCTAATTTAATCTAATCTAATCTAATCTCTCTCTCTCTCTCTCTCGCTCTCTCTCTCTTTCTCTCTCTCTCTCTCTCTCGCTCTCTCTCTTTCTCTCTCTCTCTCTCTCTCTCTCTCTCTCGCGCGCGCTCTCTCTCTCTCTCTCTCTCTCTCTCTCTCTCTCTCTCTCTCTCTCTCTCTCTCTCTCTCTCTCTCTCGCACTCGAAGCGTCGGTATACAAGCACGTATACAGCCGTGAGTGCGAGATAAAAACGTCTCTCTCACCCCCATATGCTGCGTCCATAGTGCAGCGAGTGCGAGAGAGAGAGTATATATACGCACGGCAGTGCATTGCATTAGCGCTCTCTCTCTCACTCGCAGCGTCGCACAGTGGGAGATTTTTAAAAAATCGTTCCAAAATTCAACGGCTCTTACTAGAATTGTCCTAGCCGTCCGAAACTTTACGGAATACAAGTTTGAGTCATCCAAATTAGAGGAAAATTATTAAAAAGATCGTTGGATCATGTACACGGATGTTACATGGATTAGTAAGTATACGAGAAAATATCAAATGTTGTCATATGTTGATAAATAAGAATGTATGTAAGTATGTATATATATATATATATATATATATATATATATATATATATATATATATATATATATATATATATATATATATATATATATATATATATATATATTTATATATATATACACACACATATACATACTTATTTATCAACATATGACAATGTTTGATATATATATTGTAACGGGGTGGTTTTTAGGCGGCTATCTGCCTATGTACCCCGTACAAATGCAAAGTCCTCCTGCACTTTGCTTTTGCGAGATGCTGTACTCGCTCGTGTGATCGCCTACGTGCGACGATGTCCCGGTGCTCAGTATGCACTACACTCCTGTGTAGTGCCCGCGGAGGCGGCGGTATTCGGCGGTTCAAATAGGAAGAGGGATCGGGACGACGATCGAATGAACACACTACCGATTCTAATAAAAAAGCGTTTATTCAGTTTAACAATCCGGCGTCCGTGTTGCGCGTATTCGCGTCGCGAGAATGCCACAAAATATACCGGAACAACGACTGGGGCCAAATGCCTCGCCAGTCGATCGCGCATAAAACAAAAGGAAATCAGATCCTACTTTTTGTCGCGGTGATCCTTGTCGTACGCTGGCCAGGGAGTCCTCTGTTCGACCTTGCCGTCTTCCTGGGTCGTGGTAGCGTTGGTTGCTGCGGTTGCTGCCATTGCTGCTGTTGCTGCTCAAGATGCTGCTGTTGCTGCTAGGCTGATGTCTTTGCTGCTGCTGTATCTATAACTTTTGTCGCGCGGCGTTGCTACTACTCGCGAGTGCGGTCAAAAGTTAACTGTCTCGAATTTCCCTCGAATTGCGAGATCTCTACCGGCCTTCCCGCGCTTTGGCTCCCCGCGCCGACGTGCGCGTCTCGCCGCCCGTTACAATATATATATATATATATATAATAAAAAATATACTTTATTCAACATATTAGTTTTTAAAGTTACATAGTATTTTTAATTTCCTCTCTTTTCTCTTCCTCTCTCAATTATTCTTTATTTCCATTGTTTGTGTATCTGTGTGTGTGTGCTTGTGTCTGTCTGTTGTTTGCGTGGTGTGTAATTTAATTCATGTGTGTGTCTAATTAGTGATTGTGTGTCAGTGTAACTGTTCTTGTAGTGTATTTTCTTCTCTGTTCTTTTTTCTGGGTTTCCTTCTCTCCTTTCCTTTGTCTCCTCATCATTTTCCTCTCTTTATGTGTCCCACTCTAGCTCCAGCCTACTCTAGTCTCTCTTCAGGTTTTTATCCTTTATTCTTGTCTGTGTCTTGGCTTTCTAAGCTCTCTGCTTTCTCTTCGCCTAATGTTGTTGCCTCCCCTCTTTTGCGCGTTCTTAAGCTGATTCCGCGTGTATATGCTCCAGATTTTCCTTAGCGCTGCATCCGCCTTCCCTTTTACTCTTTTTATTTGATCTTCTTCCTTGTTATTGCATTTCATTTCGTACCCCAGGTATGTGAACGTCTTGACTCTATTTCTTTCTCATCCCATTCGAAGGTGATCTTCTTCTTCCTACCTCCTCTTTTCCTGCATCTCATTATTTTCGATTTTTCGACATTCAGTTCCAGCCCTTTCTTCTTTATGTATTTCTTAAACTTCTTCAGCATTTTCTTCATTCCTTCTTCGTTATTCGCCATTAATACTATGTCGTCTGCATAACCTATTAAGTGTACTTTCCTGTTGCCTCATGTCAGCCCTCCTTCTTGTACTTCCCCCATTTCTTGTTCTAGATCTGCGAATGCGATGTTAAACAACGCTGGACTGAGTGGGCACCCTTGCCTTACTCCTTTTTCTGTTTTGAATTTCCCTGTCCTTGTTTTACCAATTCTTACTCTGCTATGTGTGTCTTTGTATATCTCTTTTATTTTCCTTGTCTTTTACTTTTTTCTTTTCCATCATTTCCCATATCTCTTCTCTTATTGGTTTATCAAACGCCGCTCGCATGTCTGCGAAGAATAGAAACACTTTTCCTTTTTCTTTTTTTATTTCTTTCTCTACTATGGCTTTAACTATATATATCGCATCTATTGTGCCTCTTCCTTCTCTGAACCCCATTTGTGTGTCATCCAGTACCTTCTTCTCTTCCAGCCCGGCCCTTAATTTCTTTTCTATTATATTTGCGTAAATTTTATATCCCGTGTCCATCAGCGTTATTCCTCTATAGTTTCCTACTTCATCCTTATCTCCTTTTTTATAAATCGGCGCGATCAGTCCCGTGTTCCATTCCTCTGGGAATCCATTCCCTTTCTATATCTCATTTAGGATGTTGTATAGGAAGTCTTCAACTCTGTCCCCTCCTAATATCCATGCCTCGTTCTGAATCTCATCTTCTCCTGCTGCCTTTTTCTTTTTCAGTTTCCTGAATGCCTCTTTAATCTCTTCATGTGTGATCTCCTCCTCCTGTTCTCTTTCCCTCTTTTGATTCACTCTTTCCTTCTCTCTTTGTTCTCTTACTCTTTCCATGTCTTCCTCTCTGTTTTTTTCTCTTTCTTCTGCTTTTTTTCCGTCCAGTAGTTTCTTGAAATATTCTTCCCATTCCTTTTCTGTAATTTTTTCGCTGAGTCTCTCTCTCCCTTTCCTCCTTTTCCTGTTTACCACTTCCCAGAAGCCTTGTCCTTTTTTTTTCATTTTGTAGTTCTTCTATTATTCTTTCCCCCTCTTCTTTCTTCTTCTTAACTAATAGCTATCTGTATTTGTTGCGTTCATTTAAGAATTCTTGTCTTCCCTTCCTTCTCTCCAATTCCTTAGTGCTTTTTTAACTTTATTCCTTGCTACCTTGCATTCTTCGTCCCACCATCCTTCGACTATTCTTTCAACTTTCTTTCTTCTTTTTGTTATTGCGTTTTTACTATTTTTTTGAGCTCCTTCCAGTCGTTCGGCACCCATGCTTTCTCTAGCCAGCTTCTGTATTCTTCTATTCCTTTTTCTGTCCAGTCTGTTATTAGTTCCTCTTCCTCTATCTCTATCCTTTTCTTCATTTTCAGTCTCAGTTCCACCGGGAAGTGGTCTGACTTCCATTTCCCTCCTATTCTCATGTTATCCATTGTTTCTCTTCCTTCTTCGTTTGTTATTATATAATCTATCATCGAGCTACTATTTCCTCCCAGGTATTTCCATTCTCCCCGCCAACCTCCTTCTATATCTCCGTTTATTATGTGCATACCTACTTCTTTTAGTTTCTTTATCATTCGTCTTCCTTCTTCGTTTATGTACTTATCTTTTGATTTCCTGCTCTCTTCTTTGTCCTCTGTCGTGAGGCTCCTTCCTCCTTTTACCGCTGTTCTTGCATTAAAGTCTCCTCCTATTATTATTTTTTCTTCTTTTTCTTCCTTGCAAATCTTCTCTAGCTCCACCCAATTTTTTCCTACTTCTTCTCTCATATATACTACTCCCACTCTCACCTTCTCCTTTTCCGATTTTTGCTGTTAACATTTCATTCGTGGGTTCTTTCCCCCAAACTATTTCCATGTCTTTGTTTATATTTTGTATTGCCAACACCACCCCTCCTCTTGCTCTACCTTTTTGGTGTAACCTTATTGCCGGTTTCGTGTTAAATTCGTATCGCTTTAATTTAATCCCCCATATTTTATTGTTTTTCTCCTGTACCCATGTTTCCGTTAGCCCTACTATATCGAATTCCTTAACGTATTCCCAGTCACTTTCTTTCATTTTCCCCATCCCTGCTATGATCCACCAGACTGCTTTTATTTCTGTTTCCTTGTCTCTTTTATTCCTTCCTCCTTTCCTTTTCCGATTTTTGCTGTTATCATTTCGACATGACAAAATTCATGGTTTTATGAGGTTATTAGGTCTATTTGTGTTGTAAATTGCAATTCATTTTATTACGAAGATCCGGAGAAAGGAAATACATTATTAAATTAATATACTTGAATGATACATACGAACAAGGAACAATATTTTAATTATTAAGGGATTTATTATTATCTTTTATTCCAATTTTTTAAGTAAATTTAATAATATAAATGACCGGTTAACTTCAGCTACTCCTACTTTCGGCTATTAAAATTATTACATAACGTGAAAAAACTATGCTATAAAATGAAAATTTAAAATTTTATCTTTACCGTTATAACATAAAGATGTTTATAAAATAATTTAATCTACGAAGTACTAGTACCGATTATATAGTAGTAGTATCGATTTCGATCAGCTTTAACAACTGCAGCGAATGCGCGAAATGTAGCGGTTGAACAATTCAATTAGATCCACCGCTTTATTAGTGTGACTCAAGCACTGTGTATTGTCTTCACCTCGCGGAAACCTGTTGATGTGACTTGCGTCCACTATGTGTGTGTGCGTAGATTTTCGAAGCTCGTCAAAATAGTCGTACAGACCCCATAAAAATAACATTTAAAATTTATTTTAACATGTTATTATAAAAAGCATTGTCTCTAAAGTATCAATGTCTTCCTTGTTGTTATAAAAATAGATTAATAACGGACGAGAAGTAGTTTTTTATAAATACTTTTTCTTTCAAGATATTTTATTTAGTTAAGCGGATTAAAGAGTTTAAGTTTTAAGAGTTAGATTAACGGATAACCTCCAAGCAAAAACTAAAGTTCCTTGTCGGAAAACGAATATTTTTTCCTTTTGCAGAACTCCTTGATGGATTGAAATTAACACCTGTATCGTCACTATCATTTTGCTGCGAACTGCGAGCAGCTAAATCTATAAAGCACGTACAGGATACTAACTATACTACTAATATACCTGCATTACATTTTCGATGTAATTTCGAACAACGAAATATGCCGTACAACGAAATAATATACCCGAAAACCCGACCTCAGCATATACATCGCAGGATGCAGGGATCGCATCAAAACATAAAAACTGATACTGCAAACGGATGCGTGAACTTGTCTCCAGCACAAAGATGCACACAATGTCGAAATAATTTCTCCAGAATCAACAAATAGTTGATCGTTACGTTGATAAATAAACTACTTTTTATTTTATATATTTATGCCAAATTTCCAATCGATCACTCAACAAATAAAAAAATGTCATTTGGATGAATATTCCAGTATATCGATGGCTGAGCGGAATAACGGCCTATTTCAGAACCCGTTTCGAGAACGGTCTATATGGCGAGTCGCTTCGAGAATAACCGATCCTTTTCTGCGTCATTTCTATTCCCGATGCGAATAAATTTCTTCAATTTTGTTTTCAAATTCAATTACACGTTTTTAAAGCACGCAGAACTACTATACAAAAATTGCAGAAAATTAATCGCTGTTATTCCCCTTAGCCGTCTGTGACGAGGTTCGCTCGTCAGGCCAAGCACTGATTCCTCGCCTCGCTCTCGTTACTTGCGACGCAACAACAACAGGAAAATAATTCCTTCTTTGTTGTTTGTAGCGATAACGAGAGGAGGACAGAGTCGCGGCCAGAGCCATAGCTGCCTAGCATTAGCAGGAGCATGTAGCAGCGAGAGATTCGGCAGAGCGGAGAGGGGGAAGCCTCGCTGCGAGCAGCAGTTGGAGCCAGCGAATGCGCGCGCACGCGCGGCCTGTTCCAGCGGCTAGAGTACGGTATCCCACACCTGTGAGATGCGTGTGAAATGTGATTGGGTGTCGGTGGAGGTCCACGTGCGACCTGAATGTATATTAGCGTGAGTGGAGGGGCTAAAGAAGCCTACTCCGCACCGGCATTATTGTTGCGGCCGGCCCTAGTTTTAACTAATTGTAAGGATGTATGAGTGAGGATTGAGGAATGGGTGAATCGCGGTTTGAAAGTCGCGCGCTTTGTATGACTAATTGACGCGTGTCGATGACACGTCAATTAGCGGTTCGCCGACAGGTCCTTCGCAACAAAAGGAGGGTCGCGGCGCGCGACTCTCTCTCTTCATCTAGGACCACGGACGGGAGTACTTGGCTCTCTCGGCTTCGGACCACCGACCAGCTCTCTCGTTTTCGGACCGGCGAAGAGGACACTCGGACCACGGACGGCAACACTTGGTTTTTCGACCAGCGACGAGGTGAGACGCAAAGGAAGACAACCACCGAGATAACGCAAGCAAGACGCACGTGGGAAGCTATCGATCTCAAATCGTGAGGACGAGGACGAAATCAGGAGGAGACACAGCTTGATAGCTAAGGTTGGTGTCAGTCGGTTATTGGGGATTTCGGAGTAGTTATTGCGGTCGGTGAATACCTCGTGGTGCGTCGCGTGTTGCCGAACGGTCGCGAAGTAAGTTGAATTGCGTGGCGTGAGTGTTGCGTGGTATGAATGCGCGGAAGATTGAGTTAAATATATATGGCGAGGCGAAATACGTTGTATCTAGTGGCCAGAGAATAGTTAAATAAATGATATTTCTACTAAATTAATGAATAAACCGAGTCATCATCATCGCTGTTCCTTTCACTTCCTCACACCTACGTGATAGTTGGAGTACGCCCGAGTACTCCATAGTTGTGTCGACGACGGAATCTCCTCGCGAGAGTACAAGTCTCAGCCGCGGCGTGGTTAAACGTTTGAAGTAACAGATTACTATTCGGCCTGGCGCCCATTCTTTTATTAAATTTGGCCGGATCAAGGAATCTTATGTTAACGTTGGTGCTCGGGAGTTACCCCCTGGAAGTCAATTCTAGCCGGGTAACCGCCACGTTACAGTGGCGCCCAACGTGGGGCCTTTGGTCGTCGGAGTGTAAAAGAAATTGTGCGAGAAGAATCGACGTAGTGTGTGTTCGTCAAAGTGACGCGCAGCCATTGTTAGAGTAGCATCGGTTGCTGGTATTTAATGTGCGACGAAAAGTATCTTGCCTCGACTAGTGCAACATAAATGGTGTAGAATCACGTTACAGTGCGGCGACATAAAAGTGTAAACCATTTTTGGTAGACTCACAACGCTAGGCTTATGGTCGCCGCGTGGTGCGAAACCTGCCACGTGGCAAGTCGCGCAAAAACTGGGGTTCACAAATGTGACTCCATGGTTTACCATCGTTTTTCGGTCTAAATCTTTATAGGAAAATTTTATTGTGGTACAGTATCGATATATCAATCAAATAAAATTTTCGCAAGGAATATAAAAATTTTTCCGAGATTTTTCCGAATTTTCGTCGGTATGGTACGTGAAGTTAAATCTCGCCACGTGTATAAAGCCATGTTCGTTAATGCCGTGATTATTTAATTAAAATCGAACCAGCAATTTTTTGTTGTGATAAAGAAGATTAAATTAAATTTTCGTGTTTGTCGTCGTGGGATGCAAGAAGAGTTGTGTAGAGTTTATGAAGAACAGTAGTTCCACGTGTTGAGGAGCCGATTACACGCCTGTATTTTCGTATCACGCTGTAGAGCAAATTTCGGGGAATATTTTTGTGGACGCGCGAATAATTTTTAAGCCTCTTTTGGAGCATTTTTAAAATAAGTCGTGAATGGTGGTGACGACAAAAAATTTTATCGTGCTGAGGTATCGACGGCTTAATTATTTGCGCACAGAAATTTTTGAGGAGACTTGCACGTGGTGGTCAGGAGAAAATATTGCGATCAGTAATCGGATAACTTTGTTCCTGGTGGTACAGACTGAAACACGTGGTGGACATGAAATTTTACGGCAAAGTCGGCAGTGGCTTGATGGGTATTGTATGAACACTTACCATTGCTATATTGTTTATAATTATAATATTTATGTATATATATATATATATATATATATATATATATATATATATATATATATATATATATATATATATATATATATATATATATATTGATGTGTTGAAGTGGGTAGTATATTGAGGTAGTATCCTTTTAGTTGAAGTAACCCAGTTTTGCTCGAAGTTTTTCGTACTGAAGTAGTAATAGGTGTTGACAAAATTCTTTTTTTTTTGGAATTAATTGTATCCTCAAAAGTCGAATTTTCGATTTTGACGCTTGTTGAAGCTTATACATTTATCCAATTGTTGCGTAGTAGTGAACAAGGAATTTAAGCGAATTAATTCATTCTGGGAAAAACGTGGTCGAGTCAGCCCAGTAACAAATTGAGGATTGTATTCGTCAAAGGTCAGCGAGAACAACATCGCTTGTTGTCGCGATTTATTTCCATCGAAGAAAGGCCTACTAGAGTTCGAAAGTTTTCCTTATTATTGTTTACCTTGGGATAGTCTCTACGAATTTATCGTGTTAGCGAGAGTTAAGCGTAAGGCTTTGTTTTTAATTTTCAGGAAGATCATCAGGATTGTGGTTCAGCAGGATTACAAATTAGTGAATTTAGGTTTAGCTAGTGAATTTGCGAAAAATTAATTGCGAACCACCCAGGGGGGCCCTTGTCCTGATATACACATTTTCCGAAATTCTAAGCAATTGCCAGTCGTCAATAGAGACACATTGCAGATTTGAGAATAATTTTTCTCGTAGATCTAGAAGTTAGAAATCGAACTGACGCGGAGACTAATACTAGTGGTTACTGATAAAGAGATGAATTCGCATCAAGAACGGATGGAGGAATTAAACAAGAATCGGGAGGTTAGAAGCTTAAGCAACGACATTCGACGGATGAACAACCAAGTACTGGAGGCAAAATTAGTAGCGATGAAGATTAGCACGGAAGGAAATAGGGAAATCCGCAAGGATAGATTACTCCGAGCCACTCTAATGCAAACTGGTATTTGCTCTTCAGTCCCTTGGTGCGATTGGGACGAAGGTGGTGAGATGCCCAGAGAATTGCAAGAAGCGCTTATTGGTAACAAGACGGTTAGAAAATCTCGTCTTAAAAAGCAGACAGAAGAAAGGAAAATAGTTGTGAACAGCAGAACTGCTTCGGAGTCGGAGTTAGAACAGGAAGAAACGTTAGAGCAAGCCATGAATTCGTCGATAGAGCGAATTCAGACAATTTCAACTCTGGACAACGTCAGTCAACAACCAAGAGCAACGCTTGATCTCACCGTGGCACAACAACTCCAGCATATATTGTCGTCTCAAGTTTTGAATGCATTAGCTGGATCGCCCAATCGCATCACCACTCGTGCACAATTTAACCCATCCGCTTTCATGTTGGTCGGAAATCAAACACAGGCTTCGAACTCGACTTCACATCATTTTGATTCGGGGATCACTCCAGGTATCAGCTCGACGACGAAAACGCCAAGCTTTCTAGGCATTCGAACGCTTTCTGAAGACAGTAGGCCGGAGCCAGTCATCCAGACGGGCACAACGAAGAAAATACCGGCAGAAAGGACGTTTACCAGGACAACAACGAAGCCAGCTTCACCCTTGCAGAAAACTCCAAGTTACAAAAGGAGAAGCCAAATGAAACCTTCACGCTTAGGATTTCAAACTGGTAGTTGGGGTTCATGGATAGAAGAAGCAATCGAATCGTCAGAAAATAAACCTAAATCAAGCTTGAAAAGATCGTCGTCAAGCACCTCCGTTCAAAAGTCAGTCGAGATTGCAGAGAAGGGTAGTAGTGATAGCAGTAAAGAAGAGAGCGACAGTAACGATACTAGTAGTGAAGATAGCGAAATAGAGGAAGTAGCACCCAAGAAAACATCGAGCAAATCAGTCAAGAGCAATAAAGCCACTGGAAATAAGAAAACAGAGAAGGTAAAAGCCACCCAGGAAAAGAAATCCTCACCAGTCCCGACGCCGAAGAAACATAAAGTGAAGTCAAGACGCAGAAGTACACACAGCACGAACAGCGAGTCTGACAACCGTTTCAGCGATAGCTCCAGCCGCAGTTCCAGTAGGAGCTCGAGTTCTAGTTGTGGATCGTGCGTCAGGAGTAGCTCATGCTACTCCTCAACCAGTAGAGATAGCAGTCGAAGTAGAAGTAGAAGTCGAAGTCACAAGAAGAAGAGCAAGAAAAGCTCGAAGAAGCACAGTAAAACGGAGCGATTTCGACTTGCTCACGGAAACTGGAACTCAAGCTGAGTCAGATTCAAATAGTGCAGAGCTGGAATATTAAATTCAGTGGTGGAAGTTGAGATGATCCAGAAGAGTACTTGACTCGTATAGCGGACTGTAAGAAGAGTCTGGACTTGAGTAGTCAAGATTTACTTTCGATAATTCCCTCAACTCTTTCAAAAGGTGCAAGCCTCTGGTTTAATACGGAGAAACGCGACATTGAGTCCTGGAGCGAGTTTAAAAGGGCGTTTAGACAGCAGTACATATCTGACTTAAATGAGGATGATGTATTGGACGAGTTGCGCCATAGAACTCAAGGTAAAGGTGAAAAGATAACACCCTATATAGCCGATTTCCGACACATTGTGGAACACCTCCGTAAACCAATGAGTCTAAGGCGTCAGTTAAAAATACTGCTTGGAAGGTTGAGGCCAGAATATTGGAGACCATTGAGGAGCAAGAAGATAGAATCTTACGGAGACGTTAAGAAGTACGGAAGAAGATTCGAGAAAGAGGTCGAGAACGATTCAAGATATACTCCGCCACCACCAGCGGAAAAATCGAGAATCCCCACAGCCGCATGGACACCAATGTCCACAGCTCGAGTAGCAGCGGTAAACGAAGTTGATGAATTAGCAGGAGTAGATGACAGTATGAAGAAGGTGGCAAAACCCAACAACAACGATAGACGCTAGAAGAAGAAGCAGAACAGTCAGCAAGTCGCGCCGAGGCAACCAAATACTCAATCCGCTATGCCAATGCTCAGGACACAGCCTCCCCAGGCGTGTGCCTACAGTACAAGCAACGATCGTAGTCGCTTTGTTGGAGCGTGTTATAGTTGCCAAGAAATCGGACATCGAGCTGCGCATTGCCCTTATACAGAATGTTTTAGATGTAGACAGAAGGGCCACAGGTCAAAGGAATGTCCCATGGCATCTATAAATCCATTGCAATACCAAGTGTGTGGGTCCAAGGGCGTTGTATTCCAAAATTGCCAGAACTGTTTGCCTATGCGTCAGATGTTGGGAAATGGTCAAGCGGGGGCATGTCAGGGGTCAATGTCTCCCGCGTCATTCCAGCCACAGGCCCCGTAGAGGTGAATAAAACTGCGAGTACGTCGTTCTCTTTTCGGGAAAGTACGTCAGTTTTGGGAGGGGGAGCTAGTGGCCCATGGCCACTAAAAAGCAGAGTTGATAAAGAAGAGTGGAAGTTGGAGACGCATGCTAACGCTGACAGTTACTGTCGGCCGAGCATGGTAGTGAAGAAGAGCATGGAAGAGAAGAAGGCTCAACGTTTCAAGGAGATGGCGAACGCTAGTGGAAACCACCGGCTAAGCGACCTTGAGACCAATGAGTCCAGGAAGTTAAAGAAGCGTGCGAACGCTGACAGTTACTGTCGGCCGAGCATGGAAGAGAAGCGCATCCCTGGTAAGGATGCGCATTTCTCGAGGGAGTCCCTCGAGTCGCTAGAGCAGAGGGTAGTGGACAGATCAAAGCAGGAGTCGGATGCCAAGAATACGACGGCCGTGAATTCGAAGCCATCCGGACTCAAAGGAGCAGTGGATACGTTGGCTAGAGCCATGGACTTAGGCGAGAGTCGAGTTCATGCAGCGAAGCCCGACGAGGTATCATATGACCGTATTAGGGGTCGAGCGGAGAAGAAAGTCAGCTTTGCTGCCAAGCCGGATTCATTTATTCGAGAGACATCACCTGAGACGCCAGATCTCATGAGGCAACGATGCTACTCGAAGAATCGCAGGTCACGGGCAGAAAGCAGAAGATATATATAATTTAGTGGAGGCAGAAGAAGACCCAGCGAAGCTAGAGAAGATTGAGATGGCTGTAGAGACATTGATGGAGGAAAGTTTAAACATGGAAGAGAGAAACGTTCCCGAGTTAGAAAAACCCGCTTGCCGTCAGGTCAAAGAACCGCCGGTGACTTTATCAGTTCAGTTGATAGATCAGTCGGACTCAGAAACGGAAGTGGCGGGTGCTGTCCACGTTAAGATCAAAGAACCACAAATACCGCTAGAGGACAGACCTCGCTTGGTGTTTGATCGTGGTAAATTTAGAAGGAGGAGGAGAAAGGTGACATTGCGGCCAAGTGCACTGATAATGCACGAGAAACCCAGGGGAGAAGTGGCTTAGATGCCGGAGAGGGTAAAAGTCGGAAGGTAGCGAAAGTTCATGTGGTAGATTTTAAAAGATATATTCCTCCTCGTACAATCCGAAAAGAATCTTAACCATCTATAACAGTAGAGTAGAAGTGGTCGTAGTAACGAGAGGTTTTGTGTACCGGTAAAATACCTGTATATACATATCTAATTGATTCTGAATTGTATTTTAGATCCAGATCAGTCAGTACGTCGAGGTAGGCCAGGATGTCGAGGCCTTTCCGCCGTCGCAGGGCAGAGAGTCGTAGTCGTCACGTGCCAGAGTACGAGTTCGCGCCGCCGGACTTCACCACCGCTTCGTCGGAGCTCGCCATGGCACAGCTGGAAGCTGGCTCTCGAGGAGTGACCCGGTCCACTTCCTCAGGAGGCATTCCGGAGATCCGAACCCTCTCCATGGAAGCCCAAGCCATCAGTTTGACAGGACCTAGCCAGCCATAAGGCCAGTCAGACGAACCAAAAATGAACGAGCAGAGCGTCATGGCCAGTTTTGACACTGTGGGAGCGGAGAGCTTGGAGGCCAAGGAGAGTCGTGAGGCTCAAGAGGAGTTGAGCCGCTGGCTTAGAGAAAGGACGAGCCTGGATCCCCTACCCTCCGCCTGATGAATGAGCTGCGAGGGTTACCAGAAGACATCCGTAACGCCATTCTTCACCAGACATTCTGCAAGGCGCCTGAGCGCACCTCCAGGAGCAAAACTCGTCGTGACCATTAGCAGTGGAGTGAAGGTGAATTGCGATGATGGAAGGGAGGATAGGAGTAAGAGTTGTGGTTAGAGGTTAGAGGTCAGACAATGAAGATGCTGTATTAGGAGCCAGAAAAGTAAGTTGCAGAACACTCTTCTGCTCATTATTGAATATAATAAAATTATTTGATTTTGTTTACTTTTTTTATTAGATTGAATTTATTACCATGTTCTGGCGGCCCTGGTACGTAGTAGCGCGGCGAGGATAGTGCACGGTCACGTATTTCTTTTCTAGTTGATCAAACCAAGAAGTACTTGGGGGTACTTCAGGTTTAGGGAGGGGGTGTGACGAGGTTCGCTCGTCAGGCCAAGCACTGATTCCTCGCCTCGCTCTCGTTACTTGCGACGCAACAACAACAGGAAAATAATTCCATCTTTGTTGTTTGTAGCGATAACGAGAGGAGGACAGAGTCGCGGCCAGAGCCATAGCTGCCTAGCATTAGCAGGAGCATGTAGCAGCGAGAGATTCGGCAGAGCGGAGAGGGGGAAGCCTCGCTGCGAGCAGCAGTTGGAGCCAGCGAATGCGCGCGCACGCGCGGCTTGTTCCAGCGGCTAGAGTACGGTATCCCACACCTGTGAGATGCGTGTGAAATGTGATTGGGTGCCGGTGGAGGTCCACGTGCGACCTGAATGTATATTAGCGTGAGTGGAGGGGCTAAAGAAGCCTACTCCGCACCGGCATTATTGTTGCGGCCGGCCCTAGTTTTAAGTAATTGTAAGGATGTATGAGTGAGGATTGAGGAATGGGTGAATCGCGGTTTGAAAATTGCGCGCTTTGTATGACTAATTGACGCGTGTCGATGACACGTCAATTAGCGGTTCGCGGACAGGTCCTTCGCAACAAAAGGAGGCTCGCGGCGCGCGACTCTCTCTCTTCATCTAGGACCACGGACGGGAGCACTTGGCTCTCTCGGCTTCGGACCACCGACCAGCTCTCTCGTTTTCGGACCGGCGAAGAGGACACTCGGACCACGGACGGCAACACTTGGTTTTTCGACCAGCGACGAGGTGAGACGCAAAGGAAGACAACCACCGAGATAACGCAAGCAAGACGCACGTGGGAAGCTATCGATCTCAAATCGTGAGGACGAGGACGAAATCAGGAGGAGACACAGTTTGATAGCTAAGGTTGGTGTCAGTCGGTTATTGGGGATTTCGGAGTAGTTATTGCGGTCGGTGAATACCTCGTGGTGCGTCGCGTGTTGCCGAACGGTCGCGAAGTAAGTTGAATTGCGTGGCGTGAGTGTTGCGTGGTATGAATGCGCGGAAGATTGAGTTAAATATATATGGCGAGGCGAAATACGTTGTATCTAGTGGCCAGAGAATAGTTAAATAAATGATATTTCTACTAAATTAATGAATAAACCGAGTCATCATCGCTGTTCCTTTCACTTCCTCACACCTACGCGATAGTTGGAGTACGCCCGAGTACTCCATAGTTGTGTCGACGACGGAATCTCCTCGCGAGAGTACAAGTCTCAGCCGCGGCGTGGTTAAACGTTTGAAGTAATAGATTACTATTCGGCCTGGCGCCCATTCTTTTATTAAATTTGGCCGGATCAAGGAATCTTATGTTAACGTTGGTGCTCGGGAGTTACCCCCTGGAAGTCAATTCTAGCCGGGTAACCGCCACGTTACACGTCGAGATGCAGGCATGCAGCCGTCGAGATGTAGGCGTGCAACAATCGATAATCGTTCAAATGCCATTTATTAATACGTTTAGATATTGATTTGAAACTTTGTATTATGGTAGATAGTGTTAAGATGAATGACAACTGTGTCTTCCTTTTTTATAATTTATTATTTATTTAGTATCAAAGCATCTTCTACTAAATACTCGCCAAATTGACTCGCTCGGTAAAAATTGAATTCGTAATCACTCAAATTTTCCCAAACAATACTTAAGCTGTTTAATTTATTGTATTACTAATGTATGAAATTATATTTGTTCTGAAAGCAGATCATTTTAAGTTTAAAGTACGCTAATCAAACATTGCTACATAATATAAAATCACATGAAAAATTAATTATTATGATAAAAGTAAACTATTATATATAATATTTCTGTCATGAAATACTATGAATAGATTATTAATCTTCGTAATTGTATACATTTTTCAGGTTCACTTCACAATCAATCAACTGGCGTTATCAGGATTAAAAGTTAACAGATTAGATATGTATGGCGAGAAGTATAAACCATTTAAAGGTGTTAAATATGTAACTAAGGCTGGCAAATTTCAAATACGTTTGTGAAATTAAATAATAAAAAATAAAAGAAATGAACAGATTGCATTATAGATAGTTAACATTGCAATTTATTAAACCGACTATACGTGGTTCGCGCACGCCTTAAGGGGCCGTCAAACCTGGGTTAAATCATGTAAAAAACATTAATATATATCTTACAAAATATTTTTTTGTTATATATATATATATATGGGTGATTCTCTGTAAGATCAGCCGGCCAAAATTTTTTTCTTCCAAAAACTATTTTTTACTTGTTCTATAAAGTGTTTCCAGTGTACCTGAATTTTTTCAAAATTTTAAAGTACACTCCATTACAAAGTGGTGGGCATTTAAAAAAAATGTAGTCATTTTCACACTTTTTGGCAATATTCATTAATTCATAGCTCCTCAGGGAAGCATTTTTGAGATAAAACACATACATATTTTTTTTTTGTAAAATTGCCTTGTCTTTTCATAAAAAATACCTCCAACGTCATATAAATATGTTATATGTAAGAGAAGGTTCGATCATCTGGATACGACCAAAAAATTCCTGGGCATAGCTTTTTTTAGTCCCAAAGTAGTTGTAAAAGTGCCGTAATATCACAAGCATAAGCCTATGCGCTGAAAATTAATTTAGCAATCTATAATGCTAAAATATGATTTAAATTCCATCTAATTCCTAACAACAATATGTTTATGTACTACGCTAACCACCGAAAGCTTTATAGAGTTAGTTTGCATAAAAAGAAAGATATTTAAACAATAAAAAGTTGAGATTGCATGGTTATTACGTACTAGAAATATGTAACTTTTGCATTACTAAGATACATACTTATGTCACAGAACAGAGTAAATAAATTATATATACTTTCAAAAATAACCTAATAGTTTTCAAAGTTTCTAGAATACCATTATCCATCGTTCCTTGTTCATCAGAGATTAACTATGTAGTAGTATTTCCCTTTGGTCCTAGATGACTCCACTTTAAGAGTCAAGTAGTGAAAAAAGGGGGAGGTACTCCCGACTCCCTGAACATCACTGCGCAGTCCGGTCATTACTTCTTTTGGCGCCGTAGACGTCACATCGTTTTGAAATAACCTCTTTTTGATTTGAGAAGGAATTTGAAGGCTGGTGCGAAAAGCTGTAAAGCGTAAGAAGGAGGACTCAAAGATGGCTGAGCTTCAGGAGGAAATGGCTAATTTAGGGACAAAGTTAAGGCAAATGCAGGAAGAAAGACAAAAAGCTGATGAAGCAGATGATTCAGGTAAGGGAGTTCTGCGGAATTTCTCACGTTCGCTAAGTAAATCTATCGGCCGAGCTTTCGTAAAAGCAAAAGACGTAAGCCGAACGAATGCTGGTGCCAGCAACAACCATGCTGCATGTCCTAATTCTCGGAAGCCGGCCGAGCTCACGCATAAGCGGAGACACGTGCCGAGCCGATGGTGATGTTTTTGCACACCACACAAAAAGAAACTAAAAGTGCAGTCGAGCTCACGTTTAAGCGGAGACACGTACTGACATAATAATATTAATATATAAAAAAATAAACGCGTTTGCGTACGTTCAAGTACTAAGTACTTGACCTAAAAAGAAATAATCTTTGTTTGACAGATCCAGAAAATGAGACCGATAGCGAAAAAGATAAAGAAAATGAAGACTAGAACAAAGGGACAGAGAATGCTTCTGACAAAAATAATTCCGAGAAAAATGTAAGCGATTCAGAAACTGACGAGTTGGCCACTTTTATACGGTCGCGCCCAGATCAGAACAAAGTTGGTGAAGCAACTCTGCTTCAACAAATTGTTGACAGAATAAAAGTATGGATTAAAAATAGCTGGAAGATTACAAAATTTGTATGCGATGTGGTGTGTTCAAGGTTATGAAATACCCTTAAACAACCATGTATATCAAAAAAATATACCGATTCATCGTTATTTTTCAGAAACAGAAATTCAGCAGTTAGAAGTAGAAATAAATAAATTAAATGAAATGGGAGCTATTGAAATTGCAATGAATAAAAAAAGGCAATTTATATCTTTTTATTTCATGGTGCCCAAGCCCAATGGTAGTAGAAGATTTATACTAAATTGTTGTTTCAGAACACTTTAAAATGGAGGACATCCGAACAGCTGTAAATATATTAGAGGAAAATGATTTCATGTGCAGTATTGATTTAAAGGATGCGTATTTTTTAATGCCCATCAGTGTGAATGATAGAAAATATTTACGTTTTATTTACAATAAAACAACCTATGAATTTACATGTCTACCATTTGGCTTGAGCACCTGCCCGTATGTGTATACTAAAATCATGAAAGTCGTTCTAATTTATTTAAGGAAACTAAGTGTTCGCATAACAAACTATTTGGACAATTTTCATCTTAGGTAGAACCAGCAAGGAATGTGCTAATAATTTAGAAAAACAGTAAATTTATTGACAAATTTGGGATTTATAATAAATTTTGATAAATTAGAATTAGAACCAAAAAAGCGGTGTAAACATTTAGGAGTAATTATAGATTCAGAGAAAATGTCGATTAAACTAGCAAATTCGAAAAAAGAAAATTTGAAAAGAACTATTGAAAATATCCTTAAGAAAAAAATGTGTACATACGGTGAACTTTTGAGTCTAATAGGTACTGTGGTAGCAGTATGCCCTGTTGTTAAATAAGGCTGGTTATATTATAAAGAGCTGGAGAGAATAAAATATTTACAAAGACCAGTGGTTTTGTGCGATAAAAAAAATATAATAACATTGTCCAATGTAGCCTTGAAAGACTTAAATGGTGGAATAAGAATATTTTAATGTCAAAAAATAAAATTCGCAATTTTAAGTTTGACAAAGAAATTTTTTCGGACGCATCAATTTGTAACAATGAAAATGCGAGAACTATGTAATCTTGAAGAGATATCTTTTCATATTAAATTTCTGGAATTGTTAGCAGCTTTCCTTGCTTTAAAGAGTTTCGCAAAAGATAATGATGATTGCCAAATTCTTTTGAGGATTGACAATATCGTAGCAATATCTTATATAAATAAGATGGGAGGAATAAAATTTCCATATTTGAATGATATTACTCTGCGTATATGGGAGCGGGGTAGCGAGCGCGGCATTTGGATTTTTGCGGAATACGTCGCTTCAAAAGAAAATCCAGCTGACTACGAATCCAGAATTTCAAATATTGATACAGAGTGGGAACTCGCAGATTACGCGTTTAACGCGATTATAAAAGAATTTGGCAATCCCGAAATAGATCTCTTTGCTACGAGAATCAACAAAAAATGTAACACGTTCTGCTCGTGGCAAAGAGATCTAGAGGCTTATGTTATTAACGCGTTTACAACAGATTGGTCAAAGTTTTTCTGGTACGCATTTCCCCCATTTTTTCTAAATACTAAAATATTAAAAAAGTCCCGTGAAGATCAAATCGTGGGTATTATGGTGGTACCAGAATGGTGCTCTCAGCCATGGTATCCACAATTCAAAGAAATTTATTAAAAAACTGTTGTTTTTTAACCCTTCTAATACTCTACTATTATCTCCTTGCAGAACGAGGGAACACCCTCTTCACAAGCAGTTGACTTTGATTACAGGACTTTTATCAGGGAAGCATACCGAAAGAAAAACTTGAATGATTCATGAATAGAAATACTACTAGCCTCGTTAGCAGATAGTATATATAAACAATACAACTCGGCTTTAAAGAAATGGTGCACTTTTTGTGAGATTAATAAGTTAGATATTTTGGATACTAATATAAACTCAATATTAACATTTATGATAGAACAATTTAAATCAGGTGCTAAATATGGTACTTTAAATTCTACGAGGGCGATATCCCTATTATCTAATAATGATCTATCTACTAATGCTGAATTAAATATATTTTTTAAAGGCATTTTTAGGCTTAGGACTCCACAACCCAAGTATACGCATACTTGGGGCGTGGACATAGTATTAAAAGAGTTAGAGACTTGGGTTCCGCTCGAATAGTCATACTTTTAGCATTAGCTACTGGGTTTAGAGTACAAAGTCTAGTTCTCTTAAAATTAAGTCGTATCCAGAAAAACGATTCTGGGATAGTCTTAACAACAAATGATCTCATTAAAACCTCAAAACCAGGTTCACAACAGCCAAGCGCCTTTTTACCTTACTTTGTAAGTAGACCAAATATTTGTGTCGCGAATACAATTAATTTCTACATAGATAAAACCAAAAACATTAGAGGGCAAAAAGAGAATTTAATTCTGGTAATAAAGAAACCCCATGATGCAGCAACAGCACAGACTATAAGTAGATGGCTCAGATCAGTCTTAAAAATTTGTAAAATCGATGAAGAATTTACTGGCCATTTTACCAGACATGCTTCTACGTCCAAAGCATATAAAAAAGGTCTTAGCGTAGACATTATCAAAAATGCGGCAGGTTGGTCGCAAAACTCGAAAGTGTTCAATAAATTCTATAATCGATAAATAAAAAATGTAGAAGAAAGTTTTGCAGAATGTGTTCTGATAAATGAATAATAAACTTAAGCATTATCTTGTATTACATTTAATAAAGAAAAATTTCAAACAACAGATATCATATTCAACTCTGAACATCTACATGGTTAACCTCTTCGAACAAGGAACTCGGATAATTTTGATCAGGGTTGGCGATCGGAAGTGCAGAAAACGTACCCAACCGCTAACTTCAGAGCACAGCGAGTGAAAAGCAGTAACATATAGCCTGTTGCGCAAGAGTCCGAGAGTTGGAGAGTTGTTGTTCTGCTAGGCTTATAAACAAGATGTCATCTCATGTCATCAATCATTCTAAACAAACTCAGGCCATTTCCTTGAAATTAAGATTGAAGTTAGGTTAAACTTTTAGACGTGGGATGTTGTGAAGGAATTTTGTCTGAACTTTTGTAAGAATAGGAGCCAATTTTACCGGACTTGATGCTTCTGTGGAACTTATACCCATAGCAAGACAATATGCATCATTATATTAAGATCTTTCATTAAATTTAAACTACCTGCATACATCAATGGAAGATTTTTCACAAGAACAATAACAAAAATTTGATGCAGTTGTTGCTTCTGAAATTCTTGAACATGTGATTGACCAAGAATTATTCTTAAAGGTACGTTAAATGTGTTTGTGTTGTTCAGAAGTTATGAAACCTAAAGGATCTATATTTATCACTACATTAAATAAAAACTTGATTTCCAGATGAAACCTTATTATTACTTGAATAGTGTGACTAGGCGCAGGAGACTCTCCTCCGGCATGCGAGCGATGTCAAAAACTTCTGCAACGGTTGCCACAAGAAGGACAAGGCTAAAGCAGCCATCGATACTGGTATCTGTAAAAAAACCTGCTGCTACTGCTAATAATAATATTAAGGAAGAGGAGCAGCAGAAGTCAAAGCTAGCGAGGAAAAGTACGAGGATCACCATTTTCAACAGCAAGGCTAATTCAGGCAAGCCTGGCCAGCAGCTACTTCTCAAGATTGTGCCCAAGGTTAAGGGATGCAGGCACGTATCTTCAAACAGATGGTACATAAATTTAGTCACTCATTTCTCTGCATGGCTAGTCTGATTGGTATTTGATATTTCATCTTTTATGTGATCCTATTTTTGCATCAATTTCAGACCACTGTCAGCTAAAATCACCAGCTGCTACTGCAACTCCGGTGACAAGCAGTTTTGTTTTTTTACAAAGGCTCCTATTTTCAAGTTGGTGATGTAGTATCAATGCAAGATATTGACGGAGGAATCTGCTATGCCCAAATCAATTGGAGGTCTGCTTACAGATTAGTATTGTGAAAAAAGTGCAGCAGTTCCTAAATTTTTCTGAAGATGAAAACAGTGAAGAGTTTGAATTGACAAAACTATTAGATTACAGAAAATATTAAATCATCGGAAAACCCAGTATAATGTTGTAAAAATAAAATATTATGAATTATGAAAAGTCAGAAAGAAAGTAATGAAAACAGAATACTCGAAACAAATTGTCTAGAACCAATTGAAGTAAATAGTATGGTATGAAATTTAGTTTTTTTAAAAGTATTTTTAAATTCTGTTAAGGTGAACATATCATTTAATCTGTTATATATATTATGACGCATATTCTGTCAATGCCCCAGAATATGCGCGCTGCATTCTGGCAGACTTTAACATAGGTTTTATAGGTGGCGAGAAAGAAATCAATTAAGTAATTAAAAGTAAGATGCTTTAATAAATATAAGGTAAAATGATTTGACAGTATATGATAAATACATTTGTTGGGCGCCAGCTACTTTGTAGCACGAATACAATCAAGTAAATGTACGTTTAGTTTCGCGCGCGGTATCACACAATACTTAAGTGCAACTTACATATAGGATATAACGCTGTCTCCTTCCTAGCGTGGCTCGTCGGCTGTCGTCTGTCGCACTAGGCTTCGATATAACTACAAAACACTATTCAGACAAGGATGTCGAGAACGGAGTCTAGGCGCGCGCTTGGGTAGTCCTTCCTAGTCGATTCTGGAGCACAAGCTTCCTCACAAGTATTTAGAACAAAGGGTCGAGTACGAAGGCGAATATTAGAACTAGCAAGTGAACACGAAGCTATCCGAGGACAAAGTGATCGAGGCTATGGGAATTCGGCAGCGGCGTGGTCCGACTGCGTAGTTCCCATAACAGCCGTTGAGACGCTGAGAGGGCCAGTCACGTGACGGGGAAGGGACTGTAGGTATGGGAGTGAGAGAGAGCGAACGAGAGCGGGCATGCTGCTACAGCATGACCTACGACACGTAGTGCGGTGCGCGTGTACCGGTGTGGTTTCCTCTTGGTGCCGTGAAAATACGATAAGTCAGCTGTTCCTGCTGCAAGTGCCGGGAGTTGGCCGTCCCATCTTCTCCTCGACGATCCTGGACACAGTGTGCAAGAGTGCTGGTGGAACTTGTGACAGGATAAGTACATACATAGGTTATGATACCTATGTATGTTGACTGTATGCTTCTGACAGTTTCTATATAGTCTATTTTGCTTCTAGGCAGTCTGGTGCCTGCTGTTTCCTTCTCCTGTCAGGGCATCCAGTGAAGCAACATTCTTCGATGGTGACTCCTTGAGCGATAGCAGGTAAGTTTAATTCCTTCTGTGCATCGTAGTGAGTCTGTACTAATGTTGTCTTCTTTACAGGAGCTGTCTAGGAGTCGAGGTAGGACATTCTGTATCGTTGCACTGTGCTAAGTATTTCTCTCTCTTCTGATGATTTACTAATATCTCTTCTTATTTACAGGGGACTAGGTTGGAGTACGACTGGCCTCCCAACAGCTCAACGCCTGCCAGGGCGTTGAAGAAGGAAGGTATAAAAGGGATATGGGTAGAGCGTAGGGTAGTATGTGAGGGGATAGGGTAGCTTAGGCAGATATAACTTAGTTAGGTAGGATTTAGCATGTGAGGGGTTAGGTGTTGGGGGGGGGGGGGGTTGTGACGCATTGGCTGCATAGAGCCTGTCTTCAATCTATGTGTTTTGTTCGCTAGTTAGGTTTTCTATCTCAGCATGAGCAGGACTGGTGCTTGCACCATCGCATCCTGCTCTGCTATGTAACACACACAAAGTGTGGCGTTACAATATATATATATCATTCATAGATTGGTGGACTAAGTGGATCTTTTGCAATACCAGAAAAAATTGAGGCTCCTGATGTAAGGATGCAACTGAGTACTATGAGAGAACATTTTGCCAATATGAACGAAAAACTCATTCATCAAACAGAAGAAATACAACAATTGAACTCTCCACCAAAGTAATAATAATATATATTCTTATTTCCTAAAGAAAAATCAACTTTGATAATGTTCTTAATTATAATATTATACATATGCACTTAAAATTATTTAAACTATATTTGATTTTCAGAATAGTTAAAGAGCAAAATAAGTGTACGCTCATTGACATTTTTTTAAACCATTTCAACACATTCCATGATGTTATCGTATTTGTCAAGGAACTCATTCTATATAAATACTACGTCTATAATGTCGAATTTAGATGTGCTCGTAACTGCTGTTATTTATGAATTGTAAATAAAAAAAATATTAACGTTCGCTATTCGAGTGTTAAATATGTACAAACATAACTGTTTTTCTTTATGCTAATTAAAACTTGAAGTACATATATTGTTACATACACTATAGCGTGAATGCAGTCGTGGGTTCTTGCGCAAGGACAAACACAAAAGTCAGAGGTTACTGTGTGCTCTTTATTGCCGCGTGCACGAGAGAGAGAGAGAGAGAGAGAGAGAGAGAGAGAGAGAGAGAGAGAGAGAGAGAGAGAGAGAGAGAGAGAGAGAGAGAGAGAGAGAGAGAGAGAGAGAGAGAGAGAGAGAGAGAGAGAGAGAGAGAGAGAGAGAGAGAGAGCGCGAGAGCGAGAGCGAGAGCGAGAGCGAGAGAGAGAGCGAGAGCGAGAGCGAGAGAGAGAGAGGGAGAGAGAGAGGGAGAGGGAGAGGGAGCAGCGACGCGTGCACCGTCAGCACTGCACGTGCGGTACCCCATCGTGGGAATCGATGTGCGCCGACGTGCAGCACGTCACACGCCCAAAGCAGCGGTCAACGCCGATTCCGGTGTTGTGAATTCGCGAATCCCGACTTTTGAAAATGCCCTGAAATATGATTACAAATGTGTGTTGTGTGAGTTATGTTGTGTGTGTGTGTGTGTGTGTGTGTGTGTGTGTTCCGCTTGAACACTGTATTATACAGTCATTGTTTGTGTATGTGCTCTCTCTCTCTCTCTCTTACAAAAATTTAATAAATTGGTTAAATTACTTAATGTAGCTGCATATATGATGATATGAAGAGATAGATATAATTAATATTCACTGATATGAAGAATAATATTTTACGTTTTGAGAAGGTTACATTAATCGATGTTGTGAAACGTCGGTGATAATATTGACTGAAATGGAGTAGATTATGCTGTTGATTATTACCTAGAGTACACTAAGATATTATGTGGAAAGGAACAATAATTATTCTAATTTGTATAGTAACGTATAGCCTACATTCGCTGCTATGAGAGAATATTATTGATTCGATTAACCTAGTGGTGTATTAATTATATATGTATAAAACTACGAAAGGGAATTATTTTGATTGATATAGTTATGTGTCGGCTACATATAAGATATCAAAAGATAATAATTTTGATCGGCATAGTAATATATGTTGGTTACATGAATAATACTAAAAGAAAATTATTTAAACTACTATAGTAATGTACCAATTATATATAAAATTACAAAAGAGTGTTATTTTAATTGATACACTCATGTCTCTAATTCATAAGCTATCTAAAGAACAATTAAAGGACGAAGTGGATGATCTGGATGTCTTCATTGTTGACTGCCGTGGATGGGAACCATGCGTTGTGGGAAGTCGAGATGTCCAGTTGCAGAAGTTGTATTGACCAACACGGGCCGGCGTGCCTGAATGTTGAGGTCCCTTTTTGGTTTGCTTTTTGAAGATTGATTTTCTGTGAGCTGTAATCTATGTAAGCCGGCGTGCCAGCGTTCACACAGATATTGTTAGGTTTAGGACCTGCCGTTTTGGAGATTCTCTATGTGCGCCGGCGTGCCTGCACGCGTATGGACCAATGAATTTTGATCTGTGCAAGCCGGCGTGCCAGCACTTGCACAGATGCAGATAAATGTCGAAGTTACTCCTTATTACCTTGAATGTTCAAGAGCGAAGATTTTACATGGCTGGTTCGATGGCTCTAAGCCATGCTTGCTGCGAGGCTGGTAGTTCCAGAATGCTTGCTGTGCGAGCATACTTTTTGAGTTGCGGGACAGGTGGCTTACAGGTATGTTAACCATGGGTTCACGGTGCGGGCGTGCGGAGTATTGCACGGCCTGTACCCGCTGCGTCTCAGCTGTTGAGTCGTTAGAAAGACCTGAAATCATTCTTAGACAGATTAGTAGACGGGACCCCCGGGGATTATCAATTACCAAGTTACCAAGGCGGCAATGATTGTCCCGATTACCGAGTAAATGCTTGTGTATGTGTAATCTTTGAACGAATCGGAATTCTTATTGATGTCTCTATACAGTGATAATTGTTTAGCTTTGTCTATAATCTCCTGAAAACTAGTGCCCGTTTTAAGAGAATCTACATGTACACCGTGTAAATTTCTTGCCTCTTGCGAGATTTCAGATTGTATCACGCGTTGTATCAAGCTAGAAAAATTTCGAACACTCGCATAGTTGGAAATCATTGAAGTTACGTTTAGATTTTGCTGGAGAAAGGGAATTTCGGAAGAGTGCATCCGAAACTCTCGGAAAGCAGTTAGTCTTGCATTATTTGTGTGAGCAGTGTACCCAGGTTTGAGTCGCAAGATACCTGCCCCCCCCCCTATTTCAACTACCTCATGCGCTGATTCCGGGCATTGTATGAAAAGGGTTTCCGTACGCGCGGCAGAGAAAGTCCACGAATTAATTTCGTGTAGTTTGACCCAGTATGTGTCTTGTAATCGCATAATTTTTATGTTGCAATCAATTAAATTGAGCGTATAGCGACGAGTTGTGAATTTGATCTCACACCCGGCATTGCTCCTAATTTCGCGGACCGGTTCAGTGTCCTTACATATTAAGAAACTGTTTAGACTTTTACATTTGTTTAATTTCTCTAATGGAAAAGGAATGTACTAATTATTTCTCTCACTAATAGCGAAGTAGTGAAATTCAGGCCAGATGTAGGCAAAGGTTTGATTTGATAAAAAGCTATTCTGCTTGACTGGTAGAGCAGATGCTTTGTAAAGGTTGAACTTTTGTAAGTCGAGAAGAGAAATCGCAAATTGGTAAATTAGTTTGTTGTTTGCAAAGAATATCGTTATATCAGATATCTCCGCGATTTGTAAGGGAGATGTTTTCATCACCTGGGAAAATTGCACTGCCGATGCTGTCTGCAGCTAATTTGGCGGATTTATCGAACAGAGTAGGAGGTACAAAGTGGGGATGCATTGCTCCTTGAGACGCAAGCATTATGGTATCAGTAGCAATCTCAGTATCGACTCAATAGTCGATATGAGCAAACGCTGATATATCGCTAGAAGCAAACAGGAAGGTATGGGCCCATTATCGCAGTATCGCATACATATGGACGTTTTTCATGTTGGAAAAGAAAGATTTTTAACGATTATCGACATATTTTCAAGATATGCTCAATTCTGGTAGATTTCCCATCTACCAGATGAGAATGCTATAACAGTATTAAACAAACTGAGGCATTTCGCATCACATCACAATTTTCCAGATAAAATTACCACAGATAATGGAAGTGAATTTAATTCAGCTGTATTTAAAGAATGTTGTCGAATACACAAAATTGAATATCATCAAACTACAATCAATAGATACAGGTCAAATGGACCAATAGAGACATTATATTTAACTTTAAGGAAGAAATTAAGTATTTCAGTCGATAAAAATCCTCGAGAGACAATAAAGAATCATATGGCAACAGTAATCCTAATATACAGGGTGTCTCATTTTAATTTACCACCCCCTAAAACTGGTTAATAATTTGCTCTGAGAAAAAAATGTTTCAAATAAAATTTGTTGGGTTCGAAGGGGGGCATCTTTTGGCTATTTTAGCTGCGACCTTGAACATGACCTTCAAGGTCATTTGAAAGTCAAGACCAAATTTTCATATGAAATGTGCATATTTTTATGGCGGATTCGGATTCTACTAAAAAAGAGAAACACTTTTTGTTCGAATCATTTTTTGAAAAAATCCCAAATTTTTGTTGTAAACGGCTTTAAAAAAGTTGAAAAAATCACTAGATATCTCTTATTGCCCCACCCTTTAAAAGAAGTTAAAAATTTTACATTTTATCCGAGGAATTAGAAACGTACACAATTTTACAAATTTAAGTGCAAGTATGACCTTAGCCATGAACTTGTCCTTAACCAACAAGGTCATTCGAAGGTCACTCAATTTATTTAACGGTAATCCTTGATTTTTATTCCGGCAATTGAAGCTTGGCTATGACCTTGACCTCGAACCTTAAATTCATTTTAAGAAAGAACCATCACTTTAATGGAAAATACTCTCTTTTTCAAAGAAATGAAATTACCAAAAAATTTATGAACAGAACCAAAGTTCATTAGAACGCTAATCTGATTCATTTTTTATCACATGGGGGAAGTTTGCAATCTTCGGGGTATGTTTGACATTCTCTGGGGCAAGTTTGCAATCTTCGGGGTATGTTTGACATTCTCTGGGGCAAGTTTTACGTCATCTGCGGAAAATTTGACATCATCTGGGGCAAGTTTACGGTCACAATTGGGACAAGTTTGACATCATCTGGGGCAAGTTTGAGCAGTAAGGGGCATGTTTTCAACTGAGAATCAAAATCAAGCTTAGTTTTTTTAATGAAAATTGTACATATTTTAAATCATATTCAGATTCTCTGATAAAGTAAAATTGTACATATTTTAAATCATATTCAGATTCTCTGATAAAGTACGCATCTTTTTAAGAAATATTGTTCTCGTAAATGCTTTATTTCTGGCTAAAAGACATTTTTTTGCTTCGTTATCGTTCTATTGGTAAAGCTTGTAAATTCTTACAGCTCCTCAAAGCTTCTCATCATTAGGTTTTCATTGAATATTAAACTTCTAACGATAAGAGCTCAAGGAGGTAACTTAAGAAGGAAGAGGCGACGGACGGGCCCAAGAGAGCATATTGCGCTTGTGGTTTGTGCTGTAATTGCCGAGGATCCTCATATTTCGACGCGACAAATTCAGCGAATGCATGGAGTACCCAGATCAACAGTTTCCCGTGTATTGCGTCATTTTAGATTTCATCCCTATCACTTGCACCTTACACATGCCATTGAGCCTGGTGATCCTGCCAGGCGACTTAGATTCTGTCAATGGGCGGAAACACGAATGCGCATAGATCCATTTTTCTTTGATCGGACTCTCTTTACAGACGAGGCAAAGTTCGACAATATGGGAGGAGTTAATCTTCATAACGCGCATTATTATGCAGAAGAAAATCCACATTGGCAGCGAGATCACCGTACACAAAGACGGTGGTCAATTAATGTTTGGGCGGGCTTAGTTGGGGAATACGTTGTGGGTCCAATTTTTTATGACCGTAATTTAAACGGCGAGCTTTATTTAGATATTCTCGAGAACCAAATTCCACCTCTTCTAGAAAACATTCCGCTAGAAATAAGGCGAGACATGTGGTTCCAGCAAGATGGTGCTCCCGCTCATAGTAGACTACTTGTCAGGAGATTTCTGAACGCGACATACCCAAATAGTTGGATTGGAATTGGTAGTCCAATCTGTGAATTTCCTGCGCGATCGCCAGATTTGACCCCATTGGACTTCTTTCTGTGGGGGGCCGTGAAGCAGAGAGTTTACGCGGAAGCCCCGACGACGGCACAAAATATGATGGAGAGAATTGTTGCAGCATTCCGGGCGTTCACCCCACAAACATTAATAGATGTCCAAAGAAGTTTTCGGCAGAGAATACAAATGTGCATTCAACAAAATGGGCAATTGATAGAGCACTTGAGACGTTGAAATTTCCGTGAAGGTCTTGCCTTAAGTGGCTGGATAGGGTCTTGCCTTAAGTGGTTGGACGGGGTCTTGTCTTAAGTGGCTGGACGTGAAGGTCTTGCTTTAAGTGATCCAAAGGATACCTCTGTCTTTGTTTGAAGCTAGTAACATTCATCTAAAACAGCTTATTTCTAGGACAAATTCTCTTTTCAGTTAAAGGGAGAGTTACCTATTGATGATCAAAAAATGGTTAAGACAAAAAGTGTTACTTTTTTAGTAGAACCCGAATCTGTGATAAATCTTATTCAAATGACCTTGAAGGTCATGTTCAAGGTCACAGCTGGAATAGCCAAAAGATGCCCCCCTTCTAACCCAACAAATTTTATTTGAAACATTTTTTTCTCAGAGCAAATTTGTAACTTCTTTTAAAGGGTGGGGCAATAAGAGATATCTAGTGATTTTTTCAACTTTTTTAAAGCCGTTTACAACAAAAATTTGGGATTTTTTCAAAAAATGATTCGAACAAAAAGTGTTTCTCTTTTTTAGTAGAATCCGAATCCGCCATAAAAATATGCACATTTCATATGAAAATTTGGTCTTGACTTTTAAATGACCTAGAAGGTCATGTTCAAGGTCGCAGCTAAAATAGCCAAAAGATGCCCCCCTTCGAACCCAACAAATTTTATTTGAAACATTTTTTTCTCAGAGCAAGTTATTAACCAGTTTTAGGGGGTGGTAAATTAAAATGGCACCCTGTATAATCAGTGTTCATTCATCAACAAATTTTGCACCGTTTTCTTTACTATATGGACCGTATAAAGAACTGCATAGGCATGTCATCGAATCTGGAGTCGATATAACCGAAGAATATAATGAAATACGAAAAAATGAGATTTACCATTCTACGATGAATTATATAAGAGACAGAAAGAAAGGCAAAAATTACCTAATGAATCAAACAATGACTTAGAAAATAGGGAAGTATATGTTAAAACTCATCAGCTACAACGAAATAAAATTGCACCTCGTTATCAAAAATTATTAATGAAAAAACAAAAAGGTCCTTCATTGGAATGCTATATACACGGATAACCACGTCGTTACAATCTAAGGAGTGCTGAGAGATTAAGAAAAACTTCTTCGATGATACTTGAAAAAAAATGAGGAAATTAATCCCGATGCGACGCACTTTGATTATCAACAGGGAGTTGGAAGAATTATAGAAAATTATCATTATATACATTTCTTCATAAATACATCATCACTTAAACGCACCTATGGCAGAATTTTAACTGACTACACCATATTGTCTTCAAGAAAGAAAATCAGGAAATCAAGTCTACTAATGGAAGCAAAATTATTGTGTCAGGAAATCTATCAGGATTTGCAGGAAATAGCACCATTCGGCGGAAGGAGAAAAAGAGGATAAATAAATAGAGTGGGAAAAATGATCAAATATATATTTGTAAATCCAGATTCAGACGATTTTGAAAAAATTAATAATTATTTGGAAAATTTTGAGAAGCGTCAAAATGAGGATATTTTGGTTCTGAATAAATCAAGAAGTTGTATGAATCAAATTAGTATAACGGTAAATAACAATACTGAAATAATTAACAAACATTTACGGAATCTTATGAAAACTCTAAACGATCAAAGTACGCGATTTGAATTAATTGAAATAGTTGTAACCCTTATTGTACAGGAGCAACATTTTTTAAATTTATTGGGGAAGATAAAAAGATCATTTGTTTTTATTGATGAAAAATTTGATTTAGAAATATTGACTCACGAACAAATACTAAGTATAAAAACACATCTATTGGAACTTAATTCCCAAAAAGAGTTAATATCACATTACCATAATTTGCTAGTGTTTCGATTTTCTCAGGGATCAGTCGTAACTATCCACGATTCTATAATTTATACCATAACAATTCCCATCCTTAATTCCATCGAACTCTCCCTTTTCAAAGACTTGCTATAATTAATCAGAATAATCAAACAGAAATTATAACTATACCATGGAAGCTTGATGGCTCAATAATAAAATTATTTTCAAGAGGATGTCAATTGATTTATCGGAGCGACTACATATGCTATCAAATCCTCGCAGAAGACGCAAAAGCAATAATAATTTCAACAAATTCACCTCTGGCATTGGTATACCCACTCTTAAACAATTTGACACTAGTATCTAGTAATAATCAAGTAAAAATTGAGAACAATAGAAACAAAGTCACATTTTTCGGAACAGAAATCTTTGGAGGAAACAATCTGCTGATACAGGGACACAGAGTGGACGATAACCTAGGGGAATTCAAAGTACTGGAGGTTCAACCATTAATTATCGAGGGTTATCAACGAAGATTGGAACCGTTAAAAACACAAGTGGTACCTACAATGGAGACACCAAAATTGACAAAATTCGGAATCGAATTCCATACGTCAATAGCGTCGTTTACAATAGTCGTACTAACTTTTATAATTGGGATGATTTTCATTTTTTATAGACATAAATTTAAAAGCAGAAATCCAAACGGAGGTCCACAACATATCGAAATAAGAAATGACGAGGACGTAATTCAACTTGGGCGGGGAGGAGTTATATCAGCCGTAGTTATATGAGTCGTATTAGTCGTCGCTATTCATCACTTGTTGTCGACCACTTTCCACATACCGTATCGATCGCCTCAGTTCTCGATACCTGCAACAATAAGATGTTTATGCTTTCAGGCATTGACACGTACAGCGGAGTACGCATGGAGAACAATGGAAAAGAAAGACTAAACAAACAAAATTACAGACCTTTTAAAAGAGCTGTTGCATCGGCAACGAGCTAGTCTCTGTCGGGTTTCCAAGTTGTAAAGACGTATCAATAAAATCCATACTCAAATTCTTTACTTACCTGCTAATATACGTACATTCTGCAATTCGTACACTTGACTCGTGCACATTAATAATCTCGATAATGCAGCACATTTTCCTTTTCAAAATTTCAATCTAGCTCACCTGGAAATCCCTCCATGCCTGGGAGTCCGCACATATCCGACGCAAGAATTATAATAATTCGGGCTTGCCCCATACGCCAATCAATAATGACTACCCTCGTGTAAATAACACTCCCTGTACTCATAATTTCTTTATAGGAGAATTAGATGCTCACAGGCACTCCCTTTTTGTATTTTTTCAAAGTTGTTCTTTGTGAAGAATTCAGAAACTCTGACGGAATAAATCTCTCCTCTGGCCAGCTCGAGCACGGACTGGAAAATCATTCAAAAAGTTGAATTGGACTTCTACTCTGGCACAGGTGCCATCTTAGCCGAACAATAGGAGAAACTGTTTCATTACTGCGATGAGTTATTCTCCCCGTGTACTCACAAAAGTTTATTAGACGCTACACATAAGCAACTAGATGACTCTATCAACCAGGCGAATAGAATCGCACAACTCTTATTATATGGTGTATTTATATGTCCCAAAAAAGGTACTTCTTTCCTTAAAAATTCACTTTTATCTAAAAAACATATAAAATTAGTATTCTTCAAATACTAATTTTATATGTTGTAGATGTTCTTGAAGAGACTTTGAAAATATGACTATATCGAGCGAAGGGCGAACCCGCACGAAAACAAAGCGAGTACAGGACGAATGCTCATGTACACCAACACGCGCTCGAGCACCGTGAATACAGCCGCGGGTAAAACCGACGATGGGAGCATCCTGGTCCCGACCGACAATATCCGGCGCGAGGGAAACTGTTACATGGCGCCCGAACAGGGACCGTTTTAGAAAGACTTGCCTTAATCGAAACATGTAAACATTGTAAAATATAGCGAGAAAGTTGTAAAAATTTTTTTATCATGAAAGTATCGTGGATCTACCACCTGAATAAGGCACAAGTCGTGAAGGAACTACGACGCCATCACAGTAGCACCGACGGAACCTTGGTGGAAGTACGCCAGCGACTCGTACGATACGTCCGGGACCATTCCGAGGAATTCATCGACAAGGCTGATGACCCAGACACATACGACAAGGAAAGGGACCTGAAGTTTGACCTCGAGACAGAGAGTAACGAAACCATTAGACGGATACTCGAGGAAACTGGACGTAATAACCCTCCGGAAGGCTCTTCAACGCCACGAGATCCAGAACCGCCAGCTCCACTACCAGAAGCAGCCCCTGGAGAAAACAAAGTTCTCGATCAAATAAGAAAATGGAACTGTCATTTCTAAGGAAGAAATGTCTATACTTTCCTAGAAAGAGTCCGAGAACTCCAAGCGGCATACGGGTTCACCGGCCAACAACTACTTCAGGGAGCCCCAGAATTTCTACGAGGAGATGCGCTACAATGGCGCCGCAACTACGCAAGCAACTGCAGAACCTGGGAAGAATTCGAAGATCGGCAAAGAAACTTCTATCTGTTGAGTGGAGAGCGACGCAACTTTACCAGACAGGTGGCTGAAAGAACGCAGAAGCCTAACGAAAGCATTCGCGCATACTGCACCGCCCTAACCACGCTGATGAGACGTAGGGGAGGATACAGCACAGAAGAACAACTCGACAACCTATACTACAGCATGAGACCTGACCTCCAACTACGAGTCCGCGAGGAATACGAAGAAATAGCGACAAAATGCAACACTCACCTGCAAAGGAAGCATCTGTAAAAGTCGAAAGCATCGGAATCAAGGGACTCACCAACGAGCAGCAACACCAAGTCGACACCTTGATAAAGGAGCAACAGACGACTTTTGACGAAGTAAAAGGGCCTACTCATCTGACTTAGTACAGAATCAGGCTTATCGACCTCGCACCGATAAGATCAGGTTACAAAAAATTATCGACGACGCAGTCGACGAGATGGTCGCCGAGGGAGTAATCGAACCCTCCAACAGCTCGTACAGCTTTCCCATCGTCATCGCAAAGAAAAAAGATGGCAGATACCGTTTCTGTATTGATTTCCGTCGACTGAATAAAATCAGCATCAGAGATGCATACCCGCTACCACAAGTCTACCTTACTTCTGTGCCATATGGTGCAACCCATCAAAGACAGGACTCTGACACCTGGCTCAACCTATGCTTAATCGATCAGCAGGATCGCCTGCTCTGATATTGGAAGACGGACACTCCTTTCATTAACGGACATGACCTCATCACAGCCACACTCGACATACAGATTTCACGCAACGTACCTGCTACATACACTTACAGAAACTGCAAAGGAATCTGTGCTGAGAAGCTAAGGGGCTTCCTTAGCGCATGTGACTGGTCATCTTTCACCACGCCATCACTTGACGAATGCATTACCACCCTTAACGACAACATCACGAAAGCCATAAATCATCTCGCCCCATTAAAGACTGTAACACCTAGACGTAAGCGTTACCCGTGGTTTACCGCGGTTCTTCGTGATCTTTTAACTGAAAGGAATAGACTCTACAGGCGCTTTCGCAGAAGTCGTTTACCTCGGGATCTATACTTTTATAGAATCGCAAGGGACGACGCTCATAGACAGGTTGAGGAGGCCAGGCTAGATTACTATTATTCACGCTTGTCTACTCTGACTGACGTTGCAGAGATATGGAGAGAGCTTGAAAATCTTGGTATTACTACCTCTAAACCTACTCCACCTACTCAGTTCTCTCCAGATGCCCTCAACAAACACATTAGTTCCATCTCAAATTATCCTCAAGCTCCATCTATTGAGAAGCATCTGCGAACCCTCAAGAGTCTAGACCTGCCTGAATACTTCATTTTGATTTCATCTTCACGTCCGTCTTTGTGATAACAGAGGCGGACGTGTTTGCTACAGTATCACACTTCAATACCCAGGCCAGGGGAAGCGATGGCAGCATCCCACAGGTTGTAATTTCAAAAGCATTCAGGTCACTCTTCTGCTTCTATCTGATTTTAGCAAGGCGTTTGACGCCAAGCAGGTTATCCGCTCATTTGCATCTTACCTCTCGGGAAGAGAACAAGCCGTCATTGGTGACAACAATCAGATCTCTACCTTTCTACCACTAAACACCGGTGTTCCACAGGGGTCAGTTTTAGGTCCCTTGTTTTTCTCGTTGTACTGTTTAAACTCATATATTTTTACGCTGCATTCATTAGGGCGAGCGTGTCCAAATTTAGCTCTCAGGGATTGGAAAACCCCGCCGTCGGCGCGGACCAATAAATATAAACGAATTGGAAAACCCCGCCGTCGTCTCAGACCAATAACTGTAAAAGAATGGGGAAACCCGGAGCCCGTCTCGGCACAATAAAGAATCATTATCCTCTGGTCGTATCCTCGAGCAGGTAAAAAACATTAGGTGCCGATCGAGGGTCGATAATCCCGTCCCCGGTAGGGCTCTCGTGCTCAGCGCTAGACCCATTTGGGCTTGTCCGCCGCTAGGGCCATAAACCTGACCCTCGCTGGAGGCTCCGCCTTGACCGACGGGAGGGGGTTTCAACCAATAGAATATCTCCTTACAAAAATTGGCCACGCCAATTTTTTGGTAGAAGAAGAGAAAAATACCCTCCACCAGAGGGAGGTGCTGTTCTCCCAAGTTAACTTGATTCCTGAGAGACACAGCAGAAATCAGAACTACTCGTGCAACCAAGCGAGAAAGATCCAAACGAGTACCGAGCCGATAATTGTACTGGCGCGTTTCGGGTCTGTTAGTCTCACGTAATTTTTATTCGCGTCACCGACATCTCTGTATTAACAAAGTTAAAATAGTTGTTCACTAGCTCTTATTCATCCTCATTTATAATCTGTTACATTCAATAAACAACATCAGTACTAACAACACGGCGTCTAGTTGAATTTATTTAACGACACGCAAAAACATGGTCCTTCGAGCCGGATGAATACGTGAAAGTGGATCGACAAACACAAGTGAAACTAAATTCAGCGGACTCTGAATTTGTGAACAAAAGTGACGTGAAAATAAGAAGAAGAATATTTTGGATTTGAAAGAAAAAAATCCTAGCAATTTAAAAAACCATTTACACGGAGACGGCGTGTAAATTCTAATTACGATTCGTCGACAATAACGAAGCGAATCTAAAAAGGAGCACTTGGGCTTCACTGCCACGGCAACAGTATCTGGTCAAGGCGGGCGGTGATCTGGAGTTTAAAAGAAGATCTTTTAAACTGGTGAGTCTCCAATTATTCCTACATCCTAAAATCAAAGATAGCTTCGATCTGTACTAGTTCGTTGGGTTAGCGAAATGGAAGGTTTAAAAAGAACCCGCGCTGCTCAAAAAGGAGCCATAACACGGTTTTCTAATTACCTAAATAATTCAGGAGCCGATGTAGACGAATTTGAATTGCGAGACAGACTATTTAGGTTTGAGTCCTTGTTAAATAAATATGAGGAGACTCAAGACCGTATAGATATTTTAGTTGCCGATGATGCAGAGTTGAGTACCGCGGAAAACCAGGAACGGGTTCAATTCGAAAGGGACTATTACGCCGCGACCGCGAAAGCAAAGAGAATCCTCAGCCGATTTCAAGAGACAGGCAGAAGCCGCGCGTCTAGTTTCTGTTCGGTATCGTCGCAAATAGAGCGCCAGAGCGTTGATAAAATCGGCATAAATCTGCCGAAAATAGATTTGCCTAAATTCGATGGTGCGTACGGAGATTGGATTAAATTCCGCGATACATTCAAATCCTTGATCCATGAGAACGGTAGATTAAACAAAATTCAAAAGTTTCATTATTTAAACTCAGTACTCAAGGGCGAGGCGGTGCATGCTATTGATAAGTTAGGCATCTCAGAAGCCAATTATGATTTGGCGTGGAAAGCTTTCTGTGCACGATACGAGGATACGAGCTCGCTCATCCACCACCACGTGCACGGAATCTTTGAACTTCCGATGCTCACAAAGGAATCATATACTGAACTACGCAATCTGCTAGATAGCGCGAATAGCCACTTAATGGCTTTGAAGGCATTAGACGAGCCAACTGAGCAATGGGACACTCTCCTTGTCTATATCCTAACCTCAAAACTAAACAACGCAGTAAAACGCGAATGGGAAAAATCCCGAATGTTGCAGAAAGAATCGAAAATCAGGTTAAAAACTATGACCGACTTTCTAGAAATGCACTGCAAGAATTTACAAAAGGTTCAAACAGATAAACCAATTAATGAAAATAAATATAATAAATCAAATCAAAGAAATAATAGCCACGTTAAATCTTACGCGGTAACCACAAAAATATGCACTCTTTGCAATGGCACGCATGCTATTTATGCATGTGAGGTTTTTAAACGACTCTCGCCAATAGAGCGCGTACGAAAGGCGCAGGCCTTAAACCTATGTTTTAACTGTCTGTCGAACTCGCATAGGAACAGGCAATGTAATTTTGGGCCTTGTAAGAGATGTGGAAAAAAGCACAATAATTTGCTTCACATAGATCAGGCCCCCACGCAAGGAAACACGACTGCAAAACCGAGTGCATCGAGTGCAGCTTCAATGCCGACAAATCAACCTGAGGTCGAAGCCTCCGGATCTCCGCAAAAGATAATGAGTGCTCAGGTGAACGTGCCTAGAGCATCTGATTACGTATTACTCGCGACTGCCGTCGTAAAAGTATGCGGCAAGCAAGGGCAATTGCGGGAATGCCGCGCGCTGCTTGACCCGGGTTCACAAGCTCATATAATCACATCCGATCTTCGCGCCCGGTTAGGTTTGCCTCTACAAAAAACGTCAATCGAAGTCACGGGGATAGAAGGCGTTGGCCGTTCAATCAGAAACTATGCACCTCTAAAAATCAAATCACGCGTCAATGGGTTTTCCGCCACCATATCTTGTCTGGTGATGGACAAGATAAGTGACAATCTACCCTCGCGAGAAATGACATCGTCTAAGATAAAGATTCCGAGTGGCATTGAGTTAGCCGATCCGCACTTCGATCGCTCGCGACCGGTAGATCTCTTAATTGGCGCCGGGTTATATTACGAATTGGAATGCAACGGCATGATAAGGCTAGAAAAGGATCAGCCATTTTTCAAAAAAACGCTGCTAGGATAGGTAGTCGCGGGAACGGTTCAGCTGCCCCATTTGAGCAACTATAGAGTCGTATGCAACTTGGTCAAAAATGATCAGCTGAAAAAATTCTGGGAAATAGAGCACTGTTTTTTAGACATAAAAGATAACTCAAATGACTTTTGTGAGAGACATTTTATTAAAACTATGAAACGTGACGAAAACGGACGCTTTGTAGTGAGCATACCTTTTAAGGATAATGAGAGTGAGATGGGCAACTCTAAAAACTTAGCGCTAAAACAATTTCTCTCTACTGAAAGGACTTGGGCCAGAAGGCCAGAACTATGATGTAGAAGACTACACTGACTTCATGGGAGATTATGAGTCGCTAGGACACATGAGCGAAGTATCGGCAAAAGATACGGACGATAACGAGCCATGTTGTTACCTACTTTACCTCTTGGTGTCAAAAGAAGAGAGCACCACTACTAAAAAACGCGTCGTTTTTCACGGCTCAGGCGGCATACGGGGCATGCATTTACGTCTGTTCGACCAACAACAAAGGTGAGCGTACTTCTCACCTACTGTGCGCAAAATCGCGAGTAGCGCCGCTCAAGGCGACTTCAATACCACGACTAGAATTACTCGGTGCCGTGCTATTAGCTCAGCTAGCGCGTAAGGTGTCAGTGGCGTGCAGCGCAAGCATCGATCAGTGGTACTTCTGGTCTGACTCAATGGTCGCGCTGTCATAGATCAAAGCACCGTCTAGCAATTGGAAGACATTTGTCGCTAATCGAGTCGCGGAAATACAAGAATTGACCAACGAGAATTGGGGTCACGTGATATCGGGCCAAAATCCAGCAGACTTAATCTCGCGCGGCATACACGCGCAGGAGCTCCGTGATTCCATCCTATGGTGGCACGGGCCTTATTGGCTTGTCAACGATCAATCTAGCTGGCTGAGGGCTAAAGGAATATATACTGATACTTTACCGGAACAAAAGCAAACAGTCCTGACTTTTTTATCGCGCATAAATGAAGAGCGAGCAGAGAAAATAGCGGCAGTTAAAACAGCGCAAACTGTAAAATTAATAAACTTCGACAGATTCTCTTCTCTTGTGCGGGTAATTTGAACAATGGCTCATGTCCTTCGATATATAAAGGATATCTCGAACAGAGTGCAAAAACGCAGGGCCGGTGCGATTGGTATTGTCGAGGCACCGTTAGTACATTTATCAGGCGCGGAGCTAGAAATGCGCGCAATTAGATGTTTCCGAGCAGAATTGTCTTGTCTCAAAGAAGGCAAGCCCCTGCCAAAAAATAGCAAGCTGCTACAATTGACGCCATTCTTCGACTGCGAAGGGCTGTTAAGAGTGGGTGGCCGATTGACAAATGCCGACTTACCTTATGATAATAGGCATCAAATCGTCCTCGCGTCTAATCATAGATTCACGTACCTAATAATTAAGCATGAACACGTTAAACTTATGCACGCGGGTTGCCAATCGGTACTTGCTTCCACGCGCAATCATTACTGGATATTAAACGGAAAAAGTGTTGTTAAAAACGTTATACGGGAATGCGTGGCTTGTTTCAGGGCTAAGCCTATTGATTTGAATTGCATAATGGGTAACCTGCCCGCCTCTAGAATAACACCCGCTCGGCCGTTCCTGAACTGCGGCGTCGACTATACTGGGCCTTTTTTGGTAAAAGAAAAAACTCGCTCACGAGTATCAATAAAAACCTATATTTGCATTTTTGTGTGTTTTGTGACCAAAGCGGTCCACATAGAGTTGGCAACGGATTTATCTACAGAGGCGTTCCTAAATTGTTTAAAAATATTCATATCGCATCGTGGACTATGCATTAACATTTTTTCCGACAACGGCACAAATTTTGTAGGAGCAAATAATGATCTTAACGAATTATCAAAATTTTTGAACGATTAGAGATTTCGCGAATCAATAACTAATTTTGCCTCGCATGAACAGATTAACTGGCACTTTATTCCTCCTCGCGTCCCTCATTTCGGCGGGTTGTGGGAAAGTGCAGTGAAATCGGCAAAATACCACCTTAAAAGGGTTATAGGGGAAACGCGACTTACATACGAGGAATTGTATACGATACTAACACAGATCGAAGCATGTTTGAATTCCAGACCTTTATCACCACTATCCAACGATCCCAATGCTCTTACTCCTCTCACTCCTGCTCATTTCCTAATTGGAGACACCTTAAAGGCTTTGCCTCAAGCGGATCTCACTGACATCAATCCGAATAGACTTAATCGCTATCATCATTTACAGCTAATGGTTCAGCATTTTTGGAAGAGGTGGCAGCAAAAGTACCTACCTCAGCTTCAAAAAAGGGTTAAATGGACTCACAATAAGCTTCCGAATATCGCAAAGGGCACCATGGTGATCATCAGAGAGGATAACACGTCTCCAATGCAGTGGCCACTTGGACGTATTACAGATACGCACTCGGGCAAGGATGGACACGTCAGGGTAGTGTCAGTTGTAACGTGGCGGTTACCCGGCTAGAATTGTCTTCCAGGGGGCAACTCCCGAGCACCAACGTTAACATAAGATTCCCTAATCCGGCCAAATTTAATAAAAGAATGGGCGCCAGGCCGAATAGTAATCTGTTACTTCAAACTTTTAACCACGCCGCGGCTGAGACTTGTACTCTCGCGAGGAGATTCCGTCGTCGACACAACTATGAAGTACTCAGGCGTACTCCAAGTATCACGTAGGTGTGAGGAAGTGAAAGGAACAGCGATGATGATGACTCGGTTTATTCATTAATTTAGTAGAAATATCATTGATTTAGTTGTTCTCTGGCCACTAGATACATCGTATTTCGCCTCGCCGTATATATTTATAACTCGATCATCCGCGCATTCATACCACGCAATACTCACGCCACGTAACTCTACTTATTTCGCGACCTTTCGGCAACACACGACGCACCACGAGGTATTCACCGACCGCAATAATTACTCCGAAATCCCCGATACCCGACTGACACCAACCTTAGCTATCGAACTGTGACTCCTCCTGATTTCGTCCTCGTCCTCACGGTTTGAGATCGATAGCTTCCCACGTGCGTCTTACTTGCGTTATCTCGGTGGTTGTCTTCCTTCGCGTCTCACCTCGTCGCTGGTCGTAAACTAAGTGCTCCATTCGGTGGCCCGAACCCAAGAGAGCCAGGCGCTGGTCCGAGGCCTAGTGTCCTCTTCGCCGGTCCGAAAACGAGAGAGCTGGTCGGTGGTCCAAAGCCGAGAGAGAGAGAGAGTCGCGCGCCGCGAGCCTCCTTTTGTTGCGAAGGACCTGTCCGCGAACCGCTAATTGACGTGTCATCGACACGCGTCAATTAGTCATACAAAGCGCGCGAATTTCAAACCGCGATTCATCCATTCCTCAATCCTCACTCATACGTCCTTACAATTACTTAAACTAAAACCGACCGCAACAATAATGCCAGTGCGGAGTAGGCTTCTTTAGCCCCTCCACTCACGCTAATATACATTCAGGTCGCACGTGGACCTCCACCGGCACCCAATCACACTTCACACGCATCACACAGGTGTGGGATACCGTACTCTAGCCGCTGGAACAGGCCGCGCGTGCGCGCGCATTCGCTGGCTCCAACTGCTGCTCGCAACTAGGCTTCCCCCTCTCCGCTCTGCCGAATCTCGCTGCTACATGCTCCGGCTAATGCTAGGCAGCAACGGCTCTGGCCGCGACTCTGTCCTCCTCTCGTTATCGCTACAAACAACAAAGAAGGAATTATTTTCCTGTTGTTGTTGCGTCGCAAGTAACGAGAGCGAGGCGAGCAATCAGTGCTTGGCCTGACGAGCGAACCTCGTCACACAGTACAAACTGCGAAAGGTATATTGAAGCGGCCCATATCGAAAATTTGCAAATTGTCACTTCAAGAAGACGAAGAACAAGGAGGCCCTGCATCGAAAGAAGATTCTAGCGATTCAGTCTAAATTTAGTAAACTAGTGAATTTAAGTGTAGAACTAAGTCAAATACTTTTATGATAAGAATACTCTGTAAATTTTAGGATACTAATAATTGTAACAGCATTTTACCATGCGTTAATCATTTTGTATTAGGCTATGAAACATCTGCCATCTCATGTATTTAGTTATAGATGTAGTTATATGCTAGATGGATTATTACCCGGCTTGAAAGATATTCTTTCAAGGCGGGCGGAATGTTTAAACTCATATATTTTTACGCTGCATTCATTAGGGCGAGCGTGTCCAAATTTAGCTCTCAGGGATTGGAAAATCCCGCCGTCGTCTCAGACCAATAACTGTAAAAGAATGGGGAAACCCGGAGCCCGTCTCGGCACAATAAAGAATCATTATCCTCTGGTCGTATCCTCGAGCAGGTAAAAAAAATTAGGTGCCGATCGAGGGTCGATAATCCCGTCCCCGGTAGGGCTCTCGTGCTCAGCGCTAGACCCATTTGGGCTTGTCCGCCGCTAGGGCCATAAACCTGACCCTCGCTGGAGGCTCCGCCTTGACCGACGGGAGGAGGTTTCAACCAATAGAATATCTCCTTACAAAAATTGGCCACGCCAATTTTTTGGTAGAAGGAGAGAAAAATACCCTCCACCAGAGGGAGGTGCTGGGAGGCTGGGCTGCGCTGAATAGACTTAAACTGAATAAAACTAAAACCAAGGCTATTGTCCTGGGCTCCCCCTACTATATAAATGCTCTACCTTCTACTGCTAACATCTACATAAATATAGGGGTAGCCCAAGTCAACTTTGAATCATCGGTGCGCAACTTGGGGCTCGTGCTTGACTCCAAGCTTAGGTGGAAAAAGCACATTGCACAAATTTCTAAACGTGCTCACTCTTTAATGTACAGGCTCTATTTTTTCGGAAAAGCACTAGCCTCAGATTGCGCCAACATTTAATGCAGGCACTTCTGTTTTCCCTCATCGACTATTGCTCACTTGCTTACTGTGACCTGGCTCAGGAACTTGAGATAAAACTGCAGAGGCTTGTCAATATGAGGATCTGTTTTATCGACGGTGTAAGGAGTAACGAGCACATCTCCCCTTACAGGCGTAAGCTGCAATGGCTTACCACCGCCGTATATAGAAAATATTTTATGGCCTGTTTTCTAAGGAAAATTTTCAACACCTCAATACCTACTTATCTATTAGCGTATTTTGATTTTCACGTCGCGCTCAGGCCTGTGAGGGGTGAGGTGACTCCACTGGACATCTTGTCCTTCAAGACATTCATTCTTCATCAGCGCCTCCTACCTCTGGAATAGCCTTCCATCTCAACTTGGCAATACGCTCTCTCTCTCTCCCTTTCTCTCTCTCTCTCTCTCTCTCTCTCTCACACACACTCACACACACACGCGCGCGCGCGCGCATGCACAAAATGTTAAATGAAGATTGAAACAATGATACAAAAAAGTTAAATGAAGATATAAGTGAAATTTGAATAAAATCAATTAAAATAATTAATGCACATTACATATTATAATTAAAAAAACGTTTAATAAAATATATAAGTGTAAATCTATAAAAATATAACTTTAGTAGGATTCCAGAAAATAAAAAAGCAACACATAAAAATAACTCAAAATCGAAAAAATTCGACAAATAATTTAATTTTGCTTAAAATTAAATAATTAAACATAAAACAAACAAAAGTGCAGAAGTTGCAATAAAGAGAATAAAGTGAAATTATTTAACATAATATCACAATAATAATTTTATAACATTTCTACTTTTATTATAAATCGATAAAAACCGCTAAAAAAATTTTAGCTGCAATTTATCATTTTATCAAGCGGGTAGTAACTCAATCCTAGATCAGACATTTGAATTCGAAAAAGATTGCCGATAAACAGACTTTGGAGGAATTTTAGCAGAACAAAGTCTCGTAGTAGGAACTACGAAGGATTCGCAGCTGAATTTAATAAATTACAACGAACCGTCAACAAGTTTTTCATTCAACACAAGTTTAGATGATAATAAACCTCTAATAGACTTTGGGAAACCAGTAAGCCAGGAAACTCTCAACGTACAAGAAATCGCCAATAACGAGCAGAGTAACGAACACAGCATAAACAACTCCGAAAATAAAATAAATCAGAACCTAGTTCAAATTAATTTTAGTAACAACAATAGCAAGTAATAATCAAGAAAGACAAACAACTGCAAGCCAACCCGAAAAAAACGGAGGAAATCATGAAGAAGTAGAATGTGAACAAGCAAGAATTCTTCTTGCAGAATATAAAGCCAAACAACAGTTTAAATGCCAGATATGTGAAGAAACAGGTCACACAGCAAAATTTTGTAATAAATTTAAAAACAAACAGCAAACACAGTAAACCAGCAGTAATAACAGGGGTTTTCAATGGAAATATTGCAAGTACTGTAAAATGGCAGGTCATATAGTCAGCGAATGCAGAAAAGTAATGGCATTAGATAATCGAGGAAAATCCAGACAATAATTTTGTCAGTACCTCAAAAATATAAATCATACCGCAGAAAGATGTTTTAGAAACAAAACTAAGTAGGGAAACTGCAATACTCATCCTGGAGGCAACGCCTAGGAAGGGATGACAAAAATAAAACGTTCCCACTACAAAAAATTATTAATAAAATTATTAATACAATACAAGAGGAAAAAAATTAAGAAGAAATTACCAAAAGTAAGATAGAGGAAACATTACAGACATACGTATTGAAACTTGAAAATTTACTACAATGTATAGACGTAGAAGATCAACACTTGAGGAAAATAAATCGATTATTGCTAGATAGTGGTGCACAACTAAACATTATTAAAAAACAAAATATAGCAATAAATCAAATAAATAATGATGAAAAAATATTAATATTAGGAATAACAGAGAACGCTATACGTACTCTTGGATCAATAAAATTACCAATAAATTAAATATATTTTGATTTCCATGTAGCTCTGGAAACATTTGCCATTCCATATGATGGAATAATTGGAATAGAAGTTTTATTACAACAAAAATTAAGACTAGATAACGGATATTTAGAAATAAATAATACAAAAATTGAATTAAAATCAAGAATGCATATAAACCAAATCAATACTAGCATCGCAACTACAAACCGCTGCCAATTCATTGGCACGTAGCTTCCTCCAAACAAATCTATTGTTCCTTATTTGTATGTATCGATCAAGTATATTAATTTAATAATGCATTTCTTTTTCTCCGGATCTTCTTAATAAAATGAATTGCAATTTATATCACAAATAGACCTCATAACCTCATAAAACCATGAATTTTGTAAAAACTTTCTGAATTTTCGTTAGCGAGTTAAAATAAAGTCGAAAAACAGAAATAATATTTTAATATCTTTTCATCTAATCGTTTTCATAAGCTGCGAAAAGAACTTAGCTGAGGTACTCAAAAGATCTATCTTTTCCCAAAATTTCAAGTGCAATAAGGTCTTTCTACGCCCGTAATCGAGACTCAAAAAAAACTCATTTTCATCAGTTTTCAATTTATTAATAAAAATATAAATAATCAAATCACTTGAAATTTTAATGGAATATAGTTTTACATGTAACCCATCAACATATTTTTGTGAGGATATGATGTTTAGTGTCAGAGATATGAAAATCAAAAAATGGCCATAAAAAAAAGTAAAAGTAAGTAAGAAAAAAATTAAAAAATAAATGTTTTTCCCGAATTCGGAGGTCTGACGAAGCCATTGGCAGGGTCAGACGTGTAGATAGGGAGTGTGCATAATACGCGACTTTTTTTTGGTTTGAATAGAAAAGGTAAATAGAAAGAGGAATACAAAGTGAAAGTGGAGAGAAAGGTGAATAAAAGAGGATAATAGGAAAAGAAAGGGCGAGAAAGGGAAAAGGGAGAGAAGGGAGAGAAGGAGAAAGTACAAGGAGGAGGTTAGGAAAGGTAGAAAAGGACGGAGATAGAGGAGAGAGCGGCAAAGCCGCGGGCCATGAACAATAGAGAAGAGGAGACGGCAGAGGTGACGATAGGGAACCAAGAACAAAGGAACGAGGAGGAACAGGAATTTAAGACTCCGAGCGGACCGGAGCGGGAGCCGGAGAGGGAAACTCAAACGTGCAGGTGGGAAAGCACGCCGAAGACAGGGAAGGGAAGAAGAAAGGAAAGCGGAGGAAAAGGGGGAGCGCTAAGGCAATTGGAGCTCTTAGAGAGCTTCAAAGTAGACAAAACGGAAAGGGGAAAAAGGAAAGAAAGGTCACCGGAAGAGAAAGAGGACAAGAAGAGAGAGAGGAAAGAAGACAGGAGAGAGAGAGACACGTCAGAGGAGAACGGATCGACGGGGAGATTCCCGTCAAAGAAGGAGGAGGGAAAGGAAGGCGAGAAAGAGGGGGAGATGGAGAAATTTCAAGGAACATTGGAAAGGATCCTGAAGACCCTGGAGGAGGAGAAGGAGGAAAGGAGAAAGGACAGGGCAGAATGGGAGAGAAAATGGATAGAAACGGAAGAAAGGATGAATAAGAAGTTGGAGGAGGTGAGAAGTCTAGTGCAGGAGGAGAAGAGGGAGAGGACAAGGGCGGAGGAGGAGATGAAGAGGGCAAACGAGGAGGAGAGGAGAAAGAGGGAAGAGCGAGAAAGAGAAATGGAGGAGAAGATAAAGAAAATGAAGGAAGAGGCGAAAACTAGGCAGACAGAAGGAGGAGACCAGAGAGGGGAAAAGGGGTCAGAGGAAAGGGAGCAAGAGAAGAAGCAACTGAAAGAGCTAGAGTGGAGAATTGAGGAAGGGGAGAGAGAAAGGAAAAGGAACAATGTGGTGGTATCAGGTCTGAAAGAAGGAAAATGGGACAAAGCGAAGGTGGAAGAATGGGTAGATGAGAAGCTGGGGATTACGGTAAAGGTGAAAAGGACGTGGGTCATCAGAGGAAAAGGTAAGAGTAAAATAGGAGTGGAATGTGAAAATAGAGAGGAGAAAGAGAAAATGATGGAGGAAAAGAGCAAGTTGAAGGGGACAGACTGCTTCATCGACCACGATTTGACGTGGCGAGAGAGGAGAAATAGAGAAAGATTGAACGGGCTCGCAAGAGAATGGAGAAGAGAAGGAAAACCAGTGAAAGTAGGAAGAAACAAGTTAACGGTAGGAGACATGACATACTTTTGGAACGAAAGAGAGGATAGGCTTTTTCGAGAGGGGGAGGCAAGATGGAGGTGAGAAGGAGAAAAGGGATGAAAGGGGAAAAAGGAATAAAAAGGAGAATTTGAAGGTGTTGAGCTGGAATGTGGCAGGACTGAAAGGAATAGAAGAGGAAGGATGGAGATACATACTAGGATTCGACGTCATTTGTCTACAGGAAACATGGGCAGAGAGCGGTGAGGAGGAAGGAATAAGAAGGAGAATGAAGGAATTCGAAACAGAGGTAAGAGAGGCGAAAAAGGGGGGGAGCAGAGGGAGATTAAAGGGAGGAATGGTAATGGCAGTCAGGAAGGATAGAAAAGAGGACAAAGTTGAATGGTTGAGAGGAAGATCTGGAGAAGTCATAGGAGGCAAATGTACTATGAAAGGGGAAAAGTGGTGGATAGGTTCGACTTACATGAGGGAGGAGAAGGAGAGGAACTATGAAGAAATAGAGGAGATGATAGAAAGAGCGGGAGGGGAAAAGATACTCTGGTGTGGAGACCTGAACGCGAGAACAGGGCAAGAGGGAGGTTTTTTAGACGAAAAGGGAGTGGAGGAAAGGAGGGAGTCAAAGGATAGAGTAGTGAACAGAGAGGGCGAAGAGCTGCTAAATAGGTTAAAAGAGTGGGGGCTTTCAATCCTAAATGGAAGTACAGAAGGGGATGAGGAAGGGGAACTCACGTACGTGGGGGGAATGGGATGCTCGGTAATAGACTATGGGATAGTAAATGAGGAAGGCAGGAGAAAGGTAACGTCAATGAAGGTAGTAGATAGAATGGAGTCAGATCATGGAGCACTGGAAGTGGAAATAGAGACAGGGAAAAGTTCGGAAGAGTTGGAAGAGGAAATGAAAAGAACAGTGTGGACAGAGGAGGCCAGCAGGGAGTATAGAGGCTGGCTAGATAAAGGGGGGGAAGCAAAAACATGGAGGGATTTAAAGATAAAAATAAGAAACGCGATCCAAACAAAGAGGGGGAGAAGAAAAAGGAGAGATGACAGCAGATGGTGGGATGAAGATTGCAGGAAAAAAAAGGGATAAATAGGTGGGGAAAAGACAGGTTCATGCAGGCGAAAAGAGAGTTAAGGAACATGTATAGGAAAAAAAAGGAGGAAGGGATGAAAAAAGAGCTAAGGGAGGCAAAGGAGGATAGGTCAGGAAAAAAGTTCTGGAGAATGGTGAAAAGGAGAAGGAAAGGAAAAAGGGAGCAGATAGATAAAGGGATAGAAGATAAGAGCTGGTTAGAGTTTTTTAAAGGGCAACTGGGAGAGAGAGAAACGCAGGAAAGAAGGAGAGATAATGAGGAAGAGTCGGGGGAAGAAGAGGAAGAAGAGGAGAGAGAGATAGAAGTAGAGGAAGTAAGGGAAATAATCAAGAAGCTAAAGGAAAAGAAAGCACCAGGAGAGGATGAAATCCAGAATGAGGCATGGAAGCAGGGAGGAGAAAAGATTGTAGAGGAACTAACGGAGATACTAGGAAAAATTTGGAAAGGAGGAGGACTGCCAGAAGAGTGGATGAGAGGGAAAGTCACGCCAATTTATAAGAAAGGAGATAAGGGGGAGTGTAAGAACTACAGAGGAATTACACTAATGGACACAGGATACCAAATATATGCGGAACTGATAAAGGGAAGATTGGAGAAGAAACTGGAAGAAGAGGAAAAGTTAAGCGACACGCAGATGGGATTCAGAAGAGGGAGAGGTACAACGGACGCTATATACGTGGTAAACAAGGCGGTAGAGCAAGAGCTAAGGAAGAAAGGAGGGAAGGTATACGCGTGCTTCGCGGATATGAAAGCAGCCTTTGACAAAGTAAACAGGGAAGAAGTGTGGAAGATGATGAGGAAGCTGGGAGTGAATAGAAGGATAAGGGAAAGGGTAAAGGAAATTTATGAGAAGACTGAGTGTGAAGTAAGGATAGGGGAAAGGAATGTAGGCAGTTTTGAGACGCAGAAGGGAGTGAGACAGGGATGCCCGCTGAGTCCACTGCTGTTTAACGTGGCAATGGCGGACTTGGAAGGAGAGATGGGAAAGGTACAAGAAGGAGGGATAATACTAGGGAGAAGGAAAGTATGGTCAATCTCATATGCAGATGACGTAGTAATGCTAGCAACAAACGTGAGCGGGTTGAAACAAATGCTAAGAAGATTCAAAGGATACATCAAAAGAAAGGGTTTGGAGCTAAACACAGAGAAAACGAAGATCATGATTTTTAGAAACGGAGGAAGAAGGAGGAGGGAAGAGAAATTTGAATGGGATGGAAGGGAGATAGAGGTGGTGAAAACATTTGAATATTTGGGATACACGATGAAAGAAAATGGGAAAGAGGAAGAACAGGTGAAGAAGGTGAAAGGAAGGGCAAATGCGCTGATAAGCACCCTGTGGGGTCTAGGAAAGGCAACGTTCAAGGACAGCTGGAAGATGAGAATGAAGCTGTTCGACGCTCTAGTACAGAGCGTAATAGAATACGGGGCGGAGATATGGGGTTGGAAAGGGCAGGAGGATTTAGAGAAAATACAGAGAAAGTACATCAAATGGGTGCTGCACCTAGACAGGACAACGCCGGCACATGTGATTCATTGGGAGACGAAAAGGTTCAAATTAGAGACAAGGACAAGGAAAAGGGCGGTTAGGTTTGAAAGGAAACTGAGGAGAGCAAAAGAAAGTACTTTGCTAGGAGAATGCTGGAGGCTGCTGAAGAGAGAGGGAGAAAGGAGAGAATGGAAGGGTAGAGGGAAGGACGTGAGAAGAATGGAATTGGAGAAGTGCGGGATATCGGTGGAGGAGTATACGAGAAGAATGGAGGAGGAAGAGGGAGTGGAGGAGGAAATAGAAAGGATAAACAAAGACACACAATGGCAGAAGTGGAGAGTGGAAATAAAGGAGTCCAGATATGCGGGTGAGATAAGGGAGGTAATGTTGGAGCAGGGAGAAATACCAGAGTACCTGATGGAAGTGGGAGAACACAGAAGAGGAGCGCTCAACGTTACGGCAAGGTTCAGATTAGGGTGTGAGACAAGAGGGAATAAATACTGGAAGAAGGAAGAAGAAAGGGTATGCAGGCTATGTGGGAGTGAGGAGGAGACGCTTAAACATGTGTTCGAAGAATGTGTGGAGACGAAGATAGAGGGGAAAAAGTGGCAGGAGACAGTCGGAGGGAGAAGAACGCAAGTGGGGAAACTCTATAGCACGATATGGAAGAGGAAAAATAAAGAAAGACAGCAAGAATAAAGAAGGGGAAGGCAAGAAAGGAAGGATAAGATAGGACGAAGCAGAAAGGAGATTTGAAAAGCGCGCGCAAAGCATGCGGGGAAGTCTAGGGAAAGTCCCTAGGAGGAACTAGACGGAGGGAACAGGGAGAAGAAAGAGGAACGAGAAGAACAGAAAGGAGAGCACATGGTGAGGTGAGTAGAGAGGTTATAGCAGGGAGACAGAGAGCGTGTAAAGGCAGAAGTGAGAAAAAAGATAAAGAACCGAAGGCGACAAAAAAGTAGGAGGGAGAGATGTCGAAGCACGAGAGAAGAGTGGAGAGAGAGATGCGGGATATGAGAGAGGAGATGAAAGAGTGGAAGGTGAAGCTGCAACTGGAGAGAGGGAGAAGAGAAGCGGCGGAGAGAAAGATGATGGATATAGAAGGAGACGTAGAAATATTGAAAGGTAAACTGAGTGAGGAAAGGAGAGAGAGGGAGAAGGTGCAAAGAACAGTAAAAGAATTAAAAGGAATGATAGAAAAATTGGAAGGTAAAATGAGGAGAGAGGAGAGAAAAGGGATTGAAAGGGAAAGGATAAATGTGAAAAGTGAGGTTAGGATCGTGAACAAGAAGAGAAAGAGGACGGAAGGAGGGAGGAGCAAAGTAGGAGAGAGAGGTGTGATAATACATAAAGGGACTAACTGGAGCGAGAAGGAGGTGCTGCAGGACTGGCTAGACGAGATCCTGGAGGGAACGAGTTGGGAGTTGGAGGAGACGGCAAACCAGGACACAAAAAAGATAATACTCGCGGCAGAAGAGGAAATGGAGAAGATATGGAAGAGGAGAGATGAAATAAATGAAGGGGGAAAGGTGAGATTAGAGCAGTGGATGAGTTGGGAGGAGAGAAAGGCAAAAAAAGAAGCCATGGGGATAAGAGAGAGAAGGAGAGAGAAAGCGAAAATGAATGGGGAGCTTCTAAAGAACGGGGACTTCAAAGTGAGGGTGGATGGAATAATGTACGAGTGGAAGGAGGAGGAGGGAAGGATCAGAAGGGTGAGAGAGGAAGAGAGGAGGGAAGAAGAGATGAGAGAGGAAAGGAGGAAGAAGGAAGATTAGAAGAAGAGATAAAAAAAAAAAAAAAAAAAGCAAAAAAAAGGATGCGTATTAATGCACACAAATGTTTTATATTTTTAGTTAAGAAAATATTGTAAAATACTTAATGTATAAAAACAATAAAGTTATAATTATTATTATTATTATGTTTTTCCCGAATTCAGAATCCAAAAATAGATAGGCATGTCAAATTTGATTGATATTGACTGACAAGGAGGGGCAGGTTGGTGTCCGTCGCCAATTTTGATGAAACTTTGCTAATAGAGAATCGAAAAATATTGGACACGAATTTTTTTATTTGAGCCAAAGCTCAAATGAAAGGGGTGAAAGGCACCCTCGAAATAATAAAAATAGGTATTTTTGGTATTATGCATGCATCATTCTTAAATACAAAGAGACAATTAATAATTTTTTCATTACACAATCTGAAAGAGGCTGAAAAAGTACTCGATACGTATTTTTGTTTTTGCTCTAAAATTGACGTAACTAGTAGAAACCACCCTTCCAAATATTACTATGTATTTTATCCAATTTGATTGTATTCACGCCATTCTCTGATTTCGATCGTACTAAAAAAATATTCTCTATCAAACTTGTCGAGTTTAGAAGTAGTTATTTAGTGGTGCTTGGAACTTTGACCTTGGGATCGAATTTGAAGGTCATCACAAGATCATCTTTCATTTTTTTTTTTTAAATAGGATAACTTATTTTTACTGTAAATGTAACTATGCAATTACTGTAACTGTAAAAGATGGCACAGGCCCGTTTATGAAAATAAATATTTATATAAATGAAGATTGTAATGTTTTTCTATCAAATGTTACATATTAATTACAAACGTGATAAAATCAAAGTCTACACCTAAAACTAACTATAAGCCTGAGTCTACTAAAAGAGACTCCTAACTTACTCTAAGTAAGTTAGGAGTCTCTTTTAAGTCCCTTGTTATTTTTCAATAAATCATTCAATAAATTTTTATGTAAGCTTATATAAAATACTAATTTGATACAAAAATTTAGAAATCACAAGAAAACATTTTTTTTTAATTTTTGATTGTAATTAAATCTATGAATGCTCCTTATACATTCCGAATATGGGATACTTTGTGTTTTCAAGATATATAATTAATAAATTCTAATCTTTTTTATTAGTCACGAATTCTTTACATATTTAAGCATCAGTATACTCCACTTTAAAATAAACTACCTTGTCCGTTCAAATATGCTAAAGTAAAATCATTCATTCTCCAATGTACGAGCTTGTGGCACAGAGGCAATACTAATCATTTTATAAATTCTAATTATATAATTTTATAAAATTCATTATTCATTCCGTAATGCCTTTCATGATTGATTTTCTTTAAAATTACCGTAGGATTGTGTATTTTTAGGCTGCCGAGGCTGGAGACAGATTATAGATAATTTCTATTTTTTGTTCCAGTGTATACTAGAAATAGTCAAAAGATATTTCTGTAACTTTGAATGGAAATCAGTTATACAAAAGCTATACTTCTTATATTTATGCTTAAAATATACTTTTATTTTGCAAAACATTAAATTATAAGTATTTTTTCTATTATTGTAGTTTTCTCATTTCTATAAATGAAAATTCTATAAATAAACGAATATTTACAAACCAGCATAATGTACGCTGTTTTCAAAGGAGGAATGCTGTTGCAAAATTTAGTAATTTTTTGTCACTACTCAGTAGAGCAAGAAATCCGACTACATTTTGATCGTGATGATATACTTGCACACGGTATTGATGAGAGTGATAAAGGCGAAGATTACAAAGAGGTCCCTGCTTGTTTATATAAAGATGAGCCAGTAAATTTCAACTACAAGAAACGAGCAGTAGAATTTAAGGCAGAGCTGAAAAACAAAGCCATTATCAATTGAAAGTGTAAAAAGAAATTTTAAAAAAGTAACTTCGGATAAACAGTTACGCCGGTGGAAAGCTCAAGTTGAAGCAGGAGGAGACAGAAACGAAAAATTACGCCAAGTTTCGAAGTACACTCTTGATAAATTCAAAGAAGCTATGGCGTTTAAAATAGCTGTTCATGATGTAGATTTGAAGAGATGGGCTCTGCAAAAAAAAAATTGCCTTGAAGATGTTGTGGTTTAAAGCATCTCATTGGTGGGTAAAAGAATTCAAAAGAAAACAAGATTACGCAAAATAACTAAATTTGTTACCCATTCAGCTGTTGAAAACATGAACAATCTATTGACACAATGTGAAACCTTTAGAGAAGACGTTAATGGATTAATTTATGAATATTGATTCAATTTGGAAATGCATAGTGGTAGAACATTATGTTACGAAATTCAGCTACACAATTCAGCCATTTATATCTGCTGAAGGAAACCTGCAGTCACCGCTATTTATAGTATTGACAGCAACAGGTGGAAATTTTGGACCACGCGTTATCCAAGATCTATTCAAACCAACAAATGTATACGTTGAAACATCTAGCTCTGGAAAGTTATCTAAAGAACTATTCCAAATTTGGCTACAAGAAATATTTTTTACCGCGTAGTGGCAACTCTCTAGTTCTTTTATTGGATTCTTGGAGTGGGCAATGTGAAAGTACAGTAAGAGAAGTTACACCTCCACATTTTAATCTGAAGTTAAAAACAATACCACAAGGTACAACTGCCATGATTCAGCCTTTAGATATATACGGCTTCCGTATTTGGAAGAGTTTCGTTAGAAAATTTTCAGATATAGTAATTTTACTCGGCTACAATGTAAATTTATACGAAAGAAATAATATTATACGAATGCAATCCCTGACGCATAACCAGTTTTCTGCGCCAAGATTTCAAGATGCATTTAAGTACGGATGGTACAAAAGTGGTTATGCAGTGACAAAACTTATAAATTTTGAGAATCCAGTTGCATTCGGTTTTAAAGTCGAAGGGGAATCGATTTGTGACATGTGTGGAGATGTAGCAATAATAAGATGTGCATGGTGCAAAAAACAACTATGTCTTAAACATTTTTTCATAGATTATCATTATTGTAATAAATATATACCCTGAAATAATTGTATCATTCATGGGATAGACACTTACATAAAATATGAAATTATTTTAATAAAAATATAATAAAATATACATTTTAATTATCTGCACACTGTCTAGAATACAATACATATGATACAGTTTCAAATATGTGATATTTCTTTATCATATAGAATAGATTTTTTTAAATATATTGGTACATAAGTAAAATTTAAATATGCCTCTTCGAATGTCTAAACATCAGGCAATTATGCTTTTTATGCGATTAAAAAAATTGCAAGGCATTTATTATTACAAACTGTACACAATATATTTCATTTATGAAATAAAAATTCTTATTGTTAAAATAGCTGACAATCAGCAATTCTAGAAACTTTAACGACTACCACGATCTTCTTGAATAGCCGTTCTCAGTCGTTAATAAAGAATTTGAATATTTGAAGTCTTTACTGAAAATATTCATCGAAAAACCAAAAATTTATTGAATAGATATCTTGAGTTTTCGATGCAAAACATTGGAATCTTCATTTACATAAAAAATGAGAGATTTTATTTTAAAAATGAATGTTGGTATTGCAATGACCTTCAAATTGCATCTGAAGGTCAAAGTGCCGAGCACCACTAAATAACTACTTCTAAACTCGACAAGCTTGATAGAGAATATTTTTTAATATAATTGAAACCAGAGAAGGCGTGAATACATTCAAATGGGACAAAATACATATTTGGAAGTGTGGTGTCTATTAATTACGTGAGTTTTAGAGTAAAAGCAAAAACACGTATCGAGTACGTTTTTAGCCTCTTTCAGATTGTCTAAACAAAAAAATTAATTGTCTGTTTGTATTTAAGATTGATGCATGCATAATACCAAAAATACCTAATTTTATCATTTCGAGAGTACTTTTCACCCTTTTCATTTAAGCTTTGGCACAAATAAAAAAACACGTGTCCAATATTTTCCGATACTCTATCTATTAGCAATGTTTCATCAAAATCGGCGACGGACACCAACCTGCCCCCCCCCCCTCCTTGTGCGTACTTCCAGAAATACCACGGTATACACACACACACACACATACATCCATACGGAAATTTCCTAAAAACACGGAATTCGAACTTCTAACATCTAAAAACATGTTTCTATGAAGTTTTAGCGAAGCAGAAAATTTTACTATTACAAAGCTTCCTCTAGGAGGAAGCAAAAGATGAAGAAGAGACAAGTACGCAAGAAACTAAAGTAGAAAACATTACAGTACAACAGGATCTAGAAAAAGTACTAGATATAGTAGAAAAAATTCAGGATAATATAAATAATGGAATTTCAGAAAACAAAAATGACTCAGAATGCTCAGATGACTCGCCATATTTCTTGAAAGTAATTTCGGAAGGAACACAGGCGGGTAACTGTAGTAACATAAAACTTACAGAGTTTATTTATGATTTAAAGTCAAACATTTAACAGTTTATAGGAAACATTAATAAAACACTTGAAAGTATAGTAAAAGAAGAAACTGAGGAGTATTCCATATAAAATTTCCCGACATTCGTAAAAATACTTAAGGATAATGTAGATTTTGAAAGAGATAAAAAATATCTACGTCATATAAATGAAATAAATTTTCTTACGTTTGATATCGAAGATATGCCAGGTACATTCATAGGAATTTCAGGACTACCACTGCCAAAAGAGGAAGAAACGTATTTAACGTCACAAAATGGAAAGAGTTTTGAGGAAGTAAACAAATTAAGTCAAAAAGAGAGAAAAAAATTACTATTGAACACAATAAATTTAAATCATTTATCTAGGAAAAAAGGAAATTCATTGAAGATCTAATATTATGCTATGCAATTCCCGTTACCATATACATTGAAACAAATAGCTATCAGTGAAACAAAAGAATTAATAATAAATGAATTGGCTACATTCTTCAACGAGTGCATTTAATGCTCCAGCATGGGTTGTACCGAAGAAAGGTTTAACAAAAGACAGAAAAAATGCTAAAACAATACCAGATCTGTATTTATTACTGAATATAACAGAGATATTTGATTCTATGGGAAAAGCAAATATTTTACAACAAAAGATATGGTGTCAGGTTTTCACCAAATAAAAATGAGAGTCAGATATACATAAAAGAGCATTTAGAATATATCCACTAAGACATTTTGAATTTAAAGTACTACCGTTTGGATTAATTAATTCCTCTAGAATTTTTCAAAGAGTATTAACAAAAGTACTAGGAGAATTATTAGAAAATAATTTTGTTACGTTTATATAGATGATATAATTATAGTTGCAAATACAGTGGAAGAGCATAACGAAAGATTTAATCTAGTAGCACAAAAATTAAGAGAAGCCGGACTTCTATTGGAAACAAGTATATGTAAATTTTTCACGAAAAAGGTGAAATTTTTAGGTCATATTATTAGCGAGCAAGGAATTAAAACAGATCTAAAGAATATTGAAGCTATAACAAAATTTCCAACTCCACGAAATGTTAAAAATGTTTCAGAATTTCTAGGATTGTCAGGCTATTGTAGACGATTTATAGATAATTTTTCAGAGATAGCTAAACCAATTATACAATTGCTACAAATGCAAACAAAGTTTGCTTGGAATAAAGAGCAACCACAAGCTTTCGAGAAATTAAAAGAAGCTTTATGTTCAGTGCCAATATTACAATTTCCTGATATGACTAAACAATTTATAATAACTACAGATGCATCTAATTATGCACTTGGCTGCGTATCGCAAGGAGAGATCAGCGAAGACAGACCGATTGCATTTGCATCAAGAGTGTTGAAAGCAGCTTAAAAAAATTATCATACTTATGAACGTGAGGCATTTGCATCATGCTCGCAGTAAAAACATTCCGAAATTATATTTATGGTAATAAGTTAAAAAAAATTTCTGATCATAAACCGTTATTTTCATTTAAAACAGCAGATAAAAATAACAGAGTTAAAAAATGGAGGTTAAAATTATTAGATTACGATACAAAATCATTTCCAAACCGGGTAAAATTAATACAAACGCTGATGTACTATCGAGAAATCCAGTATAGAGAGCTCAAAATGCGAAAGAATTAAAAATACTGGAAACTAACAAAATACCTACTAACGATGTGAAAATTCAAAAATTAAATGAAGAAAGAATCAAACTGAAAGAGAAGATGTCATAAGAAAACGAGGAGCAATACTAAGATAGAAAGAAATAAAACTAAGATTGAAGAATCCAGAAAATAATAAATACGAAACATTGTATCGTTATGGAGGGAGGACACACATTTTGGGAGGTTTTACCACAAGGGGAGTCTTTTAGAAACTCTTACGATATTTTATTTAAGGGAATACCATTTGCTTTGGCTATCAAAGATAAAATCATGCGTTGTAATAGAGAATTTTTACGTCCAGAACATCCAAAATTATTAATGTCTGAAAAGATTAGTTATATAAATACGTATCAATTTGATAATGATGTAGTTAGTACTAGAAATAGCGTAAACTTAGATTTATTTACGTACATAAATTCAAAATTTGTATATATGGAAAAACATTTAAGGAAACAGCTTAATAATTTATATTTAAACGTAATAACAGAAAAGTGTGAACTTGAAAGGAAAGTAATCCAAAATTCCCTATCAATGCCACCCTTTCCCCAGATGAATTTGCCTATAATATCATGAAGAAACCTAGATATATAGCAAAGATTGCAGGAGAGGTCGTACATTTAATAAAATGCGCACCGAAACAGTCAAAATACTACATTTAAAAGAATGCTACAACCAATTACCAGTTTCTTCAGGAAATGAAACATGGTTCCTTACATTGAGAACACATATTTTGATAAAAAAAAGTAGTTCAAATAAAATGTAACTCACTAGTACCCACATACTACAACTACCCACACACTCCAACACCAATTAAAACAATATCGCCTCATAGTTTGTAACCAAGCACGAAGATCAGTTGGACCTTTGAATCCGTCGAGACCTTAGCAACGAGCGGTGTGTATTCTCAAGAAGAATTGAATCAACTACAACAGCAACTAATGTTTCCCATGGAAAAAGCATCACTTTTAAATGTGATTGCTAGAGAGATGGCAGGAGAAAAAACATCTGGAGATATTTTCACCGAAAATACTCTAACACGCCTAGTCGAAAGTACATGACACATGCTCATTGGAAAACTGATTGCATGTGGTTCTTTTTCATCTCTGTTCATCATGATTCTGATTATTTTGCATATCGGAAAATTGATCATAGACACGATTATTAAGGGATATACTTTACATACGATTTATGGTTGGTCTATACACCTATTTGGAGCAATTTTTAATTCAATGACACACTTGCTGACTACACTCGGAAATACAAACAACATCCAAGAAAAGAACTTCAAGAAATCAAAATTATCCGTCCTATATCTTACCCAAAAATATTGCCCCCACCTACTCCAGATCGATTACCAAAGAAAAACAAAAAATGAAGAAGAAGGGGCAAATATAAAAAAAAAGTAATAACGCGAAAAATGTTAATAAAAAAAAATCTATAAATGATTTTGGCGATAAAAATATAACTAAAAAAGTTTTAAGAGAACTGCAAAAGCTATCTTCTAATGTAATGAATAAAGAAACTAAATTGTAAAACTAGAAAGATTTAAAAAATGTTTGCTAATTATAAATTAAATAATAAATTTATTATGTAACAAAATTTAAATATTTCTTGTTTTACCATTCATGTATCTCTCACCTTCTCTACACATTGCTACTCCATAGATGCATCTATCTCTCTCTCTCCCTTTCTTAATTTCATGCACAAAAATGTATATATCTTGTTTTTTTATTTGTTAGAGTAGTCATTGAAATGGTGGATATTATAGCCGCATGTTTACAGTTAGTCAAGCTTTTAAAAGAAGCTGAAAAATTGTTACTCTCTTCGATTACTGATTCATCGACAACAGCACGATGGAAAACTCAATTTCTTTTAACGTTAAAAACATTCCGTAACGTTTTAAGTAACACAATGCTTACCGTTCAAGAAAAACAAAGTATTTTATGCACTATTGTGGAAGTAGAATATATGAAAGCTAGACTTGAAGTTATTGCTATGTTACGTCTTGTCTATCCACACTGGAATAGGCAGAAACGTAATGCTATGGGTAGTGTCAAGGCTGGAAACAATGTTAGTACGCGCCTAGTACTCTACCCCTCTCACTGTTAGTATAGATAAATAAAATCACTTACTTTTGCGACGAATCTGTGGAAACTGGACAGCTACTCGTTCTACTCGTACCAGATTAGTAAGGTATTCGTATTGAAATGGGTTGCACTCGCATGAAGAGGAATTCCCGCAATAAATAAATTGAACAAACACGAAATTGAGATAGAAGAATCTAGAATTTATTCAGATTTTTCGCGATGGTTAGAATATTGTATATAACAAATGAATAAAATCGAGCTTTCTAAATAGGCGGATTGAAAGTAAAGAAAAATTTTATTCACGGTGTAGCGACGTTTCGTTTCTACAATAACGGTGCCAATTGTCGAACGGCGCGACGTACGGAGTCCGCGATCTCGTACGAACTGTTTATTAATCAAGAGTAAGGCTTTTTAAATACTCCGTTTATTACAACATTTTATTTGGCACACTTAAAATTACTGTTGCAGTATACATGAAAAGTAGCGCTCGCTTGCTACATATTGCATTGTGTGTTGAGCGTTTCACTGAGTCGACGTTGACACTCTTTTGCTCGTTCGTCGAACTCATATAGCAGTGCATCGAGAGAATTTGAATTTCGATTTGGAAAATGTTTTTTTTTATTAATGCTTTGAATGTGGAGGCGTATGACATAACAGCTAAAAGAAAAAGTGGCGCTGGAGTACAAGTAAAAAACAAAATACTATCACTCAGTGCGTGCGTTGAATTAATATAGATAGCGCCTTTGAAAACCGCATAACCACAGCTGTTATAGCAACTTTAACGCATATTGATATAATTAAATTTTTACAAGATGTAGCGTTATTACTTGCGCGAAAACTGACAAGTATATTGCAAACAAAAAATAAAGCTTTAAAAGTAAATACTGTTTTATCGTGTAAATTTGCAAAAAGATGATGAAGAAAATAAATGTATTGAGACTAAACATTATAACACAAAAAATCATGAAATTTTATCGGCGACATCATTAAACAAATGGTTCGACACTAAGGTTACTGAACCTCTACTCACAAATATTGAGGAATTTCATGAACGTGACTCTGCTTCTACATTCAATTGAAATTATACAGATAAATATAAATAAATTCAATCCGATGCGTAGTGGCAGCTCGTATATACCTCTAGCAGTATTTATAGAGAATAAAAAAGCATGTATCAACGTTAAAAATTATGATAACAAATGTTTTATATGGGCAATTTTATCTGCTTTATATCCTGTGAACCGCAAAAATAATCCTAATAGATTGAGTAATTACATTTAATATGAACAGACCTTGGATATGAAAGGTATCGAATTTCCTGTATCATTGAAAAAGATACCGAAATTCGACAAGCAAAATACTACAATCTCCGTCAATGTGTTCGGTTTAGATAATAAAAATGGTATGACTCTCTATTTGACTCTTGAATAATAATGTAAATGGTGAAAGTGATGAATTAACACCTCAGTCACATTATGTATATATAAAGAGTCTGTCACGTTTAATTAGCAATGATATAAGCAGGAAGAAAAGAAAACTGTTTGTATGCAATAGATGTTTAAATTATTTTTACATCGAAGATAATTGAACTAAGCATGAAGAGCACTGTAAAAAATAAAATAATTGTAGAATTAGGCTCCCAGTTAAGATAATAATTTAATAATGTTTAAAATTCATTGCTATAGTGAAAAGATACCTTTCGTAATATATGCAGACTGTGAGTGCTTACTAAAACCAATGAGGCTAGATGAAAAACTAACACTCGACCAGTGCAGAGTCACGTAATTTATAGTATAGGATACTACTTGAAATGAGGTCATGGATCTTTAAGATGGTTCGCTGAACAGTTAAAAAATATTAAGAAACAAATAAGTGATTTATATACGAATCCTCTATATATACCAGTTCTATCTGAAGCTGAAGTAACGGAGTATTAAACTTCAAAAACGTGTTATATTTGTAACAAATTTTTGAATAATGATGTTAAGGTGCGTGATCATTGCCATCTCATTGGTAAATATCGAGGACCTGCACATACTACCTGTAATTTAAACTATCAAGACTCAAAAATAGTACCAGTGGTGTCTCATAATTTAAGCGGTTATGATGCACACTTCATTATATCTGATGTATCAAATCATTTCCCAGTACAGATTGATCTACTAACTTTGACAAAAGAAAAATATACTTCATCTATAAAGCATGTAGAGCATAGTAAAATTAAATTCAGATTTCTAGATTCGTTTCGATTCATGCCTTCATCACTGGAAAAATTGGCATCATATCTACGGGACTATAAAATTATTAATAAAGAGTTTAATGATCTCAGCAGAGAACAAATTGAGCTCTTAAGGGAGCACACCACCTTTAAAACTCGAAAAAATAATTATTTTTAATTTCACACAGATAAGTTGGATTGATTTGAAATTGTTTATTCATACGTAACACAAATTTATCTTTATTTGAGAATTTTTTTGGCCTGTATAGTCCTAATGTACCCTAATGAAAAATCAAACACCGAAAAGCACTGTTCACACGATTCCTGGATAATGTTCCTGCTCAATCGGGCTGAAATATTTTTTACATACTCTTAAAGGCACTAGTTTTGGCATGAATGGAGGAAATTCAATTTAAATGGATAGAAAACTTTTTAAAAATAAAATAAGTCAAAAATAATGAAAAATAAGCTAAAACAACTAAATTTTTGACTTATTTTATTTTTAAAAAGTTTTCTATCCATTTAAATTAAATTTCCTCCTTTCATACCAAAACTAGTGCCTTTAAGAGTATGTAAAAAAAATGTCAGCCCGATTGAGCAGGAACATTGTCCAGGAATCGCGTTAACAGTGCTTTTTGGTGTTTGATTTTTCATTAGGGTACATTAGGACTATACAGGTCAAAAAACTTCTCAAATGAAGATAAAGTTGTGTTAGGTATGTATAAACAATTTCAAATCAATCCAACTTATCTGTGTGAAATTAGAAATAATTATTTTTTCGAGTTTTGAAGGTGGTATGTTCCCTTAACGAGAAAATGTATTTTACCCGACGAATATATAAGCTCATGGGATAAGCTAGAAGAGTGTGAATTACCAGAAAAAGATGATTTTTTTAGTATGCTTAATGATTCACATATATCTGATAAAGATTATGATTATGCACAAAATGTGTGGAATACGTTTAGCTTGCAAACACGTGGTGATTGTTCAGATCTCTATATGAAAACTTGTTAAAAAGTCTTGATGTTAGCAGATGTTTTTGAAAATTTCCGAAATCAGAGTATAGAATTTTACATTCTTGATTCGGTTCATTATTTCACTACACCAGGCTTTTTCTGGGACGTTATGCTAAAACATACTAGTGTACAATTGAAACTTTTAACAGATATTGATATGGTACTGATTGTAGAGCGGGGGATCAGAGGTGGTTTAAGTCAGTGCTCAAATCATTATGCAGCAGCCAATCATAAGTATATGCTTGAAAAGTACAATAAAGATAAAGAAAATGAATATTTAATTTATTTAGATGCAAATAATTTATATGGACATATCCTCTCACAATATCTCCCCTATGATGAATTTGAGTGGCTTGAAAATTATGAAAATTTTTATTTGTCTTCCATTGTATCTGAAGCTCTATATGGTTATATTTTAGAGATTCATTTAGATTATCCTAACGAAATACATGATGATCATAATGAGTTGCCGTTTTGTCCAAAACAAGCAAAATCTCCGAGTTCTAAGCAAGAAAAACTTTTAATTACACTTCATTCTAATAGAAATTATGTTATTCACTAAGTGGCTCTAAAACAGGCTTTCTCAAGTGGATTACAACTTCTTAAAATTCATAGAGTTTTGAAATTCAAAAAATCGCCAGATTTAAGTAGCAGTCTTCAAGAATTAGCAAAAAATGAATTTGAACAAAATTTTTTCAAACTAATGAACAATGGTGTGTTTGGTAAGACTATAGAAAATGTTAGAAAACAAGTTTCAGTCAAGATTATGAGTAAATATGATGGAAGATAAGGTGTAGCGGCTCAAATTTCAAAGCCAAACTTTCATAGTAGGTCAATATTTAATGAAAATTTAGAAAATTCAGAATAAGACTGATATGTGTATAGATAAACCAATTTATGTTGGTCTTACAGTTCTAGATCTCTCTAAGATGCATATGTATAATGTTCATTATAATTATATGGAAAAAATATATGTAAAAAATTTGAAATTACTTTATACAGTTATGTTCGATGCTTCAGATTATCCTGCAGATAATATATTTAACATGCCACGTGTTAATAATAAAGTAGTAGGACTTATGAAAGATGAGTGTAATAGTCAGATTCTTACTGAATTCGTTGGACTGAGAAGCAAAATGTACAGTACGAGGGTGAATCATCAAAATAGTATGAAGAAAGTTAAGGGTATTAAGGCTTCGGTAGTAAAAAAAACATTGAATTTAATGACTACTTTGATTGTCTACAAAATTCATACATTCAGAGTCGAGTGCAGTATGCTATAAGATCAAAACTTCATAACGTTGAGATCATTCAACAGAATAAAATCGCTCTCAGTCCTTGTGACAATAAACGATTCCGTCAAGACAACAATACCGATACGCTTGCCTGGGGACATTACAAAATACAACAACAACAAAATGGGTAAGTTCAAATTATAACTATACGTATGTTTTACATAAAAATCAATTTGGAAACGTTTGATTCCGGCAAAGGGGTAAACAAGTGCGTACGATTCAAGGAAGAGCTAACCATTCACTTGATGTATACATGGAAATTCGCACATCGAAGCTCGATGTGGAAAGTGGGAGCAGGCTGCACGTGATCGAGAGCGTTTTAGGAGAACAATTTTACAAACAAATGACATTATCATACTTGTAGTTTTGAAAAAATTGAAGGAAATGTAAAATAAACGAACGATAAATAGTTATTTAATTGTAATTTATTTGCGTTTTTACATATCATTTTGACTAATCGAGCTGTTGTAAGTATTATCGAAACCTAACCATTTTGCATGTTCCGTCATAATTATTCCGCAACACGCATGCGCATGTATGCTGCTCTTTCTTGCGAGCTCAGACATGCGCGCGTGTAGGAGCAGTTAGTTCAACGATTACAGTAGTGGGCATATCTGAATCACGACTACAACCGAATTCTTAACGTTAACTTAACATTTAATGAGGATTTCCGACCCTCTGTCACAACGTGACATGTACGCCATTTTTGGCATTAACATCAACACCTTTTTTGGCATTAATATGAACGCCTTTTTTGGCATTTAACATCAACTTAACGAATGATTTATATTAGTGCGTGTTTTCCTCTGTATCTGTGCGTGCTAGTGCAATCAGTGCTTCGTGTGTGTTCGGCGTTTTGCTCGTTTTATCTTTTATATATCATTTCGCTTTTTATTGAGTCAGTTTGCTTAAATATTAATAAATCAGGTTTTTTTTGTGCCGAAAGGCTTTTTTCCATAAACAAGTGTTTTCATTTTAAAACAATTATCCAACAGTGAAAAATCATAAGAATTTAAAGTCAAAGTATCCTAATTATTCAATTCAACAAAATTATCTCCTTTTTAATAATAACTAACCTGCCACGTAAGGCAAGTTAGATAGTCAACGTTTATCCATGGTGCCTCCTGTGAGGTCTTTGTTCTCACAAACAATTGCGAGTGACGTCACACGCACATAAGAATTGAACTTTTGAACACTTCCACGTGCCGCAGCGATGTCGAGTGCGCCAAAACATCAAGCAAAATCGATCGGTCTTTGTGTCAATTGTGTCATTCAACTGCATCTTCATTATCGTGTCGTCGCTCCCACACAAGGAAGCCTCACCACCCAGTTGCCAGCCACGTCGAGGAACAAGGACATCAAAAAAAGCTAAGTGTTCTTTGACAAATTTAACGATTTCGAATTCTTGGTTTCGTTGTTATGGGCTAGCGCGGTGTGTCGATTTCGAGTATTGAGGGGAGAGCGAAACACGGGCGCGCAAGCACATAACGTTGCGCGCAGCCTCGTGTTATTGTAACTTTAGATCTAGCGAGAGTTAAGTGTAAGGGTTAAGAGTTAAGTGTAAGGGTGTTACTTGGATCTCGTTATTGTTTCAAATCGTCATTATTAATTTTAAAATTCTTTCCTGTTCAACTGCTCATATTTTTTGCGTTTAATTTTACAATTTAAAGTAACGTAAATTTTTAACTAAATAATTTGTAATTCATGTTCAATTAATATAATTATTTTATAGTAGAATTATTTTATTTAAATTTATTATACTCTATCAAAATCTATAATTTTATTCTCATTCTTTAACAACAAATCATTTAATTTTTCTCATCTTTAAATTAATTTTATGCATTTTCTTCACAATGGCTCTCACCCCAGAGCAAAAAACTCGCGTATATTCTGCAGAAAGGGAAATCTCTCGAATCGCAAGTGGCGAAATTAGAAGGGTATCTGAAGGGTTCTGACCCTAATGTCAACGCTAAAATGCGGTATAATAGTCTTGCGGCGTTGTACAAAGAATACCTCAAGTACAATGACGAATTGTCCAATTAGATTCCGAAAATTCTCAATTGACAGATTTTCTAGAGGTCGAGTCCCGCTATTGATGTTGCTAGTGCAGTTACTAAAATACAGAGAATTGTACCTATTGTAAATTCGACACTAAATGCTAGCAACATCGCAGTGACGGAGCGCCAAGATTTGTCTCGACTTCCCGAAATTAAGCGACCCATGTTTAACGGCAAACGTGATGAATGGGCGACATACAAAAACAAATTCATTTCTCTTGTGCACAGCCGAACTGATGTCAGCAATGCTGTAAAATGCCACTTATTCGCTTCTTTAATTGATAACGCTCTAGAGACGATAGCCCATTATGATCCCAGCGAGACAGATTACAAAGCCGCTTGGCAGGCTCTTCTCGACTTTCTCGATCACAAACGTATAGTCGCTGTTCCACACTTAAATGCCATTCTTGATCTTCCAAAGCTTTCCAAGGCAATCGCAGATGGTCTTGCATCTTTGCTTCATCAGACTCGTCAACATCTTAAAATTTTGGATCGCCTTGAGGTAAAGCCAAGTGACGAGCTTATCGTTCGAATTGTAGAACGGCGTCTGCCTTCTGCAACATCAAACAGATGGCAAGACAAATTGGAAATGGACAAACTTCCAAAATCGGAGAATCTTTTCCAGTTTATTCAAAGCACGATTTTTAAATTGCAATCAATAGATTCTGAATCTGACTCTCGCACAAATAATAATATAATATAATACTAGGAATATGGGAGAAACAGTTCCGCAATCTCAAACTAAAAACTCGAAAAAAAGCGCTCGATCTTTGGTAACGACTTCTGCTTCTTCGTCCACGTCTTCGAATTCTTCCCCCTGTCCCAAATGTCTTGAAGAACATCGGTTGTTTAAATATCCCACATTTAACAAGCTTGCCATTCAAGAGAGATGGGATTTTATTAAAACTAGCAAACTTTATCGTAACTGTCTCTGGACTCATCAAATACCTTGCAAGAGCGATAAGCGTTGTAAGAAATGTAATAAAAATCATCACACTTTACTCCATAATGAAAAGGGAGTAGGCGCTCAATCGTCGAAGAATCAGGAGACCAAATCCAAAGACGAAAGTTCGACAGAGTCGACAGTCGAAGTCGAAAGTCAACAGTCGAAGTCGAAGAATTTGGAGACCAAACTCAAAGACGAAAGTCCACAGAGTCAACAGCGTGACTATCGCATTATTCATTCACTTCTGTAACATTTCCTTAAGAGTCTCAATTGATGACTAGTGCAATGGATAAAATATACAATTGTACTGCAGAAGTAGCGCAACATATTAAAATCAACTATACACATGATATATATGAAACATACGGCACGCGAATAACGCAATTCACCGGCACTCCATGCAGAGACTTGTACTACATTAAAAACCAACAGAGCATTATTCTATCGCGTATAAAAACGCACAAACCCCCGGCGGTGAACAGCACGTACGACTCACTGCAGCCTAGGATCCCGCGATTTGCAATATTGGAGGAGCCTATACTTAAAGCACGGTCTCGCGTAAATCGCACGCAGCTCATGCGGAAGGTCATTCCACAGCCTTACCGCTCCATATATAAACGAATTTGCCAGAGACTCGGTACGATAGTTCGGCACCAGCAGATCAAATTCGCTTCCCCTCCCACCACGAAGACCCCCGCCCACTACCCTGAACCTGAATTTCTCTTTGAGATACGCAGGGCGGCCCGTACGGAGAACGGAACCGAGCAGCGACAGCGTCATAAAGTGGACTCTGCCACGCAGGGAGAGTATATCGAATCGCTTATAGATCGGTGTGATGTGCTGGTATCTTTTTAAACCCGTAACAAATCGCAGGGCCGCATTAATGCACCGCTCGAGCTTGGTGCAGAGCTATCCGGACAAATCTAAGAAAAGCAGGGCACAGTAGTCAAAATGAGGCAGCACGAGAGATTTCACGAGGGTGATCTTAGAGCTCTGAGGCAGAAAATATCCTCCTTTACGAAGCCTGGACAGTGCGGCATAGGTCTTATTTGCGACGCCAACACAGTGTTCCCTCCAAGTTAGACAGCTGTCGAATATGACCCCAAGCAACTTCAACGAGCCACAGGGGACAATTACCTGACCATTCAGTACAATTTGAGAAAGCGATAACCCATTGAGACGAGCAATGAAACCGCGCGAGCCCAGCCAAATAGCTTTCGTCTTCCGTGCATTAATTTTGAGGCCATTCATGTCAGCCCAGCTAGAAAGTCCGCGCAAAATGTCATTAGCCTCCGAAATCATGGTGTCTGCACTTGAAATTGGGCCGCTAATATAAAAACAAAAATCATCTGCATATAAGTGATACTTACAGCCCTTACAAACGTCCGTGATGTCGTTGATAAAGAGTGAGAAAAGCAGAGGCCCCGACAAAGAGCCCTGCGGGACACCACATTGGCGTGACAGAGGGGTCGAACACTGCCCCGACGGGGCGACGAAGACCTGCGATCGGTCGGACAAGAATGACTCAACCCACGAACGAGCCGAGTCCGAGAACCCGAAAACACACAATTTCTCTGACAGCAAGGATATATTGACCAGGTCAAATGCCCTTGATTGGTCGATAGAGACAAGCAGCGTAACTTGGCCCTCGTCGATGGCTAGCCTAACGTCGTCCAACACGCTAATCAGAGCAGTACAGGCACTATACCCAGGTCTGAATCCCGACTGGAATGGGTTGAGCAGATCACGATCGTCAAGATACGCCGTAATTTTGGCACATGCGATTGATTCAAATATCTTCGATGGGGCACACAAAATACTAATCGGTCGAAAGTCCTTGATGCAGTTCGGGCGACCAATTTTTGGTAGCAGGCGAATGTTTGCCCGCTTCCAGGCGCAGGGAAAAATCCCAGTCTGAAAGGAGGCGTCGAAGATATTCATCAGCACTGGCACTATGTGAGTCAAACACCCCGTCAGGAAACGCAGAGACAGCGCATCCGGACCCATTGCGTTCGACCTGGCCTTCCCGAAAGCCGCCAGGACCTCCTCAACAGTAACATGGCTGAAGAAGAAACGGTCTGCCGGATCTATGCGTGCCGTAGGTCGGCTATCATGCAGGTCGGCAGGCAAAACAGACCCCACGAAAAAACGGTTATACGCATCAAGGGAGTCAAGCAGAAGGCAATCCTCCCTAGATTTTCTGCGGAAGCCCATCTCGTCGACGATTTCCCACATCTCCTTTGAATTCCGGCACCCAAGCATCTTGTTGTAGAAGAAGGCCTCAAACGCATCTCTCATCACAGTTTTTACTCTAGTTCGCAGACTCTTATACGCCTCATGATTCGTAACCGACTTATCCCGCCGATAGGTATTCCATGCTCTATTTCGGAACGAGATGAGCGCCCTAATCGACTCGGAAATCCACGGCGAGGGCCGCTTCCTAACGACGAACGTGCGTAGCGGAGCGTGCTTGTCATAAAGACCGATAATAGTGGTAGTAAGTAGCGGTATTTTATCATCAAGTGCCGGCGGACGGGAGACAGATGTCCAATCCACACTCTCAAGGTCACGCATGAAACCATCTTCATCAAAATTCTTAAAGGACCTTCGTGTTATCGTCCTCGGTCTGATACATGGCTCAGCGAGCGCCAATGTGACAAAAACGGCGTCATGCTCCGATATCCATGGGTGTCGGAGCTGGTACAAATCACTTTGTGTGGTCGCACTGTCAATGCAAATATAGTCGATCGTGGAGTCCCCAAAACGGTGATGATGCGTCGGGTCAAAGGGTACCGGTGATAACCCAAATGTGCGAAGGGATTGCTCAAGAATACCGCGGCTTGATGAGTGGCGATGCCACTCAATGTTAAGGTCACCCATGAGGACCAAATGGTCATAAGGTACTCTACAATTAAGAATGGCCTCCTCCGCGTCAGCCCAGTGACCCGCCTTGGGTGGGTTATACACAAGCACGCACAAGATCCTAATGCTAGCCAGAGAGATCTCGACTAGAATAAATTCCGGTCGCCTGCAATGCACAGCTGGGTCAGCCTTATCAGGCTTGAGGAAGGACTCACTACTCCCCATAACGAGAGGCCCTGAAGTCAGAATCAACTGCTGCACGTCGTAGATATGCCTAATCAGGGACTGTGCGTTAATGTGTCCAAAAGAAAAATTACCTTGCTGAGGTTGTCCTGAGCTATGAGCCATAATTGATAAAACTGATCTGCCTTTCAATTCTTTTCCGCAGCAATGGACATTTCGCCTTATCATACGCCGAGTGCGCGACGTCGGGGAGCTTCGCAGTTACGCAATTTACACATGTTAATTCCCTTGAGGAGTCGCAGTTCCTCGTCGAATGATCGCCGGTACACTTCCCGCACGATTCCCCACTAACAGAACACTTGCCCGCTATATGTCCAAAACCGTGGCATCGGAAGCACTGCAGGACCGAAACGTGGTCGTCAATACGACAAGACGCCCACTTAACTGTGATTCTTCTTGCACCAAGCAATCTTGCCCGATGCTCTGGAGAAGTCTCTATAATGCACGACCGAAACGTTTTATTTTTGGCTGGGTACAGAAAGATTGGCTTAATGGCGTCCTCAGGTGCGTCAGGCAAATTCTGCTCAACAAGACACCTCTTTATTTCATCCAGCGATAGATCTACCGGAATATCATGGATGACCAGTCGTGGATTACGCTTCGTCTCCGGCCTAACCTCCAATCCCTCCCCAGACAGCGCAGTGCACCCACTTAGACATCCGGGGTCAAGAGCATTTCCCTCAAGGACAACCGAGCATTTTGGGCCAAGGCTAACGTGATCAATTTTCAATTTCAACTGCACGGGGTCAATACATCTCTGAAACGCGGCCTTAGTGGTTTTAGCGTCAGGAAAACGCTCCTTTGCCGCCTCAACTGGGCCAATGACGATGCGGCCTGACCGGTTAATAGAGAAGGGTTTGCCACGGTCGAGAGACACTCGCGACATATTTCTGCTCGAATCTGTTTGAGCGTTGCGAGCTGCTACGGAGGCGTAAGACGGGCCCGTCGACAAATCATTACGACTGGGAATAGCGTTCTTAGTTGTTTTACCCAGCACAGCTTGAGCGTGTAACAGAGCTTTGTTTTCCCCGAGAATTGCGCAATAAGCATTCGATAGACTAGTATATGCGAAACAAATATCATTAATCGCGGACCGGAGACGCGCTTTTCTGCCGGTATCCTTTTCGTTACCCAGCCAGCCTAATAGAACCTCGCGATGCGAATTCAAAAGCGCGTGCTGTTTGTTGACATCAGTAAGTGTGAGAGGTTCACTGAACTCTAGTCGCGCTCGCTTCCGACTCGGCGTAACAGTATACGCAGTGTTTATGCAAGACTCTCTCTCACCGGTGTTTACCTCGGCGCGCTGCTGATTTTTGGTGCTGGAATCGTTGGCAGTTACAAGTGTTTGATTTGTATCGTCCGACGTCCCGTCTCGATATTCCGATTGGTCAGGAGGATCCCCAATGAGCGTCGGATTCACAGACATAGCCGTGACGTGTATCGAATTCTCCTCAGCCAAAGATAACCTCCAAATCCGCAGTACTCCAAAGAAATGACGAAAAAATAAGGCAAATCGACCAGATGGGTGAAGATAATACTCTCTGGTGCGACTTGCATAAATGTGCGTGCAAGGGTCTGCAAAAAAAAAAACAGCCCGAAGGCAAAAAGAGGCAGAGACACTTCGATAAATCGAGGAGCAGATAGAAAGACGACTGTTCGTACTCACCGAGAGAGAGAGAGAGAGAGAGAGAGAGAGAGAGAGAGAGAGAGAGAGAGAGAGAGAGAGAGAGAGAGAGAGAGAGAGAGAGAGAGAGAGAGAGAGAGAGAGAGAGAGAGAGAGAGAGCATGATAATCACCCGGAGAGAGTTAAACCATCACTGATGGCTGCTCTCTTCCAGAGGTGTGATACTGCGACACTTTCTTAGCCCTGAACACGTGCGATCCCACGCTACAAGCACATCTTGCTCATTCTCTTTTTGCTGATGTTTCAAAATTTACAAACAATATCTTTGAGAAACTCCCAAAACATTTGCACGTGTATTAGAGCCTGTACCGTGCAGCTGCATTTTCTTACTCATGCTTTGTTTGCTATAACAGCGCAGCTACATTATCTTATTCATACTTTTTTGCTGATTATCAAAAACAGAGAAAAAGAAATTCGGTAATAAAACTGCTTGAGACCCAGGACCAAAAATGACCAAAATTCACGATTTTTTTATGTCTGAATTTCACAGGATATCAAGTTGTCGTCGATAAGCTCGAGCATCGTGAAGACCGAGCTCGAACATTGTACACAAAGTCTCTTTCTTTCTTTCTTATCGCTTCTTTCCAATTTAAAATTTAAAAATTTCATAAATAGTTATGAAAAATTAATTTTACCCCTGGCAATGGGGTAAGCACCCCTACAACCGTTTTTCATATGTTTTTTTTTAGTTTTTTACATCTGGTGCACTACTCCGTAGGTGGTGTCCCGTCGACCTGACGGTCATCCTGGCACCTAGACATCCGCAGACATCGTCTACAGGGACAATCCGCGTTTTCACGATAGATCGATGCTACACCTGGTGCTTCTCCTCGCAGATGGTATCCTATCGACCTAGGGGTCATCCTGACACTTGGATATCGTCTACAGGGACAGTCCGTGTTCTCATGGTAGATCGATACTAAACCTGGTGCTTATTCTCGTAAATGTTATTCCGTTCGTATTGCGTATTATACTGAAAAAAAAAATTAATTAATAATATTATTCTGAAAAAAAATTAATTAATAATTAGAATTGCCTTTCCAGCGTTAGCCAACGTATTTACGTTGTTGCCCGACTGTCACCACGAGGACGTGCTGGTAAGGAATATTTTTGACAGTCATACAGCGCGACATTGTAAAAATGTTGCTGCCGATTTGCCAGCGCTACATTGTAAAAATGTTGATGTCGATTTTCCAGCGCTACATTGTATATTGCTGCCGATTTTCTAGCGCTACATTTTAAAAATGTTGCTCCCAATTTTCCAGTGCTACATTTTAAAAATATTGCTGCCGATTTTACAGTGCCGCATCGCAAATATGCTATGCCGATTTTACATTGTTGCTTTACATTTAGCATTGCGGAAAGTTATTGTTTAATTTGCATAATAATATTATTAATGTTCTATAATATTTCTTTAAAAACTACTTTTTTAGTATACATCTTTTTTTCTTGTTTCGATTTATTTCCTATTATTTTTTCATTATTTAATAATAGGGAGATTTTCATTTTATTGATTTTAAAAATATAGAGAGAAAAATAAAAAGCAGCGACAATCAGGAGCGATTTAGTAAGTTGAGTTTCTCCCACAGCTGTATGGTTGTGCGCGTGCGAAGAACTTACAAAATTATTTATGTAAGTGATAAAGTGTCACTTAACAGGCGTTAAATCATGTCTAAACTGATTGGTCAATCATTATGTCATTTCTCTCTTACCTGATTGACTATGTTAACGTATCAGTCGCAGTTATGGATACACGATTGAAGCATCCATTTACTCCCATGCTGTGTGGTCCCACAGGCTGAGGTAAAACGGTGTGAGTAAAAAAGTTTCTCGATAATCTCGAGTGTATGTGTGATACAACCAGGCTATAAGGATTTCCAAGGCAAGAAGGTGGAATTTCGCGAGGGTCTAACATAAACTAGCGACTGGGCTGCTGATCCAAGACGTAAACTTGTAATCATCGATGATTTGATGCGTGAATCGACGTCGTCCAGTAGTGGTCGTGGTATAGTCGATATATTCTCAAAGGGGTCCCATTATCACTCTGTCTCAGTGATATTCATCACACAGAAGATTTTTCATCAAGGTATAGTACAGCGCGACATATCTCCGAACGCCCAGTACATTGTTGTGTTTAGAAATTTGCGCGACAGATCGCAGATACAGCATCTATCGCGTCAATTGTGTCCCGGGGATCCTCGATTCTTGCAAGAAGCCTACTGGGACGCAACCTAAAGACTTTATGGATATCTTCTCTTGGATTTAAAGCAGAATACACCGGACAACTGTCGATTTCGCACCTGCATCTTTCCGAAAGAGGAGCTGCACTATTTCTATGTGTCACGTAACAAAAAAATAAAAGGTGGTGACACATCGAACCTCGTGCCAATCACATCCTTGTGATGGGACAGCCTAAGAAACGACATCCTTTTATTCGCAAGGATGCTGCAATTTTGAAGGCTCTGTACCATTTGAATAATAAACAACGAAAGGCTCTTTTGCAGACCGACGATTCAAAACTAGTGCGTCATATTTATGAGTGTGCTTTGAATGTGCTGATTGGTAATGTACCGCTGGAGAAATCGCACAAGTCATGTTTATGCAGACATCCTAAAATTCTACAAAAACTAGCCTAACCCCATGTGAGTATGTCGAAGAAGAAGAAAATCCTTGTACAGCACGGTGGCTTTTTACCAGCATTACTGGCTCCAATTATTGGTACACTTCTGGCTAGTATCATCAGTAAGTAAACATGGAGCACACTAGAAAAATGGTGCTTGTACCGCATGAGAACATTGAACGCTTACAGAGTACACTTGCAAACGGTGGTAGCAGTAATGGCGTTTCCATATTAAAGACTCTTCAAACACCAGGTACCGTGATCAGTAGGCTAGATGCTGAAATGAGCTACTTACTTAATTCGTCTATCTGCAAAAGTGACCGCGAAAAATGGAGTCAATATCGTTCCGTACTGCATCGTTATCTTCATTTTAAGGATGCCGATAGCTACAATAAGGTGAGAAAAACGGTTAAGAAGGAGCATCGTCAAATGAAAACCAGTAATGAGGACGAGAATTATGATGATGATTATAATTATGAAGATCGATGCGAGTATTATAGAGAGTGTGTGTCAAAAGTGTGTATCCGGGAATTCCCCGGTGCCGACGGAAAATACATCTGGCCCGCGAAAGTACTGTAATCCGTCGAGCGCATCCCGTCTTATGTTTTATAGCAGGCCCGAAAAAGGGACCCCGCCATAAAGCGTGCATGCCGATGAGCGGCCGTTTAGGGATTATTGACTGGAAGCGTCCGAGAAAGCGGCAAGGACTGCCGAAAACCCGCTACAGGGCTGATGCGGACTGGGTTTTCCCGAGAGCAAAATCCCTCTTCTGGGGGTAAAGCGTAGGTGTCCTCGCACCTCCGATCGTAACGAGAGGGAAGATTCGTTCGGATCCTGGAGACGAGCAGATCACCCGCCGTCTAAGTGTAACTTTAAGTGTGTGCATTTTCAAAGTACGAATAAAGAACTTGGCCATTTCTACATCGTCACTGGCGAACGATTCATTTAAGACTTCCCTAAGTCCAACTTCAACATACAAAACAACTGGCGACCGTGACAGGACTTGGGATTTTCTTTCAGTGTTTGTGAATTGTGCCAGAGTGATCAGTGAGTAAAACATGGAAGGGCTAAAAAGAAAGCGATCAGTGTTGCGCACACGATTTACGAAAGGCCTGACGAGTTTCAACACTTTAGTCCAACAAAGAGAAGCTTCAGAGCTAGAAACTAAAATCGCATACCGCGCAGTGGAAGATAAATTCAACGATTTATTAGAGTGCCAGCTAAAATACACAGACAGCCTGATTGAGATTCTAACGGAGGAAGAAATCGAAAAAGATTACTATGAAGCCGACGATTACTAGAGCAAGTTTAACGCAGCGCGTGCAAAATTCGAAGAACGCGTGCGACCAGAAGCGACGCCGAGTGAAGAAAGAAGTGTATCCGTGACTCCTGTTGAGTAGATTGAGGCCAAACGTACGTTCAAATTGCCGAAAATCGAGCTCAGGAAGTTTAGTGGGGAGCCTGCGGTATGGCTTTAGTTTTGGAGTCTGTTTAAAAAGATTCACAAAGATCCGACGATCGAAAAAGAGGATAAATTTTCTGAACGGCAAGAATTAGTGAAGAAAAATCGTGGCTGTTTTAATTGTCTGAAGATGGGCCATAGTTATCGTAAATGCCACGTAAAAGTTCAGTGCCCTATGTGTTCGCAGCGACATGTGGATATCATGTGTTTTGATAAAAAAGCCAGCGAACAAGAGACGATAACCTGTGCCGTAAATGTTGAAAAAGAGTGTAATTTAGCCAATGTAGAAAGTGTTCCGTCTGCCTTCATGCAGACGTTTAAAGCTAAATTACTTAACGATAAACAGGAGCATATAATGCGCGCAATAATCGACACGGGTTCACAAAAATCATATATAGCGCGCAAGACAACGAAACGAGTGAATTATACACCGATAGGACAACAAAAATTGAAACATTTACTATTCGGTAGGGACGAGTCTTGCGTGACTATGCCCGAGAAATTTATGTTTCGTCTAGCTAATCTAGACGGAAGTTACATGTGTAATTTTGAATGTTTGGGCACAGGGATAATTTGTAGTGATATGCCGTCTGTGATCAATGACCAATTCATCTTGAGAAAATTGTTAGTTCTAAAGCAACCGAAAGAAATAATCCGAATTTCCATGATAATATATCGCGACTTTCACAAAGTTTGTACGTTGATAATTGCGTTACGAGTTTAAATAATATGGATCAAGTAAACAGTTGTATAAGCGATACAAGAGCATCGATGGAGTCAGGCGGTTTTGACCTGCGAGGGTGGGAGTATTCTCACGACAATAGCCCTGACAGTTTGTCCCAAGTGCTCGGTATGGTTTGGGATAAAAATCATGATACGTTATCATTAAAGGTAGCTGACGCGAATGAAATCGATCTTAAAAAAGTAACGAAAAGGAAAATTCTTTCATTGAGTCAGCGTAATTTCGTTCCTTTAGGCATGATTAGACCGGTTTCTCTCAGCCCGAAATTATTATTACAAGAAGCGTGGGCGTCAAAAGTATCGTGGAACGAAGAGGTCAGCGATGAGATAAGAAACAGATTTTTGCAATGGGTCGACGAATTAACGTATCTTCAAGATATAAAAATACCGCGAAACATACTCGGTTCAATACAAAATTCGGAAAAGGTTTCTTTACGTGAACAAACGTTAACCGATGTTAAAGTATACTTCGTTCAATCGAAAACCAGAGTAGCTCCAGCAATTACAGAAAAATCAAAAGGTAAAATAGGTATTCCGCGTCTAGAGCTGTTAGCCGCTACGATCGGCGCGAGACTGACCGCGAACATTATAGAATCGATAAAATTAGACAATTTCGACATTTATTATTGGTCAGATTCATCGACTGTTCTAGTGTGGATTGGTAAAGATTTCAATTGGAGCGTTTTTGTGCAAAATCGGGTCCAAGAAATTCGCAGTTTAACGGATTATAAAAAGTGGAGACACGTACCTGGGCACTTAAAAGCCAGCCGATCTACCCTCGAGAGGATGTACGGCTAAACAGCTGCTAGACTCGGAATGGTGGGGGGACCGGGATGGCTGCAGCAGGCGCCTGATACCTGTCCCGCACAGGAGGCTGAGGGTAGTGAGGTCGAAATTTTCGCGGAAGTTAAAGGAACGAAAAAATTAGGAAAAAGTGCCGTATTAATAGCGCCTAATCGCGAAGAAGAACCGTGGTATAAAAAATATTCCAGCTTTAACAAATCCGTGAGAATATTAGCGTGGCTCAGGAGATACATAAACAATTATAAAAGAAAATCAGACTCACGACGCGATAAATTCGTTAAAATGTATAATAACGGCTATAAAATTGAACAATCGGATGATTTAATAGTAGAAGAGATTGAAAAGGCCGAACGTATTTTATTTAAATTTATTCTCTCTCTCTCTCTCTCTCTCTCTCTCTCTCTTTCTCTCTCTCTCTCTCTCTCTCTCTCTCTCTCTCTCTCTCTCTCTCTCTCTCTCTAATCCCGCGCCACATTAAATAAGCTACGAGGTGCGAGGTACCTCACAACCATAGATCTCAAAAATGGCTACTGGCAAGTTCCATTATCAGATGAAAGCAAGGAATACACCGCATTTACCGTTTCAGGCAGAGGTCTCATGCGTTCAAGGTACTCCCTTTTGGTATGCACTCCGCTCCGGGGGAATTTATGCGCTTGATGAACTGCGTCATTACACCAGATCTAGAGCCAAACGTTTTCTGCTACCTGGACGACATCGTAATCGTTTCGCAAGACTTCCAGCACCATTTGCAATTGATACAAAATGTACTCCAACGCCTTCGTGAACTAAAACCAAATTGGGAAAAAAGTCATTTCTGCCAACGACGTTTGAAGTATCTAGGACACGTAGTCAACAAAGAGGGACTACACACTGATCCAGAGAAAGTAGCTGCCATTACAAAACTTCAAGCACCGACAAATCTAGGAGAGCTCCGCCGATTCTCAGGACTCATCATCTGGTACCGTCAATTTACCCCCAACGTAGCAAAAAAAACCGCCCCGTTAAATAAGCTACTGCAGAAGAAAGTAAAATGGGAATGGGACGAACCGCAACAACAAGCCTTTGAGCAGCTCAAACAAGATTTAGTCCAGGTTCCGGTTGTAGCCTGCCCGGACTTTACAAAAGTATTCACTGTACAGACTGACGCTAGCAATGAAGGGCTGGACGCCGTACTAACCCAGGAAACGGACGGAACAGAAAACGTCGTTGTTCCCGACGTACGCAAGCGGATCGCAAGCGAGAACAAAAATCGGCGGGTGAATACTCCAGCGCAGTATGCTAAGTGCTGCGTGAGTCTCGTGGTTACGGGGCCATTTGATTTTTCTCTCCTTCGGGCGGATACGCCCGGTAATCGGAGTGGTCGCGAGGCAAGGAAAAGGCCGAGAGACTTTCCTTCGCAGACGCGTTTTGAGACAAAGACAAGGAAGGGCTTGTTGGGGGTATGTCGCCCAGATTGGCTGCCATGAGGTGAAAGCATGGGCCGTTGTTCTGCGCTTCGGTCGAGCGGGCGTGCGGGTGGGAATGTTTTTAGTTTAAGTGCGTCTTTTTGGTCGACAACGAGTTTGCGTGCGCTATAAATTAAGATTATAGTTTTAAGATTTATTATGTATACGCGCTGTTTCTGGCGTAGGTTTTCCTCAAGAGGTTTTTCCTAAGTCGCAGGCGATAGCTTGAGTGAATGCGGGGACAGCGCAGGCTTTAAATGTAAAGACGGCCTACGGCCGCGGAGCACGCGCGTAGAAAAAAAAGGGTCTCTTGTTCGCGTCGCAGCGTTATGGCCCTGTGCTGGGCGCGGCGCAGGGTTTCGGGTTCGCGCAATCTGTTTCGGCTCAACAACAAGCGCGGCGTTGGGTCTATTTTTTATAGCTTTTCGCGAGAGAAAATCGACGCATTCTCAGTTGCATCGGCATCTGGCGATTCTCTCGATCCGGGCGAGGAAAACAAGGACCTAGAGAGGGGATGTCGTTTTCGGGGACTTCTGCGGGGGCGAGCGTGCCCTGTGTGCTCTGCGGAGGCAGTCTCGGTCGTGACACGGAGCTGAACGCTTCATTTTTGTAACTTCAGAGATATTACAATATATTTTCAACTTAAATCCTAAAATCTTAGAGTTTTTCTTTTCATTGCGTGTTTAACTAAAATTACCTTAGATTTATATCTTAGTAAATTAATTGAATTAAAATATATCTATTTTAAAATTTTAGAGTAAATTCATTTAGAAATTTTATTTATTTATCTACTGCACAATCTTCGAGCGCGACACTGCTCCCGTGAGCAGCTACATTTTGGTGCCGAAACCCGGGAATTCGTTCGACCGGAATTTTCGCGTCGGAGTTATTTTTGTGTAGTGTGTGAGTAAAGTGAAGTGCGTGTTTTTTTATTAGTTTTTTTTTTTTGCGAAAATGTCGGCTATGCCAAGTGAGGTGTTGCCGCTAGCCGATGACCGTCGGCTCGCAGGGAAGGGAGAATCCGTCGCCTCTGCCTCCCGCTAAGCCGAGGCGTACAACAGCGAAGGGACGAAAGGCGCCGGCAGGTAGCCGTCGGCCAGCACTTGTCGATGCGCCGACCACCGCTGCCGGGCGAAAACGAGCAGCGCCACTACCTGCAGTAGCCTTGCATGGAAGCATGCCACGTACAGCCAAGGAGAGGGAAGCTGCGCGAGGACGCGTGGTGAAGCAACGTCGGCAGGTGTTCTCTAGCAAGGTGACTCCTCCGGGCCATGGAAAAACGGTAGCGCGAGGAAGCGTGCCTGTCCGGAAAGCAGTGGTGGTTTCCAGCCCGCCAATGCCCCTGGCCCAAGAAGAATCTCCTGCGAGAGGTCAAGTTCCGGCTCGACGCATGGTGGCGTTTTCGAGTACGTCGATACCTTTCGCCGCGAGGAGATTATCAGCGCGAAGCCGCGCGGTGATGCTTACGAGCACGCCGCCATCAGCGATCTCCAGGGCATCCCGGCGACCAGCAACTGCGGGATCGAGTACGCCGCCTCCAGCAGCAACTTCATCGTGGACATCAGAGCCGACACTAACGCCGCTTCTCCGAGGTTTGGGTAGTGTTTTAAGTCGTGACACGGAGCTGAACGCTTCATTTTTGTAACTTCAGAGATATTACAATATATTTTCAACTTAAATCCTAAAATCTTAGAGTTTTTCTTTTCATTGCGTGTTTAACTAAAATTACCTTAGATTTATATCTTAGTAAATTAATTGAATTAAAATATATCTATTTTAAAATTTTAGAGTAAATTCATTTAGAAATTTTATTTATTTATCTACTGCACAATCTTCGAGCGCGACACTGCTCCCGTGAGCAGCTACAGTCGTGGCGTACGCCAGCCGCTCATTGAATAAAGCCGAGAAAAATTATTCAGCAACAGAAAAAGAATGTCTAGCCCCTATCGATCTAGAGAAGATCGATAGGGGTCTGGACGGCAGGCGAGGTGGGCAATCGAAATGTCACAGTGGGATTACGATGTCAAGTATGGCAAAGGAACCGAGAACACCGTCGCCGATGCGCTATCTAGACAACCACTACACGTGTGCAAAATAGATACCAAAACCAAATGCACCTGGTATAGCAGAAAGCTGAAGGAAGTCCAAGAAACCCCAGGAGCAAATCCAGAATATACAGTAAGGGAGGGCATTCTATACCGACATATCCTCCATACACTTGACTTCAACGATAACGATACAGCGGACGACTGGAAGATCTGCGTGCCGACAGACCAGAGAGCCGCCGTTTTAAAAGAAGCACACGACGACACTACTGCAGGAGATCTCGGAATTGCAAAAACACTCCAAAGATTAGCCAGGCACTACTATTGGCCGAGGATCTTACAAGAGGCCGCACGTTACGTCAGAAACTGCCAGAATTGCCAGGCCTATAAGGCGCAGCAACAAGTCAAACCGGGCCAGATGCATGCCACCAGCGAAGAGCAGCTATGGGAAATGGTGTCAATTGATCTAGTGGGACCTCAACCACGCTCAACAAAAGAAAACATCTGGCTGCTAGTAATGCAAGATCGATTTACCAAGTGGATCGAACTAGCAGCGCTACGAAATGCCGACGGAAAAGCTATGAGCCGCCTAGTAAAGGAGAAAATCTTCCTGAGGCACGGCTGCCCCCATACCATTGTAAGTGACAATGGTTGAGAATTCGTCGGGAGGGAATTCGAAACTTTCCCTAAAGAAAGTGGGGTAAAGCACTTAGTGCAATCCTGTCAAACGCACCAACAGGGTTGTAAAAACCATGATAGCGCAGTACGTAGGCAAAAATCACAAAAGGTGGGACGAAAATCTCCACGAATTAGAATTTGCCTACAACACCGCAAGAAGTACCGCCACAGGGTACACCCCAGCATACCTGAAAGCTAAAAACCAGCCCGTAATGCCGCTAGCCGCACGTTTACGGAACATCAAAAACACCATCGAGTTCGCCAAAACACAAATAGCTCAGCAGTTCGGGAAACAGTAGAAACATTACAACCTACGCCGACGGGATTGGAAACCAGAAATTGGCGATAAAGTGGCCAGAAAGGTCATAACATTGTCGAACAAGAAGGATGACCGCAACGCAAAGCTCGCGCCGAAATACACCGGCCCTCTAGTGGTAAAACGAAAAATTTCTCCAGACATTTTCGATCTACAATATAAAAGAGGGCGTTGGATCAAACGTATACATATGAAGGACCTCAAACCTTTCCACGAGGCCGACAGTATAAATACCGAGCCAACCGCTACCAACGTTCAGTCTACAGCTACAAAGGCCCCGAGATGGCCCTACATCCCCTCGCAGAAGATCTCTGGCAACCCCGAGAACTCCCGGTGCGAATCTCCGTCCACGGCCGACCACTCTACACCATCGTCGACACCGGAAGGAGAGTCTCGAGCATAAATCTACGAGCGGTACTGTAATAGAATACGCTTAAAGTGATCCTCGCCTAAACATTTAGTCTTGGTAGGCTGTGAAATGTAACGTGAGCTTTTAACGAATATGAATGATATCATTAGAGAAACCGTTGTCGGATATAATATTACCGTCCAAATGAAATTTATCGTTTATCTTCACATCCTGTTTCATCATAATCATGCTTTTCGCTGCAATACGAATCCGATAAAAGTAATTGTAACCTAAACTTACCATCGGGGCGCTATTACCTCCTCAATACATGTAAAAACTATCAAGTCTTATTACGTCATCTAAGGTATGTAATATCTCAAATATTTATAAACAGTTTGGTATGCGACCTTGACCCTTATACCTTACCTTGCAAACAAACAAGACGCCAGTGCTTATCTTATCTTAATTACTTGTGTCATTTGTTGTAATAAATTTTGGTATGCGACCTTGACCCTTATACCTTATCTTGTAAACAAACAAGACGCCAGTGCTTATCTTATCTTAATTATTTTTTTTACATGACTGTATACTACTTCTGTATGAAAAAGGTCCTTTTCCGTGCATGAAAAACGAATGGAAACTCGAGTTTCTAATAGCAACAGATCGAAAGGTTTTCCCCCCTTCAACCCGCTGGTCGGATAGACTTAAAATTTTGTAAATTATAATAAAACATTTTAAAAACTTTGAAAATCTTGTAAAATTTTATTTTGTAACTTTTTATTGATCGTATACACTGTAATATCCTCAATTTCCCATTTGTTTTCAATGAACTAATGACTTTTTGAAAATGTATATGAAAGAAGAATATGTCAACAATACAAAAATAGAAAATATAAATCCAGAAGAAGAAAATAAATTTTTAAACTTGTCCGATATTTATATATTTATATCGGCAAAAAGACTGTTGAATATTTTAATGAGTATACAACAAAAATAAGAAATACACAGAATAGTGATATTGAGGAAAATGAACGAAATTTTAGTAAAGCATGTAAACTTATGTTGATGAAATTTTGTCAAAAAATGAAAACAAAATGCAATTTAAAGGATAAGAAATTTTTGTTCAACGAAAGAAATGCTTTTGATATCAATTTTAGGAAGAAGTATGAGAATCTTGAAGCTGCTTTCGAAGCATTTGCACAATTCAAAGCAGCTAAGGACTCTAATTTAAAAGAAGAGATCAATGAGGAATGGCGTTTAATTACAGAATCTAAATTTCTAAATGAATTTTTAAGTAAATTGAAAAATGCTAAACAAACTCATGATATTTGGTTTATTCTCAATGATTATTGTGACGAAAATGGTAAAAAATTGTTTGAAAATGTGTCTAATTTTGCGCTGAATGTTTTTTGTATTTCAAATTCAAATGCCGCATCTGAAAGATTATGGAGTGTACAAGGATTAGTTAAGACGAAATATCGAAACAACTTATTTTTTGAAACTTTAGGAGCTGTTTTATTAGCGGAACAGTATGTAAAAGACAAAGGGGGTGTGTTGAAATTTGTACCCACGGATGATATGATAGAATCTATGAAGAATTTAAGTACAGAAAAAAAAGATAAAAAAAAAATCAAATATTGTAGAACAAAGGGAGTACGATAACATTACTTTATCTATGAAATTAAAAGAAGCATGTTTAAACGATGAACTGATGTTTAAGAACAAATTTTCTGATATGAAAGACTCCAATGACACTTGCAAAATAAACCTTTTGATGAGGATGAAGATTTTTTACAGATATTGAGGATGAAATGTTGTCAATAAAAGAAAGCCAATTTGTAGTCAACGAGAAAAACGATTTATTTGATTATAACGACAGCAATTGTTATGATCAGTTACAGATGAAATTGGAGAAATTTGATAACATCGCAGACACTACGATAATTGATCGACTTTCATGTAATGAGGAAACGAAAAAAGAGCATGATTCAGTACCTAACAATGTAGTAGTGGACAATGATGAAATGCCAGAATGTAAAAAAAAGCAAATTTGAATTGATGGTGGAACATGAAAACGAATATAATTTATTTTTCAATATGAACTATTATAATAATTATGAACAGTTTAAAATAAAATCAGACAAATTTGAACAGAATGCAGAAGAGACGAATCAGGTACTTACTCAGAATGTTTTTAATAGAGGCAAGGTAAACGATAAAAAAAATGTTGGTACCATGATAGACAACTCTTCAACTCCATGTACAAATGTTGCTTTATCAACAACAGTCTTTATTTTACCAAAAGGTTTATTTGACGACATGAATTATTATATGGCAATCACAGATTACAGAAAAGTCGAGAATAATAATAGAAAGCCAGTTATCTGCACGGAAAACTATGAAGTACTTCTCTTCACTAATGAATGTAAATCTTTAAAAATGTATAGTAGTAACGTCAGAGATTTATATATTGATAGCGATGTCATAGATACTTGCTACGCTCGTGCACTAATTTCACGGTGCAAAACAGGACTGCTTATAACACGGATAGGCGTGACAGCGGGCTTAGGTAGTTTGTGCTATAATAGTACATTACGATACGTGTGACCTAAGTAGCACTTTTTTGCACGGCGTAATTAGGACCCTCGCTACGCTCCAGCCCTAACCTCACACCTAACCTCGCGAAGGCACCAGAAGGTCGTACTGTGTGCCATCATTGATTATTCCTCGCCAATTTCTAGTTATACCCGAACCATCAGAACTTAGGGCTTCGATGCATTCTGACAAATTTGTAGCAGCGTCAAATCTTTTCATACCATCCCGACCACGTTTAATAAAAATGTTATAAATAAAAAGCCGCTCTTGGCGGACAAGATACCATATTATTTTGTCGAGAATGATTTCATTAAGAGATGCGAATATTCCGTCGCTTCGGGTTAAAACTAGATCGGAAAACATTATTTCTTCTGTTGCCTTTCCGAGAGCAAACTAGAAAATATATAAATAAATATAAAAATACATACATACATACATACATACACCCATACATATATACATACACAACACTAGTTTTCATTTTCATGAATACCCCGCGATATAGATCATTAGAATTTGACAGCGCGCTTCGCGCGCACTAACTTTGTTTGCGATTCGATTTGTACTTAATTAACAAATGTATAAAATTATTGTTCGACTTTTTTATAGCATGAAATTTTAACTAACTACTCTTTTAAAATTTTAAAAACTAATTATATGACAGTATCAAAATTCCGTAAAAAATAATTAAAATAACCAATTTTAAAATCTTTATGTGTACAATTCTTTATAAACATAATTTTTAACATTTGTATTTTCCCTTTCATGATCACCAAGATAAACTATAAGTGAATCCCAAGAACGAACTCGAGACATAGCAACATACAACTGTCCATGATTAAATACGTTTCTTCGTAAATCTATGCCAATTTTATCAAATGTTTGACCTTGTGATTTACTTATTTTCATCGCAAAGACTAATTTTACCGGAAACTGTCTCCTTTTGAAAGAGAACGGGTACGTATCCTCGCAATATAAAGTAATGCGGTTCAAAAATACAATGTTATTTGCCTTATCTCCTATTAAAATTAAACATTTAAGTAAATGATTAGAAAAATCAACTATTCGTAATCTTGTACCATTGCATAAACCTTCGTTGATACTAATATTTCTGATAAGCATTACAATGCAGTTTTTTCTCAAACGTAGTTGATACGGTGGTAAAGATGGAGGATTTAAAGTATTTAAATATTCTGGTATAAGTACCTCGTTCATGTCATTGCCATTGTTACAATTTTCAGTACTGTCAATGCCAGTATAAATACGTTCTGTATTTGGATCAAGTAAATTGGTAACTTGTTTATTAAGTTCATCTACATCGATATTTCGTGGTGCTAAAATAGCACTTTTACCAATTTCTTCAAATTTTTTTTCATTAATTAATTTACCAAATATACAGTCAACTAAATCACTATTTGGTTGCAATATACAGATTTCCGGAAGTCTCAAATTATCATTTTCATCATTCAAAATTCCATTACCAACATCTAATAAGAACTTTGCAAATTCAATTTCATTTGGTCGCACTCTCATATTTTGTGTAAGAGAGTATTTAATGAAATGTTTCCATTCTTCACTATACTTAATAGAAAGATTTAATATCTCCGGACGGGTTCCTCTGACTTTGATAGGTAGAAGTTGCCTGAAATCTCCTCCTAAAATTATGATTTTACCACCAAAGGGTAAATTATTATTTATTCATAATATCTTGCAACGTTCTATTAACTATTTAGCAATAGCTAAAGCATATCTTGGCGCCATTGGAGCTTCATCCCAAATAAATACATCAGTTTCTTTGAGAAATTGACATTCTTTAGATTGAAGTTTAAAACTTGAAGAAGAATCGCTGAACATGGGTACTGGTAAGCCAAAGGTTTTATGTACTGTTCGTCCATTAGGAGTCAAGGTAGCTGCGAAGGCCATTGAACAAATTTTCATATTTTTCATCGATAACAAATAATAGATTGTTGTGTAAATAAAAGTTTTTCCAGATCCTCCAGGGCCATCAATATATATACATTTATTTGGTACGTGAGAATTAGAATCAGCTGCAAGAAGAACGTAATCTACAATTTCTTTTTGTTGGTTATTTAATTTTTCATATTGTTCTTTGCCCACGTTAATTGTTTGAGCTGTATTTTCTTCAGCCAAAATATAATCAATTTCTACTGGCTGTTCCATTGTAGGAAAATCAGCCAAGCTTCGACCTTCATTTATTAATAAGTTATTAATATGCGCATACGCCATTTGATGACTGACGATTATATCGTTGTTTCGTGAAAAATCCTCTGACATTGCATCTTTGAATGCTTCCCATAATTCTTCTGGGTGCATTGGTTGACAATGAATGAGAATACGAACAAATAATCGACGTAGTCCTTGAGGCATCATCCACAAGTTTGCTTCTTCCATTGCACGTATCCACTCTTCATTATCTTCTATCAGTCCTAAAGCTAAACATGCAGCCGAAAATGAAGGCAGAAGTTCACCATCAATGGTTTTTAAGGAATCAAAGCTAGTTGCCTCTTTCACATGTAACAATAACAATCGCACATGAAATAATTCAAATTCAGTTGGACTAACTGAGCGAATACGACCAAAAACGTTGAACTGTTTTTTTCGAATTTCTCATGTTGTTTTTTTAGTGACCGGATCCTTCTTATAAGTATAATGACAAGGAATATCTTTATATAAATATTGCTTTGTATTTTCATCTTCCAAATTTAGTTTGAAATAATCTAACATGCTACTTGATTGATTTAAATTTATTAGCCTGTTATTAGTGTTATTAGAAATCACAATAGATTGTTCGTCAGGTAAATGTACGGGTAACCGTTCGATAGTATGACTTTTATGTCGTAATAGTTTGCTGAATATTCTGTGTGCTGCTTTTACGGGACCAACATATCGGGCTTCTACGAAATCTTGACACTCATCATGGTCAATAACTGCTTGTTCATTTTGGTCAGTAATTATAACGTTCGCTGCATCGTGCCCTTTATAAATATATGTATACATGTATTTTACAGCTTTGATACTTGATACTGCTTCTACATTGATATGACAATTGAACATTTCTAAAGGTATAGGAGAATATGGAACTCTCCATTGATTATCTATAGTTCGACCGTAAGGCTGCTCATAAGTAATTCCATTATCCCTTCTACGATAGTAAGGATATCCATTTTCGTCCATTGTTGTTTCATTTTGAAAATGTTTTGGAAAATGTTTAGAACACTTATCATCGACCATGCACCAATCACCACATAGTGCGTGTATCATATTTTTCCTAACAATTTCATGTAGTAGAGGATTATTTACTGCATCGGGTATTTCGGCCGATATGAATTTGTCAACAATTTCGGGAGTAGTTATTTTGAAACCATGCTTTCAAGTAATTAATAAATGCATATGTGGCAAACCTCATTTTTGAAATTCAATAACGTATACGTAATCTGCAACTTCACCAAAATACTTTTTCTTTATAACAAAATCAAGCAAACGTTCTTTTTTCTAATCAAAAACTCGAGCACAGAGATCAGGCCGATCAGCAGTTTGCTGATGAGGTAGAAGGTTTTCCTCAATTTCTTTCCATTTCGGATTACATGTCATAGTTAGGAACAGACATGGTTTACCTTTTTCATTAACGATAGCCATTGCATCTTGGTAGCATTGTTGCATATCACGGGGCGAACCTATAAATGTTGATGGTAAAATATATGTATCCGCTCGTATTTCTTTTTGATGAGTTCTAATATAAAAGATCTTGTCTTTTTCGATTTTTACATAAGAATCTACTATCCATTGCTGGAACAGCTTACGACCCATGACAAACGGATTTAATTCATTATTCCTAAATGCTATTTTATATCTAGTATAAGCTAATCGGGTTATGCGAGTATTTTTTGAATAAATATTCCCAACTCGTTTTAGTTCACTATGCCACCCTCGTGTACCGTAAGGATAAAACAGTGGATAGACCCACGGCTCAACGTTAGGATCCATTGTGCTGACGACCTGCAAGGCTTTATTAGAAATATTTCGAATAGTTACGTAAGATTCCGGAATTTTGCCATCGGCTGTAGTTGAAAAAATTGCAGCCACTTCATTTACACGTTGGAAATTATATCTTCTTACATCAGTACCTGGTTTGAGTGAGAAAAGTAATTTTAACTCTCCAGGAATATTATCGTTATCGTTTGATCTTTGTTGACTTTCAAGTTCTTCCTTCATCATTACATAAGATTTAGCAAAATCATTATTTTCACGAATTATTTGATCAAGTAATCTCATCGTATTATGATTGATAACTGGATGTTGATTTCTTCTAAAGTTATTTGCTTCTTCGGGATCAATTATAAATAGTTGTCCATACGAAGGACTTTCGTTGACGGAAGGATATAATGCAGTATTAATTTGATAATATATTTGTCCTTGTATTTTAAAACAGTATGGTCCAGAACGTCTAGATTGAAAATTAAATAAATTTGCATTAAAAGATGCAAATGATAAAGAACTATTGTAACTCCGAATATGTTGAAAGAAGTTATTTGAGAAGTGGTGTGAGTTATCGAACATACTTCTAAGATCATTCGGAAATGGACGTGGAGGGTCCAAAACTACAGATCCATGACCACAATAGGCACTAAAAGACAATCCTACATTAGAAATTTTTTCATCATTGAAATGATTAGTATTACAATGTCGGCATAAAACGTTCATTTCCCTTGATAATCTTCTTGAGTTATTATTGGTTCAGGTTGTTCATCAATATTTATAGGTCTATTAATAAGAAGATCACGAGCTGCTTGACGACGATATCGTTGAAGTTCAGCATTTCGTATTCTTCGATTTCTTTGGTATATAATTTCTTCCTCAGGAGTACGTTGAGATTTACGACCGCGTGGCATATTAAATAATAAATTTAAAGTAATAAAGAAAAATGAAAATAATAGTTGAAATTTCTGGATGAAAAAAATTCAATATTTAAATAAACAATAAAAATAATCGTAAGCAAATATTAAAATAGAATTATAAATCAAAGAAAATAAAGCAAATGTAATTTTGTTAGTTTTTTAAAGGCGTAATCGAGGTTGAAATTGCAAATCCAGCTTAAATTATCGTTGAAGGTTATAAAAGGTTCAGGTTGATGTTGATAAAAGGTTCAGTTTAATGGTAATATGTTATTACTATTAACGTTAATGTCAACGATTAGGTTAGTGTAGAGGTTGAAGTTGTAGGTCAGAAGTAAATAAATTAAAAAATGGAAATACAAGTATATAATGAGATAAAATTTATTCATCATCTATAATTTTCATAAGTGCGTCAATTGCCATATTATTTACAGTTTATTTGTAATTCAACTTAAAATGTTGGTGATATAACTGCAAATTTGGCAATTTCCAACCTGAAAAAAAAAACAAAAACAAAATTAGAGATTCGATAAGGAAGAAAAATTAAAATCAAGATGTTAAATTTGTTATAATTAAGATTGTTAAAAGATGCAAGAATTTCTTGAGATACACACAGACAGTTAGAAAATAAACAGATCAACCAATAGAATATATTTATCCAAGCACGTAAAATTTAGTGACTTTTCAGTTACTGGAAGACCAACTTTAATATCATAAACACTGTTTTAGCACTCGAACCTCAAAATGCCAAGTTTATTGACCACCTTGAGGTTCTTGCGCTATAAAATATCGTATGAGACAGTTATGGGAGGTATTACTCTGCCTTGCTAGGTAGAAAACCATCTACCATGAAAGTGTCGTAATATAATATATTTACGCAGCACCCATGTCAAGCAAAACGTTAGTATTCCAATAACATAAAAGTAACTAAACAATCCATGCATAAAAGATAAATTCTGACGGTTGATCTTCGAATTTTCAATCCTGTTGAGTGCACTTGAATAATAACATTGCAATTATTGAGAATTTTATTGGAAAAAAATTAGATATCCCTTTTCAGATGCACACACGATAGAAGTAAAAACAAAGAGATGAGCCTTTAGCATGTACTTATCCATGCCTGTAATATTAAGTATAAGGTTTCAGTTAAGGAAAAACCAACTTTGACAGTTAAAATTTGATTTGACAATACCATCTCAAAGGAAAAGTAAGTCTTCCATTAACTATAACCATACCAAGCTTTACAGGCACGCATAAATACATATTGAAGGCTCATCTGTTGATTTACACCTCTATCGTGTGCACCTGAAAAAAAGAAGCATTTTACAGAATAGTTTAAACAAAAAATTGAATATTTCTTTTTACATGCACACGATAGATCTGACAATCAAGAGATGAGCCCTCAGCATGCATTAATCAATGCATGTTAGGATTAATAAGGTTATAGTTAAGGGAAGACCAACTTTGATATTAAAAAGTTGAATTGACGATACCATCTCAAAGGAAAAGTAGGTCTTCCCTTAATTATAACGATACCAGGCATTACAGGCAAGGATAAATACATGTTGAAGGCTCATCAGTTGATTTACACCTCCATCGTGTGCACCTGAAAAAAAGAAGAAGCATTTTACAGAATAGTTTGACCAAAAAATTGAATATTTCTTTTCAGATGCACACGATAGATCTGACAAAAAAGAGATAAGCCCTCAGCATGCATTTATCCATGCATGTACGATTTGGTAAGGTTATAGTTAAGGAAGGACCAACTTTGATATTAAAAAGTTGAATTGACGATACCATCTGAAAGGAAAAGTTGGTCTTCCCATTAACTATAACCGTACCAAGCTTAACAGACTAGGATAATTACATGTTGAAGGCTCATCTGTTGATTAACACCTCTATCGTGTGCACCTCAAAAAAAGAAAAAGCATTTTAAAGACTTGTTTGAATAAAAAATTGAATATTTCCTTTCAGATGCACATGATAGATCTGATAATCAAGAGATAACCCTCAGCATGCATTTATCCATGCATGTAAGTATTGGTAAGGTTATAGTTTAGAAATTACCAACTTTGATATTAAAAAGTTGAATTGTCGGTACCATCTCGAAGGAAAGTGGTCTTCCCATTAACTATAACCGTACCAAGCTTAACAGGCGAGGATAAATACATGTTGAAGGCTCATCTGTTGATTAACACCTCTATCGTGTGCACCTGAAAAAAAGAAGCATTTTACAAAATTGTTTGAACAAAAAATTGAATATTTCTTTTCAGATGCACACCATAGATCTGACAATCAAAAGATGAGCCCCCAGCATGCATATATCCATGCATGTAAGGATTGGTAAGGTTATATTAAAGGGAAGACCAACTTTGATATTAAAAAGTTGAATTGACGATTCCATCTTGAAGGAAAAGTGGTCTTCCCATTAACTATAACCGTGCCAAGCTTAACAGGCGAGGATAAATATATGTTGAAGGCCCATCTGTTGATTAACACCTCTATCGTATGCAGCTGAAAAAAAAGAAGCATTTTACATAATTGTTTGAACATAAAATTGAATATTTCTTTTCAGATGCCCACGATAGATCTGACAATCAAGAGTTGAGCCCTCAGCATGCATTTATCCATGCATGTACGATTTGGTAAGGTTATAGTTAAGGAAAGACCAACTTTGATATTAAAAAGTTGAATTGACGATACCATCTCAAAGGAAAAGTAGGTATTCCCTTAATTATAACGATACCAGGCTTTACAGGCAAGGATAAATACATGTTGAAGGCTCATCTCATGATTTACACCTCAATCGTATGCACCTGAAAAAAAGAAGCATTTTACAAAATTGTTTGAACAAAAAATTGAATATTTCTTTTCAGATGCACACGATAGATCTGACAATCAAAAGATGAGCCCCCAGCATGCATTTATCCATGCATGTAAGGGTTTGTAAGGTTATATTAAAGGGAAGACCAACTTTGATATTAAGAAGTTGAATTGACGATACCATCTGAAAGGAAAAGTAGGTCTTCCCTTAATTATAACCATACCAGGCTTTACAGGCAAGATAAAAACATGTTGACGGCTCATCTCTTGATTTAAACCTCTATCGTATGCACCGGAAAAAAAGAAGAAGCATTTTACAGAATAGTTTGAACAAAAAATTGAATATTTCTTTTCAGATGCACACGATAGATCTGACAATCAAGAGTTGAGCCCTCAGCATGCATTTATCCATGCATGTACGATTTGTTAAGGTTATAGTTAAGGAAAGACCAACTTTGATATTAAAAAGTTGAATTGTCGATACCATCTCAAAGGACAAGTAGGTCTTCCCATTAACTATAACCGTACCAAGCTTAACAGACTAGGATAAATACATGTGGAAGGCTCATCTGTTGATTAACACCTCTATCGTGTGCACCTCAAAAAAAGAAAAAGCATTTTAAAGACTTGTTTGAATACAAAATTGAATATTTCCTTTCACATGCACATGATAGATCTGATAATGAAGAGATAACCCTCAGCATGCATTTATCCATGCATGTAATGGTTGGTAATGTTATAGTTAAGGAGAGACCAACTTTGATATTAAAAAGTTGAATTGACGATACCATCTCGAAGGAAAAGTGGTCTTCCCATTAACTATAACCGTACCATGCTTAAAAGGCGAGGATAAATACATGTTGAAGGCTCATCAGTTGATTTACACCTCTATCGTGTGCACCTGAAAAAAAGAAGCATTTTACAGAATAGTTTGAACAAAAAATTGAATATTTCTTTTCAGATGCACACGATAGATCTGACAATCAAGAGATGAGCCCTTAGCATGCATTTATCTATGCATGTAAGGGTTGGTAAGGTTATAGTTAAGGAAAGACCAACTTTGATTTTAAAAAGTGAATTGACGATACCATCTGAAAGGAAAAGTAGGTCTTCCCTTAATTATAACCATACCAGGCTTTACAGGCAAGATAAAAACATGTTGACGGCTCATCTCTTGATTTAAAACTCTATCGTATGCACCCGGAAAAAAGAAGCATTTTACAAAATTGTTTGAACAAAAAATTGAATATTTCTTTTCAGATGCACACGATAGATCTGACCATCAAAAGATGAGCCCCCAGCATGCATTTATCCATGCATGTAAGGGTTGGTAAGGTTATAGTTAAGAAAATACCAACTTTGATATTAAAAAGTTGAATTGACGATACCATCTCGAAGGAAAAGTGGTCTTCCCATTAACTATAACCGTGCCAAGCTTAACAGGCGAGGATAAATACATGTTGAAGGCTCATCTCTTGATTAACACCTCTATCGTGTGCACCCGGAAAAAAAGAAGCATTTTACATAATTGTTTGAACAAAAAATTGAATATTTCTTTTTAGATGCACACGATAGATCTGACAATCAAAAGATGAGCCCTCGGCATGCATTAATCAATGCATGTTAGGATTAATAAGGTTATAGTTAGGGGAAGACCAACTTTGATATTAAAAAGTTGAATTGACGATACCATCTGAAAGGAAAAGTTGGTCTTCCCATTAACTATAACCGTACCAAGCTTAACAGACTAGGATAAATACATGTTGAAGGCTCATCTCTTGATTAACACCTCTATCGTGTGCACCTCAAAAAAAGAAACAGCATTTTACAGACTAGTTTGAATAAAAAATTGGATATTTCCTTTCAAATGCACATGATAGATCTGACGATAAAGAGATAAGCCCTCAGCATGCATTTATCCATGCATATTAGGATTAATAAGGTTATAATTAAGGAAATACCCACTTTGATATTAAAAAGTTTAATTGACGATACCATCTCAAAGGAAAAGTAGGTCTTCCCTTAACTATAACCATACCAGTCATTACAGGCAAGATAGAAACATGTTGAAGGCTCATCTCTTGATTAACACCTCTATCGTATGCACCCGGAAAAAAGAAGCATTTTACAAAATTGTTTGAACAAAAAATTGAATATTACTTTTCAGATGCACACGATGGATCTGACAATCACAAAAATGAGCCCTCAGCATGCATTAATCAATGCATGTTAGAATTAATAAGGTTATAGTTAAGGGAAGACCAACTTTGATATTCAAAAGTTGAATTGACGATACCATCTGAAAGGAAAAGTTGGTCTTCCCATTAACTATAACCGTACCAAGCTTAACAGACAAGGATAAATACATGTTGAAGGCTCATCTGTTGATGAACACCTCTACCGTGTGCACCTCAAAAAAAGAAACAGCATTTTACAGACTAGTTTGAATAAAAAATTGGATATTTCCTTTCAAATGCACATGATAGATCTGACAAAAAAGATATAAGCCCTCAGCATGCATTTATCCATGCATGTAAGTATTGGTAAGGTTATAGTTAAGAAATTACCAACTTTGATATTAAAAAGTTGAATTGTCGATACCATCTCGAAGGAAAAGTGGTCTTCCCATTAACTATAACCGTACCAAGCTTAACAGGCGAGGATAAATACATGTTGAAGGCTCATCTGTTGATTAACACCTCTATCGTATGCACCTGAAAAAAAAGAAGCATTTTACATAATTGTTTGAACAAAAAATTGAATATTTCTTTTTAGATGCACACGATAGATCTGACAATCAAAAGATGAGCCCTCGGCATGCATTAATCAATGCATGTTAGGATTAATAAGGTTATAGTTAGGGGAAGACCAACTTTGATATTAAAAAGTTGAATTGACGATACCATCTGAAAGGAAAAGTAGGTCTTCCCATTAACTATAACCGTACCAATCTTAACAGGCGATGATAAATATATGTTGAAGGCTCATCTGTTGATTAACACCTCTATCGTATGCAGCTGAAAAAAAAGAAGCATTTTACATAATTGTTTGAACATAAAATTGAATATTTCTTTTCAGATGCCCACGATAGATCTGACAATCAAGAGTTGAGCCCTCAGCATGCATTTATCCATGCATGTACGATTTGGTAAGGTTATAGTTAAGGAAAGACCAACTTTGATATTAAAAAGTTGAATTGACGATACCATCTGAAAGGAAAAGTAGGTCTTCCCTTAATTATAACCATACCAGGCTTTACAGGCAAGATAAAAACATGTTGACGGCTCATCTCTTGATTTAAACCTCTATCGTATGCACCGGAAAAAAAGAAGAAGCATTTTACAGAATAGTTTGAACAAAAAATTGAATATTTCTTTTCAGATGCACACGATAGATCTGACAATCAAGAGTTGAGCCCTCAGCATGCATTTATCCATGCATGTACGATTTGTTAAGGTTATAGTTAAGGAAAGACCAACTTTGATATTAAAAAGTTGAATTGACGATACCATCTCAAAGGAAAAGTAGGTCTTCCCTTAACTATAACCATACCAGTCTTTACAGGCAAGATAGAAACATGTTGAAGGCTCATCTCTTGATTTAAACCTCTATCGTATGCACCCGGAAAAAAGAAGCATTTTACAAAATTGTTTGAACAAAAAATTGAATATTACTTTTCAGATGCACACGATAGATCTGACAATCAAAAGATGAGCCCCCAGCATGCATTTATCCATGCATGTAAGGGTTGGTAAGGTTATATTAAAGGGAAGACCAACTTTGATATTAAAAAGTTGAATTGACGATACCATCTGATAGGAAAAGTAGGTCTTCCCTTAATTATAACCATACCAGGCTTTACAGGCAAGATAAAAACATGTTGACGGCTCATCTCTTGATTTAAACCTCTATCGTATGCACCGGAAAAAAAGAAGAAGCATTTTACAGAATAGTTTGAACAAAAAATTGAATATTTCTTTTCAGATGCACACGATAGATCTGACAATCAAGAGTTGAGCCCTCAGCATGCATTTATCCATGCATGTACGATTTGTTAAGGTTATAGTTAAGGAAAGACCAACTTTGATATTAAAAAGTTGAATTGACGATACCATCTCAAAGGAAAAGTAGGTCTTCCCTTAACTATAACCATACCAGTCTTTACAGGCAAGATAGAAACATGTTGAAGGCTCATCTCTTGATTTAAACCTCTATCGTATGCACCCGGAAAAAAGAAGCATTTTACAAAATTGTTTGAACAAAAAATTGAATATTACTTTTCAGATGCACACGATAGATCTGACAATCAAAAGATGAGCCCCCAGCATGCATTTATCCATGCATGTAAAGGTTGGTAAGGTTATATTAAAGGGAAGACCAACTTTGATATTAAAAAGTTGAATTGACGATACCATCTGAAAGGAAAAGTTGGTCTTCCCATTAACTATAACCGTACCAAGCTTAACAGACAAGGATAAATACATGTTGAAGGCTCATCTGTTGATTAACACCTCTATCGTATGCACCTGAAAAAAAAGAAGCATTTTACATAATTGTTTGAACAAAAAATTGAATATTTCTTTTTAGATGCACACGATAGATCTGACAATCAAAAGATGAGCCCTCAGCATGCATTATTCAATGCATGTTAGGATTAATAAGGTTATAGTTAAGGGAAGACCAACTTTGATATTAAAAAGTTGAATTGACGATACCATCTGAAAGGAAAAGTTGGTCTTCCCATTAACTATAACCGTACCAAGCTTAACAGACAAGGATAAATACATGTTGAAGGCTCATCTGTTGATGAACACCTCTACCGTGTGCACCTCAAAAAAAGAAACAGCATTTTACAGACTAGTTTGAATAAAAAATTGGATATTTCCTTTCAAATACACATGATAGATCTGACAAAAAAGATATAAGCCCTCAGCATGCATTAATCAATGCATGTTAGGATTAATAAGGTTATAGTTAAGGGAAGACCAACTTTGATATTCAAAAGTTGAATTGACGATACCATCTGAAAGGAAAAGTTGGTCTTCCCATTAACTATAACCGTACCAAGCTTAACAGGCGAGGATAAATACATGTTGAAGGCTCATCTGTTGATTAACACCTCTATCGTATGCACCTGAAAAAAAAGAAGCATTTTACATAATTGTTTGAACAAAAAATTGAATATTTCTTTTTAGATGCACACGATAGATCTGACCATCAAAAGATGAGCCCTCGGCATGCATTAATCAATGCATGTTAGGATTAATAAGGTTATAGTTAGGGGAAGACCAACTTTGATATTAAAAAGTTGAATTGACGATACCATCTGAAAGGAAAAGTTGGTCTTCCCATTAACTATAACCGTACCAGTCTTTACAGGCAAGATAGAAACATGTTGAAGGCTCATCTCTTGATTAACACCTCTATCGTATGCACCCGGAAAAAAGAAGCAATTTACAGAATAGTTTGAACAAAAAATTGAATATTACTTTTCAGATGCACACGATAGATCTGACAATCAAAAGATGAGCCCTCAGCATGCATTAATCAATGCATGTTAGGATTAATAAGGTTATAGTTAAGGGAAGACATGAAAAAAAAGAAGCATTTTACATAATTGTTTGAACAAAAAATTGAATATTTCTTTTCACATGCACACGACAGATCTGACAATCAAAAGATGAGCCCTCAGCATGCATTAATCAATGCATGTTAGGATTAATAAGGTTATAGTTAAGGGAAGACCAACTTTGATATTAAAAAGTTGAATTGACGATACCATCTGAAAGGAAAAGTTGGTCTTCCCATTAACTATAACCGTACCAAGCTTAACAGACAAGGATAAATACATGTTGAAGGCTCATCTGTTGATGAACACCTCTACCGTGTGCACCTCAAAAAAAGAAACAGCATTTTACAGACTAGTTTGAATAAAAAATTGGATATTTCCTTTCAAATGCACATGATAGATCTGACAAAAAAGATATAAGCCCTCAGCATGCATTTATCCATGCATGTAAGTATTGGTAAGGTTATAGTTCAGAAATTACCAACTTTGATATTAAAAAGTTGAATTGTCGATACCATCTCGAAGGAAAAGTGGTCTTCCCATTAACTATAACCGTACCAAGCTTAACAGGCGAGGATAAATACATGTTGAAGGCTCATCTGTTGATTAACACCTCTATCGTATGCACCTGAAAAAAAAGAAGCATTTTACATAATTGTTTGAACAAAAAATTGAATATTTCTTTTTAGATGCACACGATAGATCTGACAATCAAAAGATGAGCCCTCGGCATGCATTAATCAATGCATGTTAGGATTAATAAGGTTATAGTTAGGGGAAGACCAACTTTGATATTAAAAAGTTGAATTGACGATACCATCTGAAAGGAAAAGTTGGTCTTCCCATTAACTATAACCGTACCAAGCTTAACAGACAAGGATAAATACATGTTGAAGGCTCATCTGTTGATGAACACCTCTACCGTGTGCACCTCAAAAAAAGAAACAGCATTTTACAGACTAGTTTGAATAAAAAATTGGATATTTCCTTTCAAATGCACATGATAGATCTGACAAAAAAGATATAAGCCCTCAGCATGCATTTATCCATGCATATTAGGATTAATAAGGTTATAATTAAGGAAATACCCACTTTGATATTAAAAAGTTTAATTGACGATACCATCTCAAAGGAAAAGTAGGTCTTCCCTTAACTACAACCATACCAGTCTTTACAGGCAAGATAGAAACATGTTGAAGGCTCATCTCTTGATTAACACCTCTATCGTATGCACCCGGAAAAAAGAAGCATTTTACAGAATAGTTTGAACAAAAAATTGAATATTACTTTTCAGATGCACACGATAGATCTGACAATCAAAAGATGAGCCCTCAGCATGCATTAATCAATGCATGTTAGGATTAATAAGGTTATAGTTAAGGGAAGACCAACTTTGATATTCAAAAGTTGAATTGACGATACCATCTGAAAGGAAAAGTTGGTCTTCCCATTAACTATAACCGTACCAAGCTTAACAGGCGAGGATAAATACATGTTGAAGGCTCATCTGTTGATTAACACCTCTATCGTATGCACCCGGAAAAAAGAAGCATTTTACAGAATAGTTTGAACAAAAAATTGAATATTACTTTTTAGATGCACACGATAGATCTGACAATCAAAAGATGAGCCCTCAGCATGCATTAATCAATGCATGTTAGGATTAATAAGGTTATAGTTAAGGGAAGACCAACTTTGATATTAAAAAGTTGAATTGACGATACCATCTGAAAGGAAAAGTTGGTCTTCCCATTAACTATAACCGTACCAAGCTTAACAGACAAGGATAAATACATGTTGAAGGCTCATCTGTTGATGAACACCTCTACCGTGTGCACCTCAAAAAAAGAAGCATTTTACAGAATAGTTTGAACAAAAAATTGAATATTACTTTTCAGATGCACACGATAGATCTGACAATCAAAAGATGAGCCCTCAGCATGCATTTATCCATGCATGTAAGTATTGGTAAGGTTATAGTTAAGAAATTACCAACTTTGATATTAAAAAGTTGAATTGTCGATACCATCTCGAAGGAAAAGTGGTCTTCCCATTAACTATAACCGTACCAAGCTTAACAGGCGAGGATAAATACATGTTGAAGGCTCATCTGTTGATTAACACCTCTATCGTATGCACCTGAAAAAAAAGAAGCATTTTACATAATTGTTTGAACAAAAAATTGAATATTTCTTTTTAGATGCACACGATAGATCTGACCATCAAAAGATGAGCCCTCGGCATGCATTAATCAATGCATGTTAGGATTAATAAGGTTATAGTTAGGGGAAGACCAACTTTGATATTAAAAAGTTGAATTGACGATACCATCTGAAAGGAAAAGTTGGTCTTCCCATTAACTATAACCGTACCAAGCTTAACAGACTAGGATAAATACATGTTGAAGGCTCATCTCTTGATTAACACCTCTATCGTGTGCACCTCAAAAAAAGAAACACCATTTTACAGACTAGTTTGAATAAAAAATTGGATATTTCCTTTCAAATGCACATGATAGATCTGAGGATAAAGAGATAAGCCCTCAGCATGCATTTATCCATGCATATTAGGATTAATAAGGTTATAATTAAGGAAATACCCACTTTGATATTAAAAAGTTTAATTGACGATACCATCTCAAAGGAAAAGTAGGTCTTCCCTTAACTACAACCATACCAGTCTTTACAGGCAAGATAGAAACATGTTGAAGGCTCATCTCTTGATTAACACCTCTATCGTATGCACCCGGAAAAAAGAAGCATTTTACAGAATAGTTTGAACAAAAAATTGAATATTACTTTTCAGATGCACACGATAGATCTGACAATCAAAAGATGAGCCCTCAGCATGCATTAATCAATGCATGTTAGGATTAATAAGGTTATAGTTAAGGGAAGACCAACTTTGATATTAAAAAGTTGAATTGACGATACCATCTGAAAGGAAAAGTTGGTCTTCCCATTAACTATAACCGTACCAAGCTTAACAGACAAGGATAAATACATGTTGAAGGCTCATCTGTTGATGAACACCTCTACCGTGTGCACCTCAAAAAAGAAACAGCATTTTACAGACTAGTTTGAATAAAAAATTGGATATTTCCTTTCAAATGCACATGATAGATCTGACAAAAAAGATATAAGCCCTCAGCATGCATTTATCCATGCATGTAAGTATTGGTAAGGTTATAGTTAAGAAATTACCAACTTTGATATTAAAAAGTTGAATTGTCGATACCATCTCGAAGGAAAAGTGGTCTTCCCATTAACTATAACCGTACCAAGCTTAACAGGCGAGGATAAATACATGTTGAAGGCTCATCTGTTGATTAACACCTCTATCGTATGCACCTGAAAAAAAAGAAGCATTTTACATAATTGTTTGAACAAAAAATTGAATATTTCTTTTTAGATGCACACGATAGATCTGACAATCAAAAGATGAGCCCTCGGCATGCATTAATCAATGCATGTTAGGATTAATAAGGTTATAGTTAGGGGAAGACCAACTTTGATATTAAAAAGTTGAATTGACGATACCATCTGAAAGGAAAAGTTGGTCTTCCCATTAACTATAACCATACCAGGCTTTACAGGCAAGATAAAAACATGTTGACGGCTCATCTCTTGATTTAAACCTCTATCGTATGCACCGGAAAAAAAGAAGAAGCATTTTACAGAATAGTTTGAACAAAAAATTGAATATTTCTTTTCAGATGCACACGATAGATCTGACAATCAAGAGTTGAGCCCTCAGCATGCATTTATCCATGCATGTACGATTTGTTAAGGTTATAGTTAAGGAAAGACCAACTTTGATATTAAAAAGTTGAATTGACGATACCATCTCAAAGGAAAAGTAGGTCTTCCCTTAACTATAACCATACCAGTCTTTACAGGCAAGATAGAAACATGTTGAAGGCTCATCTCTTGATTTAAACCTCTATCGTATGCACCCGGAAAAAAGAAGCATTTTACAAAATTGTTTGAACAAAAAATTGAATATTACTTTTCAGATGCACACGATAGATCTGACAATCAAAAGATGAGCCCCCAGCATGCATTTATCCATGCATGTAAGGGTTGGTAAGGTTATATTAAAGGGAAGACCAACTTTGATATTAAAAAGTTGAATTGACGATACCATCTCGAAGGAAAAGTGGTCTTCCCATTAACTATAACCGTGCCAAGCTTAACAGGCGAGGATAAATATATGTTGAAGGCTCATCTGTTGATTAACACCTCTATCGTATGCTGCTGAAAAAAAAGAAGCATTTTACATAATTGTTTGAACATAAAATTGAATATTTCTTTTCAGATGCCCACGATAGATCTGACAATCAAGAGTTGAGCCCTCAGCATGCATTTGTCCATGCATGTACGATTTGGTAAGGTTATAGTTAAGGAAAGACCAACTTTGATATTAAAAAGTTGAATTGACGATACCATCTGAAAGGAAAAGTAGGTCTTCCCATTAACTATAACCGTACCAAGCTTAACAGACAAGGATAAATACATGTTGAAGGCTCATCTGTTGATTAACACCTCTATCGTATGCACCTGAAAAAAAAGAAGCATTTTACATAATTGTTTGAACAAAAAATTGAATATTTCTTTTTAGATGCACACGATAGTTCTGACAATCAAAAGATGAGCCCTCGGCATGCATTAATCAATGCATGTTAGGATTAATAAGGTTATAGTTAGGGGAAGACCAACTTTGATATTAAAAAGTTGAATTGACGATACCATCTGAAAGGAAAAGTTGGTCTTCCCATTAACTATAACCATACCAGGCTTTACAGGCAAGATAAAAACATGTTGACGGCTCATCTCTTGATTTAAACCTCTATCGTATGCACCGGAAAAAAAGAAGAAGCATTTTACAGAATAGTTTGAACAAAAAATTGAATATTTCTTTTCAGATGCACACGATAGATCTGACAATAAAGAGTTGAGCCCTCAGCATGCATTTATCCATGCATGTACGATTTGTTAAGGTTATAGTTAAGGAAAGACCAACTTTGATATTAAAAAGTTGAATTGACGACACCATCTCAAAGGAAAAGTAGGTCTTCCCTTAACTATAACCATACCAGTCTTTACAGGCAAGATAGAAACATGTTGAAGGCTCATCTCTTGATTTAAACCTCTATCGTATGCACCCGGAAAAAAGAAGCATTTTACAAAATTGTTTGAACAAAAAATTGAATATTACTTTTCAGATGCACACGATAGATCTGACAATCAAAAGATGAGCCCCCAGCATGCATTTATCCATGCATGTAAGGGTTGGTAAGGTTATATTAAAGGGAAGACCAACTTTGATATTAAAAAGTTGAATTGACGACACCATCTCAAAGGAAAAGTAGGTCTTCCCATTAACTATAACCGTGCCAAGCTTAACAGGCGAGGATAAATATATGTTGAAGGCTCATCTGTTGATTAACACCTCTATCGTATGCACCTGAAAAAAAAGAAGCATTTTACATAATTGTTTGAACAAAAAATTGAATATTTCTTTTCACATGCACACGATAGATCTGACAATCAAAAGATGAGCCCTCAGCATGCATTAATCAATGCATGTTAGGATTAATAAGGTTATAGTTAAGGGAAGACCAACTTTGATATTAAAAAGTTGAATTGACGATACCATCTGAAAGGAAAAGTTGGTCTTCTCATTAACTATAACCGTACCAAGCTTAACAGACTAGGATAAATACATTTTTAAGGCTCATCTCTTGATTAACACCTCTATCGTGTGCACCTCAAAAAAAGAAACAGCATTTTACAGACTAGTTTGAATAAAAAATTGGATATTTCCTTTCAAATGCACATGATAGATCTGACGATAAAGAGATAAGCCCTCAGCATGCATTTATCCATGCATATTAGGATTAATAAGGTTATAATTAAGGAAATACCCACTTTGATATTAAAAAGTTTAATTGACGATACCATCTCAAAGGAAAAGTAGGTCTTCCCTTAACTATAACCATACCAGTGTTTACAGGCAAGATAGAAACATGTTGAAGGCTCATCTGTTGATTAACACCTCTATCGTATGCAGCTGAAAAAAAGAAGCATTTTACATAATTGTTTGAACATAAAATTGAATATTTCTTTTCAGATGCCCACGATAGATCTAACAATCAAGAGTTGAGCCCTCAGCATGCATTTATCCATGCATGTACGATTTGGTAAGGTTATAGTTAAGGAAAGACCAACTTTGATATTAAAAAGTTGAATTGACGATACCATCTGAAAGGAAAAGTAGGTCTTCCCATTAACTATAACCGTACCAAGCTTAACAGACAAGGATAAATACATGTTGAAGGCTCATCTGTTGATTAACACCTCTATCGTATGCACCTGAAAAAAAAGAAGCATTTTACATAATTGTTTGAACAAAAAATTGAATATTTCTTTTTAGATGCACACGATAGTTCTGACAATCAAAAGATGAGCCCTCGGCATGCATTAATCAATGCATGTTAGGATTAATAAGGTTATAGTTAGGGGAAGACCAACTTTGATATTAAAAAGTTGAATTGACGATACCATCTGAAAGGAAAAGTTGGTCTTCCCATTAACTATAACCATACCAGGCTTTACAGGCAAGATAAAAACATGTTGACGGCTCATCTCTTGATTTAAACCTCTATCGTATGCACCGGAAAAAAAGAAGAAGCATTTTACAGAATAGTTTGAACAAAAATATGAATATTTCTTTTCAGATGCACACGATAGATCTGACAATCAAGAGTTGAGCCCTCAGCATGCATTTATCCATGCATGTACGATTTGTTAAGGTTATAGTTAAGGAAAGACCAACTTTGATATTAAAAAGTTGAATTGACGATACCATCTCAAAGGAAAAGTAGGTCTTCCCTTAACTATAACCATACCAGTCTTTACAGGCAAGATAGAAACATGTTGAAGGCTCATCTCTTGATTTAAACCTCTATCGTATGCACCCGGAAAAAAGAAGCATTTTACAAAATTGTTTGAACAAAAAATTGAATATTACTTTTCAGATGCACACGATAGATCTGACAATCAAAAGATGAGCCCCCAGCATGCATTTATCCATGCATGTAAGGGTTGGTAAGGTTATATTAAAGGGAAGACCAACTTTGATATTAAAAAGTTGAATTGACGATACCATCTCGAAGGAAAAGTGGTCTTCCCATTAACTATAACCGTGCCAAGCTTAACAGGCGAGGATAAATATATGTTGAAGGCTCATCTGTTGATTAACACCTCTATCGTATGCACCTGAAAAAAAAGAAGCATTTTACATAATTGTTTGAACAAAAAATTGAATATTTCTTTTCACATGCACACGATAGATCTGACAATCAAAAGATGAGCCCTCAGCATGCATTAATCAATGCATGTTAGGATTAATAAGGTTATAGTTAAGGGAAGACCAACTTTGATATTAAAAAGTTGAATTGACGATACCATCTGAAAGGAAAAGTTGGTCTTCCCATTAACTATAACCGTACCAAGCTTAAGAGACAAGGATAAATACATGTTGAAGGCTCATCTGTTGATGAACACCTCTACCGTGTGCACCTCAAAAAAAGAAACAGCATTTTACAGACTAGTTTGAATAAAAAATTGGATATTTCCTTTCAAATGCACATGATAGATCTGACAAAAAAGATATAAGCCCTCAGCATGCATTTATCCATGCATGTAAGTATTGGTAAGGTTATAGTTAAGAAATTACCAACTTTGATATTAAAAAGTTGAATTGTCGATACCATCTCGAAGGAAAAGTGGTCTTCCCATTAACTATAACCGTACCAAGCTTAACAGGCGAGGATAAATACATGTTGAAGGCTCATCTGTTGATTAACACCTCTATCGTATGCACCTGAAAAAAAAGAAGCATTTTACATAATTGTTTGAACAAAAAATTGAATATTTCTTTTTAGATGCACACGATAGATCTGACAATCAAAAGATGAGCCCTCGGCATGCATTAATCAATGCATGTTAGGATTAATAAGGTTATAGTTAGGGGAAGACCAACTTTGATATTAAAAAGTTGAATTGACGATACCATCTGAAAGGAAAAGTTGGTCTTCCCATTAACTATAACCGTACCAAGCTTAACAGACTAGGATAAATACATGTTGAAGGCTCATCTCTTGATTAACACCTCTATCGTGTGCACCTCAAAAAAAGAAACAGCATTTTACAGACTAGTTTGAATAAAAAATTGGATATTTCCTTTCAAATGCACATGATAGATCTGACGATAAAGAGATAAGCCCTCAGCATGCATTTATCCATGCATATTAGGATTAATAAGGTTATAATTAAGGAAATACCCACTTTGATATTAAAAAGTTTAATTGACGATACCATCTCAAAGGAAAAGTAGGTCTTCCCATTAACTATAACCGTACCAAGCTTAACAGGCGAGGATAAATACATGTTGAAGGCTCATCTGTTGATTAACACCTCTATCGTATGCACCCGGAAAAAAGAAGCATTTTACAAAATTGTTTGAACAAAAAATTGAATATTACTTTTCAGATGCACACGATAGATCTGACAATCAAAAGATGAGCCCCCAGCATGCATTTATCCATGCATGTAAGGGTTGGTAAGGTTATATTAAAGGGAAGACCAACTTTGATATTAAAAAGTTGAATTGACGATACCATCTCGAAGGAAAAGTGGTCTTCCCATTAACTATAACCGTGCCAAGCTTAACAGGCGAGGATAAATATATGTTGAAGGCTCATCTGTTGATTAACACCTCTATCGTATGCACCTGAAAACAAAGAAGCATTTTACATAATTGTTTGAACAAAAAATTGAATATTTCTTTTCACATGCACACGATAGATCTGACATTCAAAAGATGAGCCCTCAGCATGCATTAATCAATGCATGTTAGGATTAGTAAGGTTATAGTTAAGGGAAGACCAACTTTGATATTAAAAAGTTGAATTGACGATACCATCTGAAAGGAAAAGTTGGTCTTCCCATTAACTATAACCGTACCAAGCTTAACAGACTAGGATAAATACATGTTGAAGGCTCATCTCTTGATTAACACCTCTATCGTGTGCACCTCAAAAAAAGAAACAGCATTTTACAGACTAGTTTGAATAAAAAATTGGATATTTCCTTTCAAATGCACATGATAGATCTGACGATAAAGAGATAAGCCCTCAGCATGCATTTATCCATGCATATTAGGATTAATAAGGTTATAATTAAGGAAATACCCACTTTGATATTAAAAAGTTTAATTGACGATACCATCTCAAAGGAAAAGTAGGTCTTCCCTTAACTATAACCATACCAGTCTTTACAGGCAAGATAGAAACATGTTGAAGGGTCATCTGTTGATTAACACCTCTATCGTATGCACCCGGAAAAAAGAAGCATTTTACAAAATTGTTTGAACAAAAAATTGAATATTTCTTTTCACATGCACACGATAGATCTGACAATCAAAAGATGAGCCCTCAGCATGCATTAATCAATGCATGTTAGGATTAATAAGGTTATAGTTAAGGGAAGACCAACTTTGATATTAAAAAGTTGAATTGACGATACCATCTGAAAGGAAAAGTTGGTATTCACATTAACTATAACCGTACCAAGCTTAACAGACAAGGATAAATACATGTTGAAGGCTCATCTGTTGATTAACACCTCTATCGTATGCACCTGAAAAAAAAGAAGCATTTTACATAATTGTTTGAACAAAAAATTGAATATTTCTTTTTAGATGCACACGATAGTTCTGACAATCAAAAGATGAGCCCTCGGCATGCATTAATCAATGCATGTTAGGATTAATAAGGTTATAGTTAGGGGAAGACCAACTTTGATATTAAAAAGTTGAATTGACGATACCATCTGAAAGGAAAAGTTGGTCTTCCCATTAACTATAACCATACCAGGCTTTACAGGCAAGATAAAAACATGTTGACGGCTCATCTCTTGATTTAAACCTCTATCGTATGCACCGGAAAAAAAGAAGAAGCATTTTACAGAATAGTTTGAACAAAAATATGAATATTTCTTTTCAGATGCACACGATAGATCTGACAATCAAGAGTTGAGCCCTCAGCATGCATTTATCCATGCATGTACGATTTGTTAAGGTTATAGTTAAGGAAAGACCAACTTTGATATTAAAAAGTTGAATTGACGATACCATCTCAAAGGAAAAGTAGGTCTTCCCTTAACTATAACCATACCAGTCTTTACAGGCAAGATAGAAACATGTTGAAGGCTCATCTCTTGATTTAAACCTTTATCGTATGCACCCGGAAAAAAGAAGCATTTTACAAAATTGTTTGAACAAAAAATTGAATATTACTTTTCAGATGCACACGATAGATCTGACAATCAAAAGATGAGCCCCCAGCATGCATTTATCCATGCATGTAAGGGTTGGTAAGGTTATATTAAAGGGAAGACCAACTTTGATATTAAAAAGTTGAATTGACGATACCATCTCGAAGGAAAAGTGGTCTTCCCATTAACTATAACCGTGCCAAGCTTAACAGGCGAGGATAAATATATGTTGAAGGCTCATCTGTTGATTAACACCTCTATCGTATGCACCTGAAAAAAAAGAAGCATTTTACATAATTGTTTGAACAAAAAATTGAATATTTCTTTTCACATGCACACGATAGATCTGACAATCAAAAGATGAGCCCTCAGCATGCATTAATCAATGCATGTTAGGATTAATAAGGTTATAGTTAAGGGAAGACCAACTTTGATATTAAAAAGTTGAATTGACGATACCATCTGAAAGGAAAAGTTGGTCTTCCCATTAACTATAACCGTACCAAGCTTAAGAGACAAGGATAAATACATGTTGAAGGCTCATCTGTTGATGAACACCTCTACCGTGTGCACCTCAAAAAAAGAAACAGCATTTTACAGACTAGTTTGAATAAAAAATTGGATATTTCCTTTCAAATGCACATGATAGATCTGACAAAAAAGATATAAGCCCTCAGCATGTATTTATCCATGCATGTAAGTATTGGTAAGGTTATAGTTAAGAAATTACCAACTTTGATATTAAAAAGTTGAATTGTCGATACCATCTCGAAGGAAAAGTGGTCTTCCCATTAACTATAACCGTACCAAGCTTAACAGGCGAGGATAAATACATGTTGAAGGCTCATCTGTTGATTAACACCTCTATCGTATGCACCTGAAAAAAAAGAAGCATTTTACATAATTGTTTGAACAAAAAATTGAATATTTCTTTTTAGATGCACACGATAGATCTGACAATCAAAAGATGAGCCCTCGGCATGCATTAATCAATGCATGTTAGGATTAATAAGGTTATAGTTAGGGGAAGACCAACTTTGATATTAAAAAGTTGAATTGACGATACCATCTGAAAGGAAAAGTTGGTCTTCCCATTAACTATAACCGTACCAAGCTTAACAGACTAGGATAAATACATGTTGAAGGCTCATCTCTTGATTAACACCTCTATCGTGTGCACCTCAAAAAAAGAAACAGCATTTTACAGACTAGTTTGAATAAAAAATTGGATATTTCCTTTCAAATGCACATGATAGATCTGACGATAAAGAGATAAGCCCTCAGCATGCATTTATCCATGCATATTAGGATTAATAAGGTTATAATTAAGGAAATACCCACTTTGATATTAAAAAGTTTAATTGACGATACCATCTCAAAGGAAAAGTAGGTCTTCCCTTAACTATAACCATACCAGTCTTTACAGGCAAGATAGAAACATATTGAAGGGTCATCTGTTGATTAACACCTCTATCGTATGCACCCGGAAAAAAGAAGCATTTTACAAAATTGTTTGAACAAAAAATTGAATATTACTTTTCAGATGCACACGATAGATCTGACAATCAAAAGATGAGCCCCCAGCATGCATTTATCCATGCATGTAAGGGTTGGTAAGGTTATATTAAAGGGAAGACCAACTTTGATATTAAAAAGTTGAATTGACGATACCATCTCGAAGGAAAAGTGGTCTTCCCATTAACTATAACCGTGCCAAGCTTAACAGGCGAGGATAAATATATGTTGAAGGCTCATCTGTTGATTAACACCTCTATCGTATGCACCTGAAAAAAAAGAAGCATTTTACATAATTGTTTGAACAAAAAATTGAATATTTCTTTTCACATGCACACGATAGATCTGACAATCAAAAGATGAGCCCTCAGCATGCATTAATCAATGCATGTTAGGATTAATAAGGTTATAGTTAAGGGAAGACCAACTTTGATATTAAAAAGTTGAATTGACGATACCATCTGAAAGGAAAAGTTGGTCTTCCCATTAACTATAACCGTACCAAGCTTAACAGACTAGGATAAATACATGTTGAAGGCTCATCTCTTGATTAACACCTCTATCGTGTGCACCTCAAAAAAAGAAACAGCATTTTACAGACTAGTTTGAATAAAAAATTGGATATTTCCTTTCAAATGCACATGATAGATCTGACGATAAAGAGATAAGCCCTCAGCATGCATTTATCCATGCATATTAGGATTAATAAGGTTATAATTAAGGAAATACCCACTTTGATATTAAAAAGTTTAATTGACGATACCATCTCAAAGGAAAAGTAGGTCTTCCCTTAACTATAACCATACCAGTCTTTACAGGCAAGATAGAAACATGTTGAAGGGTCATCTGTTGATTAACACCTCTATCGTATGCACCCGGAAAAAAGAAGCATTTTACAAAATTGTTTGAACAAAAAATTGAATATTACTTTTCAGATGCACACGATAGATCTGACAATCAAAAGATGAGCCCCCAGCATGCATTTATCCATGCATGTAAGGGTTGGTAAGGTTATATTAAAGGCAAGACCAACTTTGATATTAAAAAGTTGAATTGACGATACCATCTGAAAGGAAAAGTTGGTCTTCCCATTAACTATAACCGTACCAAGCTTAACAGACTAGGATAAATACATGTTGAAGGCTCATCTCTTGATTAACACCTCTATCGTGTGCACCTCAAAAAAAGAAACAGCATTTTACAGACTAGTTTGAATAAAAAATTGGATATTTCCTTTCAAATGCACATGATAGATCTGACAATCAAAAGATGAGCCCTCAGCATGCATTAATCAATGCATGTTAGGATTAATAAGGTTATAGTTAAGGGAAGACCAACTTTGATATTAAAAAGTTGAATTGACGATACCATCTGAAAGGAAAAGTTGGTCTTCCCATTAACTATAACCGTACCAAGCTTAACAGACAAGGATAAATACATGTTGAAGGCTCATCTGTTGATTAACACCTCTACCGTGTGCACCTCAAAAAAAGAAACAGCATTTTACAGACTAGTTTGAATAAAAAATTGGATATTTCCTTTCAAATGCACATGATAGATCTGACAAAAAAGATATAAGCCCTCAGCATGCATTTATCCATGCATGTAAGTATTGGTAAGGTTATAGTTAAGAAATTACCAACTTTGATATTAAAAAGTTGAATTGTCGATACCATCTCGAAGGAAAAGTGCTCTTCCCATTAACTATAACCGTACCAAGCTTAACAGGCGAGGATAAATACATGTTGAAGGCTCATCTGTTGATTAACACCTCTATCGTATGCACCTGAAAAAAAAGAAGCATTTTACATAATTGTTTGAACAAAAAATTGAATATTTCTTTTTAGATGCACACGATAGATCTGACAATCAAAAGATGAGCCCTCGGCATGCATTAATCAATGCATGTTAGGATTAATAAGGTTATAGTTAGGGGAAGACCAACTTTGATATTAAAAAGTTGAATTGACGATACCATCTGAAAGGAAAAGTTGGTCTTCCCATTAACTATAACCGTACCAAGCTTAACAGACTAGGATAAATACATGTTGAAGGCTCATCTCTTGATTAACACCTCTATCGTGTGCACCTCAAAAAAAGAAACAGCATTTTACAGACTAGTTTGAATAAAAAATTGGATATTTCCTTTCAAATGCACATGATAGATCTGACGATAAAGAGATAAGCCCTCAGCATGCATTTATCCATGCATGTAAGTATTGGTAAAGTTATAGTTAAGAAAATACCAACTTTGATATTAAAAAGTTGAATTGACGATACCATCTCGAAGGAAAAGTGGTCTTCCCATTAACTATAACCGTACCATGCTTAACCGGCGAGGATAAATACATGTTGAAGGCTCATCTGTTGATTAACACCTCTATCGTATGCACCTGAAAAAAAAGAAGCATTTTACATAATTGTTTGAACAAAAAATTGAATATTTCTTTTTAGATGCACACGATAGATCTGACAATCAAAAGATGAGCCCCCAGCATGCATTTATCCATGCATGTAAGGGTTGGTAAGGTTATATTTAAGGGAAAACCAACTTTGATATTAAGAAGTTGAATTGACGATACCATCTGAAAGGAAAAGTGATCTTCCCATTAACTATAACCGTACCAAGCTTAACAGGCGAGGATAAATACACGTTGAAGGCTCATCTGTTGATTAACACCTCTATAGTGTGCACCTCAAAAATAGAAAAAGCATTTTACAGACTTGTTTGAATAAAAAATTGAATATTTCCTTTCAGATGCACATGATAGATCTGACAATCAAGAGATAAGCCCTCAGCATGCATTTATCCATGCATGTAATGATTGGTAAGGTTATATTTAAGAAAATACCAACTTTGATATTAAAAAGTTGAATTGACGATACCACCTCAAAGGAAAAGTATGTCTTCCCTTAACTATAACCATACCAGGCTTTACAGGCAAGATAAATACATGTTGATGGCTCATCTGTTGATTAACACCTCTATCTTGTGCTCCTGAAAAAAAGAAGAAGCATTCTACAGAATAGTTTGAACAAAAAATTGAATATTTCTTTTCAGATGCACACGATAGATCTGACAATCAAAAGATGAGCCCCCAGCATGCATTTATCCATGCATGTTAGGATTAATAAGGTTACAGTTAAGGGAAGACCAACTACGAAATTTATCATTCCTTGTTAAATTTGTTACATATAATAATTTAAATTACAAATAATAATTCAAAATACAATTTTTACAATTATAAATATAATTTGAAGCACTGGCCAAGACGCATGTGCACGACCTAGACCAATCACATAGCTGCTTCACTTGGCTTCAAAACATCCGGTCATCACTTTTATAAAGAGGGATAAGACAGTACGGGAACATGTGTCGTCATTCCGGGGAGACGGCACTTCTCGAGAACGATTAACTTCCAGCGCCATTCATCCAAATCTCTTGTTAGTAAATTGGCACTTCTATAACACTTCTATAATCTAACAAAGTGTCTGTCGCAAGAATTGTCGCACAGATTTGCACAACGTCGATATATTGAGTTATTATCATTGACCTCTAAATTACAGCTATGATTAATGTATTGAAGTGTACTTTTGTGGCAGCAATCTTTATCACGCGCAAAATTATAAATGCTGTACACTCGCTGCAGTTGCAATGCTCTCAATTCCATTGATACGTTCGCCTCTTTCGCAGTGCGACATATGTCCGATTTGCGTCTATGAAGATAATGATAAATATCAATATCATCATCACCACCACCACCATCACCACCACCACCATCATCATCATCATCATCATCATCATCATCATCATCATCATCATCAAGCAATAAATGAAAGGTTTCAGTGTCGTTGTGCATATACACGTGATAGCGCTACGACTTTATAATATAACATATAAAATTACAATATAACATTATAGATAACCTTGATTGTATGGATACCTTTTCAAGTCCTCATAACCAAAGAAGGTAATCTCTAATGCAAGATTATTGCCTTTTCGACCGGCTCTACCGATTTGTTGTATTAATTCTGTAATGGTAGCCAGCATATCATAATTTATTATCATCGAAATTTCCGGTATGTCTATTCCCATTCCGAAGGCCGAATTTGCAACTAGTACGTAATTTTCGTGCAGACCTGCATCATTGGCGAATAATTGCTGATTATAGGACCTGCAGTATTCGCTCATATTCGCGTTGTAAATTATGGCTCTGATGTTGTTGTGCAGAAGAATGGAAGTTAATTTATTAACCACCCTCGTGTAACTGCAGTATATGAGAACTTTGACAGAGGCTTTGCATTGCTTGATGATATGAACTACGGCTGGCGAACGTATCTTCAAGGATGCATCGCCCGTGTAGAAGCTTGGCAAAGTTACGTTCATCCTTCGTAAAAAATTGAAATAAATTATTTGCGATGCTTGTTTATCATACGCACGCACGAATAAAATCGTAAAGAATAATAGTAAGTACTAGTTTTTTTACATTTATGTCAGGTTCTACATTATCTGGCATTTCTTCCTCTTCTTCCACGAAGTCCATACTTTCGTACAATTCAAAATCATCCCCCCCTCTCTCTCTCTCTCTGTTTTCATCAATTACAACGACAACGTCTATTTCCAATATATCTTCAGCAACGTTATCAGATACAAGATCGGGTGGGGGGAGGGGGAGGGCTCCTGCTCTATGACGGGAATTGATGGTCCCAGACATCGACGAGCAAATTTCGCAATCGCCTGAATAATCATCAATTCCGAAATGTTGACCTCCGTTACCCTTGTATTTCGCCAAATCGTTCGTGCAATCCTTATCCTTAAGGACCCCGGTCCTTGAATAAACAATTTATCGATCAAATTTTCATTGAGGTAACAAATATGTCGTATCCTCTTCATTATTTTTCCAATAATTTGAGGAACAGGCCGCATATGGCATTCCAAGAAGAGCAAGCGTATATTTTCATTGCGAATGTTAACTGCAAATTATAAATAAGAATATTATATACTACCAGCATTTCGAGATAATTAAAAATCTCGTACGTAACACGAATAATATCGAGACGACACTAGGACAAAGTTGTGAATTGATATAATCGTGCCAGCATAACTCTACCGTCGCCGCCCCGGGCAGGCGTATCTCGGTATAGAGAGTCTTATCTAGATATCGGTTTCCCATGTAGCGTTATGAATAGATAGTATCGCTATTCGGGGTGGCGGGGGCGACCGGGCTATGTATATCCGGCGACGCACCCCATCCTGTGATAAGCATACGTATACAGGGATGACATATAAACATACCGGGATAAGGATATGTATGTTCCGATGACGTATAAACACGCCGGCGTTAGGGATATGTATACCAAGACGACGCATCCATACCGGGATAAGGATGCGTATGCCGGGATGACGTATAAACATACCAGGATAAGGATAGGTAAATGAGATTATATCAAGGCATTTCGGGGGGCAATATACAGCCGTCTATAAGGATGGAAATAACCCAAAGCTACCACTGTAGTGGTATGAGGAGCATATAGCACTATAGCGTCCAGGTGTACAAGAGGGAAGAATGGTCGTGTTGATACCGATATGACGTATTAGATTATCATGACGGAAGTACACGTAATCTAATTTATAATAATAATAATACTTATTATGCTTGTTAGATCAGGCGAATTGACGGCGTTCTTGAGTGGGGCTAAGTCCATTTCACTTACCGTAGCGCTATAAAATGTCCATGAAACACCTTCATTAGAGCGAAGGCCGCCGCGAAGACATTCCAAACTTTCCATCATGGATTTCCTGAACGTCATCCCCCACATCAAGAGTACGTGACATTCGTCGATTATAATACGATTTATCCGAACTCTCTCGTGTAATAATCTAATACTGTTCACTATCCAATCATTATTCCACCTTTTCGTCCATAATTTGCCGTTGAAGGGTACGGGAAGATGCCTGATTTATCCGAACTCTCTCGTGTAATAATCTAATACTGTTCACTATCCAATCATTATTTCACCTTTTCGTCCATAATTTGCCGTTGAAGGGTACGGGAAGATGCCTGATTGTCGATGCCGTAAGCGGTGATGAACATAACCTATAAATGTCAAGCAATGTATGTAGGAAGGTCAGCTCCTCGGGGGGGGGGGATAAATAAACTCACCCCAATATTTTTTAATCTTGTCACAAGGTCATATATTAACGACAGCGTGGGACAGACTATTATTGTTAAGTCCCGCCGCTCTGGAACGTGAAGTAATTGCGGCAAGAGCATCGTGAGCGTTTTTCCACCGCCTATCGGGATAATACACAGGAACGACATTCGCCGTAATGAGGCGAAAATCGCCTCCTGCTGCCCCGGTTTGAGGGAATCATGCGAAAATATTTCTCGCATCTTCCGTATTACGAGATATAATTCCTCATCTTGAGGTTTTAACAATGCACGCTTTTCGGGCGGAATTATATTCACAGACGACATCTCGAACGAGACGTTCTTAAAATACTGTATCCGTAATATACACGCGTGAGTGTCTGTGTTTGTACATGTATGTGTGGGAGTAAATGTGTGCGGGCAGTATGTAAACATATTGACCGAAACTTACCTTAAACGTAGCTACGTAAAATTCAAGCAGCTAGTACACTTGTTGACTCAACGGACATAGAAAAAACTGAGCGGGAACGAGCGAGGGGAAGACCTAGCCTAGCCTGACCTACATATACCGTGCAGTCTGTCTGCGCGCTTCATACGATTTACCGGTGTTCGCGAGAGTATTGTTCAGTGGCTACTGTAAGTGCGATCTATGCGAGAACGAACTAACAATATAAAATATTAGAAGTTTTTAATTTGTGTAAATTTAATTTATGTGACACGTGATCAGTTGGCCGAGATATCAGTATGAGCGATTTAAGAGACGAGATATATCAATCATATCCCTGATATTATCATGTAAGAGACGCTATGCTCCGAAAGAGAGCAGGTGATATCGACAAACGTTACTTAATCGTTGCTCGAGAATACAACAATGACGGGAAAAGAGCGTACTTTGTTGTTAGTATGCAACACTTTGTACAAAAGTATTTAATATCTGAAATTCGATATTATTACGAGGTAGGAATCTGTATTATAAATTTTGTTTCTTTACTTGACCTCGTTATTGTCATGTATAGTCAGACGCGCGCGTCCGCGCCCGTGTACCCTTCTCGATGTGTATGTGTACGCGCGCGACGTATGTGTGTGTATGTGTGCGTGTATGTGTGTGTGTGCGTGTGTGTATGTGTGTGTCCGCGCGCCCGGGGGGGGGGGGGTTCTTTGTCGCCGTCGATAAAAGAATGTTATGCCCGCACGCGTTTATGTTTCAAATAATGAATACATCTGAAATTTGAATTGTAGGTGATACACAGAAAATGCACTCTGTATTTTGATTTGGAAGTTAACAATCAGAATATGGAAATCACTGACTTCGATATTACAGATGTTTTTGCTACGATAATGGAATTTAATGAGAGCGGCGAAGTTGGTAATGTTACTGCTTGTCCCCTTCACGGGAGAAATGAAGGTATTAGCGCTACTAGCCTACCTTCAAACCGAGATACACCTACGACAGGCTTAAGCGATGAACAGCTGCAAAAATTTATCCATTGCGTCATTTTATTTTGTAATAACACAATACCGATCGTCACGAAACAGCACGCCCGCTATAAAGAAGCGGTACAGGCACTCGTACTCGATGCCAGCACAGAAGATAAGTATTCCAAGAACTTGATAGTTCCTTTTACGACAATGGAGGGCATAGTCCTAATTCTCGAATCGACGGATACTTAGAAGATTGGCTTCATCGATCCGTTCCGCAAAGTCTTCAATGCGTATATATACAAGGGAGAGGTATCCTCTACGAATGATTTTTCCGAAATAATAAAACCCGAAGAAACCGAGCAACTTATGTTGGCGCGATTTATTTTTTAAATTAGCTAAAAAAGAAAAACATAGTAAAAAATAATTAAAAATAGTTAGTCTGGCAAGCGAATTATAAACCTAAACCTCAATTATAACGGTACCATGTATCCCGAGCGCTACCCGCGCGATTGATACAAGGATGAAGATGTCTATAGCGGGATACACTCGTCCGTAACGGATCGATAGGGTTATGCTGGCGCGATCTTATCGCCGCGAGGCAGCGATACGCATTAAACATCCATCTGCACGGTTGGTCGACTTTTTTATCGACAACGCGTTTTTTCTCAGGCACTGAGTACATAGTAAAAAATAATTAAAAATAGTTAGTCCGGCAAGCGGATAATAAACCTAAACCTCGATTATAACGGTACTCGCGATTGATATAAAGATGAAGATATCTATAGTGGGATACGCTCGCTGGTGGCGAGTCGATAAACGTTATACTGACACGACTATATATAATGTATTGCAATTGAAATACTAAATAATAATTTGTTTATATTTTTCGTTTAAGTACTGGATTATAAATTTCAATAAAGTATATCAAAACAAAGTAAACTATTACAGTAAATAATTATTTACGATTGTTATAATTCCGGATAAAGCAAATAAAGTTTAGTGAAATTCTTCAGCACTAAATTTTTGAATTTTGTTTCGACCAATTTCATAACTATTACCCCCCAAGAGACCGTCAACATCAAACGCTTGGACAATATAAAATAATCTAGTACTAGACCCGTGTGGTTTTTTGATAATATCAATAATCTGACACGGATGTAGTGGATAATTCGGCCACTTCACAAGTACAATGTCGTTTTTTTAAAAATTTGTTCTGTGATTCGTCTACGTTTTAAAGGTGGATCGGCTGGATTATTATCGTAATCAACATACTCTGTATCTAGATGTATGTAGGCAGCAATATAATGGACAAATATCAATATAGCTCACTTGGCAGCGCGACAACGATATGTTTATCTTAATACAATAGATATAAAAGACAAATGAAAAATAAATACATAAAAAAATAAAATTTAGTATACGGAAATACGGTTGACCGTACTCCAGAATCAGCCTTTTCAAACCTCGTGACGAATTCCCTAAGATCATCGTCATTTGCCGTATAATCTGATTCGAGAATTTTTGCAACAGGATTTTCAGCATCAGATACTATAACACCTATACAAGATCTTTAAACGGAAAGGATGCCCTCGCCGTTATCAACCATGATTGTATTATCACTGTCTACACTGCTTTTCACGTTGCCCACGTCATCCATGTCAATATCATCATCGATTATATTGATGACCCTAGGTCGAGTTGTAGAATACACCAACTCGGATACAACACCCTTACCATCCACAGTAGGATGCAAATCGTTCAAGAAACATTCCATCGAAATAGCAGATGATTGAATACTGTTGTCCTCTCACCTGAAATACAACTAGCAATAATATCAACAATAATATTATTGATATTAAAAGAAGGGGGACATACTCCAATAATTTAGATGCAATAGATATAGCGGCCCGATGTCTATCTGGATCGTGAGAGAAAATCATCCTTGGATTTTTCAACAGACAACGCAGTTCAACGGAAGCATATTTTGTATGTAACATATTCTGAAATCTGTATATCGCGTCATATGTCAAATTACGTCCAGCATCCGATGAATTGGATGCATCCTTCTCATAATCAATATTTCCGCAAATACGACCATTTACAATGAATCGTAGCGTTGACATATCGAATCTGTAATTATTATCTGTGCTGTTTACAAACTGACATACCTCTTTTCTCACTAATGGATGATTTTTACTGAAAAAATAAATATTAATATAATTATACGGTAATCATATCCGAAACCTCCTTAACATTAATAATAATATATTTTTTTTATAGAGGGGGGGAAGCGTTATATCGCTAGAGTGTGGGACTCCCGATACCTTCGGACTAGCCATTAAACCCACCTCCTCAGTGCAGACCTGCCGCACTATGGGACATTTTGGAAATTTTTTTTCAAAATAAAATATCTCCTTCCAGTATTGACCAAATTGGACGATTTTTTCTTTGTTTTGCAGGTTATACTCTACAGAATACGAGAAAAATATAGAAATTAAATTAGCAATTGTCGCTGGCTCAGGAAAAATCGTAATATACGCAATTTTTGGAAAATTCGACATTTTCGGCTTGCAGATGCGAGATATTGCTTACATATTCAGAATATGATTGAATTAGCAATATATATATATATGTGTGTATATATATATATATATATATATATATATATATATGTGTGTGTGTGTGTGTGTGTATATATATACATATATATACAGGGTGTCCCATTTTAAAACCACCAACCAAAAATCTCCCAACCAGAGCATTTTAGAGAAAAATTTTTTAAACAAAAGTTTCAAGGGGGACACACAACGATGACCTTGACCTTGACTTCGACCTTGACCTTGACTTCGACCTTGACCTTCATTGATATTTTAAGGTTATATTCTGAATATGTAAGCAATATCTCGCATCTGCAAGCCGAAAATGTCGAATTTTCCAAAAATTGCGTATATTAAGATTTTTCCTGGGCCAGCGACAATTACTAATTTAATTTCTATATTTTTCTCGTATTCTGTAGAGTATAACCTGCAAAACAAAAAAATTATCCAATTTGGTCAATTCTGGAAGGAAATACATGATTTTGAAAAAAAAATTTTCAAAAATTTGCTTATACTATGATTTTTCCCGGGCCAGCGACAATTGCTAATTTAATTTCTATACTTTTCCCGTCTTCTGTAGAGTATAACCTGCAAAACAAAGAAAAAATCGTCCGATTTGGTCAATCATGGAAGGAGATATTTTATTTTGAAAAAAACTTTCCAAAATGTCCCATAGTGTGTCGGTTGCGCTTCGCAGCAGGAAACGCCGCGAATCGGACTCACCGAGGAGACACCCTCCGTTCTTGACCTTATTCCGCCCCGGTACTAATCAATACAAATACTTCTGGGCGGGGTCAACGATGCGCCTTTCGGCGCCCTCCAGTCTCAGCCTCTTTTTATTAGGAGGTCGATGGGTATGACCCCCGCGACCACCAGCGCCGCCGGTTCCGAGACCGTCCGGTAGGAGCTAGCTACTCTGAAAGCGCATCTCCGCTGGACCGCCGGCAGGCGCTTGCGATAGATCTCATATCGCAGCGCCTCGGCCCAGATTTCTGCACCGTAGAGCATTACCAACTCGGCAGTCCGCAGCAGTAGACGCCTCACAGCAGGATGAGGGCCGCCAATGTTAGCCATCACTTGGTATCAAGCGTCACTCCCAGGTACTTCACGGCTGCTCTATAGTGCACCGTTGTAGCTCCCACCTTAAACTCCTGTATTTTAAAGATATGCTTCTTTGTGATAAGCATGATCTCGGTTTTGGCTTCCGCTAGTTCCAGCCCATGTTTAGAATAGAATAAGAATAGAATAGAATAGAATAGAATAGAATCAAAATTTATTTTGCACAAGTCAAAAACATTTTGTACATATCATAGTCATATCGTAGTCAATATACATTTCGTCGATATAACTTTACAATGCGCAACTTTTATTTATCGTCAACTCGGTACATGTAACGGCGTATTGCTGTCCCAAAACTACTAAGCGACGGAAGACTTCTCGATTCGCACGGTAGCGAATTCCAAAGTCGTGCACCCTGGGAACTGAAAGACGTCATCCCAGCCTCAGTACGCGAATTCGGGACTACGAGTTCTTTGGGGTCCCTGCTCGACGGCCTAGACTGGTTTTTCTCAAAAAGAGCAGCAACATATGGAGGCTGCCTCATAACTATAGCCTTGTACAGCATGACCGCGGCAAAATACTCTCTCCTCTCTCGAACCGTTATCCATCCCAATTTTTTCTGTATGGGGAAATATGCTCGTCCTTCCTAACACCACAGATATATAGTATACAAGAATTCTGCAGCCTCTGAAGTCGAGACTCAAGCTCCCCTGAAATATCCATGTAAACAAGAGAGCGATAATCCAGATGAGAGATTGCAAGAGCACTAGCTAACCGCTTACGAAGCACCTCAGTTGTGCAGGATCTGAAAGATCTGAGACCATATAAAGCCCTATTTACTTTACGACTAACCGCATCAACCTGCCGCTTCCACGTCATTCTCGAGTCCATCACAACACCAAGGTTAGTCACAACGTCAACAAATGGAACGAAAACGCCACTTTCAACCTCAATGCCGGGCAGCTCTAGACATTCTATTTTGCTAATGTTATACTCCGAACCAAATATCACAGCTTTTGTTTTGCTAACGTTAAGGCGGAGCGCATTCTCAGTCGCCCACGCCGACACAGCTCCTGCCACCATCGACAAACGATCCACACCCTCCACAAGATTATCTCTAGCTACCTGAGTATATGTTTGGAGGTCATCCGCATAAAGCAAGTGCCTAACACCGTCTGATAGTGAACCCTCAGGCCCCTGAAAATTGGCCAAAACATCCTGAAGGTCGTTTATATACAAACTGAAAAGCAGAGGCCCCAACACCGAGCCCTGTGGTACGCCAAGATTGGTAGTGAGCCAATCTTACTCGCCGTTTGTTTTTGTAACTACTCGATGGTTACGTCCTGTGATATATGATCCAATCCACAGAACCACCGAATTAGAGAGCCCTAACCTAATCTGCTTGATAAGGAGTTTAGAGGGAGAAATGGTGTCAAACGCCTTGCTAAAATCAAACAGCAGAAGAATAGTCAGTAGCTGCTTCTTGCTGTTAATGCCTGCTCTGATATCCTCCGTCAAGCTTAGAAGCGCCGTCTGCGGGCTATGGAACGGGCGAAAGCCCGTCTGACGGGAATCAAGAAGCTTCTTCGATTCGACGTATTCTGAGATCTGATCGTGAACGATCTTCTCAAGTACCTTGGCGAGGAAACACAGCAGAGCAATTGGACGGAAGTCAGAGGAACTAGATGCGCCCTCTTCCATGCTGCAGGAAACACTCCATTCGACAGAAAAAGGTTAAAGATTGCAACCAGATGATGACCCAGAACCAGAAGAGACTTTGCAATGATATCCTGAGGAATACCGTCTACCCCTTTCGCCTGTGATGTAAAATGTGCAACAGCCAGAACAACATCAGAAAACGTTACATCACGAAACTTGAAACCATCTTCACTGGCCGTTGCAAGGACAGCGTGCAAGTCCTCTTCACGCTCTGTCTGAGAAATGGAATCGCCCGCAAAATGACTATTTAATTCATCTGGTGAAAAGCCATGTAATTCCTCTCTAATCCTACTTGACAGCCCAAGATTGCGGAGCTCATTCCAGATGTTTTTATCGCCAGCCAAGGCCTCCGAGGTTTTATTCTGAATGAAGACATCCCGCACGTCTGCCGTGCGTAGCTCAGCCTCCGCAGCGAGCGACTGAAACTCAGTCCACAGGCGATTGTCGCGCGTACGACGAAACCGACGTCTAACAGCATCACGTCGATTATACAGTTACCCCTCCTCTTTGATTTAAACTCCTTTAAGGGCGCAAGTTCATCAATAGCAGCTGCGACATTTCGGCTCAGATATTCAAGCTTTTTGTCTAATGTCTTAAGAGGACAGTTGACCAATCGAATGTCTCAAGGAGAGAAAGAAGCTCTCCCTGCCTAACAGATTTAAAATCTCTGTAATAAAAGGAGCTCAAAGTAGGAGGTGAGGACCTAGGAGCAGGGATGGTTAGGTCAATGATGTTGTGCCTGCTCAAAAAGGTCGCCATCAAGTTATTCCTATCCAGGACTGTCTCACCCTTATCAACAAAGATCACATCAATCCAGGTGTGAGAATCCGCAACATGGTGAGTCGGGCCATGATCAACAAGCTGAAGATTCAGCTCACAAGATAGCTCTCTGATGAAATTTGCATCCTGGGACGCCAACGACATATTTGCATTCAGATCTCCCATTATTATGCGATGATTAAAGTCAACCGCATGTAGTCTCAAGTTATCGAGTAGGTCTGAATGATCTGTGAAAGAGATACCCGGTGGTCTGTAAATTACAGCAACAAAAACAGGGGTGATTGGCCCCTCTGTACTGTACACATGAGATATTCAGGAATTCCCGGTTTACCATCTGCCATTGTTGAGGATGAACATAACAGAATAGCCTTGTAACTATTATGGATATAAAGAGCCACTCCACCCCCTGGGTATTCCTATCCTGTCGAAGAACCGAGTATCCATCAACCTGCGCAAATACATCATCAACATTTTGCCCGAAACGTGATTCAGCCACACCAAATAAGTGACAGAAGGGACGAGCACCTACAATGAATTGGCGAAACATTTCCATATGTTTATTCGATGACGTTGCATTTAAGAAACCAGCCCTCAATCCCTCGAGCTCAGCTCCCTTAGTCTTTTCTTCGTCTAGTCATATATTATTAGCCGTATCCCGTGCTTCGTCACACAAAGATACTGCATCGTTTGCAGAAATACAGTATTGTACCGCTGTCACTATAGTTACAGGCTTAATGGCGCGAGTTGCGCTGTCATAAGACGCAGCAATTGCGTGCAAGTCAGCAGCTGTCTTAAACGCGTGAGCAATATCCCCGTCTCGTCTTTTTACCATAAAACGACCATCTCTATGCCAAACATTTTTAAAGCCTAGGCCACGAGCCAAGCTTTTGAAGCTTCTAAATTGAAGAAAAAGTTCCTTCTGTAATAATTCATTTATAAACATTTTTTTATGAATTAGGCCATTACTGGTTTCCTGGTCCAAAGACGAAACGTTAATATGTCTAGTATTTAGGCCGGTGAAACAATGCTTTGCACGCATGTGCGAAGCATCCCATCAATAACCGATTCGATAAGCGAACTATCCACGGCGATAATCGTTCAGCCTTCTCTGCTGTGCACACACTTTCCGACCGGAGCAGATGCGTGGAGACGATATCGGCCCTAACGACCGATGGCAAGATGGTGCTGAGAACGCTTTTCCTCCGTACCATCGAATATGCTAGAAACTATAATTTCAGCAGAGTTCTCATCACCATCCAGCCGAACCGTCGAAGGACCGCTTGAAGGATTGCGACCCTCCTTCTTTCGGTTTCTACCTCGCGATCGACGGCGACTTTTGCAAATTTTGAAGTCGCCTAGAGAAACGTCATTATCCGCAGAGGCGCCTGCGCCATTACTAGAACTTTTTGAAATAGTATCTCCGACGGTAGCGCCCGCACTATAAGCAGAGGTATCCAAGCTTCTGAGTGATACGAATACTTGGGAAACATCAGTACAACGAACACCTATGTCCTCTGTAGTGCCACCATGATCCGAGCTGGATCTGTCCTCACTGCACTTTGATGCTGTGATATCAACAATCTTTTCAATTTTTTGCATTAACTTATTTAATTGTTCCTTGAGCACTCTATTTTCCTGAAGCAAGAGCAGGCGATCATTGCGCAAACCATCAACCTTAGTATTTTGCTCGATAATTATTTTTTCAAGTGACGACATTTTATCTACTAGAGTGTCAATAATACACGATTTTTCAACCGCTGGGACCGGCTCCTGATTAGCAGTAATAAGTTTTCTCTCCATAAGAGATCTAAGATCACCCATTGCCGTCTCAAGTAGACCAAATTGTGATATAAACAGATCCAGCATGGTCGGTGACAAATTGCAAAAACGTAGCGCGGTTAATTCTATCAACGAATCTCCGACTACCTATTTCCTATCGCAGTTAGGTTTCTTGGAGGTAACATCTGGCGTTGAGGCTGCAAGGTTGTCCTTAAGGCATACCTCAGAACTTGTAACATCGTTATTCATATTATCGATGTTATTAACAGTGCTGTTTATACTGCTAGAGTTGCAATTGATAACAGCGTTATTATAAACTTCATTATTACTATTACTATTACAACTGTTATTACTATTATTATTACTTTTAAAAGTCATAGCATTATCTTTAACTTTAATTTTAGCATTATTATTATTACTACCACTGTTGCAACCAATAGGAGTATTTTTTGTTTTACTCCCATTAGCAGTCGGTGGTATTTTATTACTGCTACGATTTGTGTTATTGTTACTATTGTTATTATTAATTTTAACATTAACAGTCTTTTTCAACGCCATGCCCTTACTTCCTGTTTTATTTATTTTATTAATATTATTATTTATACTAATACTGCCTTTGCTAACCTTTTTATTATCGCCGTTGTTACTTCTTTACTATTATTATTATTGTTATTATTATTATGACTCTTATTTGCTTTGTCTGCACCGAAAATGCGTTTTTCGCGACCTAAGCTATCAGTAGCAGCACCTAATTTCACCGTCAATCCTATCGCGTTGCATTCCTTGCATATGTATAGGACGATTTATTTTCTTGCATTTTGTACATGACAACGGTGCCATAATTATTATTAATAATTAAATGACTCAAGAAATACACCAGTAATTTTTTGCTATAATTGGTTAATTATTACTTTATTTATCTGCTTAAGTTCGTCCCGAGTTGGATCCGCGAGTAATTGCTAAAGTTAAAAAATTGAAAATTCGAAATTTAAATTTAAACTCAAGACGATTCCCGCGCTCAGTTCAAAGATGCGCACGCTCGAAGTCGACAGTGCAACCAACCTACGAGAAAATTCAGTGCAAATGTACCCGCGCTCTAGTGGCGAAAATTATTTGGACACATACAGCGCCGATGACTAGCGTTTTCGAGCGACTGGAAAAGACCAGCTCTCCGCAAAATATCTAACCTCAACAATTATTTATTTCTTGTACCACAAGCGAACCGCCACCCCTATGATCTTCTTCTTGGCTCGACGTTGATGATGGCGGCGATGAGAGAGCGACCCGACGACGACGACGGTGCAGATGAGAGACAGACGGCTGGAAAATCCCGGTGACAGCCAGAAGTTGAGGTTATGTCGGCCCGCCGAATTTCAAGCAGCGAAAAAAAGCTAAAGTGCACCGTTCTTCCTTCAATAAATTGTTTCAACAGGACGGCCACAAAGTATATTTGCAGCCACCTGTAAAATAAATCCACCCACAGCGTTGCGGCAGTAATAATTCTTGAGAAAATTTGAGAGAGAATACAGGTCTACTTACTCGCGCGCACTCCTCACTATGATGAATGATGTTTGCCCATCCAGCGGCACATGACTTGGTCGAGTCGCGACTGGACTATATCCACAGTCCTTGCGACTATGGTGACAGCCACGTCCGTCAGCGTACCCAACCAGGGAACATCCCTCTGGCATTTCCATTCTAAGAAGCCCGTCGTAGGAAATGTTCCATAGATCGGGCCCCAGAATGGAACCCTGGGCCGCTGCCGCAGTCAGCTCCCGTCGTTTTCGGCCCTCTGAGGTGTCGTACAGGATGAAGCAATCCTTCAGATAGTCTGCGATGGTCTGGAGAAGGTATTATGGTACCCTGAAGTCACGCTCCATAGCCTGAAGCACGTCGGACCATCTCACCGAGTTGAATCATCTCATCACCCCGGTGTGTCCAGCATGCACAAGGGCCTATACGACGCACAGTGGGAATTTTGGCGACTTTTAGGGACAAAAATCTGACAACAACACAATTTTTGAGCTATCGCGCCAATTTTTTTTTCAAATTACTCGTATAGTATCAAAGTTTAACAGGGTTGTGCTAATATTTCGAATAGGGCCAACCTGGCCCATGGTAAAATCATGAAAGTTGATATGCCAAATAATACGAAAATACTCAAAACTACCAATATAAGAATACTTGTGCATTTCGCTAGTACCATAATATTATTGAAAAAAATAAACATATTCCTTTGTATTTTTTCCCGTAGAATACGATAATGATGTTATTAGATACCAAAAACCCTTACAAATTGTTTAAAATGCAATTGTTTAAACAAATTTAGCAAAAATTACTGATTTTACCACATTGATCGTTAAATCAATATAAAATTTGTTTTCTTTAGTCATTTTTCCGTAGAATGCGATAATAATGTTATTAGACACAAAAAAACTTTCACATAATGTTTAAAATGCCATTTTAAACAAATTGTAGGTGATGATATTATAAACATACATGTTTAATGGTTGTTTTTGTCTAATTGACAATAATTTTTTTTTTTTTTTTTTATTGTTTAAAACTTTGTGAGTATGTTTTGATCGTTTTCGGATGAAGATTATACAAATTTAATACAAAAAAACAATTGTCATTAAAGTAGCAAATATTAATGTTATTTGTCTATTCTAATTATTTCAATTTTTTCGTTTTTTTGCCAGATATATATATATATATATATCAAAACTTCACAAACTTTAATATTTCAAAGAGAAAAATAATTATCAAAAATTAAATATGTGACTTTATTATTATTATATATATATATATTATATCAAAACTTGACAAATTTTAATATAGCAACGAGAAATAATGATAGAAAATTAATTATGTTACTTTGTTATATATATATATTTAAACATAGTTCGTATTTTATACATAACATTATTCTTTTAGAGCAGAAGTGTAGTTTTCTCTTTTTATTTATAAGGAATTATTATGTTGACGTAAAAACTATATTTTGAAATTTAGTGTGTGATTGTTTCGTACTATTTTTGCAGTCCAACTATAAATATATTGCGAAATATGAATCAAACTTGGCAATATATTAAAAATATACTCAATTTCAGTTACGTTATCTCTCTATGATTTATAATTTTCAAGAAAGTTTCTGCGTATTTTAAATTGTTATAACTATACATAAGTAGTTCTTTTATGCCCCAGAAATTTTCGATAGGATACATGTTAATAATTAGAATAAATTGGATGAATATGCGTTTAAATACATGAAAATACACTCATTCGTGAAATAGATTTTTTAATAATCATGTCTGATTTTCAAGCTAATTATTTATATTTCTGCAATATTCTTTGGAGTCTTAAAATTGATAAAAAAACAAATAAGATTGACTTGATTTTGAATGAAATAAAAAAAAAAATTTCTTGTACCGCAGAGGAAGAAAAATTATTAAAAAAGGATATAATGAACAGTTTTCTTACACATAATATAACAAAAAGTGGAACAAATCTTGTCGCATAAAAGATGTCTTCACAAAACAAAATGCATCATTTTTAGAAACGAATTTCAAGTTTACTTTCAAGAAATCAAATCAATTAAATGAAAATGAATTAGAAAATTATGATGATGAAAACGAAGCAGTTACAGTAAGTGATTCTTTAAAACGGGGTAGACCACGTTTAAAATATGAAGATAGTTCTATAAAAACAAAAAGAAGGCGAGTGTCAGAACTGGCTTCAAAATATAGCAAAGAAGAGTTAGAGCATGCTCTTAAAATAAAAGAAAAAGAATGTGATTTAGCAACTGAAGGTGAAACTAATTCTGAAACAGTATGTAACAAAGCTGACAATAATAATTTTTTAAATCAAGTTTTAGCAATGTATCTTGATTTAGACCTTACGAAAAGTAAATATGATAATTCCAGGACCCATAATAGTGTTCTCTACGGTGACAAATTGCACCCAACATACCCCTCTGTGTGTAAAGCAAAAAACAATTGCTATCCTGAAAATATCAGAGTTTCTAAGTTAAGTGCAAGTGTACATTTAATTTCACTCTTGGAACATACGACAAAAAGGATATTACTTACATTAAATGAAAAAGAATTTGATGCAGTAAAGAATCATGAACTAATCTTACTTGGAAAATAGGGCATGGATGGGTCATCTGGGCAACAGAATACTAGACAAAATTGGAAAAATGAAGCTTTAAATTTGATGAATGATTCTGATTTTAGTGATGAAGACAGCTGCCTTAGTGATAACGAAATTATAAGTTTATCAGATAACTCTGTATTTATGATTACATTCGTCCCAATTTTATTAAAGACTGCGAATCAAGTAATATGGAGCAATAAAAATCCTGCTTCACCGTTATTTCGTCGCCCAATTAAATTTATGTTTGTTAAAGAAACTGACAAATTAACAATGAAAATTTACAATAAGTATTCAAGTTTGTTAAATAAAATTGAAAAGTATGAGTTTGAGTTCAAAGGACATCTATTTGTTGTAAAATTTGATTTACATTGTACATGAATGATTGACGGTAAAGTGTGCAACGTATTAACGCTGCAAAAAGCAACTACCCGCTGTAATATTTGTGGTGTTGGGCCAAAGTTTATAAATGATTTCACGTAACAAATCTACCTTGTAATCCAGATTTATATAAATTTGGACTTTCTTCTCTGCATTGTTGGATACGCTTTATGGAGTACATACTACACGTTGCTTACAGCTTAGATATTATAACAGTTCCGTATACAAGATTCTCCACAAATGAAGATGTTATTCACTATCTCTTTGTATCATCGGATCCCTTGATTAGCTCTTGGCGTATAATTAAAAATAAAATAGAAAACGATTTATCACTTGAAGCACAAAATCTCATTCTCGCATAATAAGCTTATAAAAATATTATTAGAAATAAATATAATTATAATATCTAAATAGATGTAAAAGATTAATGTAAATATTAACATTGGATGGATTCAAAAAAAATATTTAAAAACTAAAAAACCAAAAAAAATTCTCCTTCAATGTTTGCTTTTATTAACATAAAACGAAAGGCAGACAAAAAAACATAAGTAACTATAACATTTTCTTAAATGATGAATAAATTAAAAAAAAAGTTGTTTTAGTAAAAAAACTTTTTAACTGAAAATTATGTGAAAAAAAAAATATTTAAAAAAACACATTTTTTATTAGTACAACAATTGGTGTGAATAAATCAGTATTTTTAAGCAAAAAGGGTTTTTGGTATCTAATAACATCATTATCGTATTCTACGTGAAAAAATACTAAAGAAAACAAATTTTATATTGTTTTAACGATTAATGTGGTAAAATCAGTAATTTTTGCTAAATTTGTTTAAACAATTGCATTTTAAACAATTTGTAAGGGTTTTTGGTATCTAATAACATCATTATCGTATTCTACGGGAAAAAATACTAAAGAAAACATATTTTATAATGATATAAATATTAATGTGATAAAATCAGTATTTTCATGTAAAAATTGTTTATACAATTGTATTCAAAACAATTTGTAAGGGTTTTTGGTATCTAATAACATTATTATCGTATTCCACGTGAAAAAATACTAAAGAAAACAAATTTTATATTGATTTAACGATTAATGTGGTAAAATCAGTAATTTTTTCTAAATTTGTTCAAACAATTGCATTTTAAACAATTTATAAGGGTTTTTGGTAGTTAATAACATCATTATCGTATTCTACGGGAAAAAATACTAAAGAAAACATATTTTATAATGATATAAATATTAATGTGATAAAATCATCAATCATCGGCAAGATGGCCGCGGCAAGCAGTGGCTCGCAGCGTAGTCTAAAGGAAAATGTGCTTGAAATTAATTACAAACAAAAAGTTAAGTCAGTGGTGTGTATAGTGTGTGATAAGGTGTATCAAACTAGTGATTTTGAAAAAATAGAAAAAGCCATAAGATTAAGTGCAGCGCTAGGAATCTGTCCTGAACATGAGGAACTCGACCTAACCTCAAAAGATAATACAAAAACGCAAAATAATGATGCGAGGCTCATAATCGCAAGAGTCAAGGCCTTTGAAAAACAAAAAATAAGAAAGCAAATACTAGAAGAATTCGATAATAATCTACTTAACGAAGGTGAGCAAGAACTAATAGGAGACAACATCAAACGTGAAAATGCTTTACTGAGAGAATTGAATAAAGAATTAAAAGAAAAAAATGATTTATTGAAACAATTACTAGACAAAGAAAGAAATGAACTGCCAATGGTTAAAAGTAAAACGTTTGCTGATGTTATCTCAAATAATAAAAATAATAGTAAGCCTAAACGTATACCTAGTATTATAATAAATAATAAATCTGAAGAGGAAACCATTGACGATATAAATCAATTGGTATCGCACTACTTGATAAAAGACAAATCAATTCAAACTAAAAAAGTAGTCAAGAAAAAAGATGAAATAATTATAAACTGTTTAAATGAGGAAAGTGTAGGCAAAGCTCATAAATTACTACAAAGTAAGCTGTCAAAATTATGTGATGTCAATAAGGAACAGGTTAATAATCCTAAAGTAAAAGTTGTAGGAATAAACAATTTGGAAAATATGGATGATAAAAATATGGAAAATGACATCAATGAAAGGAACTTTGGAAATTTTAAAAAGAAATGTGTTGTTCTGACTTCCTACAAGAATAACAAAACGAATCTGCAAACAGTGATTCTAGAAATGCCAGCCGAAACATACCAACACATCAGAGAGAACAGTAATAGAATATTTGTAGGTTATCAAAGCTGCAGAGTGTATGATTACTGTAACATTAAACCATGCTTTAATTGTGGCAGGTATGGACACAGTGGCAGCAAATGTAAAAATAATTCTATATGCCTAAGGTGTGCTGGTGATCATAAAACTAAAGATTGTCAAGTAAATAAATTAAAATGTGCAAATTGTGATTATAGCAATGAGCGATATAAAACAAATTTCAGAGTTGAACATATGGCAACAGATAGCCACGAATGCAAAATTCTGCAATCTAAGATCAGAAAGTTCATCGACTTTACCGATTATACGACGCAGCCTGCATTACCAAGATATATCGGCAATGCAGTGAGAACATCGGACAAAGGTGTAGTGGCTAAAACTTCTGGAATATCGTCAACGTCACTCCAATCAATCAACGTGAATATAGCAGCAAGACTAAGAAGCAAGAAGCAATAGTGATGGATCAAGACATCAATTTTGAAGAGATAAGCAAGTTTGAATTGGAAATAGACGATATCAAAAAACTTAATAAAGCAATAATGAAAAAAAAGAACGTAATGTTGTGTGTGAATATAAGGAGTTTGAATGCAAATTTTGAAAAGCTGGAAGTGTTCATTGAATGTTTAGTAAGAAAACCATGTATAATTGTATGTACGGAAACTTGGAAATTGCAACATTCTCAATACTATCAACTGCAAGGTTATGAAAGTTGTTACAATGAAAGTTATATAAATAAGGCGGACGGCGTCATGATATATATAAAAAAAAATATTTATTATAATACTAGAATAGATGTTGTTGATAGATTGAGTGTTGTAAGTACTGACATTAAACTTATGTCCGGAGAGGCAATAAGAATATCTGCCATATATAGGTGCCATGATATACCAAAATCTGAATTTGTAAATAGTGTCAAAAAGTTTTTAGCAAAAAATAGAAATATTAATAACCACTGCATTTTTGGAGATTTTAATATAGATATATTAGAAAATAATATGGTAAATAATGAAATGAGTGAAAAAATAATTAGTCAGGAATTTTTAATGAATTATCTAGAACTTGAATATATACCATACTTTAGAGGAATTACACGACCCTCCGTAAATAATGAAAATGGCACGTGCATTGACAACTGTTTCGCTAAAACTAAAACCATCAATATTGATTCTTTTAAATTGAATAATCCGTTTAACGATCACTATCCATTAGTCATAAGTGTTAATGAGAACACACTACAGAAAGATGGCGAAAAGGATAACAAATACATAAATTACAGGAAACTAAAAAAGTATGCTGAAAAACTGGATTAGCAATCATTGCTGACCAAACAAGATCCCAATGAAGCAGTGGATATTATGATACAGATGTCACATAACTGTCTTGAAAATGCTACATGTTGCAAAAAAAACAATAGAAAAAATAAAGGTACACTGCCGAGAAAAAACTGGATAACTAAAGCTATCCAAGTGTCATGCGGTACTAAAGAAAATATGTATAATCTATGGAAAATGAACCCAACTAACTTAGTTTTAAAAAATGAATACAAAAATTACGAAAAAATTTTGAATAAAGTTATAAAAGATGCGAAATACAAATTTGAGAATAGTGAAATAAAAAAAAATATTGGCAATCCAAGACAGTTGTGGAGTATTATCAACACAAAGATTGGCAAAAAATCTCAAAAAAACAAGTCACTTGATTACCTAATCGTAAATGGTCAAAAGGTTGAAGACAAATATACTATAGCTAATTACATGAATAATTATTTTTGTAAAATAGGTATTGATTTAAGTAATAAGATTCAAAATTTAGATACAGAACTAAAACCCCCAGATAAAAATAATAAAGCAATTTTCATCTACCCTACTAACAATTTTGAGATTATGAAAACTATTAATTCGCTGAAAAATAAAACTGGAGGTGTTGATAATATTAATGCTAAAACAATTAAGACAATTGCAAATTATATTGCGGAACCATTGACACATATTTTTAATGTGTGTATACAACAAGCCACGTGGCCAAACGCTTTAAAACAAGCGGACATAGTTCCTATATACAAGGCTGGTGATAGTTCCTGTGTATCAAATTACAGGCCGATATCGCTGATATCAAATATAGCCAAGATCTTTGAAAAAATATTATATAATAGATTGTTTAATTTCCTAACGAAATGTAATATTATATCTGATAAACAATTTGGCTTTGTTAAAAATAGAGGAACTACGGATGCTTTAAATTACATCTCAAACATTATATATAATAATATAGACAAAAGTACTCCGATAATAACTACATTCTTGGATTTAGCAAAAGCTTTTGACACAGTAGATCACAAGAAACTTTTAGATAAATTAGATAGGTATGGAATAAGAGGTAGTGCTTTTGACTTAATAAATAGCTATCTCTCAGGTAGAAAACAATGTGTTAAAATCCAAGACTGTAAAAGTGAATATAAAGATATAACTATTGGTGTCCTGCAAGGGACCATATTAGGACCATTATTTTTCATACTTTATGTTAACGACCTACTGAGGGATATGCAGAATGATACAATTGTGTCTTATGCCGATGACACTGTTATCATTGCTAGTGATAGCACGTGGTCTTCTGCCCAGGACAAAATGAACAAATATCTTAGCGATGTAGCAAAGTGGCTTACTGTAAATAAATTATCTCTAAATGTTAAAAAAACGGTTTATATTGCCTATGGCTGCTACTGTGATAGTGTCCCGGACAGTCTAAATATAGAGATAGGAAATACTAAAATAGAAAGAGTAGAAAGCCATAAATATTTGGGATTAATTTTTGATTATAACATGAAATGGGATAAACATGTTGATTATATAGTAAAAAAAACAAAAAAATTAAATTTTTATTTTTGCGAAAATAAAAAAAAGAATGGATAACAAAACATTAATGATGATGTATTATGCTTTTTTCCAAAGTTTAACTAACTACGGCATAATAGCCTGGGGAGGAGCGTACAATAATTGTTTAAATTTGATACAAGGAATACAGAAGAAACTATTAAAAATTATAAACAGGGATCAGTTTCAAATACAAGACCCTCCTCTTACTGTAAGGCAACTTTTCCAATTGGAAGCTATTACATATCATTACCATAGTTTAAGAGAAAAATATAGCATAAGTTCTAGCAATACTAGGAATAAGAGTATACAATTACCAAAAAATAAGAAAGCTGTGAACAGAAAAAACAGCTATTTCGTAGCTGTAAAAGTGTACAACACTTTAACGAATGATCTTAAAACTTTAAGAGGTAACAAAATCGCAATTAAGAAAAGACTAAAAAAGTTTATAAGAGAAAATTATAGATAGCGTGATTTGAAAATTGTATGCATCGTTACTTAACTTACACAGGAATTTATTAAAAAGATTATCAAAAAGATGCTGTATCATCTTTTTGTTATTTTTTAGATTAAGTTTTAGATTCTAAGATTATCTGTACCATACCTATGTACAGGCAACTAAGTTTGTCTCTATAGGATGCTTTTGATAAGCATATGTATATGGTCAATAAAATAAAAAAAAAAAATAAATAAATCAGTATTTTCATGTAAAAATTGTTTAAACAATTGTATTAAAAAAAACTGTAAGGGTTTTTGGTATCTAATAACATTATTATCGTATTCTACGTGAAAAAATACTAAAGAAAACAAATTTTATATTGATTTAACGATTAATGTGGTAAAATCAGTAATTTTTTCTAAATTTGTTTAAACAATTGCATTTTAAACAATTTGTAAGGTTTTTTGGTATCTAATAACATCATTATCGTATTCTACGGGAAAAAATACTAAAGAAAACATATTTTATAATGATATAAATATTAATGTGATAAAATCAGTATTTTTATGTAAAAATTGTTTAAACAATTGTATTTAAAACAATTTGTAAGGGTTTTTGGTATCTAATAACATCATTATCGTATTCTACGGGAAAAAATACAAAGGAATATGTTTATTTTTTTATGGTATAATATTATGGTAATATATATTATGGTACTAGCGAAAGGCACAAGTATTCTTATATTGGTAGTTTTGAGTATTTTCGTATTATTTGGCATATCAAATTTCATGATTTTACCATGGGCCAGGTTGGCCCTATTCAAAATATTAGCAGAACCCTGTTAAACTTTGATACTTTACGAGTAATTTAAAAAAAAAAATTCGCGCGATAGCTCAAAAATTGTGTTGTCGTCAGATTTTTGTCCCTAAAAGTCGCCAAAATTCCCACTGTGCGACGTCGCCGCGCCTGAAAGCCCTTTTCTTGCTGATCAGCACAAGTCTCGCCTCGTTCCAGCAGGTATAAAATATCCCCGCTTGGAGGCAAGTGTCTTACATCGTCAACAAGAGCTCCGGATGGCTATGCGCCACTGCCTTCAGAACCTCGGCCGGTATCCCGTCCGGTCCCGGCGCCTTGTTTCTCATGGATTTGACCGCTGCATCGAGTTCTACCCTCGTGAAGGGCGGAATCTCTATCTGCGCCGGCACCCGCGGGGCATCCGATCTTTTTGGATGCTCGGGGAAAATCATACGGATCATACGATTTCGTCCATAGTCTCTGCGCTCATGGGAGCACCCTTGGCCAACGCGCCCACTTTGCGCATGACTATCTTGTACCCCATCCCCCATGGATTGTTGTTGAGATCTTCCCGCAGGTTGTCCATGCACCGTTTTTTGCTGGCCAGGATTGCCCGGCCAAGGCTTCTTCTCGACGCCTGATGTTCCGCGATCCTGAGCTCGGAGTTGGGATCCTGCCTACGCTTTGCCCTCTTGGCTTGGCGTCTCAAACGACAAGCAAGCTCGGCGTAGACCCGCAATTTCCTCCGTCCACCAGTAGGCAGGATGACTCCTACCCACAGATCTTTTAATTGGCACCGCCTCTTTGCAAGCTTGCTGGATGACGCGCATTATCGCGTCGACTACCAGCTTTGCCCGCTCCGAGGCGGATGATCCATCCGGTATCTCCACCAGGTTCGCTGACCGCGTTCTAGGGCCTGAGACAGCTTCTTGGTGTCCATCTTGTCGATGTTCCACCTGCGAGTATGGCTCCGCGGAGCCCCCTCGACTGGCTCGTTCTCACGTACGTGGAACGTGATGAACTGGTGATCGCTGGCTGTATAGTCCTCGATCACCTGCCAGTCCCGCACATGTGCGGCCAGGCGTATTGAAACGAACGAAACGTCGATGATAGTCTCCCTGCAGCCGGGACGTCTAAAGGTCGACGTCGAGCCGGTGTTCAGGATCACTAACCCTAGTCTAGACACCATGTCCATGACTCGTCTTCCTCTGGAGTCCAACTGCGGTTCTCCCCACTCGAGAGCTTTGGCGTTAAAGTCTCCGGCCACTATCAGCTCCTTTTTTATCCTTTTTATCCTTCCATTTCCCTGACCACGTCTTGGAGGGCGTCCAGTTTGTCTTGGAAGCCTCCGATTTCCTCGTTCGGTGTGAGGTAGCAGCTGACGTACGTATCGTCGTCACTCGTCAGCCAAACGAAACCGCTGCCAGAACCGTGGCACATCACATGGAAGCGGTGCAAGTTACAGATCCAAATGGCCGCAGTGCCATGGGCGTCTTTGAACCAGCTCGCGCCTTCCCCGTCTCAATACTGTTCCTTCTATAGACAGATACGCCCGTTTATAGCAAATCGATAGAGTTATGCTGGCACGATCTTATAAGCGCGAAGCTGCGGTACACTTTAAGCGTCCACCTGTACAGTTAGTAGACTTTATATACCGCCGCGAAACGATAGTACGTATTAGGCGTCCATCTGCACGATTGATTGATATTTTTGTCAAAATTACAATTTTTCAAACCCGGAGTAACGGTACTATCTATTCTTTCTTGAGCCGTCAATAACTGAAATGTATCACATAGCCTACGCGCGAGTATAGGTAGGGCACGGAAGGAATTTCTATTAAAAGATCGTCGTTTACTCATAACGACGACAAAGACAACGAAAACGACAACAACGACGATAGCGACGGTGGTTAGGAAATGAATGAATGTTAACAACTAACTGTTTGTTGAATAGATTTCGAGACATCTTCAAGTATAAAAAAAGGAACTGAACAAAACAAGAAAGAAGAGAAGGGGAAAAAAGAATATAACGTCAAAGTATCCTCATATAACTTATTTATAAATATATCAATGATTTAAAAAGAAATTAGTGGCTAAAAATAAACTGTCAGAGTTTTTATGTTGGTTGTTTTCATCCATGAATGATATAATATCGTGAAAAAATGGTACTTATCTGAAATAAAACAATAAAATTAAAACAAAAATAAACAGAATGTTATTCGTAATTGCTAAATACATATAGTAATTTCGCGAAATTTCTTCGAAAATTTATAGAAGTCAAAATCGCGGATTCCTCGTTTAACAATTCTGCAATCGAACGAACAATTAGCAATCTGAATAACGTAGCACCGCCGCCGTGCTTCGATGTATTTCCCAAGAAGCATTTTCAATTTAATAATGAGATAACCAAAGTCTACAGCATCCCGTATCGTAGATATTATTGGATATCCATCCTAAATCCTTCATTTTCTTAGTAATTTTCTCACGAATTAATACAGCTTCTTCATCGCCGTATCGTTTACGAATAATGATAGCCTCTTCCTCCTCCTTCTCATTTTGCTCATCGATATAACTATAACAGATATTATTTTTATATATACCATTGTCATTATTAATGTTATTATTATTATTATTATCATTATCATTATCATCATTATTTTTGTTATTAGCATTATTATTATTGTTGTTGTGACAGTTATTATAATTATTATTATTGTGATTTTAGCTATTACCCCCACTGCTGCTACCGCCGCCACGGCCGCCCCCTCCCCCTAATTTTGAATAACTAGTAAAAGTTAAACTGCATTATTATCTTTTACCAGGTATAATCGTTCGGCGGTCAAATAATAATTTTCAAGTATCAATGGTAGCGGTATTCTATATCCCGAGCGCTCCTTTCGTAATTGATACTAGGATGAAGATATTTATAGTGGGATACGCTCATTTGTAGCGAGTCGATAGGGTTATACTGGCGCGATCTTATCGCCGCGAAGCTGCGGAACTCATTGGGCGTCCGTCTGCACAGTTGGTTGACTTTTTTGTTGAAATTGCGTTTTTTCGCAGGCACCGATAACGCATCAACAGGCGGGTACCGGGATAAAAAATCTCGAAGTCATACGAATGTATCGGTAACCGTACACCAATACCTTGTACCGGATATAATTGTCCGGCAACCGGATAATAAGCCTAAGCACCGATTATAGCGGTACCATGTATTTCGAGTGTTATCCGCGCGATTGATACAAGGATAAAGATATCTATACCGGGATACGTCTGCCACGTCGCTGGTCGATAGAGTTATGCTGGCGCGATTTTATTGCCACAAAGCTTCGGTACGCATTAAGCGTCCACCTGCATGGTTGGCGGATCATTATCATCATTATTTTTGTTATTAGCTTTATTATTATTGTTGTTGTGACAGTTACTATAATTATTATTATTGTGATTGTAGGTGTTACCTCCACTGTCGCCACCGCCGCTGCCCCCCTGTTTTTTAATAATTAGTAAAAGTTAATGGTGACACTAATGATGATAATAGCGTTATTATCTATGCTCTTACCGCGATATTCGTAGGGGGGAGGATTTTCCTCGCCCCGCCCAATACTTAACCACCTTATATAGTTACAAGATTTTTGATATATAGCGGTACCCCCCCCCCCCCCCCTTCTAGGCCCTAACCTCGCGAATTTTTGTCTAGATAATGGTATATGCAAACAATAAAAATGCTCACAAGTAATACAATTTGATGTTGCATGCCATGTCTAGACTTTAATTTAGTTAATATTTGTGAAATAGGGAATATAGACATGAAATAGAAAACATCGTTTTCGATACAGTGTGCGTAAGTTCGATACAGTATCAAAAAATATCATTCGATATGCGTGATTTTTATTGATTCTACACTCGTGTGATTGTCATCCTCGCTTCGCTCAGGCGACAAACCTCACACTTGTGTAGAATCAATTTTCGCACACTTGTATCGAAATATACTATTTTCTTAATACTGAAGACAACGACCAAATGATAATTGAATAAAAAATACTGAATCAAGAAATTAATTTCTTCAACATCCATGTATGTAATTTCAGTCGTAGTTAATTTAAAAAATAGTTACAAAATAAGTCAGTTCCCTATTGTTAATAATTTTGTATAGTTGTAACTAAATATTTCTACTGTTAATTCACACTAATTATAAATATGTGATGTATTTTGTAGTTATGTAAGGATGGATGTATTTTATGCTTAAGATAAATAAATGAAGCTATTTTGCAATTAGCTTAGCATTTAAGTTGTATCCCTGGTAAAAATGCAATAGTATTTATAACATAGTGGGGCATAAATCCACGTTTAAGTCACACTTAACCGTAGTCTAAATAGCCCATTATTGCACCGTTCTTAGCGCTCGAGCGTAGCAAGGTTAGGCGTGCCTTGGAGGATTTAAGCAGATGTACTATAAAATAGAGTACGATACACGTGTCATAACTCGTTCTTTACGACGCTTATAGACGCCGTGCCGTATTGTACGATTTATGACACTTGTATCGTAATATACTATTCATTAAAAACGTGCGGCAATCAAAAATTGGCATAATTAGCTAATTTTGACTCTCTGTCACTGTATACATTATCCTGGTAAAAATGCGCCCATTTAAAACGGGCAAAAAGTTAAGAATAAGGTAGTTATAATGTGAAAACCTATTCACGTACATTTTATATGGTTAAGAATTGCCGGTACATTCAAGATAATGACGTAATTTATGTATTTCGTATAACATCGTCCGTCGTTGGTTAAGGCGCGCTACCAGGGTACTAAAACCACGATTAGTATCTAAGAAATGAACGACTTGATATATATAGAACATATTGCACAAGTTTAATTTTTTGATCTATAATATTAGATTATAATCAGAATAATATTGGTTAAGAGGGTTGATCGAATGATTCTTTAAACTTAGCATTACGCCGGTCAACACTTTGTTTTTTTATTTTAAGTTTTCCTTGGAAAACCTTTTTAGACGCAGCCATCCCTCAATTCTCAATAAAAACTCAAATAGATTTTTACTAGGGTAAAAATATAGATGGAATAGGGTATAGATGGAAAATCCAAAGGTATTATATCATTACATTTTTTATTGTTCTAAAAAAAATGGCGAGATTCTGACACAGACCTCGTCGTTCCGACGTGTAACTTGGAGACTATAATATTTAAGATGTACGGTCGTCAACGGTAATGCAATATTTAAATTGGTCTCATATTAATGTAATATAATATAACCTGGTGACATTTTTATACTTTATAGTACGAGTTGAATTATCCATTTATATATAAAAATAATGAGCTAATATGCCTAATAAAAATGTATTGGTTGTCTCTTTCAATATATATTTGTATAGAATGCGAGCCAAATCGTTGGCACATGTAAAAAATTATATAATTATAAGCTGCATACACGAAAAGGAAAAAAAAGAAGATTCGACTGAAACGCTAGTAAGTGTAACTGAAAAAAATCACCTATTTTACTGATTTTTTTCAAGTTAAGATACCGAGTTACCCTGATATCAAATAGAATTGATGCAAGATAAATCAAGTTTTTACATAAAAACCATCGACACTTAGTTATAAAGTACCTTATTTATTAGAAAATAATGTTTGGATCAACGATCGATTCTGGCCTTGCTTGACCATGGGGTTCCCTTCGCTGCTCACCGAAGATTTCCTGACGAATTTATTCGGCTGAGAGGGTGAATATGTGCAGAATTGGAAATTATCGTCTTTCCCGCTTACTGATTCTCTCTTATGAAGCCACATCGCGCATACTTCTATGTTAACCATCGTCGTCTCGGTCAAACGTGTGATAAATTAAAACCCGTGCGTGATCTCTGCAGCTATCGCTGGCTCCGTCGTGAGTATGCAGCATGGCTCCGAGCTTCATATTACAAAACCCGAATTCAGTACATACAGAGAGAGCATGCAAGAGCAAAAAAAAATATTCGATAGCCGATAGCTTATGTTTACGACTCGGCTCGATTGTGGAATGTGTACGTTCGATGTTGTTGTCGCATCTCTGTGACTATATATTCTCGACCGCTTCGCGCCTACTTGCCCTTGTTATTGTCAGTTTGTCATGAGCGTCGCTTTTGTCTGTTTATTGTCCTTGTCGAATATTCCAATTGTATTTACTGAAAGTCGATATTTCGCTTTATTTTATACTGCGCCGTTTGTCTTGAATTCTAATGTGTTTTAATTTGTTAATTCTAATTTGTTAAGCCCTATTCTAAGTTTTACACCTAGATTAAATTTTAACAACCTTCTCAAATGTTATGGGCGAGCGGAGTTGGAAGCCAGTCGAAACCTTTGGATTACCGAGGGGTTCAATATTGCGACCGCGCGGCGATAAAACTCCAATTCATCCGTGCTGACGGGCCGCCGCGGCCCAGGGCGCCAGGCATACGAGATGCCAGGGATCTGAGATTCCCTTACTTTGTGATGCCATCACGTGTTGAAGCCTATTGACGCTATAGTTGAGCGAGCTCGGCTAGCTCTATAATATGGAAAAAGGTTGTTGCATCAGGGTCGTGGGATAATAATATTTCACTCGGTTGAATTTTAATTTCTTTTCCTCTCTGTATTAAATTTCCAAAAATATTACATATTAAACCTCGGCACCTTGCCGATCAACACTCCGTCTTTCACATGGCTGACTGACCGAGACTTCCATTCTCGTAACACAGCCCGCGACTCACGTACTGCTCGTCCGCCCATGGTCACCGTACAAGGTTGACACTATTTTCATATGCACTGCGCGAGCGGCCTCACAAAAGTAAGCCGTTAAAAACTCTTTCGCCGGTAGATTCGCCAGTAGCCATCGGTCAATTGTCGCCGCATCCACGCTCGTCAGAGTTAACGCCCGTCGACTTGCCGATGCGGCCGAGCACCCGCCTAGCCTTTCCGAAAATGCCCGCCGGCCAGGACGATCGGCGCGTCCGTCACGGCGTACTCTCACGGGCTCGCGAATTCCCAGAACTACTTCCTAATACCACTCCATCTACTACTCGCGACTCTGTAACCTTTGTAACGTGGCGGTTACTCCGCTGGGATCGATGTCCAGGAAGTAACTCCCGAGCACCAACGTTAAACAAAGAACTACCAATCCGACCGAATTTATTTAATTAAGACGCCAGGCCGAAAGATAGTCTGGTTTCCTAACACTGTCAATGCGCCGTGGCTGAGAGAATTTCTCCCAAAGGAGATTCCGTTGTCGATACTAACTAGGGAGTACTCGGGCGTACCCCACTTCGCGTACTCAAGGTAAGGATACAAGATTAAAGTAATTACCTATTTAATTATATATCGTACAAAAATAAGACAATATTTATTATCGTTCTGGCCACAAAGGAAAATACAATAATTGCTGCGCTACCATGAATACTCTCACACATCCACGCACTCAAATTACATACGCACGTCTCGAATAAGTGCGCACCGTATCGCTCGCGATAACACACCAGCGCACCACAAAAAACAGACCAGCCGCGACCTACACCACGAATTCCTCGATACTAATATATCACGAACCTTTTATTGAATAATCTCTTGTTCTTCCGTCTTCTCGTGAATCTCGCCTCGTACTCGTCCTCGTCTACTCTTCTCCACGTGGTATCTTACTATCAATATAATAAGGCAGGCTTGCTGAGACGTGTTGTCTGCGAGCTGGTCCCGAACAAAGTGAACAAGTCGCGCGCCGCGAGCTTTCTTGTCGCGAAGGGTCTGTCCGCGTACCGCTAATTGACGTGTCATAGACAGACGTCAATTAGTCAAATAATGCGTGCGACTTTCGAACCGCGATTCAATCAGTCCTCGATTCTCACTCACTCTCACACTCTTACATATTTTATGATTAAGTCCAGCCGCAACAATGATGCCGGTGTGGAGTAGGTTTCTTTCGCCCGTTCTTGCACGCTATATCATACACTCAGGTCGCACGTGGACCTCCACCGGCACCGAATCACACTTTTCCCACACGCATCACCGTTTACGCTACCGTTTAATACCACGATTATCGTTATTACACTGACGCTACCGTTTTCACTAAGACTATTGTTGTTACACTGGCGCTACCTTTATACCACGATTATCGTTATTACACTGACGCTACCGTTTACACCATGATTATCGTTGTTACACTGACGCTACCGTTTATACCACGTTTATCGTTATTATACTGACGCTACCGTTTACACCATGATTATAGTTGGTACACTTACGCTGCCGTTTATACCAAGACTAGACAGAAATAATACTTGCTCTGACAAACTATCGTCCTCCTTCTCATATACGACACGACCTTGACCTAACCGACAAGATACACAGTCTCGACTCGCTCGAGGCTATGACATAAACAATTCTACGCATACTTTCGGTACGACGGAGACGCACGTCACTAATAACGTTCGATTTAGTTCAGTGCACTCGACCGCGTGAAACGACAACTATCGCTAGTTATAGTCCTCGCGTTACGTTATTGTAGAATACAACTTAGTAATTATATTAGATTAAGACTCGATGTAAGTTAAGTGTGATATAGGGACAGCGGTCCATTTAGGTTAGATGCTAAGTCGCGGAGTGTGTGAGAGAATGCGCTGAAGCTCGAGCGGGGTCACCGGCGCGGCATTGGCAGGCACGTCTGGGGACATGCGTACGTCGGGAGAGAATGGCTATCGGTGATACGGAAAACCATAGTCTCGTGAGGGCAGACTGCGACGGACGCTACGATCGTCGGCACCGGTAGACGATCGGAAGGGCGAGGCATCTGTTCCCGTCCGCGTCGGGTAAGCCGTCCGATGGCGTGCTGACGAGCGCGCCACGGCTAGGGGGTTACACCGGCGGGCACGAACGGTTTTCTGAGGCGGGAAGTAGAAAAGGACCTAGGGATAACTGGATACGCGCTCAGGGCGTGCGTCGGCATTCTCTCGTCCGAACCTCGGCGCGGTGACATGTGAGTCACAGTGTGAGTATGTGTGAGATCGACGGGGATGTCGTAGTTTGTAATATAGGGCGACTGGAGGTCGCCATCGATGTTGATTGCTGATGAATAGAGAATTGTGAAGATAAATAAAGAGAAAGTCAACGATAACACTCATGCATTCATTTAGTATTAGTACCCACGACCTTGTAATTGTCTCATCTTAATGTAAGTTTATCCGAATACTGGCTAGCCGGGCAGGTGGACGCACTGGCGTTTCGACACGGGGCGGCGTCTCAAGGTAAGGGGGTCGCGGGGCCCCTGGCACTCCGGTGCCTAGCGCCCAGGGCCGAGGCGTTACAATACGCTGGATCCAGCGTTACAATATATGTATATGGGTGGTTGTCAAATCGACTATTCAAAAAATAAATATTGCTATAACTCTAGGAATATGTTCTATAAATTGCCAAAGGATCTATGGATTTCTTTCAGATTTTTTAAATCAATATTCTGCGATTTACAGGGGTCAAAGTAGGTATTTCAAGTATTTTTTACGTTTTTGCCTATATTGATTAATTTATAGCTTATTTGAGAAGTATTTTTCAATATAGATCTAGATCTACACTTTCTTGTAAAATTCTTTAAACTTTCTACTAAAAATACTTACAAATTAATATATATATATATATATATATATATATATATATATATATATATATATATATATATGTTATAACAATGCTTAATCATCCGAATATATATATTTCCAAGATGGCGGGGGACGGAGGAGCCCCGCCTGATCTGTCTGATAAGTTTTACGTTGACGATCCAAGAAGAAGAGTGTGTACAGTGATTTGTGTTATTTGTGAAAATGCGTATCACGATGCGTATTTTAATAAATTAGAATCGAAAGGTGCTGTGAGAATTAGTAAAATTCTAGGAATATGTCCAAACCACCAAGATGTCGACCTAACCGCAAAAAGCAATGATATTGCATTATGTGTTCCAGCTAGAATAATCATTGCACAAGTTAAGTTACTCGAAAAAGAAAAAGCACAGGAAGAGATTCTCACCAATGTTTCAGTACACGTGCATAAAGACTCTGTTGACAGACATAACCTAACTACAGCAGGGAAAGAAGAGGATGACTATGCTGTAATGAAAAGCGAAATTTATCTACTAAGCAAATTAGTCAGGGAATTACAAGATAAAAACAATATATTGAAACAACTAATCGATGAAAACAATAACACAATTGATGGACTTAAACAAAAAGTGATAAGTAATTAAACACAAGTTATTAAAAAAAAAGAAGTACAAATCCAGCATATCCCATCAATCATGGTAATACCTAAAACAAATGAGTACAAACGGAGGACTAGCAATACTGTAATTAATAAATTAATAAATGATGTTATAGTTCCAATTAAAAGAGTGCAAGAAAAGAAAGACGGTTCGGTCAATATCAAATGTGCAAGCAAAGATGACGTGGTGAAATTAGAAGCTATGCTGTCTGAAAAGATTGGGCCACATTATATGGTATAGCAGGAAATAATGCAAAATCCAAGACTCAAAATTGTTGGAATAGATAATAGCATGACAGCAGAAGAACTGGAACGAGACTTACGTGAAAGAAATTTCAATGACAATGATTCTTATTGCAGTGAACATTTATTTACCAACCATAGAACAAAAAAGCAAACGGCAATTATTCGTGTTCCAACTGATGTTTACAAAATCATACGTGGAAATAACTATAAGATCTATTGTGGTTACCAATGTTTATGTGCGTTTGATGATTTAAATATCATGCCTTGCTACAATTGTGGCCGAATTGGACATAGTGGAAAAAAGTGCAATAATACATCTGTATGCCTCAGGTGTGCTGTCAATCATTAGACAAAAGACTGTGATGGTAAATTACCGACCAAATGTGCAAACTGTTGTTTCGACAAGGAAAATTTTAAAGACGATCGTAATGTTGATCACATTGCACCGACACTGAAAGGTGTACGTACCTAAAAATATTGATCAGAAAAAAAATAAGTAATACTGATTATCCCATCAAACCTGCAATTCAAAAATTTTTGTATACAATGGAAAATCAGATGACCATGCAATGGAAAAAAAGAATACAAACAGACTGAATTCAAATGAAGTAAAAAATGCGAAATCAGCAAACTCAACGGCAACAGACTCGGAAGATGGTTGAACCCGACTACAGCTGTGTCATCGAAAGCGAACTCGAAATACAAAACATTCATTCTTTGAACAGTGCGATTAGTCATAGTGACTTGAATATACTATACGTAAATGTGAGAGGTTTGAAAACAAACTTTAATAACCTTGAAGTGTTTATTGAAAGGCTTAGTTTTAGACCCGAAATCATAGTTTGCTCCGAATCATGGTATTTAAATTTTTTTGAATACTACCACTTGCCTAACTATAAAATATATTACAATCACAGCTACATTAACAAAGCAGATGGTGTAGTTATTTATATTAATAGCAGTCTGACTGAGACTACAAAAATTGAAAGATTAAGTAAAGTCACCTTCATGAATACGAAGCTAACTAGAAAAGATCGTAAAAACTTGAACATAACTTCCCTATATAGGTGTTATGATATAGAAAAGATCAATTTTACCAACTCAGTTAACAGCTATATAAAAGAGAAAAACAAAATAAAAAATCACTTGGTTATTGGTGATTTTAATATAGATTTAAAAAGCAATGATATAGAAACTGATCAGTTCTTAAATAATTTTTTAGAATCTGGTTTTGTGCCGCTTTTCACTGGCGTTGGTGGTTTTTTCAAAACTAATGACATAAAAGCCAAAGCATATAAACTTATGAGTTGCTTCACTGATCATTATCCACTCTTTGTCTCATTATCAATGGAAAAACACAATAACAATCAAAATTTAAATAATACATATGTTGATTACAAGACAGTAAAAACCAAAAGCAGTAGATTGGATTGGTATCAGTGTAGCAATCTTAAGGAACCTGAGCAAGCTATAAATTTACTAGTTGAAAACATTAAAAAAATTATATCAATGGCAACAAAATCACAAAAAAATAAAAATAAAAATAAATCTCCCAGAAACCCTTGGATTACGAGTGGCATCATTCAATCATGTTTAACTAAGGAATATTTGTATAATAAAGTTAAAAAAAATACAAATGACAGAAAATTAAAAACAAAGTACAAAGATTATGTAAAACAGCTAAATAAAGTAATAGCTCGTGCAAAATATTTATATGAAATAAATGAAGTACAAAAAATTCAAAATGACAGTAGAAAACTATGGCAGTATGTTAAAAACAAACTAAATAGAAATACTACAGTAAAAACTAATCATATTGATTGCATCGAGGACAATGAAGTAAAAATATCGAATATTTTAAGCATAGCTAATTCTCTTAACAAATTTTTTATTAATATAGGTACCGAACTAGCTGGCAAAATCCGAAAACCAAAAATATTGAATCCCAAAAACATGAAACCAAATGAATGTACTATTTTTTTAAAACCTACAAATGCAAATGAGATAGAAAAAATTATAATGGGAATGAGTAATAAAGCAGCTGGAGTAGACGGAATTAGCACAAAAGTGCTTAAAACTATTATTGAGTATGTTAAGTACCCATTGGAACATATTTTTAATCTATGCATTGAAAAGGGAAGTTGGCCAAAGTTTTTAAAGGTGGTTGAAGTGGTACCGTTGTTTAAATCAGGTAGCAAACACCTCACAATCAATTATAGACCTATTTCTTTGATATCTAACATAGCCAAAGTACTGGAAAAAATTATTCATATCAGATTGATAAACTTTTTGGATGAATGCAAAATTCTATCGAAATATCAATTTGGTTTTAGAAAAAATCGAGGTACCAAAGATGCATTAGCACTTATTTCAAATGTTATATATAATCACATTAACAATGGATTACCTAATGTTGCAACCTTTCTTGATTTGGCCAAGGCTTTCGATACGGTTAATCGTAGCATTCTTCTTGACTAATTAGAAAAATATGGTATTAGAGGCATAACGCATAGTCTACTGCATGATTATCTTAACGACAGAGAACAATTAGTTAAAATTTCAAATTGTAAAAGTGAAAATATGTCAATTGGTACATGCGTCCCACAAGGAACAATACTAGGACCATTATTATTCATTGTATACATAAGTGATTTACTAAGTATGTTGCCTGAAAAATGTATTGTATCATATGCTGATGATACAGTAATTCTATGTTCTGATGAAAATTGGCAAAAAGCAGAAGAAAAAATGAACAGGTACCTACTCGATGTGAATACCTGGCTCGCACTAAATGAACTATCTTTAAATGCAGCTAAAACCATATACATGACTTATGGTATTTATAGCAACAGCATTCCGGCTAGTATGCGAATTTTTATTAACGATACTGAAATTGAAAGAGTCAACCATACCAAATATCTAGGTGTAATTTTTGATTATCAAATGAATTGGAAAACTCATATAGCATACATCGTTAAAAAACGAAATACTTACTGTTTATTTTTAATAAATTAGCAAAAGTTATGAATAAAAAGTCGCTACTAGCTGTTTACTATGCTTTTTTCCACAGCATCGCTAGCTATGGAATAATCGCTTGGGGAGGTGCTTATAATAATGTGATAAAGATAGTAGAATCTCTACAATGTAGATTATTGAAAAAAATCCTAAATAACGATAAAGAACTGTCTAGACCACTTAATATAAAAGATGTATTCGAAGTGGAATGCTTGATGCATTTTTATAGTGACCTAAGTATGAAGTTTGAGAACTCTAAAAGTGTTACGAGAAACAAAAACATTATTTTGCCTAAAGTAAATAAAACCATTAGAAAAATTGTGAACTGATTGCAATAAAAGCATTCAATTCGTTGCCAAATGAGCTAAAAGCTCTAAAATTAAGTAAAAAACAATTAAAAAGAGAATTAATCAATGGTTGCGGAAATAATCATGTTAGATTATTTCAGTTTTATGAAAAGATTACTAAGTGCAATTATTAAAATTAGCTATATAGGGTTAGTTGTAATTTTTAGTTTGTAAGTTAGTTTTAGATTTCATTCCAGACCTATGTACAGGTAACTAAGATTACCTCTATAGGATGCTGGTTTTATCAGTTATATATTTATATAATATGATGTAAACCTGCGTGTTTTGTACTCTAGATTAAATAAATAAATAAATAAATAAAAGAATGAAAACCAAAAAAATTATGGAGATAGCTTTTTTGAATAGAAAAGTACTTTCATTACTCTCAATACAAGCCAAGACCATTTTATAACCTCAAAAAATACATCTAATTTTTAGTCTTAAATAAAAGTAAATATGGATTTGAAAAAATTATCGTTAAATTATATATATATATATTATTACAGAAGAGGTGCGTGCTCCCGGAGAGTACTGAGAGGAGCAGAGAGAGAAGGATGTGGTCGCAGGTGGTAGCGTTTATTGACCAAAAGTGGACCTCTGTTCCTTTTGATGGTCGCCGGTGATCTGCTTGCTTCGTCGCCGATTTCACTCGTCGGCGGCTAGCAATCGCGCGTGTGAAGACTAGCATTACTAGTGATTTTCCGCGCTCGTATCACGTCTCTTAATGTTTTTAAGCATTTTTGGATATTTATTTTTAGAGGACGATCGTCGATGTGACATTTTATGTATATTCCTATTAAATGTCGGTCCTTAAATTCGGTTACATTTATTTGCCCCAGTTCGAATCGCTTGCTAGCTTAAGCTTCGGCATCTAGATAACTGCGCTCAACCAGGGCTGCCTGAATTTCCGTAGATATACAATTATCGGCCGAAATTAGATAGATGTAGTTTTCTTTAAATAAAAAAGGGTGTTCATTATGAAACACTCTCAGAAACACTTTTTTAATATTTCTTATTGGTCTGGGATAACTGGTATTGAGATGGATCTATTGGGTTTATTAAGATTTTTGTTTGTTAAAGATTATATGTGTTTCGTCATTTATTGCCATAATGCATTAAATGCTACTCCTCACCTGAAATTGAACTTATGGTTTCATTTTTTTTTAAATTTGATTGGGTTAACTCGTTGGCTAGGTTGCTATTAATTGAATTTTCGGAGGGCGTCAAATTTGAGCTTTTATGATTTAATCTGGAGTTTGAGGATTGTGCTGGGTTTGCTATTACTGTAGTGTTTTTCGGAGATGCCAAGCCGTCGCTTGCGGTTTCCGGGAGGGGGGCATATTTCGCGATGCTGTTTGTTGCTACTAACGCCTGGGCTTTGCTCATTTTCTATTCAATTTTTTACTTAGATTGATGCGGCTGCTGTCTTTCGTGTCCGGTTTTTCCTTCTACTGAACACTGGTGGTTTGCACGCGCTATGGCTGTTGTCGTTTGATCGAGATCGGTTTCGCGGTTGTTTTCGTGTTTTTGCCGCTGGCTCTGGTATGCTTATGCATATGTACGATGTAAAGTATTGGCCCGTTAGGTTTAGGTGTATGTAACTGTTTTCGCTATTTACTATCATATGGCAGAAAATTCGGGTGTGGCCAGGGAGGTCGTAATGTATGCAAATATTTACTCCGTACACCTGCGCGAATAGAAATGCACAGTCGACTGCGCTATATTCCATGTCGGACGTTAAAATTTTCTCGGTTTCGGCTGGTTCGCCGCAGTGTCTTAGCATTGGCGATAACCGCAACAGCTATCGTAACTCTGTCGCTGAAATATCGAGTTTCGCTACCTTAATAAGTGAGAAAAATGAACAGTTTCCAGGCGATGAGCTAGGGATATTGTTTGAGCTTTTAAGTTTTACACGCGGCTCGGCACAGCGCTGTTTCCGGAAGTGTAAGTTTGAACTAGAGCGTTGCCCGAACTCATTGACAAATTCTCGTCCGATGCCTCCGATTTACGATCGTAATTGCTCGGAATGCCGCTAAAGTCTTATGCTGCTCCGATGTTCTCGGGATTCGAGTGCATGTGCGCTTCCTATTCGGTGTCCATTAACACGGCACGCTGATTTTGCTCGTTCGCGGTCACGGCCGTTTCGTATTTCGATCTAATTACCGTCGGTTCTGGTGTCAACTTTTGTGCACTTGATATTATTTTTTCGCTTGGCACGTCTGATTTCTGCGCGTTGGGCTGAGATTTTTCGGCTGACGTGCTCGAATTGCGGATTTGCGCATTTGACTGAAATTTTTTCGGCTGACGGGCTCGGATTGCGAATTTACGCATTTTCTTTATTGGAGCGCACGTTTTCAATCTGTGCGTGTGGCGTTACTGTCCGCCTTGGCGATTGATTTTCTCTCCCAAATATTTATTTGAAAAACCTCTTAGCTACCGAACTCTTTTGCTCTTACGTCGACGGCTAGCTTTTTTTTGGTATTTGTCCTGACCACAGCCAAGCTGGGCTGAATTGCGGTTCCGTGACGTTGAGCGTTTGATTTTCTGCGCGCGGCATGATGCTTTTATTATTTGCGACTGTCTGTATTTTTCCTGACGGTGATTCTCGCGTTAAGAGAGATATTTTATGACTCGAAGATTCGCTTGAGTTTCCGTCGCTCCATGCACTATTAATTACCTTGATTGGCGTGTTGTGTAGGTTTAATTCTATCATTTCTGTTTTCAAATTATATATGGCCAGATGGAATCATATGTCTTTTTTCTTCACGTTGTACTACTGATGTTCGTACTGTCACCTTTTTATAGCTCAACTAGACGCGCGCTCACCTGTGTGTGCACACTTTCGTGGTCGCTCTCCCTTCCCTGATACCTAAACGCGCTGCTTCTTCCTACTTATGTTTGTCGGTCTATTAGACTTACTGTCCGCGCTCTTCTTCCTTCCTTTGACATCTTCTTTCGCGCCCTCCTTCCCCATACAGCTCCCCTGCTCTTATTTCATCACACATCAATCATTTATCATTACGATTTTCGACGGCAAGGAGGCCGCAATGCGACTGAACATCTTCGCGGGCCCTTGTCGCCTATTGATACACTATCTCTAATGGACCTGTTTGTTCCATTACTGTGCTCTCGTCGGCTATGTTCCGACAATGACAATAGTTTTGTCTTATACATTTGATTTAGTTCTATGATGTACATATTAGTATTGTTTTCTCTGAAGAGGGACGATTAATGCGTCCGAAACGTTAGAAGAATAAAATAAGCTTCGCTTGAAATATGTGTTCGTTATGATCATTAATTTCCCAAACAAAAACTTCAGTTATTGTCTCAGTACACAAATTTGTATTTATTACTCAGATTTATAATTAGCGATCTCAATTCATATTTTATTTACAACTACTTTAGACTGTACACTGTAAAAAAAGATTTGTGACATTTCCTTCGGAAATGTAAATATACCTCGTCAATTAAATCGGGGCCTATCAAATTACCTCTGTTCAGTGGTGTAAATTTACCGGAAAAAAGTGGAGTTACGGAGCGGTAGAAGTACCAGATTGTGGTAAAGTTTCGCGAGTACGAGAATTATACCAGCACTGAGAACATTTCACAGAACGTCGCATCATCGAGTAATTACACAGCAGTAATTACTCGATGCAGTACACTGTAAAAAAAGGTTTGTGACATTTCGATCGAAAATGTAAATATACCAAGTCAATTACATCAATCAGCAATGTAAAATTGCATTGTGGATGTATCTTACCTTCGCTGACTGGTGGCCTATCAAATTACCTCCGCTGAGTGATGTTAATTTACCGGGAAAAAGTGGAAATACGGAGCGGTAAAAGTACCGCGCCGTGGTAAAGTTCCGCGAGTACGGGAATTACACCAGCGGTGAGTACATGTCCCACAGAGCATAGCATCGGGTAAACACGTAGAAAATTGATCCTGGCTCAGCAATTTGTTTATTGAATAAAGCGCTTTTTTGTATATATTATAGGTAAGTAGAATGTATACCGATAAAGTTCATAATTTTATTATTGTGCATAATTGTTGTCTTCTATCCAAGAAAATTGTCAGTCCTTGTCAATTTGAAGGTTATGTGATATGCGATAATCGTTTTACTCTTTACTTTGTTTTAGAAATGTGATGTCATAATCGTCCCTTGGATGTTTGCTGATAAAAAGTCGATTACAACAAGATCGCAACTTACAGTGCAGTTAAAAAGTGCATTGCATAGTGCACTGTAATACTGGTCATATATATCTATAAGGTAAGAGATTTTTCTTATAAGTTCAAGTGTAAATGTTGCCAGTTCAACATTTAATTCTATAATAGATTAGACTGTTCAAATGTTGTATAAAAGTATATTTTACGTAAATGTACGAAAAAAATTTGTCTTGAAATTAGTTAACGATAATTTTGAATAAAGCAATATGAGTAATTTAGTTGAAATCCTGATTTGTCGGCAGAGTAAAATTTGTTTTGATTAATGATATTTATTACATAAATATTTTAAAAGTATAAACGGTAGAATGAATGCATTTGTGGTTGTAGTTAGTGGTCACAAACTAAAACACAGATGATTTGATAATTGTTTCAGTTATCATCAAATTATACTTCGAGACAAACTCTTAAGAAATGGCACTGTGCTTCTGATAATAAACGCTCCAATCCAATCCTACCTTCATCTTTTACGTACTACATTTAAGATTAAACGATTTTCCAATGTAATAACTGCAGTTCTAAGTTCTTCAGTATTTTACTATACAATAAACATCAAAAGACTCACAAAGGTTTAACAGACAAACCATTTTTTTGTCGACACAAAGGTTGTAAAAATTCTTCTAAAAATTACAATAGTTTTAGATTATACCTTTTAAACTACCATCGATTTGATTTGAAGTATACGTGCAAATATAGTAAATGTACTTATACGTGCAATTTTATACGAGAATTACAAAAACATGAAAAAGATCATTTCGCCACTGATGCAGGCATAAGGTGCAATTACGGTAATTGCCAACAACTGTTTCGTAGTAATAAAACATATGCTGTTCATGTTTTACGTAATCATAAAGGTATAAAACGGATGATCTCCAATGCACCATCGTGTATAAATAATACAACTACGCAATCATTAGATAACAATTTGTCGCTTGGGATAAATACTGAATCGGAAAACACGCAGATAGATATCCAACAAAATTTTGTCATTGATTATCTTCAGAAAAAATTCACAAACATTGCAGTTTATACAATACGAATTCACAGGCAATAGTTACAAAAAAAATTTGTCATGTAATTAACTCTGAAGAAGGTAATGAAAGATGCGATGTTCAAATACGTTGTAATGATAATAAGGATACAAATAATGATGCGAATACAAATTCGATTATTGTCAATTCGTTAAATTGGGAAATTGAAAGTAGCGTATCGCAGGAAAAACGTAAAAATTCGGAATTATACGGTACAAAGAAACTAGCTAAAACTTATTTAGATTTATCAGTTAAACATTTTGCTACTGAACCTGTCTTGCAAGGCATAGTTGATTCCGTGTATTCTGCATTCGATTCATGTAAAATGGATTTTATAACGTCATTATCAGAATCGCAATTGCAAAGTGCTGATAAGAAAGCTGTTGAAAGTATTTTTATTAAATGTTTCAAGAACCTCGTTGACTCATATGACCCAAAACACGGAGAAATACGAAATACATACGGCGTAAAAAATATAACATACAACATTTCGACTATATTGAGCCTCTTCAAATAGCAATAGCCGACGAAGGATGATAATACAGTTCTGTATTGTTTTAGCTACGTTAGGCCTATAGAGACTGCCAAAGTTTGGCTAAAAAATGAAAATGTTAGAAGATTTTGTGTTACTTCTCGAAAAAGTGAAACTTGCGGATTGTTTGATGTTAAAGATGGAAGTATTTTGAAAAATAGTATTTTTTTTAACAAAACCAATACTTTGCAAATAGCTATCTTTCAGGATGCGTTTGAAGTGTGTAATCCGCTCGGTGCAGCAAAACGAAATTTAAAATGGTCGGTATATACATGATGCTACTGAATTTGCCACCTTTCTTAAGGTCAAAAACTGATAATATAAAATTGATTATGTTATGCAAGAACAAATACATAACCAAGTTTGGTTGGAGTAAGGTCCTTCAGAAATTATTGGCAGATATGTTGATTTTAGAAACCAAGGGAATATGGATAACTATTAACTCCGAAAAAATTCATTTCACTGTAAGTATCGTCATTAGTATAGGAGATAATGTGGGAAACCATTCGATGGGCGGATAGACAGAAAATTTTAGCACTGTTCAATATTTTTGTCATTGTTGTGAAAATACGCTTACTGAATTCCGTAACAATCCTTTTAACCGCAAAGACTTTATTGGGACTTACTATTGGGACTTACAATGAATGCGCAGCTGAAGCAGAAAAAACAGGGAAAATGGTTAAAGGCATCAAATTCAAATCTCCTTTAAATGAATTAAGTTATTTTCACGTAGCTGGCCCAGGATTGGCTCCATGCATCGCCCACGATTTATTTGAAGTGATAGTTTCCTACGATTTACATCTAGCAATAACTTATTTTATAAAACAGAAGTGGTTTCGCCTCATTTTTTTAAATTTTAGATTAAATAACATTAAATTTAAAGATGAACCGACTGTATTCATCCCTACAGTAAAAGTTGATGCAAACACAAAAAAGTTGACTGGTTCAGCAAGTCAAATTCGGAGGATGTTATTAATTTTTCCCTTAGCTGTTTATGACAGAGTTCAAGATACTTCGAATGATGTGTGGGAAATGGTATTACTTCTCAGAGAAATAAGCAGCATAGTTTGTGCTCCATCTTTAAATTATCATCAAATTGACGTCTTAAGTGGTGTTATAAATAAATACATGCAGTTGAGAATAACATGTTTTTCGGATAAATTAAGACCGAAACATGAATATTTCATTCATTATCCTGATTTGATGTATAAGTTCGGGCCACTAAAACATGTTTGGACACTTCGATTTGAGGCTAAACATAACTATTTTAAAAGTATCGCAGAAAGCTCACGAAATTTAAAACATATTGAAATGATGCTTGCTGAAAAACACAAACTATTGCAAGCTTCTCTTAAAAATCAGTACGAGGTCATCGTGGAATCAAAGGACGCTGTTCCCTATGATGCAAGCTTATGCGATAAAGAAGTCTGGTCACTAATAAATGATTTTATTGAGAAGAATCCAGGAAAAATTAAATATATTACTAAAGTTATCAATTTTTGCGGTGTTAATTACTCAGAAAATATGTGCGTTTGCGTCGGTATGAATACGTTTGGTAATTTTGTTATTTGCACAATAAAGCATATTTTAATAAATTTCAAATAATAAATTTAATTACGTATATTTCCTGGGCTGGACAGACGAAATTATTCCTTATAAAGAGTTAGGAATTTATGAAAAAGTACAATACAAAGGGCAAGAAACACGCTCTATATTCTTATCAATATTCCCGTATTCTTTTCTATTGTCACCTGATCCATTATCACAGTACATCCTTCAATTATATCCTGTTTATTTGATGAAGTATGTGCCCTACGAACCAAGCACTTAAAAAAATCGCGAGTAATTGTACAAAAATTGTATGGTGAATTTGTATATGATTTTGATTTTGTTGCGCTGCTTTATAAATTATAGTACGTTTCGTACTATAATTTTTTCACGTTTTTTCCGTAATATTTTTTCATGTTTTAATCATTAGTATTTTCATTAATGAACATAAAATAAATACTCATTATTAATAAGTACTTTGCATATAATGCTTCTTCGGCACGAAAATCTACTTACAGATAAAATATTTAAAATAATTTAGTGATTCAGAAAATAAATCAGAACTCTTACAGAAATGTATGATTCATGCTATTGTAGAAATAGTCATTATACCTATTTTGTTTGCTATGCTTAAAATAAATGTAACAAATAACTAATGCCTTCTCTTATATGAAAACTGAGCCTAAAACTATATTTTTTCATCAGATGCTGCTGTTTCAAACTGCCTCTTAAATTAAATAAAAGATTAAAAGCTGTACAAGTTGGGTGTACTATTGAGGCCATTGGGCAGCCTCAATTTCAGAACAAGGAACAAGAAAATAACGCCGAAATACTTAGAGAATTTTTGTTGAATTTTGGAAACGCTGATTCGGTTGAATTGTTAACTGAAATGACAGACCATTTTAAGGATTCTTTCCTTCATCAAAGATTGTTCCTGAACAAAGAAAATGCACATACTGCAGAAGAAATTCATAATACGTGGCCTTGTTTATTTGACGAATATTATATGCAGCTTCATTTCTTATATCTTACTGGAAAAGATATTACGGAGCTTCGTTCCAAATTCATCAGTGACGCTGAAAGGATTTTAATGTTTAAAAATATGTCATCAGAGAATATGGAGAACGAAATAAAAAAAATGAATATAATATCTATTATTTGTGAACGCTTTAAAGAAGATTCTGTATCGTTATTTACAACAGTACAAGTGCGTATTATAAAACAAAATTAATATTACTCTTACTCTCTGCCAAATATTAAAAATAATATGTAATTATGTAATTTTCCTGTTATATTGTAATTTTTACATCAGCATTATTTTTTCTCATGTAACTTTACATGAAAACGGTACGATTCACATGAACGCGTTATAATTCCACCTCTCAGCGAGGGCTTATGCTATTACCACTGCTGCGTGATGTGATTGCACATAACTTTTTTTACAGTGTAGTAATCCAGTGCAATCCAGCTCGGCAGTTTTTTTATTGAACAATGTTATCTTCTTTCATACATACTATAAGAAAGTAAAATGCATATTCCTAACTTTAGTTTTATTATTGCGCACATAATTGCTGTATTGAATCTAACATAATCGTCTCAATTTTAAGGTTCTGTGATATAATATATCTGTTTTACTCTTTACATTGTTTTAGAAATTTGATGTCTTCTCTTCAGTTATTGCTGATGAAAAGTTCATTACAAGAAGATTGCAGCTTGCAGCAGTCAAGAAGTACATTGCAGAGTGCAATATTTTATACTACTAGTCATACATCTTTAGGAGTTGGAGGGGTCCTAAGCCCGGAAAAGAGAAGGTGCGTTTCGTCCCGGGTTACCATCTGAACTCATCAGTAAGGCGTGATGGTAACCCTGCCTTAGACGCGCAAGGTGGTCGGTAAGGATGTCTGTGGAGAGAATGAAACCGCGTTATATAGGAATCAAGTGTGATTCGGTGCACTTGCGGGTAAGGCGAGAGGCATGTCGAACCCTGGTGGTGAGCGCGACAACTGCGCGACGCCACAGGAGTCCCCCCCAGTGACCGAGTCGGGACGACGACGGAGGTCACGATGTAGGGTGAGAATGCCGGAAGGACGGTAGCTCGGACTGACACACGAGACTCCGACCCCCACAGCTGTGGCGGAACGAGCCTGGGCTGATATGGCCGTGGCTAAGGGCGAGCCGAGGTAGTGGAGAGGTCGAGGAGTCGATGGAGTTGACGCTGCTTTGAACTCTGCGAAGCCGAGGTCGAAGTGAAACCTGATGTGCGAGAGCGAGAGGACCGAGGTCGAGCTTGTCGCTTGAGACCTGGTGAGCGGAGAGAGAGAGATGTGTGAGTGTGTGTCAGGATGTTGTTTTCGTGTTCATATCACGTCGGGGTCACCACTTTAGGAGTTGGAGGGGTCCTAAGCCCGGAAAAGAGAAGGTGCGTTTCGTCCCGGGTTACCATCTGAACTCATCAGTAAGGCGTGATGGTAACCCTGCCTTAGACGCGCAAGGTGGTCGGTAAGGATGTCTGTGGAGAGAATGAAACCGCGTTATATAGGAATCAAGTGTGATTCGGTGCACTTGCGGGTAAGGCGAGAGGCATGTCGAACCCTGGTGGTGAGCGCGACAACTGCGCGACGCCACACATCTATAAGGTAACAGATCTTTCTTAAGGTTGAAGTGTAAAAGTTATTAGTTATATATTTAATTCTAAAAATAGATTAGACGGTACAAATGTAGTTTGAAAGTATATTTCATGCAAATATAAAAAAAATACGTCTTGAGATTGCTCAAGATATTTCTTACTGAAGCACTATGAGCATTAAATTTGACTTTAAATTTTGCATTAGGAATATAATTTATGTAAACTTCAAAACAACAAAAAAAATGTCTGGATTAGCCAAGACAGTTTGTTAGTTGTAACCGTATATTCCAGCGAACTTATATATAATCGCATATTCTGATTTGTTGATAAGAGCAGTGTACATTATATTATATATGTACTCCCATCTGCGATACTGCATATTTAGATTAAATCCTCTTACGATCTGAGTCTATTGAGTCGGATGTACAAATATATAGCAAAATCATAAACTAGGTTGTACGTATCTGATTGGCCATTTTTTTCCAGATAAATAATTTATACAATTCTTGATATATAAAGTGATTTAAATAATCAAAAATACGTCATTACATTGTTGCAAAGTAGGTTGTTTTTTGAAAGTGAGTTTAGCAGTTTGGTCTTGTAAAGTACAAAAAAATGATAAATTATTTGAATTCTAAAATTATGCAATAAACAATATCTCAATGATTAAAAGTTGATTGATAACTGTTAGTAATTTGATTGTACAATGGATGTGTCTGATGTAGAAAGTTTACCAGATACTGTTATAATCACTAGTAGTGACAGTGAAGATGAAAATTTAGAATAATATAATTACAATTGTGAGTATTAGATATGAATTTTTTAATTATGTATGAATTTATATAGTTTTTAAAAAAAGCGTTTCGTACATTTTCCATTTTATTTTGTGCAATTTTTAATAAGGCACTAAACATTAGTTTTTAGTAAGAAACTTACCTGCACCAGAGTACTGGAGCAATTTCAACGAGTTGCTAAACTCTTTTATTAATAAACTATAAAAATTATGTTAATATTTCTAGATTGTCGTTTATAGTGCATCATCATAGGTAGTGGCAATTTCTAAAAATAATAAGTACTAAGAAAGCTTCCAAACAATATTAATTTTAAAAGAAGCCAAAAGTTTTCGTATGTGTATTTGCGGTATATATGTGTTATCAATATAGACGCTACATCCTACCGTATAAATTTCATAAGTATTCTTTTTTTAAAACATTTTTGAAGCAAACTCTTGATTGAAAAAATGTCCAGGGTCACGTGAAACATCAATTTTTTTATAAATGTACGTATAATTCTTATGTTTTTTCCAGTACATATGAGTGGTAGGTTATAACCCTTCATTCTACCATAAAAAATTCAACATTTTTATTTTTAACATTATTACATTTTTAACATTTACAAAAAAGTTCTTTATAACAAAAAATTGACTGCTTCATTCAATAATAATTTTAAAAAATCATAAAAATGAAAATGTTATCAAAAAAGGACTCCAAAAGATGAATCACTATTTTACGGTAGACGTGTTGATTAAAAGTATGAGTACAATATCAGAAAAGTCGAAGTCAGCGAGCAATAAGGACTCTAGTACCCCTTCAAGTAAACGTTTGTCTACACGTATTGGAGATTTCAAATAAAGGTATCTTTGTTGCAGGAAAGAGACACCATAGATGAAGAGAAATTAATTAAAATTGTTAATAATGACAAAACCTTGAAAAATTAAGAAATATGGAACATAATAATAGTAATTTAAATTGCACCAAATCCGATGATCATATAAACAGAATAAAGAATAATAATCAAAGAAAGAAATGTTTCCTCATCCTCATCCATTAAAACAGAGAACACGGGCAGAAACGAACTTCGTAAAAAGAAAAAAGAACTTGGAAGAAGTAAAAAATCAAAAAAGATAAAAGATAGTTGTTTGAATTCCAGCAATTAAGAGGACGATACAAAAACTGAAAAAAATAACCGAAACAAACACAATATCGCTTCAGCTACTGATACAGAAAACAAGTCAAGCAACGATTGTCTTGATAAAAAGAAGAAAAATAAGACTAGACTAAGTAAAAAAAGAAAATTGATGACGAACGAATCCAATGTCGAGTCAGAAGCAGAGAATACATTAAAAAACATACAAAATATTATTAATATTATTTGATATATGATACTGCTGACTGTCGATGCTAATACAGTAACTTTTTTTCAAGGAGCTCTCCGCTTCTATATATACAAGAAAGTCTCAAAAAATGAAAATGTTATCAAAAAAGGACTCCAAAAGATGAATCACTATTTTGCGGAAGGTATCAATATAAATATTTAAAAAATAAAAAGTAAAACTAAAAATCCATTTTTAAGTTAAAATAAATAAAAACGCTTATTACTATAATTGTTATAATTGTTGTATGTATGCTTATGAAATAGGCATATATTTAGTGATTTAAAATAAAGACTTATGTTTTCTATATCTCATTAATATCATGTCTTACTGTTAAGTACCCCTTTGTACAACCATGTAGGAAAAATAACTTTATAAAAAAGACCTAAATTTACTGTAAACAAAAGTAACATTGGAAAATTCACTTACATTTTGTTGAAAATACATCTGATTTTGGAAAAAAACACACTTAAATTTTTCAACGACCATCTGCATTTTCAAAAAACCAGCTGGAATTGCAAAAATGATCTGGTTTTTAAGAAAACCACCTACATTTGAAAAAAAATCTTGGTTTCTAATAAAAAATCATGAACTGCACCCTTTATTTTAATTGTTAAATTAAAATAAAGGGTGCAGTTCAAATGAAATCCATTTGAAAACTATATCAATCCAGCTGGATATCCACTGGGAAAACCATGTGGTTAAAATAATATTTTTTCGAGTTTCAAAGGTGTTGTGTCCCCTTAAGCAAAAATAAAATTGAAATTTATAAATTACATTTAAATAAATATTTTTATGGAAATCTATCAATAAAAAAAGCATTTTAGTATATATACAAAAGTATTATTAAAATGTGCTTTTACGACAATTTTAAATGGGTGATTTTCTACCAGGGATTAAGTACTTTCCAAATACTTCTTAATATTGTAAACGTTACAAATAAATTAATAATAATAATAATAATAATAATAATAATAATAATAATAATAATAATAATAATAATAATAATAATAATAATAATAATAATAATAATAATAATAATAATAATAATAATAATAATAATAATAATAATAATAATAATAATAATAATAATAATAATTCTTTATTGTTTTATACATTCGTATTTACAATACTTTCTAACATATATACATGTGCATGTGCATAATACGCTTTTTCATTCTTTTTTTTCTCTTTTTTTTCTCTTCTCTCTCTTGCTACTCTTCCTTCTTCCTCCTTTCCTCTCTCTCCTGTTCTTCACTCTTCTCTTCCTCTCTTACCCTTTTTATCCTTCCCTCCTCCTCCTTCCACTCGTACAGGATCCCGTCCACTCTCACCTTAAAATCCCCATTTCTCAGCAGCTCCCCATTCTTTTTTGCTTCCTCTCTTCTTCTCTCTCTTATCCCCATAGCTTCCTTCTTTGCCCTTCTCTCTTCCCAACTCATCCACTGCTCCATTCTCACCTTTCCCCCTTCATTAATTTCCTCTCTCTTCTTCCAAGCATCCTCCATTTCCTCTCCTGCCGCAAAAATGATTTTTTTGTATCCTGTTTCGAGGTCTCCTCCAGCTCCCAACTCATTCCTTCTAAAATCTCGTCCAACCAGTCCTGCAGTACCTTCTTCTCATCCCAGTTTGTCCCTTTGTGAATGATCACTCCTCTCTCTCCTACTTTGCTCCTTCCTCCCTCCGTCCTCTTTCTTTTCTTGGCGTTCACTATCCTAACCTCACTTTTCACTTTAGCCCTTTCTCTTTCTATACCTTTTCTCTCCTCTCTCCTTGCTTTTCCTTCTAGTCTTTCTACCAGTCCCTTCATTTCCTTGACTGCTCTCTGAATTTTCTCCCTCTTTCTTCTTTCCTCTCTGTTTTCCTTTTAGAATTTCCACATCACCTTCCATATCCGTCATTTTCCTCTCCGCCGCTTCTCTTCTCTCTCTCTCCAATTGAAACTTCACCCTCCACTCCTGTCATCTCCTCTTTCATGTCCCGCATCTCTCTCTCCACTCTTCTCTCATGCTGCGACATTTCTCCCTCCTGCTTTTTGTCGCCTTTAGTTTTTTTATCTTCGCTTTATCTTTGTTAGCTTTGCACGCTCTCTCTCTCCCTATTATAACCTGACTGCTCTCCTCACCATGTTCTTTATTCTTGCGACCTTTCTTTATTTTTCCTCTTCCATATAGTGCTATAAAGCTTTCCCACTTGCGTTCTTCTCCCTCCGACTACTTCCTGCCACTTTTTTCCCTCTATCTTCGTCTCCATACATTCTTCGAATACGTGTTTAAGCGTCTCCTCCTCTCTCCCGCACAGCCTGCATACCCTTTCTTCTTCCTTCTTCTTGTAATTGTTCCCTCTTGTCTCACACTCTAGTCTGAACCTTGCCGTAACGCTGAGCGCCCCTCTTCTGTGTTCTCCCACTTCCAGCAGGTACTCTGGTATTTCTCCCGGCTCCATCATTACCTCCCTTATCTCACCCGCATACTTTGACTCATTTATTTCCTCTCTCCACTTCTGCCATTGTGTGTCCTTGTTTATCCTTTCTATTTCTTCCTCCACTCCCTCTTCCTCCTCCATTCTTCTTGTATATTCCGCCACAGATATCCCGCACTTCTCCAGTTCCATTCTCGTCACGTCCTTCCCTCTTCCCTTCCATTCTCCCCTTTCTCCCTCTTTCTTCAGCAGCCTCCAGCATTCTCTAGTAACGTATTTTCTTTTGCCCTCCTCAGTTTCCTTTCAAACCTAACTGCCCTTTTCCTTGTCCTTGTCTCTAGTTTAAACCTTTTCGTCTCCCAGTGAATCACATGTGCCGGCGTGGTCCTATCTAGGTGCAGCACCCATTTGATATACCTTCTCTGTATCTTCTCTAGTTCCTCCTGCCCTTTCCAACCCCATATCTCCGCCCTATATTCTATTACACTCTGCACTGGAGCGTCGAAAAGCTTCATCCTCATCTTCTAACTATCCTTAAACGCTGCCTCTCCTAGGCCCCACAGAGAACTTATCAGCGCATTTGCCCTCCCTTTCACTTCCTTCACCTGTTCTTCCTCTTTCCCGTTTTCTTTCATCGTGTATCCCAAGTATTGAAATGTTTTCACCACCTCTATCTCCTTTCCATCCCATTCAAATTTCTCTTCCCTCTTCCTTCTTCCTCCGTTTCTGAAAATCATAATCTTCGTTTTCTCTGTGTTCAGCTCCAATCCCTTTCTCTTGATGAATTGTTTTGTTTCAACCCGCTCGCGTTTGTTGTGAGCAGTACTACATCATCTGCATATGAGATTGACCATACTTTCCTTCTCCCTACTATTATTCCTCCTTCTTGCACCTTTCCCATCTCTCCTTCCAAGTCTGTCATTGCCACGTTGAACAGCAGTGGACTTAGTGGGCATCCCTGTCTCACTCCCTTCTGTGTCTCAAAACTGCCTACATTCCTTTCCCCTATCCTTACTTCACATTCCGTCTTCTCGTAAATGTTCTTTACCCTTTTCCTTATCCTTCTGGTCACACCCAGCTTCCTCATCATTCTCCACACTTCTTCCCTGTTTACTTTGTCAAAGGCTGCTTTCATGTCCGCGAAGCACGCGTACACTTTCCCTCCTTTCTTCCTTAGCTCCTGCTCTACTGCCTTGCTCACCACATATATAGCATCCGTTATACCTCTCCCTCTTCTAAATCCCATCTGCGTATCACTTAACTTTTCCTCTTCTTCCAGTTTCTTCTCCAATCTTCCCTTTATCAGTTCCGCATATATTTTGTATCCTGTCTCCATTAGTGTGATTCCTCTATAGTTCTTACACTCCCCCTTATCTCCTTTTTTGTAGATTGGCGTGACCTTCCCTTTCCTCCACTCTTCTGGCAATCCTCCTCCTTTCCATATCTTTCTCAGTATCTCCGCTAATTCCTCCGCGATCCTTTCTCCGCCCTGCTTCCAAGCCTCATTCTGGATTTCATCTTCTCCTGGTGCTTTCTTTTCCTTTAGCTTCTTGATTATTTCTCTTACTTCCTCTACTTCTATCTCTCCCTCCTCTGCTTCCTCTTCACTCCCTGACTCTTCCACCATATCTCTCCCTCTCTCCTGCGTTTCTCTCTCTCCCAGTTGCCCTTTAAAAAACTCTATCCAACTCTTATCTTCTATCCCTTTATCTACCTGCTCCCTTTTGTCTTTCCTTCTCCTTTTCACCATTCTCCAGAATTTTTTTCCTGACCTGTCCTTTGCCTCCCTTAGCTCTTTCTTCAACCCTTCCTCCTTTTTTTCCTATACATGCTCCTTAAGTCTCTTTTCGCCTGCGTGAACCTGTCTTTTCCCCACCTCTTTATCCCTTTTTTTGCCTTTTTCATTTCTGCCCTCTTCTTCCTGCAATCCTCATCCCACCATCTGCTGTCGTCTCTCCTTTTTCTTCTCCCCCTCTTTGTTTGGATCGCGTTTCTTATTTTAATCTTTAATTCCCTCCATGTTTTTGCTTGCCCCCCTTTAGCTAGCCAGCCTCTATACTCCCTGATGGCCTCCTCTGTCCACACCGTTGTTTTCATTTCCTCTTCAAACCCTTCTGAATTTCTCCCTGTCTCTAATTCCAATTCTAATGCTCCATGGTCTGACTCCATTCTATCTTCTACCTTCAGTGACTTTACCTTTCTCCTGCCTTCCTCATTTACTATCCCGTAGTCTATTACCGAACATCCCATTCCCCCCACGTACGTAAGTTCCCCTTCTGTACTTCCATTTAGGATTGATAGCCCCCACTCTTTTAGCCTATCTAGCAGCTCTTCCCCTTCTTTGTTCACTACTCTATCCTTTGACTCCTTTATCTTATCTTATCTTATCTTATCATTTATCTCTTTTCCTCCACTCCCTTTTCATCTAAAATACCCCCCTCATACCCTGTTCTCGCGTTTAAATCTCCACACCAGAGTATTTTTTCCCCTCCCGCTCTTTCTACCATCTCTTCTATTTCTTCATAGTTCTTGTCCTTCTCCTCCCTCATATATGTTGAACCTATCCACCACTTTTCCCCTTTATACTATATTTGCCACCTATGACTTCTCCTGATCTTCCTCTCAACCATTCAACTTTGTCCTCTTTCTTATCTTTCCTAACTGCCATTATCATTCCTCCCTTTAATCTCCCTCTACTCCCCCCTTTTTCGCCTCTCTTACCTCTGTCTCGAAGCCCTTCAGTCTCTTCCTTATTTTTTCCTCCCCACCGCTCTCTACCCACGTCTCCTGTAGGCATATGACGTCAAATCCTAATATGTATCTCCATCCTTCCTCTTCTATTCCTTTCAGTCCTACAACATTCCAGCACAACACCTTCAGACTCTCCTTTCTTTTCCCTTTTCCCCTTTCTTCGCTTTTCTCCTTCTCACCGCCATCTTGCCTCCCCTTCTCAAAAAAGCCTATCCTCTCTTTCGTTCCAGAAGTACGTTGTGTCTCCTACCGTTAACTTGTTTCTTCCTACTTTCACTGGCTTTCCTTCGCTTCTCCATTCTCTTGCGAGCCCGTTCAACCTTTCTCTGTTTCTCCTCTCCCGCCACGTCAAATCATGATCGATGAAGCAGTCCGTCCCTTTCAGCTTGCTCTATTCCTCCATAATCTTCTCTTTCCTCTCTATTTTCACATTCCACTCCTATTTTGCTCTTGGCTTTTCCTCTGATGACCCACGTCCTTTTCACCTTTACCGAGATCCCCAGCTTCTCACCTAACCATTCTTCCACCTTAGCTTTGTCCCATTTTCCTTCTATTAGCCCTGATACCACCACATTGTTCCTCCTTTCTCTCTCCCCTTCCTCAATTCTCCATTCTAACTCCTTCAGTTGCTTCTTCTCTTTCTCCATTTCCTCTATCCCCTTTTCCCCTCTCTGATCTCCTCTTTCTGTCTGCCTAGGTTTTGACTCTTCCTCCATTTTTTTTATCTTATCCTCCATTTTCCTTTCTCGCTCTTCCCTCTTTCTTCTTCTCCTCTCCCTCTTCTCCTCCTGCACTAGGCTTCTCACCTCCTCTAGCTTCTTATTCATCCTTTCTTCCGTTTCTAGCCATTTTCTTTCCCATTCTGCCCTGTCCTTTCTCCTTTCCTCCTTCTCTTCCTCCAGGGTCTTCAGGATCCTTTCCAGCGTTCCTTGGAATTTCTCCATCTCCCCCTCGTCCTCCCCTTCCTTTCCCTCCTCCCTCTTTGGCGGGATTCTCCCCGTCAATCCGCTCCTTTCTAACGTGTCTCTCTTCCTCTTGCTTCTTTTCTCTCTCTCTTCTTGTCCTCTTTCTCCTCCGGTGACCTTTCTTTCCTTTTTTCCCTCTCCGTTTTGTCTATTTTGAAGCTCTCTGGGAGCACCAGCTGCCTTTGCGCTTCCCCCTTCCCTCCGCTTCCCTTTCTTCTTCCTTTCCCTGTCTTCGGCGTGCTTTCCCACCTGCCCGTTTGTATCTCTCTCTCCGGCTCCCGTTCCAATCCGCGCGGGGTCTTAAATTCCTGTTCCTCTTTCTTCCTCTTTTCCTGATTCCCTATAGTCTCCTCTGCTGTCTCTTCTTCTCTATAGTTCATGGCCAGCGGTTTTGCCGCTCTCTCCTCTATCTCCGTCCTTTTCTACCTTTCCTAACCTCCTCCTTGCACTTTCTCCTTCTCTCCCTTCTCTCCCTTCTCCCTTTCTCGCCCTTTCCTTTCCTATTATCATATTTTGCTCACCTTTCTCTCCTCTTTCACTCTGTATTCCTCTTTCTATTTTTACCCTTCTTATTAAAAAGAAAAACTGCGTATTATGCACACCCCCTTACTACGCGTCTGACACTGCCAATGGCCCCATCGGACTCCTATCTCGATGAAAAACTATGTGGTTATAATAATATTATAATAATATAATCGTATAGAAAACGGGTGAAAATGAAGGATCGCCTGTAAAGTGGTTTATTAGAGAGTTAAAAGCAATCAGTGAAAATATCAACCAACTTTATAAGAATCTGAAGCCAATGAGACTTACAGATTTAGAAGAATTATCATTCCAGCGAGCATCTATCTGTCACATATGTCGAAAGCCTTTTCGTAATGAAGAGATGATTGTACGAGATCTTTGTCATCTTACAGGACGGTATGTATTAGATTTAAAGAAAAAACTAATGGAAATTATATTTTCTAATATATTTTTTTGATTATAAATTCAGAGGTGCAGCTCATAATTCATGCAATTTGAATTATACAGACTCGAGATTTTATACCAGTTGTATTTTATAATCTCAATTATGATACACATTTCATTTTAAAAGTGATTGCAACTTCAACCGTTTTAGCCGAAAGAGTAACTCTCATACCACACAACAAGGAAAAATATATTTCTTTCACAAAATATATAGACAAGTGTGAAATAAACTTTAGGTTTATAGATTCATGGCGTTTTTGCCCTCATCATTAGACGAACTATCTTCTTATTTAGAAAATGTGCCTATAGCAGTTAAGGAATTTCGAGCAGATGGATACACTAACGAACAGATTAATCTTCTCAGACAAAAAGGCATATTTCCATATGATTTTGTGGATAGCTTAGAAAAGCTCACGTTTCCAAGTTTACCCGATAATCATGAGTTTTACAATAAACTCAATGAATCACATATTTCCGATGAAGATTATATGCATGCCCGGAATACATTCAATGTACAAACGATGGAAAGGTATTCAGATATTTATTTAAATGCAGACGTATTATTACTAGCTGATATATTCGAAAGTTTTCGAGAGACGTCTATTCAAGCATATGGTTTGTGTCCAAATCATTTTTATACAACACCAGGATTAACATTTTCAGCAGCTCTCAAAATGACCAAGGTAGAATTAGAGCTTTTAACTAATATAGACATACTAATGTTTATTGAATCTGGCATTCGAGGAGAAATCTGCCAATGCTGCAATCAATGCGCCAAGTCTAATAATCCATATATGGGGTTGTAATATAAGAAACAAGAAAAGAGCAAGACTCTTATGTATTATGACATTAACAATCTCTATGGATGGGCAATGGTTCAGCACTTGTCCGTTGCAAAATTTAAATGGATTGATTACGAGTCAAATTCCAACTTTTACAATGCAGCATCCGATTCGGACGTGGGATATAACTTAGAGTATCCTGAAGAAATATATGATGAACATCGAGATTTACCTTTTTGCGCTGAGCATCGTACACCGCCAGGATCGAAGCAGAAAAAGCTTCCAACAACTTTAGATGATAAACATAGGTATGTCATTCATTATCGAGCACTATAACAAGCATTAGACAATGGACTTTGATTAAAAAAAAGAACAGATGGCGCAAACTTTACATGAAGTAGAGGGGGAAAACAACGTGGAGAGGGAAATCGATGTAGAGAGGGAAAACGAACCAGCCAATGCCAGCATTCCAGCAAGAGTGGGGAGGGCATTCGAACGAGCCAATGATTACAGCCCAGCAGGAGTGGGAGAGACTAATGACGTGTGATATACTGCAGGAGGCTATGGAAAGGGCAGACATCGTGGAAGGGAATCTGCTATATGAAGCCTACCAACCTAGTAGAAAAAAAGCAAAACTCCGAGACACTTAAAGTAAGTTTACACTTAAATTTATACATCACCAAAAAACTTGTACGAAAATTTTCATTTACTTATGTTACTTTTTCCTCTTTTTCTAGAATGGATCTATCAGCACTTAACAAGATTGCTGAAAGCAGCCAAGAAAGAAGCTTACGAAGTTGGAAAAAAATCATCATACATGATCACGGCACTGAAAGAGGTTAAAACGAAATACCGTCGTAAGATCGTTGCTGAAATGGACTCGAGCTTCCAAGTCTTTTTACCAGAGAAAATCTCATCAGCCATGTTGCAGAACGAAGAGTTCTTCAACGAGCTCTGCGAATCAGCAAAGAAGTTAACTTTATTTCCCACATATCTCGGTGGGAATTCTTTCAAATTTGAAAATTGAATGTAGAAAATAAATAAAAACTATTTAACAAACACACGTTTCCCACTTTTTTTCAAAACCTTTTCTACCAAATAGACTTCTAGATACTTAGTTTTGTGAAATTCCATCTGATAAAAGCCACCAGCGATGGGTTTATCATAATAATATTTGAGATGATAAGTTACTGGAGTAGTTTTGACTATACGTGTTATTGTAAAAATTTCTGTAGACCATTTTGGTGTATAACCTTTTCAAAAACTTGTTTCAGCCTACTTATGCGCACTTTGTCTCCAACTTTCAATTTTGGCTTTTCCCGTTTTACTGAGAATCGGTTTTGATTCAAAACCGTTCCAGGAACTTGCTTTCGTTCGCCTCCGAGACATTTTTTGGCTCGTTGCCTATTGTTCGATGTTTTCTTGAATTGTAGTCTTCGAGCAAGTTGGGAAGAATATCTGTCCAGTTATAATTTCCTTGTTTACTGAACTCTATCCATATTGCATTTTTTCATGTCCTATTGAAGCGTTCGCATATGCTTGCATGAAGATTGCTGTGTGCCGAATACAGATTTATCTTGTTCTTTTTCATGAAGGATTACAAATCGGAATTGTAAAATTCTTTTCCCTGGTCTGTATGTAGATGGGAAGGTGTTCGTCATTGTTTCGATATTGTCTGCATAGCTCGAGTAACATTTTTACCACTCTTTGATAGAATTGGCACAGCCCATGCATACTTTGAAAATATATCTATGACTGTGAGTATGTAATTGTAACTTTTGTTCTCATCAGAATAAGGTATCATTTCGACAAGATAGGCTTGCCACGTTTCGTCGATACCACGAATGCCGTATTTTCTTCGTTTGTATCTTCGACGTGCCGGTTTGTGCAACTCTTGAGCTACTACCTTTCGTTTCATAGTAATCTGTTGCGACGTTCAATTGCTTATTTAGTTCATCAGTCATATATTCAATAGCGTGGCAATTAAGTTGAGTTACATCATGAAGATATTTCAGTTTCACATCCACTCTGATTGAACTTACAAAGTCGTTTATTTTCTAAATCGAAATTGTCATCTAATGTAAAATTGAAACCAATGCCGAGAGGACCGCGACTTGCTTGCGAACCCTCGAGTTTTCTTCCAAACACATCGAGACTCATTTTGCTACTGATATAATAAGGTGAATGACAGCGTTAATATACATGTCCAGCCTCACGCAACTCCTCAATAATTGAAAGAATTTCATTATTATGATTATTGTTTCCAGCAGTTCGTTCAGCAGTGAGTAATCATAGTCGTTCAACAAGTTCATTCGGATCGTCCCAGTAAACTAGGTCTATAGATGAATCTGACTTTGCTATTTTATATTCAGGCAAGAGTCCTGCTCCAGTAGTAGATTTGTTTTTTTTTATTTTTACAAAAACTGCAAAACATTGGCTCGATGATTGATTGATATTTTCTGCTATTTGAAACGCGAAGATCTTCATCTTTACTATGTCTTTTTCCGTGAGCATTCGTCGCCTCCAGAATAAATAAAATATTATCATCGGACTGTCTTTTGAACAACAATTCCATTAATCTATCACTTTTAGGATAGCTGACATTTCTTACTCGTATTGAGTTATCATCAAATTGTATTTCCGAATCACTAATCATGTACACTCCATTGACTTGACGTACACCGTATATATTGTCGATTCGACTACGACTTTCATTGAGCATTGCCAAAAAGTCAGTTGTTGTTGTTTCATCACCGTAATGTGCAGATTTAAATGTTGAATTAATTATTGTATCATTCGTTAAAGAAGCACTATCATCTTCGTCCTTGTAAGCACCATCAATTTCTTGCTCATTCATCATCGAATTCAATGCATTTGATAGGTCAAATTTCAATCGTTTCTTCGATTTTTTGATGCTTGCATTAGAGATGATATTATACGATTCCTGCTGCTGCTGCTGTTGTACATCATTCATTTTTTAATTGACGAGTTTTTCAATGTATCTGCAACGACTTTTTCCACATCTTCTCTCTCTTGCTTGAGTAAAGAGCACTTTCTTTTAACTGCTTCCCGCGCTCTCAAGAGCTCGTTGAGAATATTTTTTTCTTTCTCAAAATCGGACATGATGATTACAAGTTGCACGCTGCAATCAAACTGTTAATACTGTCACTCACACATCCTTTTTTATTGCAAAAGAGTCGAATCCTTTTCTATATTTGCCATCATTCATCTCTCGTTCTTTGTCGACAACAATGAATCCATACTTGTCATTTTTCCAAGAGTTAGAACACAGGTTTCGAAACTCGTTGAAGGTTAAATCAGTATTTATGTGATCATCATAGATGTGCTTAAAATTCACATCATCTTGACGGTAAATTACTAAAAAATTTTAATTATCTCGAATGAGATGTTTTAGAATACGAGCATACGATTGACAAAGATAAAAAGTATCCACACTTTTGTGTCTCCTCATGCAGAAAAATGCCTTGACACTATCCTGCTTCTCAGGGGCTATATCATCGAAAATCATGACTGAATTTGGTAGAACTTCATCAGAAGATACTACAGACTCATGATCGCGAAATGGATGGTAAGTCACACCATCTATCGACTCCAACAACTTTTCGAGAAACTGATATTTCGGCTGATTCAACGATTTTGAGTACATATATACATTTTAAAATTTAAGACTATTGAGATGTATAATAAGAGATAATAAACTTTTAGTTTTTCCACAGTTGGATGGACCACAGAAGACAGCTCTTATAGTATCTGGCAATAACTCTCCATGGCGCTTCTTCTTCTTCTCTTTTCCAAAATCGAAATTTGCAACAGGGAGTTTGACGCTCTGCTCGATAAAATCCATGTTTTCATGTCAAAGTCAGAGATGCTATTAAGCTTGAAAATATAAACACATGCTTTTATCTCATACTTCAATAGTAAATCATAATTCGAATCGAGATTATCGTATAGAAAAGTAAAAAGCAGCAGCAGCAGTAGAAGAACGGTTATGGATTACTTGATAAAATGATCAATAACTTACCTTTTGAAATGCAAGTGCCTGGGTATCAATATTGCAATCCTGGCACTGACTTGAAAAAACAATTGAAAAGAGGTGATCCAGGAATCAATCCTCTTGATCAAGCGTGTAGACAATATGATATAGATTACTCTGATAAAAACAAGGATCGTAAAGTTGCCAATTTGAAGCTTGCTGAAAAAGCTTGGGAGCGTGCAAAAGCGAAACACGCCAGCCTCGGTAAGAAAACCACTGCCTACATGGTTGCTAATGCCATGAAAAGAAAAGCTAAAACTGGAATGGGGCTAAAATTTTGCAAATTAGTGACGGCAGCTAAAAAATCGATGAAACTCAATAAATCTTCTCGAAAGACTATACAATTTGCATTGAAAGGCGCACGACGGCGCACTCATACCGCTTTTCGCAGGGTTAAGCGCAACCGGTGCTCTAGCAGGTGGCGCTGCCGGTATTGTCAAAGCAGTAAACAGTGCTAAAGAAGCAGAAAAAAATTATGAATAAAGTAGGAGTCATAATAAAGTAACGGAGACCATTACTTTGGGCAAAGAACTCTATATCAAGCCATATAAAACTGGTATGGGATTATTTGTAAAACCATACAGCAGTAGTGGTCTTGCTTCTAGAAAAAAAAACTTCGATTTAACTTTGACCAATCACGCACTTACTGATTACGATCTCATAAAGTATGCTCGTATGCTAAAAATCCCTCATTTTCGAGGTATTTTCATGAGAAATAATCTACCTCAAAGCGGCCCATGGACAAACGAAAGTGCTATTGTCAACTTGGATGATTATGAAAACCAGGGCACTCATTGGGTGTGTTATAAAAAACATGGTGCAGAAGTGATCTATTTTGACAGTTTTGGCGATCTCAGACCTCCCAAAGATCTTATGTCATATTTCAACGTAAAAGAAGTAAAATACAAACTATATGAGATATCAGAAATTTGACACATATATCTGCGGTCATCTTTGTCTTCAATTTCTAAGTGGAAACCTATAAAAGAGCTGTATGCCTGTGAATATGCATCATTCCATTTTAAGCAGTCATAGAAGATAGTTTTACTCTAAGTCTTTCTGGAACAACTTCTGTTTTAGAAACACAATATTTTCCATCCATTAAATTATCTCAAGATAAAAACTTTGTTCTTGGATTAGTTGAACTTTTAACATTCAACTCAATTTCTAATGTAGACTTTTCGAATAATAAACTACATGTGAATGGAGATATTATTACTTTACCTACTGGCAGTTACGAAATTGAGGCTATAAATGAGTTTTTGCAAGCAACATTAAAGTCAAAAGGAATCGTCGAACTTGTAAACACGCGCGGTGAAATTCTTGAAAAGACGAGGCTTCCAGAGGGGGGTTGCTAAGCAACCGAATCCAATATGGCTACTCTTGCGCGCATAGGCTTTGCGGAACGGCGAGAGTGAGATAGAGATACGAAAAGACGCTGCGCCGCGCCACGAGTAGTGAACGCGGTATATACATATACATATAAATGTGCAAATCCTATCTTTTGAAGATTATATTCCGTACGCTTCAGTCTTTTGAGGATTATATCGTCTTTTGAGGATTTTCTATAGAGTCCATTAACCAAGAATTACTTCGGCTAACCAGATAACCCACGTGAGTTTTGGGGGTTGAAGGGTGCGAAGCACCCTTCAACACCCCAAAACTCACTTGGGTTATCCAAGCGGTTAACATAATGAGATTATAAACATCCTAATTTGGTACTGGGTTAGTTTGGTTATTTTTTAACACTCTCGAACTCTGAATGAAGACAGAATATGTCCTCAAAATGCGGGACTACTATATTTATATATAGTCGCGCACGCACATGTATATATATATATATATATATATATATATATATATATATATATATATATATATATATATATACATGTGCGTGCGCGACGCTATGCCGAATTAGTCATGCACTATACTCTTGCACATATGTATACGTGCTAAAGAACGGAGGGAGACAAAGAGCTCTCACCTCAAGCTGATTATAATAAAAGCCATGCTCGGTACGCTGATAAAGTATCGACATTGTTATACAGTCCGTTGCTGTAAGCAACACCAGTGTATGTAAGAAGGAGCAGCGCTTAAAGCGACCGCCCCTACCCCAGCCTATAAAAGTATATTTTTTTAAAAAATAAAAATACTGACCGATGTATTTTAATTAGCTCTATCCAAAAACATGGCCATACTAAACTGCTCCACCTTATATTTCTAATAAAAAATCAATAAAGATTTGGGAAAAAAAATTAATTATCTTGATTTTGATACTGCTATATCTTTTTAAATAAACAATATTTTAAACTGCTCCAAACTGCTCCAAACTGCTCTACATCCATATAATACTGCTCCATAGTAATTTTTATCGGCTCCGCTATAGTTAACTGCAAAATAAATAAAATTCATTTTGTCAGAAATGTGCTGACTGAAGCGCGTAGCGCGCAGGCGCGGCTCTGATTCATTGCCGGGATAAAGTTTGAATCAATTTTAAGGTGAACTATTAATTTATATGACAAGCAGGGGCGGCAAATTGTATGGAGGGTATGGAAGTTCTATACCCAGCTAGTCTATGGGTATGGATTTCCATATGCACAGCGGCGAAAAATTTCATGTGCGCAAAAAACATATTTTTAAATAAATACTAAATTACTTATAAACCTCAATAACCCATGTGTATATATTCAACAAACAAATTTTTTTAAATAAACTAACCCGTATTAAACATCAATACTCCCAGTGTGACTATTTGAAATACACTGATAGAAAGGAATACTTTCAATATCCCTTGTATACGAATGTACTAATCGTATAACTGTATAGAAACATATTTTTGAAATAATATGTTCATAAAATTTTAACGGTCGAGCAAATTCAGCAAAAAATCGCATGTGGCAAAGATACGCGTAAAAACGGCTGCTGAGCCTACGTTCGAGGAAATCCCGGGCGCATGACGCTACTGACTGGCGGGCAGTGGATAACAAATCTTTTAGGGAAAAATTAGTCATTCTGCAAAAACAAAAAAAAGAACAGAAAAATTTGAAACAGAAAGATACAAAAATCTAATAACTGTTCTCAAAGTACACAGAATGACATTCAAAATGCAAGTCCGGATGACAACAATGGTAGCTAACTAACACTGAAAGATATTATTTTGTATCTAAAAGAAAAACCAGAGTTACGCACTATTTTACCAGAAATAACAAAATTCATAAAATTGTTATTGACCATTCCTGGTTCCTCTTGCACCAACGAGCGCTCATTTTCAATGTTGAGACGATTAAAGTCATTATATCTTCGATCAACTATGCTTGAAAAAAGATTAAATAATATGACAATATTACATCTTTATTAAGATATCTTGGATAGTTTGGATATTAATGAGTTAATGAATAACTTCATAAGCAAATGCAATTCAAGAGCGCAAACTTTTGCAATAATAAATAGTAAATGAAATGTTTTAACTAAATATCTGTTAGTAATAAGATTAAAAATAAGACAAATGTGATCGTTTTAATTTTACGAGTAAAATTTATAATAAAATACAACTGAAGATGGTACTTACTGTGTTTATAGTTAGTTTACCTGAGTTTTTCTGAGCTTTTCATTACGGGGGGGGGGGGATTTAAAAAAATTCCACACCCTGTGAGAACCCGCAGTGCCGCCCCTGATGCGGCAAAAAGCTTTTTGTACGTTTCTCGCAGTATGTGACCCATATTCCGAAGCGCGACGGGACAACTTGTAAGCAAATCCACATAGCGTCGTTCGCATTGCTTCATTAATTAATCTTTCGCGCATCTGCTCATCCGGCGAGTTTCTCGAGATGCAGGAAAATCCAAAATTAGAGGAAGAAAAAAAACAAGGCTGTAGGGATTCCAGAAACGATTCGTATCCTGATCGAGATTCCCTGCTGATTCGCGCATGCTTGATATAGCGTCGCAATGAGCCGACTCATAATCAGCCCCTTACATAAGCTACACGCTGTTTTGTCTTTCTTCGAGAAAATAGTTCGTCGCTTGGTTTTACGCGTGTTCCCGTAAAGTTTACATTTGAATGAACGCCGAATCCAGGACTCCGAAAGTGACGTGTACACCTCCTGTTAGGATATCCCGGTGCTAAAGTGTTTTTATTTTTGGAGTGATTCGCGCGAATAATTAGATCAGGATCGCGATCTTCTCTAAGTTATAGAAATTTGAAGTAGAATAAATTTCATTTACTGTATTGATATTAGTAAACTTGAAAATATATACTTTTCGATGCAGCGTGTGTCAAGTTCCGCTTTACGTGTTATACGAATTTTCAGTCGCAGTTTACACATCCTGAATTAAAAAACAATATTTGATGCACGTGCAAAACATAACTCTCCCACTCGTTTGACTGGCGACCTTAGTATTATAAAACTACCATCGCTACCTTTTAGTATTATCAAAATACCATCGCTGTTTCTTAGATTATCACATATTATTTGACTGAAAATCTCCTTCTAATAGTTAATACAGTGGCACCTAAGGCAGAATCGAAAATAAAATAAGTTTTTAAACACCATTGGCATGTAATTTAAACTTTATCTCGGCAATGAATGAGAGCCGCGCCTGCGCGCTACGCGGTTCAGTCAGCTCATTTCTGACAAAATGAATTTTATTTATTTTGCAGTTAACTATAGCGGAGCCGATAAAAATTACTATGGAGCAGTATTATATGGATGTAGAGCAGTTTGGAGCAGTTTGGAGTTTTTGGATAGAGCTAATTAAAATACATCGGTCAATATTTTTATTTTTTTTTTAAATATACTTTTATAGGCTGGGGTAGGGGCGGTCTTAAAGCGTGCACAGACGCACTGGTCACGTGACCACACGTGATGACTGATACGCAGGAAATTTTAAATGTACAACGTACACCTGCACGTCTAGTGTAAGCCTGCCTGCGTGCCGTGCCGGTTACGGACGTCGCGTGGGTGCGGCTGCTGACGCGCAGGTGAACTCTGCTGAATAAATGATTTGAAGTTTAATTAATTATGTTTATGACGAATTAAATAAATTGAAGTTTAAACAAATCAAGATTAAATGATTGATTATGATCTTTTGTTAAAAAGAAAACTAATAATATTCACGTTCAATAGCTTGCATACAATGCAGCCTCTTAATGGGAAAATATTAAGTCTAAAATGAATATCTAATGAATATCTCTTGCTCAAGCTCTACGAAGGAGACGTCTGAGTCTTCGCGGCTCAGAAGACAGGTTCAAGATGGGTAACAAATATAAAAATATTAATTAATATTTACACGTTTCATGAAATAAATGGTCAATACATAATTGACACAAGAAAATAAGTAACACGATGTCTGTGTGGATATGTGAGAGGTTTACACGTTTTATGATTGACTAGGTACGCGCGCACGTACAAACGCTTAGTCAGCGTTACGTAAAGAAAAAAAACATGAGCCTCACACACAGATCCACCATCCCTGCCCTTGTGTCTCGTGGGTCTCAGACTGAAGGAGCCGTGCATTTGCACACATTCTGCAGAAAGAGACTAGGTTGATTAGGGAACCTTTATAGGTGCCTTGATCGACTGCAGGTTAGCCCGGAGCTTGTGCACAAAGTGTCGGGAACCTTGCACGGGCAACCTCTCAACCGCAGAGTGACTAATGTTTTTTTGGCTGTTCACAGATAAAAACATTTTCACGCTAAGGGAAACAGGACATCTCCTAAATACTTTACACGCCGCAAATGTAAATGTGGTAGGGTTGAGAGGTCCCGTAAGCCACGATGACGACGTAGAAAGGGCAGGTGCCACAACACGCATGAGAAACGTCAATGAAAGCATAAGGATGGACACTTTGTTAGAAATATTCAAATAAAATACAAAAACTCAGTTAAGTCTAACGAATAAGCTTAGAGAGACAAATAGGACCTTCTCTGAACTGACATCTTCAATTCGCAGCGAGATGAGCGGTCTTGCTCAGTCAATAGACTGACTGCAGATCAGGGAAACTGAAAAGCCAGCTCAAACAACAGAAAATCCTAAAGATCATGATGACAACGACTGGTGTCAAGGACGAGACATTTTCAACCAAGATACTACAAGACCTGCACTCCCAAGCTCATCCAAGCATAAGAATGCAGCCACGCACTCAGCTTTGGGAAACCCAGAATATTGAGTAATCTAAAGGTGTCTGGACCATATCTTTTACAAGGCAAAAGTAACGACCAGAAGTCCAAGGATTCCGCGTACACTCAGATGTTTGAGAAAGAAAAAGGAGTAACACGTAGAGTGTTCTCTGATGCTTCATCTACGCTCTTGCCTGACAACTATGGTAAAGATGACTTGGACTTGGATGACGAAACAACCGGCTGGGATTTACACGGAGCGAAATACAATCGACTCGTCTCACCATATAAAGACTGGCGTAAGGAAAATTACGAAACATTGGGTCCAGGTTATGAATTTGTAGATGATCTAAGTAATCCGAGATCTGGTAAAATACGTAAAGAACTAACATGCTTGAAGTTAACACAGACGCACTGATGATATTAAGAAATAACAAACAAATTGCAGGAAAACAAGTAATGTTTAGTGATACTAAAAAATGTAAAGACGCGTCAAATGAAAATAATAATGTTAAAATTGTAGTTGAAAGTAATGACAATAAAAATAATAAAAATCAATTGGCTAAATCAGTAAAAGAAGTACCGCAGGTTAAAGATACAATGGATTTATGGCACATCAGGTTAGGTCACACGTCCTTAAATAAGGTTAAAACCTTGAAAACATTGTACCCGAATATTAAAGAATTCAGAGAAATTGACCATGGTAAATGTCTAAAAGACTGCGAAGTATGTAAAATTGCGAAAATGAATCGGCCGAAATTCGACAATAATCGAGTAATGTCAACTAAACCTTTACAAAGGGTAACCGCAGATATAATGGGACCCAGCGACACATCCAAAGGGATGCAGATTTATACTTGTGCTAATAGACAACTATTCACGTTTCGCAATGGCATACCCAGTAGAACACAAGTCAGACGCAGCAAATTGTATCGATGATTTCGTAATAAAATGTAGAAACACGTTTGGAAAAGATGAACAATTCTGCTATTTAGATTATGATCAAGGTACAGAATTTACCAGCAGCAAGACAAAGGAGGTGTTAGAGAAATACGGAGCAGAGCTCAGAACAGTAAGTCCTCACACACCACAACTGAGTGGCATAACTGAACGGTATAATCAAACCATTCAGAAGATTACGAGGGCATTGCTCAGAACTGTAAGTCCTCACACACCACAACTGAGTGGCATAACTGAACGGTATAATCAAACCATTCAGAAGATTACGAGGACATTGATGTTCGATTCAAGATTGCCACCAAATGCTTGGGATTTAGCGCTCAAAACGGCAGTACTCCTATACAATCTAACGCCACACAAGTCCATAAATTCCAAGTCTCCGCTGTTAATGCTGAATCCAGAACAAAGAGTACGTATAAATCAAATCAAAAGATTTGGTTGTATTGCATATACCAAAGTGCAAGGCAAACAGGAAACAAAGTTAGACAAGTTGTCAAACAGAACAGTGTTAGTAGGATTCACCGATACGGGCTACCTACTTCTATGTCTAGAAGACGGTAAAATCTACGAAAGTCGAAATGTGGAATTTATCGAAAACAGAGTCTTTGGTGATGTATTCAAGCCAAAGGATATTAAGAACTGAACGATGACAAATGATCCGATAAATGAAGAAACCTAGTTGACAGATTTCAAAGAAGATAAGATAGAACAGATTGAAGAAGCGCCGATACCCAAGAAAAGAGGACCACGAAAAATAAATCAGAATATGGCATGTTTGCACTATTGATAACAATAAATGGTGATCCTAAAAACTACCGAGAGGCAGTTACAGTATCCTATAAAACTACCATCGCTACCTTTTAGTATTATCAAAATACCATCGCTGTTTCTTAGATTATCACATATTATTTGACTGAAAATCTCCTTCTAATAGTTAATACAGTGGCACCTAAGGCAGAATCGAAAATAAAATAAGTTTTTAAACACCATTGGCATATAATTTAAACTTTATCTCGGCAATGAATGAGAGCCGCGCCTGCGCGCTACGCGCTTTCAGTACAGAATATCCTAGATTCAAGATGGGTATTGAAGCGTAAAAATAATGGTACCAAGTATCCAGACTACAAAGCAAGAATATTAATAAGAGGAATCAAAGACTCTAATCTGTATGATCTGTGTGAAATAAACACGACTATGAAGTGTGACAACTAGACGTAAAAGATGCCTTCTTACACAGTTCTATTAAAAGGGAAATATTCATGGAAATACCAGATGGTTTCGAAGATCATGAAAATCAAAGACAAACTAAAGTTTGTAAGTTGCGTAAATCTCTGTATGGTTTGAAGACGAGCCCAAAGAATTGGAATCTACACTTTACAGAATTTGCAAAGCAACTAGGCTTTGAAACGAATAACAGGGATTCATGCTTGTTTGTATATTCAAAAGGCAAAACATCTATTATAATGTTGCTCTATCTCGATGACATACTGCTAACAGTAATGACAAGAAACGAATGAATGACGTATAGCAAGAACTGAGTAAAAAGTTCGACATGAAATTCTTAGGGGAACCCAAAGAGTTTCTAGGGATAACAATCACTAGGAACAGGAAAGATAAGACGATCAACTTAGATTAAAACAAGTTTATAGCAAAAATGCAAACAAAATTTGGTTATGCACAAGCTAAAGGACAGTCAACTCCAATGATGACAAATCAAGTACTGAATAGACAAAGAAAACAGAGAGAAAATGAGTCGACAAATGAACAAATTGTAAATCAACGATAGTACAGAGAGATAGTAGGGTCTCTCATGTATTTGATAACAGGTACAAGGCAAGATTTGGCCTATGCAGTCAACGTACTGAGGAGACACCAACAAAATCCAACTCAAAACGAATGGAAAATGGTTTCGAGAGTATTTAAGTATATTGCCTATTCAAGGAATTGGCAATTAACATACAAAGGCCTGAATGAGGATATGGAAGCTTACTCGGACGCAAGCTTTGCTGACTGCAAAAACTCAATTACTACAAGTGGTTATGCAATCACACTGTATGGAGATACGATAGCATGCAGAACTCATAAGCAATCTTATGTAGCTTTGTCAACGTGTCAAGCTGAGTATGTAGCTCTAAGTGAATCATGCAGAGAATCGGTAGGAATATGTCTATCATTAAAGGTAATCCCAAAACTAGTAAGTTTTCCAGCCATCTTATGGTGCGATAATAACGCTGCGGTTGCGTGCACAAAGATGGATGGAAGTAATAAGCTAAGACATATGACAGAGGTGCACGAGGATTATGTTAAGCAATGTATAGAAAAGGGCTATGTAATAGTAAAGTGGATTAAGTCAGAGGAGCCAAGAGCCGACATTTTTACTAACGCTAGCGCCCTCCAAAACTTATCCCCACTCCGAGCTGCACTGCGGAGTTCGGCGGCGCTCTCCGCCCGCCGCGTCACTTCTCGCCTAGCTCTCGAGCCGACAGGTCACCTCTCACGACACACGTTATATATATACACGTTTTTCTAAGTTCCTGTTAAGAATAAATCACGCTCATGTTTACTATAAAACCTGCTATTTTCATTTACGGTTCCTTACTTTCCCGCGATTCGATATCCGCTATATATCAACATTTACAACTCAAGGGGAGTGTATATAAGCCAGAGAGAATCTCCAATCAGTCGACCGAAAAAAATCAAACCGTTAACACGGCAGAGCATTCAGTTCCTCAGAAGCCTAGGACTAAAAGTACGTTCAAAAAATACACGTCCATAATTCTCTGCTGCTTCCAGAAAACTGGACGAAATCCTAAGCATTTAATCGGGCGTCGTATTCAATGAGTCGATAGCGCACTATGAGCTTCATGCCTATCAACCATATTCAACAGTCAACTTTAATAACAGTGACGAAATACGTATTTCAATCCAACATCAAGATCTCTGTTTGTTACCTTCCCGCAGCTATATTCATATAGGCGGAAGATTGCAGCAAGCAGATGGATCAGCAGTGGCTAAAACTAATTTTGTCGACAATGGCATTTGTCATTTCTTTGATGAAATCTTATATGAAATTAATGGCATAGAAATTGATAAAAGTAAAAATGTCGACATGAACAGTCTCATGAAGTGATGGGCTTCATTCGACACAAATCAATTTTACGTGTTGGAAAATGCTGGCTGGTTTAGTAATAAAGATGACAACAATACCTTGACCGACGAACAAGGCAACTTTGATGTTTCTATACCACTGAGCATGATATTGGGATTTGCTGAAGACTATAACAAAAATTGTAGTTAATGTAAAACATGAACTCATTCTCACAAGATCAAAAACTGACGTAAATGCAATAATTCAGACCGGAAATATAGCTAATGGCGTTACTACTTATGAAGACTTTCGTGTAGTGAATGCAAAAATTGAATGGTTAATGCCATAGGCCATCGCATCTGACAAACAAAAAATTCAGATGTTGAACTTCATTGGTAAAGATAATCCAATTTCTTTGAGTTTCTGTTCCTGGGAGTTATTTGAATATACTCTACTGCCATAACCCAATAAAGATGTTTGGACATTAAAAACTTCAAAGCAATTGGAAAAACCTCGCTATGTAATTGTTGGACTACAAACCAACAAGAAGGGACAGAAAACTGAAAATGCTGGTCATTTTGATCATTGTCATATAAGTAATGCAAAACCTAAATCTTGACATGTCTAAGAAATAGTTTGCAGTCTTATAGACTTTCAAAAGTCCTACTATGGAAAAGAGCCTCACCCATTGCTCACAAGATATGAGTTTTTAAATTTCCAACCATTAATAGTTATCGACTGTTCTCGTCAAAACGAATCTCTTAAAAGCGCTCCTGTCGTTGTACGTCTTGATTTCGAGGCTGCGCAAGACTTTCCAGCTAACACTTCAGCCTACTGCTTGATCTTGCACGATCGTATCGTACAGTACAATCCTATCAGTGGAGATGTAAGATAACTCGCCTAGACATACTGAGCCTACAGTTTTTTTCTAATGATATTGTACAATGCTGCTAGTCTGTAAAAAACATTTTTCAAATGTGTACATTTTATAAGACTGTCTGTGCGTTACACAATGTAAAATTCATGAAGTAGTGAAAAAAAAACAAGGAATAAATATAAATGAAATAAAAATATACTCAGCATTATTTTAAAACTACTCCCTCACATTCCCGCCATCAGCAACCCATATCTCCCGAATCCGAGAGAGCGCGCAAGCGAGAGGTTGCTTCTTCTCCCACTATACCAGCGAGCCAAAGGGAAGGGAGACTCTCGAAAAGAGGGGGCCCTATGAGATCCGTGAAGTCCGAAAATAAGTTGCGCTTATCGCAATAAAAAAAAATCTTAGTAATTGAGGAAACGTTAGCAACGTTAACAATCGCAAGAAAAAAAATGCGGGTGCCTTAGTTTTTTCATAAAAAATCAAAAAGTATACAACTCGCAAAAAACGGCAATAATAACGATTTACGGAGCCTAAACGCATTAAGCGTGTATCCAATCGTTACCAATCGATTCCAATTTAATTGCGGGTTACAGAAATAATTGCGGTATTACGCAATTTGCAATAATCTTTTAATAATTGATTAAATTGCGTTTTTACTCATTTGCGCTCGAAATACAGACGTTTCACATTCCTCGTTCCAGCTGTTGAACCAATACTGCGCTTCTGCGCATGACCATAATTTTCAGTGGATCGCACTGTCGCGCACCGCGCGCTGGCCTACTGTTTGTTTTCATTGTTTGTAACCTCAAATTCATAAACGCAGAAGTTAAGTACTCAAGATATGTGTTGTTATTCGTCTCATGGATTAATGCTACAATACAAAAAATTAAAGGTGGCGTTCACTAGGATACAGAAAATAAAGGGAGTATTGTCAAATATATTAAAAATAATTTTCATTGGCTTCCTGGGGCTTTGGGTTCGTATATGGCTTTGCATTTTTTTCCAGCAATGGTGAAGAACAGTGTCTTCTACATTTCTAATGCTGTCAAGACAGTTCTCTAATTGGTCAGTGTAAGAATAAGGAGCAGCAAGATTTGATTTAAGGAAACGCTTTAAGAATCCCTTCCAGTGCCAGGGCCCAGTCGATAGCTCCAACAGTGATGCTAGCCATTCCAGAATTACAACCATATACATTCTTGATCCAGGTCAGAAGAGTAGGCCTCTCGCTGTTTTGAAGTAACATCTATACAATAAAACCACGCTTATTGTCGGACCAGCTGCTCAAGATACATCCAAGCACAAGGATCCGAAGAGCTCTAGGGTTACCAAGGACGAGTACTGCAAGGAAGAGTTGTACGATAAGTGTGTGCTGCTTGGTAACAATGAAAATGACATTCAGAATACGCTGAACGTAAAGAGGGAAAGCAAGGTCTACTCTTTCAAGGAACAGCTAGAAGAGTTGTAGCTGAGAGACGGCTTTATGAGAAATAGATTTATTCTGTCCATTTACTTTGAGGATATGCTGCTGTTTATTTTGCTGATTACGTAGCTTATAAAATATCTGGTAATATAATTTATTATATAGGCTCACATATTTTATTTATTATATAGGCTCACAGCAGGTATCGCCTACCCTGGTGAATCTGTTGTTCAACAAGCTGCTGTCTGTTCTCGCAACCTGCGCCACTTCTTACTACTTAAATGTCTTCTTAAGGCTTTATTGACTAGACATTTGGACAAACTCGTTGTTACAAGGTTGATCGCTGCGATTTCTGTCCATCGCAACAGGTATTTAGACAATTCATAGTAGTAAAACGTAAGAAATAAATTATTATCTTTTGACTGATTTTTCTTACGTGTACTAATAGGTTCACTAAATGTTCACTGTTACAGAGCATCTATGGTGTCACGCACTCTTTCTGTTGTATACTCATAATCATTTTGTTTTACAGATGCTTGCCATAACGAAGAATGCCCTTTTCTACACATTGATCCAAACGACGCAGACAACGCAGAAAATGTTACCGGAATACTGGATACCCCAAGACCTGAAGGCAATTCTGCTGAAGGACGGCGAGTCGTTTTCAGAAGAAGCGAGTAGTTTCAAGAAGCTGAAAGGCATCGATCGTCTGGAGCTGTCCCAGTGCCACTATCTTCAGTTTCTCAAGTTTGGCCTGTACCTCGAGGAGTTTCAGCAGAGCGTAGACTTTCGAAAGTTCAATCTTTACGGAGTAAATTTTTCTTGATGATTAGCGTTCGCTTTGTTTTTGAGTTCAGGTGTATAACCTATTTTTTTGCTTCGAAGGTTCTGCGAGGGTTACAGTCCACAGTACTCGTACAACATATACTTCAGGACGAACAACTATTCGATTCGATGTAGCCGCTACGCACTGGTTCTAATCAACTCCCACAAGATGACGTCCTACTTATTCCCAGCGAAAAGGTCCAGTCTCTTCGTCGAGAAACGAGAACGCGGAAATCGGATGAGTCTCGCCTTCGAAGTGATAGAGTAAATTACAAAAAAAAGTTTCAACTTCAAAACTACGTTCTTCAAAGGCAACAATGGTATAACGTGGCCATCTCGGACAATCCCGAGCAGAAGCAGGCGGGCCCTTCTAGCTCATTACATCCTGTACGGACCACCCGGTACCGTCGAAGAATCCCCTTTTCTACAATTATTCACATTCCTCAGCTTGATCAACTTTTCGATCTACTCCGTCACAAAAATCTGCCATCGAAGTGCCACACATTACAATATACAAGTATTTGCTGACCCTTTGCTGCTGGCTTGCCTCACAGTTTACCAGTACGTCTCGGGCATGATCAAACACATCAGGGATCGACTCGATGGAAAAAGCCTCAAGAACATACTCACAAAGCTGGGGATACGATTTCACAGGGTGATCTACGAACACTTGCAGCAGTTCCAGTTCAATTCGGCCGGTGCTATGTGCACTATCTGCGACATGAACGAGTATAGAACGTGCGTCAAGGAACTCGGCGTGCCCCTTGTCACGACACTTTTTGATACATTGCATGCATTGTGCAATCTATACTGCTCGTCAAGCCAGAAAATCTCAAGCAAGTGTGTTCCGGAGATCAACTTGTAAGAACGTCTATTTAAAAATATGTCCAAGAATAAAATTTCCAAATCAAATTTCTAAAAATTATTTTTCTTTTACAGGCTATACTGGACCGATCAATTCTTTCGACATTTATACAATTGAGGACAGATTACAAAACCCAAAAAGTAGGAAACTCTTTGAAAGGACTTGTTTACTGCTTTTGCATTATTTTTATGTCAATTCTTACCTTCTATTTTAGCCCAGGATTTGAGCAACCCGCTATTCAAGTTGTTGCTGCTTCCGGAACTGTAAAGATGTCTATTCGGTGACAAGTGGCAAATGAGGTATGGATTTTAATCACTGGATTTGAATTTTCAAAAAATTCTAATTTTATTTTTTTATTTTTAGAGTTTTGTCAACGCAACTATTAACTTATTCTACAGGAGTTCTGGAGTAGAAGATGACCAGAGACAGCTGTTATACAAAATATTTTTATAAAATTAATATATACACTTCGATTGCCAAACGCGATAGGACATTCAAACGTGTTAAACTCTTTTTTTTCTTAGAAATAAAATACTGTCTATCGTAGTTCACGATGTGTTAACTCTATTTGAACTGTAGATATTTTATGCTCTTGAGTTAATTAAACGATCAAGCCTCTGTAACAAAAGAAAAATTTAGTCGATTTTGTTAGTAAATAATAGTATATTTTAGAATATTATATTTGTTACCTCAGTATATACCTTTTTTCTGGTATAAAATAATAGAGCTGGTCTAACTTTAATATTAGTTCTTGAAGAGTGATGCGATATGATTGTACTTAGATTGTTTCTTTTTTCTCATTCCTTGTTTGGCAATCTGATATAGGCATAGTAATGTAGTAAACCTTTTTCACTACATGGAAAATCAAACGCTACAAGTCCTATTAATTTGTAATCTTCTTTGCATAACTTTAAATGAGTAGGAATATCCTTTAAATTACATTCCATATATTTGTGAACTTAAAAATTTGTCTACAATTCAATACATAAGTAGGTACTTATTTTAAAACTCAACGAAGCTTCACTTTTACCTTTGTAGCAACTTTTATTTTTTCTTGAATAATATTCTATCAAGTAATTTTGTAGTTCACTTATTAAATTATCGTCCATTTTAAAATTAATGTTTACAATTTGAGTGGTATAATTTTTAATATCAATGTAACTGCATGCACATTCACCTTTTCGTTCGATACTGTAATCTTTCTGCATAATTTGCTTTGAAATGTCTAATGTAGGTTTAATTCTTCTAATTTTATTGTTGTAGATTTTTGTATAACATCTTCTTCTACGTCAATACAAAACAAATGTTCGACAGAATATTTACATGTACTATTCTTTTTTGTGCAATTATAACAATTTATTGTTTTGGATACCAGATTATTCTCTATTATAATCGAAAAATCTTTCGAGGATAAATCGATAATTTCACGACGTTGCTATGTGCATATTCACGTATGTCGCATTTTAAACATTTAAATTGAAAAAATTATTGTCGATACATGTTAGTCCTCATAATCATCTATACTAAAATCTAATTCCGTTATTCGATTCTTCATCTAATTCGATTCTTTTTGCGATTCTGCGTCTGTTTCTGAATCTAAATCATGCTGCGTAGATGTAACAAATGAATTAAATCATGAAAAAGTAAATATGGTTAAAATAGAAAAGGGCATTCTTCGTTATGGCAAGTATCTGTAAAACAAAATGATTATGAGTATACAACAGAAAGAGTGCGTGACACCATAGATGCTCTGTAACAGTGAACATTTAGTGAACCTATTAGTACACGTAAGAAAAATCAGTCAAAAGATAATAATTTATTTCTTACGTTTTACTACTATGAATTGTCTAAATACCTGTTGCGATGGACAGAAACAGCAGCGATCAACCTTGTAACAAAGAGTTTGTCCAAATGTCTAGTCAATAAAGCCTTAAGAAGACATTTAAGTAGTAAGAAGTGGCGCAGGTTGCGAGAACAGACAGCAGCTTGTTGAACAACAGATTCACCAGGGTAGGCGATACCTGCTGTCAGCCTATATAATAAATAAAATATGTGAGCCTATATAATAAATTATATTACCAGATATTTTATAAGCTACGTAATCAGCAAAATAAACAGCAGCATATCCTCAAAGTAAATGGACAGAATAAATCTATTTCTCATAAAGCCGTCTCTCAGCTACAACTCTTCTAGCTGTTCCTTGAAAGAGTAGACCTTGCTTTCCCTCTTTACGTTCAGCGTATTCTGAATGTCATTTTCATTGTTACCAAGCAGCACACACTTATCGTACAACTCTTCCTTGCAGTACTCGTCCTTGGTAACCCTAGAGCTCTTCGGATCCTTGTGCTTGGATGTATCTTGAGCAGCTGGTCCGACAATAAGCGTGGTTTTATTGTATAGATGTTACTTCAAAACAGCGAGAGGCCTACTCTTCTGACCTGGATCAAGAATGTATATGGTTGTAATTCTGGAATGGCTAGCATCACTGTTGGAGCTATCGACTGGGCCCTGGCACTGGAAGGGATTCTTAAAGCGTTTCCTTAAATCAAATCTTGCTGCTCCTTATTCTTACACTGACCAATTAGAGAACTGTCTTGACAGCATTAGAAATGTAGAAGACACTGTTCTTCACCATTGCTGGAAAAAAATGCAAAGCCATATACGAACCCAAAGCCCCAGGAAGCCAATGAAAATTATTTTTAATATATTTGACAATACTCCCTTTATTTTCTGTATCCTAGTGATGCAGTATCCTATAGGGATATTGAATCACTCCAGGGTAGGTATCTTCCAGCTTATATGTCATCTATAGCTTTGTGGTTATGGAAGACAAACTTGTCGTGTGGATCATATGTTTTATGGGTTATGTTCCGATAAGGTAACATCAAGTAAATCCGGCAACAGCGTAATTTCTGTTACCGAGATTTGACGTCTCGAAACGGTCAGTAACGGTTGCTGACTACCGGAGCTGTGTTCCGCAACCCAAAACAATAACCAGCTAATTGATGGCTTAGCGGCTAAATGTATGCACGTACGGATTAGAGTATTTAATCGAAGAATTTTTGTTTAATTTAATAAATAATGAACGTCGATGAAACTGTGGCAATACAAGCTATCATATTTGAGTCTTCAAGCAGTTCAAGCAGTGATAGTGATATGGAGGATGAATGGATTTTAATATTGAACGACAATGAGCGTGGTTATCAAAATGATCGAAGGCCTCGGGTACAGAATTTCATTGAAAATGTAATTTATAGGTACACTGAAAAGGAATTTCAGGAAAATTACAGGTAAAAACTTTTTCATCATGGTAGTTCATTACCATAGATCATGTTAATTATTTCCATATAAATGATTTTCGAAAACATGCAAATGTTTTTATTGAATTATAATTCTTTTAGAATGAATCGCACAACTTTTTATTATTTACTTCATCTAATAAGGCCAAGTTTAATGGGTGAATTATTGGGATTTGGTAAACTGCCGATTCCTCTTGAAAAACAATTATTTATTACATTATATGTGCTTGGATCCCCAGATTCTTATAGGTATTTACAATTTTATATTGTCTAAAATTTTTAGATTCAACATTATGAAAATTGCAGATCAGTTACTACAAAGTTTGATGTGGGCAAAGCTACAGCTTGGCGAGCAGTGCTTCGTGTTGTGAATGCTATCTGCCAATATAGAAATTATTTCATTTGTTGGCCTTCACAAAATTTCTACTTTTAATAGAATCGAGGCAAGGTATGGATTTCCTAAAGTACTAGAAGCTGTAGACGAAACACACATACAAATTGCTGCTTCAAAAAGAGACTCTCAAAGTTACATAAATCGCAAAAGTGTGCATTCCATCCAGTTACAAGTAAATTCATTTATATTATATACAAATTATATAAAAATAGGAAAAGACGTTCTCTTCGTAAAAGTAATATCATTAATAAATAATCAATTATAATTTACATGTTTTAGGTCATTTGTAATGATAGACTGGAATTTATCCATTGTTCTGTTGGACTTCCAGGATCTGTACACGACATGAGAGTTTTCAAGTACTCCGGAGTACAGCAGAGATGTAATGCCCAATATTTCCCTCAAAATAGCCATTTATTAGGCGATTCAGCGTACAGTATACAAAATCATGTGATGGTACCTTATCGTGATGATGGACATCTTACTCTCGAGCAAATCCATTTCAATAGAATACTCTCTGGAATAAGAATGATGGTAGAAAGGTCTATAGGACTTTTGAAATGTCGGTGGCGATATCTAATTGAAAAATTGGCTATGAGAAGAACCGATTTGATTCCTTTTTATATATTATGCTGCTGTATACTTCATAATATTTGTTTAAAGCGAGAAGACACTTTTGAATATCCTGTTGTCATTCCGGATACTATTGAAGTGAATCCTGCACCTTTGTTTTTAAATGCAGCTTTACAAGAACAGGGTACAATAAAGAGAGATGCTATTTGCCATTTTGTAAATAGAAATGTAATGTAAAAATAATAATGTAAACATTTTTTGTAACTAATAATAAATCTATGAAAAGCCATATAAAAATTTCTCTCTCACTCTTTCTTGCTCGAAAGGAATGCTGGTCGGATCCGCGCGAGAGAGCAAAGTATGTACATTGCTATATGCGCGAGAGAGAGAGAGAGAGAGAGAGAGACGCTTTCCCAACCCGCTCGCTCAATCTTATCGATTCGCCGATCAGCTTATAAGTGACTCGAGCTTTGGTCTATACACACATGTACCTTTTTCTTGCATCAAGGAAGCACGGATACGGGCGTTAATTATAAATGGCGAGAAAATTTTCCATAAGTAGCACTGAGATAGAGACATTTCAAGCCTTTCCAGTAGCTTTTCTCTGAATATACACGGTTTAAACTCTGCGGTCGAGAGGGTTTGCGTATCATACATGCAATATGCACAGAATGTTGTGAGAGATTGTAAGAATTCCAGCAGTTCTATGTATGAAATTCAGGAAAATATTTTTTTTATATTCTCAAAAAGCTCTTACCGCACTAATGAGTTTGGTATATTTATACCTTATCGCGCAGAAGCAGGCGTAATTTTTAATAAAACCAAACGTAGTTTCCTAAAAAGCACTTAGAAGCTTGCACCACTCAAGACGCTACAATATTTCCAGAAAATCGCCGATAAACGGAGCTTTTAAATTACGAAATTATCCATCGGGAGCTCGCAATTGGCCGCCACGGATAAAGAAGAAAAAAAGCCAGCTTTTAGAGTAAATTAAAGCGGTATCAATTCGCGCTCTCGTGCGTCTACCTCGAGTGTACACAGCGCACGAAGCATGAATTTCCCATATTAGGCAAAGCAATTCGACGTCCTTCCAGAAAGAACGTTGCATTTTATTTTCAAATTACAAGCACGCATCAGACAGGCGAAATATCGCGCGCTCGCGTCTCCTTAGCAATTCGCGAAGCTAAACGTGAGTCGCCAGCGGATGAATGAAAAGATAATGCGTCGAGTGGAAAAAACTAACGGGAGCGATGCGTTGAATCGATGCTTCGCGCGAAAGGAATAATATTCTGTTGTTAGAAATTCGAAGCGGCGCGTAGGCGAAGGTCGTCGGGAATAGCGAATCGGTAATCGAATTAATATCGCAATTATGGTAATATCGCTGATAAGGAGAGAAGCGAGGTAAAAACGATTGATCGATCAATGCAACTTGCCGGGCTTTATTTGATGTATCGAAAATTGTGTTTTAATTGACCGCGCGGCGACGGGCAAAAAAATACGATCGATAACTCTCCGCTCTCTCTGGCAGACATAACTTAGCGAGCGATCCTCGTTGATAAGATTTATATCCGAATACACGAAACGCGCGAAAAATTGTGGAGACAAGTAGCGCGCGCAGTCGTAAATTATCATAACTCGCAATCGCGCCGTATATACGTAAATCGTCGCCGCGTGGAAAGCGGAATCGACTCAATCGCGCTGCTTGTTATATGGGATGAATAAAAACTCGATTACGCGTGCTTGTTCCGGAAAATTCTCTGAGCTTTCAGGACTTGCGTGTGTCGCTCCTTATTCACGGGATCCGCAGCTCCGTGACGGAGTCGACGCGCGAGCGAAAAAAAGCAGAGAGAGGAACAAACCGGCGAGCGCGGATAAGGCCGGAAGATAAAAGTACTAAACGCGATACATAATAATGCCAGCGAATCGCATTTGTGTGAGTGTGTTTCTCAGATGGCTGTATCGATAGGATGCAGAGTCAGCTTTTTCCTGCGGGCGAGAAATACGCGGCTGGCATTCGCTAATTACCACCTCCCACTTTGATTTTAAAATTATGATGTTTCAAAGGAAATCATAGGAACGGCAGGCGTGTGTAGGCGATGTATACCGGTATATAGATATATACAAGGTATACAGACAGATAAAAAGAAAGAGAACTGAAAAGTTCAAAGTGGAAACCCGCGGCGGAGCAAGAAAAATGAGTAGGGCAAAAGCTCTTTCTTTCTTTCTCTCCCTCTGTGTGGAAACTTGTCACGCGCGGAGTGCGGGATATCTGATTGTTTGTTGAACTAAACGCCCTTTGGAAAGGAATTTTCCGGCGTTATGAACTTGGAAGGCGAGTTTCAAAATGAACAGAAAGTTCCTGGCAAGTTTATACCTGATCGGTATCAAAGCGCAGCATCGAAAGCTCCCTCTCTCTCCCGGAATTTCCGCTACGCTCGTCGAGAGCCTGAAAGTCAGCCGTGTCTAACGAAAAGCGATGCAGATATTTCTCCGCAAAGAAAGCTCTGTGTACACGATCCATGATCAATAATCATCCACGCAAGGCTGGATTACAAGACACGCAAAAAAGCGAGAGCGAAAGCTCCTTCAAACTCTCTCCGAGAGTTAAGTGAGATACGGTGAAACTTGCGCTGAAGTGCTGCAAAGAAGCAGCAGCAACTTGGAAAATTGACGCAGCTGTATACCCTTCAACGATGATAATAATAAGAAGTTCCGCTGCATGCAGCTACGAGCGAATCAGAAGAATTCGAAGCGAATCTGAAGAAATCAGGAATTTTTTTTAATTATCTTTAACGATTGAATATTACATAATAATCTATCCTTTATTGTAATAGGTTTTTACAATATTTATAGATGTTACATATTTCCACACTATAACAGAGCAAATTAAACAAAATGTAATTGAAAATTATACAAAAGTCAGTTCTTTATTTTAACATTATGCTTCGTGTATTCTTTTGAAATTTACTACTAATCACCTTGAAATTTAAAAAAATGAGATATTCAATTTTATTTTTACACGACAGTTAAATAGTTTCTATTGAATTCAGCATTTTCATTTTATATTTATATATATATCAGTCACCATCTATTTTAAGGTGGTTAAGTCCTTAAGTAATATTAAAATTATATTTTTGCATCTTTAGCGCGTATCTTTAGCGCTTAATAAGTAGGAACATTTTACTTTTTAATAAGTATTTAAACCGATACATTGAACTTTGCTTAAAATTTTAGTTATGATAGCTAATAATTTAGTGACTAATCTCATATCACGAATCGTTATCAATCAAATTGCCTATCGCAATTAAAAAATAGAATTGAAGTCTGTTTTAAACAAATGATCGCTTCAAATTCTTAAAACTAAAAAAAATGTTTAACAATACTGCAGCAACAATTATTCTTCATCTTCATCTTATTTTTTAAGAATGTGAACTAAATCCTTCATCACAGCTAACTTCTTCTCTCTATAGTTTTCGGTATCTTCCCTTTTTAATCGCTTGATTTCTATGGATTGTTGAAGATACGATGCTTTTAGAACTTCTAAAGCTGACCTTGGACGCTCTATAAGAATCAACGTCAAATTAGACATTTATAATATGTAACTACACAAATGAATATTGTAATAAACATGTATACTTACTTGAGTTACTAGTTGATGAATTGATATCTAAATCGCCTAATGGCATATTCGACCCAGCCACGGACAATGGTTTTATACAGGGTTTTTTACTAAACAATTCATCTAGCTCCTACGTTAAAAAAAAAAGTTCAAACTTTTTTTATCATTTTTGATAAAGTTTTTTACATTTTTTAAGAAAAATAAATGCTAGTTACCTCATAGAAATTACACGTTTTCTTATCATTGCCGCTTTGAGCGTTGTGGTCTTTCACATTTTTGTAAGACCTTTTAAGGTTATCCATTTTCGAAGTGCACTGGGAGTAACTTACATCATACCCTTTAGACAACATCCCATCTGTAATCTTTTTCCAAAACTTTTTATTCGTCAACTGCCCTTCACTATAAGCAGCATCATTCTCTTGATACAAGTTAATTAGGAGCAGCGTTGCAGTATCAGTCCAAGAATAACGACCAGTCTCTTTGAACATGTTAAATATTTTAATTTAAATTAATTGTTTTATAAGCAGTGCTACGATTACCTAAACATCCATGAAGATTTTTTTTTCAGCAAAAAAGTACCAGCATGGGTCCTAGAATGAAGGAGAGTTTGGTATCATGCGCTAAAAATAAAAATAATCATTATCTTTGCTAAAATTGATTAATTAAATTGAATTTAATCTGTAAATGATATGATAAGGTGTATAAAGCTACCATAATGATCCAGGCAATTATTATATTAATTATTAAAAAACTTTGTACCAGATTAGTTTTAATGTAACTGTCACTATTAAAATGTAAACCGAAGGATTTATGTGAATTTTGAATACGCCGCACCAGATATCTTGTGAAGGGTTGTTACACAGACTCTACAAACTCTAAACTATATTTCTGGTTTTCAATGCATTTTTACAAACAGAAAAGTATAATATATTTGTCATTATTCTCCAGGCAACGATAAGAATTTTCAGTTTTAATGGTTATGGGTGATTTTTAACAGGATGCAGGAAATAGTGAAAATAATGAACTTACAGATAAAAGTAAATTCAATTGATCAATTTTAGCAAATGATTACTCTTATTTTTGGCTCATGATATAGGCTCTACAAAAAAAGCCATCTTCATTAAGTTTGGGTAATCGTAGTCCAGATCATACAATTCATTTACCAAATTTGAAAGTTCGTATATTACATAAATAAGTTAGAGCAGATATACATATATGTGTTAATTATATACTCACGTTTAGGGTTAGGATCATCACCAATGTCATCATTCTCATATCTTTCAATAAGTTGCTCCAATTCATCATGACTATGTACTTCATCGATATTATTAGCAGGATCATTGTTTTTCTCAATGCTCGTTGATAAGGTATGTGAATTTTGTTAATTGATGGCAGCCTTATGTTTCTCTAACAGCTCTGTTGCAAACAAAGTATCTGTAACAAATTAAATCATTTACTCTTGGCAACATGTTTAACAAAAATAGAAAAATATACCTGTTTGTACTCGGTTCATAGTAACTTGGTCAACGAAGAGAGTGTAACTGTCCATCGTTAATGAGTCTACCAGCGTCAATTCAAATACTGCACCACTTTCAGTATTTACTCCTTGTTTCAAAGTTGATGTTTTTTGTTCAACGTTAGATAAACTGCCCAAAACTGATAGGTGTTCATGCAACAGATCATTCGCATATTGTAAATCTGAAATAAAGAGAATACATGAATTAACTAATTTTCTTATTACTTATTATTTTACAAATTTACAAAAAGTAGATATCAAAAAATTTATAATTTAATATTTTACCTGCTAAAGCCTTATCGCGCTTTGCAGCAGAAACTCTTAAGAGTGCTGTATACCCCGACCGAAGCGCCACCATGAACTACCAGACCGGAAGCTACTTTTTCTCGACGTCTTATTAATTTATTATTGAATAAAAATTATGAATAAAGCCATGAAACGAAACCTCAGACCGATTTACGCGTGGGGAAACTTAAATGTATTTGCGAGTAATTTTTAAACGTCTGCAATTAAAGTTTATAAAATTAGGTCGAAAATGTCGTCTGCTTCGGCAATCCAGCAGGCAAACGCAATCGCAAGGAAAAAGCTTTATTGCAAATTATTAAAACTTTGAATATCAACAACTAAAGTTTCCCCACGTGAACAGTTATCTAAAGAATCAGCATAAATTTTTTTCAGGTAAAAATGATAAGTAATAACCGAGTATTCAGTCGAGAAAAGTGAGATTTGAATAAGCCTGCGGTAACTACATATATATATATATATAAGTATAGACGATAAAGTAGAGCAAAGAATAGTAGTTGTACTACTTCATAGATGGCGCTATCGTCCATCTCCAGTATCGAACCTAGTGCTCGATACAGTTTGGAATAATATATTTTTACAACTAATTCAATATTTGAATATTAAAAAACTACTATAAAATATTACTTTTTAATACTTGAAATTTAAGTTTCTTTCAAGTATTTTATTATTTTAATTAGTTTAATAGGGGGGTGGGGGATGATAAAAAAGTAAATAATTAAAATTATCTATTCTTTATTTTCCTTTCGTTCTAATTCAAATTTGTTTCTTTTATTTCCATTCTCTTTCTCTTTTTCATTTTCTTTCTCGTTGTCTTTTTTCCCTTTCTCGCCTTCATTTTCTCTCTTGCTCTTGTCTTCTTTATTTCCTCTCTTGTTCTTCTCTTCTCTTTTCTTTTGCAGCCACTCTCGCAGGTCATCCGCCGTAGTTGGTTTTTCCGTCTGAAAATAAAAATGAATTATATGTATACACATATATATTGTAACAGGGTGGTTTTTAGGCGGCTATCTGCCTATGTACCCCGTACAAATGCAAAGTCTTCCTGTACTTTGCTTTTGCAAGATGCTGTACTCGCTCGTGTGGTCGCCTACCTGCGACGATGTCCCGGTGCTCAGTATGCACTACACTCCTGTGTAGTGCCCGCGGAGGCGGCGGTATTCGGCGGTTTAGATAGGAAGAGGGATCAGGACGACGATCGAATGAACACACTACCGATTCTCATAAAAAGGCGTTTATTCAGTTAAACAATCCGGCGTCCGTATTGCGCGTATTCGCGTCGCGAGAAGGCCACAAAATATCCCGGAACAACGACTGGGGCCAAATGCCTCGCCAGTCGATCACGTATAAATAAAAAGGAAAATGATATCCTACTTTAGCTTATAACGACGATCCTCGTTGTACTTTGGCCAGGGAGTCCTCTGCTCGACCTTGCCGTCTTCTTGGGCTGTGGTAGGTTTGGCTGCTGCGGTTGCTGCCGTTGCTGCTGTTGCTAGGGCTGCTGTGCTGTGGTTGCTGCTAGGCCTGCTGCTGTCCTTGCTGCTGCTGTAGCTATCACTTTTGGCGCGCGTCGTCAGTACTATTCGCGAGTGCGGTCAAAAGTTAACTCTCTCGAATTTCCCTCGAATTGCGAGATCTCTACCTGCCTTCCCGCGCTTTGGCTCCCCGCGCCGACGTGCGCGTCTCGCCGCCCGTTACAACCCCCCCCCCTAGAACCAAAATATCGCCCAGAATTTGGTTCTACCATACGTAGAGGGATAGGGTGGCGTCAAATAATAAACTCCTCATCTGTAACAATAAAAAAAAAATTTATTCATAAAAGGGGGCGCCCCGAGCGCCGCCCTAATGAGGATAGTTGGGACACCGTGAAGCTCGGTTTACTTTTTCGTGGCCAAAACAACACAGCTTCGCCTGGTCGTCCGCACTCCCTGCGGACGAGCTGGCGACGGTGGAGCCGATCTTCGGCTGCCAGACCTCTGGCGCCTCCTTCTGGACCTACTACGGGACCGGCTGGTTCGACGCCGCTTTGTCCCCCTGTGTGGCTCCTCCCGTTGGTCCCTCGACGGTCCCCACGTCCCTGTGCGATTCCCGTCATCGACTCCCGTCGTCTTCAATCGAGGGTAGCGAGTTTTTGTCTGGGCGATAAGTATACAATTGTCCCCCATGAAGTTTGAATCGAGGTACATCTTGCGGTCTGGTTTGTACCTTCCTGACCCTTTCCTGGTACCACTCATCCTGAGTCTCATCGGCCCATTTGACCACCGAAATTGGTACCGCGCTGTCTTCATACATCCTTGATAAGGCATCTGGTACGGCGTTCAGTGAGCCTTTCCTATGCTCCACTGTATAACTATGTCCTTGCATTTCCAAAGCCCAACGAGCTAATCTCCCAGTTGGATTTCGAAGGTTACATAGCCAGCGCAAACTGCTATGGTCAGTTATGACTTTAAACTCATATCCTTCGATATAAGGTCTAAACTTCCTTATCGCCCATATCACAACTAGGCATTCCCGCTCAGTTACAGAGTAGTTACGTTCAGCCGGGGAGAGGGTACGGCTAGCAAACTCTAACACTCTTTCTTCGCCGTCTACAATTTGCATCAATACGGCGCCTAAGCCGGTATCGCTAGCATCTGTTTGCACGACGAACTGTGCGTTGAAGTCTGGTCGATGTAAGATTGTCGCTGACGCCATCAGCGCTTTAATCTTTGTGAAAGCATCTTGTTGTGCTTCACTACACTCATACTTCCTTCCCTTCTTGGTCAATGCAAAAAGAGGTTCAGCGATGCTCGCAAAGTCCTTTAAAAACTTGCGATACCATGACGCCATTCCTAAGAATCGCCTTAGCTGTTTCAAGTTTTTCGGTGCCGGATAGTCCACTACCGGGGCTATATTACTTGGATCAGGCCGAAATCCGTCATGATTGACCAGGACGCCTAGGTACTTGACCTCGCCTTGGCAAAAGACACTCTTCTCTTGGTTGATTACTAGGCCTGCCACTTTCACCCTTGTCAAGACCTTTCCTAGGTACTTGATATGTTCCTCAAACGTCTCTGTGACCACAATTATGTCATCGAGGTATGAATAAGCGTATGGCTGAAGTTCTGGTCCGATAACTTCATCGATTAGCCTCTGGAATGACGCTCCTGCGTAGGCTAAACCAAAAGGCATGCGCTTAAATTGGAACAATCCCAGACCTGGCACCGTAAACGCTGTGATTGGTCTCGCTTCCTTCTTGAGCGGTATCTGATGATACGCATTACTGAGATCCAGTGTCGAAATATACTTCGCTTTCTGCAGTTTACGCAGTATATCATCCATGTTCGGCAAAGGATAAGCATCTGCTTTTGATAGCGCATTAACTTTTCGAAAGTCAACGCAAAAACGAAACTTTCCATTCGCTTTGCGCACCAAAACCACGGGGCTAGACCAACCACTTGTTGCTCGTTCAATAATGCCCGCCTCCAGCATCTCATGTACCTGGCGGTGCATTTCCTCTTCCATCATCCTCGACACCGGGTAATATTTCTGCTTTATGGGCCTAGCAGTACCAATGTCAATGTCATGCTCAATCAGCTGAGTTCGACCTAGCGCATTCGGCTGGGCTGGTTTCATCCTAGCCAAAAGTCTGTTCAGCTTAGCGCGTTCGTCCTCCGTAATCCTCGCTAAACCTACTGCGGCTATATTGAGCACACCTGTAACTCCGAGCGTAGCCAGTTGAAGGTGTACTATTTTCCTTTCACGCTTCAAGTATAACACTCCCTCGTTTGGGTCGTGTACTGCATCGAAGAGTCTGCCGAAGTTTGCTCCGACTAGGCAGCTCTCGACTGCATCTGGCATTATTGCTACCGTTACTTCTCTCTGGACTCCTTCGACTTCAAATGGCAGGTCTACTGTACCCATAATTGTTGAAGTCTGTCCATTGGCGCATTGTGCTTGTCGACCTTGGCACGGGCGTAACTTGCGCCCACACGCGCTGGCTATTTGTAAACCTAGCGTGCCCATTACTGTCAACGCCGCTCCCGGATCATAGAGCGCTCGCACTTGGAATTCTCCAATCCCAACTTTCACCCAATAGCGTGACTCATCGCCATTTAGGTTGGGTTGCGCCTCCTTGCTAACCTTGGCTAGCTTTTCGATCATCAGATCGAAATCGTCCGGCGAGGCCTGGCGCGCTGAACTAGTCTCAGTCTCATGCTGCGCCCTCCTCAGAGATGTAGGGGCCTCGCCTACGTCTCCTTTTTGGCGTTTCCCGACTGATGTCTACACATCCTGGCGATATGGCTCTTCTTACCGCAGTTAAAACACTCTACGTCTTTGTAGGTGTTTGTCCTTGCTTTGTTGGGGCTTCTCGACTTGTTTCCCGACCTCGGACTTTCCTTCCGCGGTGGGCTAGTCCCCTTGTCCTTTTTCTTTGGACTTCTATCACGCCCTCTGCTGGCACTGCGGTAATTCTTTCGCCGCTGTGGTGACCTTGTCGGGGACTTACTCCGAAAAGCTTTCTTAAGTCGCTCGTCGAACAAGCGACTTATCGCTGCTAGGTTCAGCTGCTCTTCCCCTGTTACCTCTGCTCCCAAAGCCGCCACCTTGGCCTTGGAGCTATGAGGACAGAGAACCGGCTTATAAGCCAATTCCGGCAACAGTGCGGCTGCGGGAGGTGGAGGGGGTCTATATACCGCCTCGCTCTCGATGGTGGCTTCTATTTCAACAGCTGCTTCTAGAATTTGTTCCACAGTGCTGTAGTCTTTCCGCTGCAGAATTCTTTTTATAGCAGGCAGCATGTTGTGGTATATCACATCAAGCTGCTGTGATACACTGGGCGTCGGCACCATCCTGCGCATAATACCTTGCAGGCTTGTGATATACACACGTATAGACTCATTTGGTCCCTGTGTGCGTGTTTGTGCCTCTGCTTGAAGCCTCTACTGGTATCCTTGCGTTTTGCCGAACCACGTCTTGGCACACGTGCAAAACTCTTGCCAGCTAGTCCATCCTCCTGTCTCATTAACTCGATTTAACAGCCACTCATAGGCGTAACCGGTGAATACCTCCTGGTGTGCAGCTAGCATCTGCTCTTCTGTAAGGTCGTTTAATCTCTGCACTCCCTCCATCTTCTGGATGAAGTGCTCGATGCTCATGCTGGCATCGCCGTTGAATCGGACTGGCCACTTTCCGAATACACTACCGGCCGCTCTAGACGAATTGTGGGCGGATGTCATACCACTGGCAGTGCTCCTACTACCAGGTACGTTACTCGTCTCGCCTGTAGCGTTTCTGCTCCCCCCAGCACCTGCCAGGGGTTGACGTCTAACTCCCCTTGCCGGCAACGTCGTCACATTACGCGGCCATGCTACTGGGCTGGTCATGTCCTCATTTCCATAGATACTGTACGTATCTTGGAAGTCGACCCTTGGCGGGGGTAAACCACCTTGCGTCTTGCGTGTTGGCTTCGGAGGAGCTTGAGTTTGCTCCACTCTTGTGCTCGACGCGGCGCTACCCATCATCATCGCCATTAACGTTTCGACGCTCTTCGTCAGCTGGTCTATCCTGGCGTCTGTTGCCTCCACACGGCGTGTCAGAATCTTTACAGCGGCTCATCCTTCCCAGATTCCGTTGTCTCTTTCCTGTTTGCCGCTGGTATCGCTGGCTGACCTCGCGCTCGCTGTACTATTACATCAGCCGTTCCTCTGCCGTGAGTCGGAAGGGACCTAGGATCCAGCTGCTCACCGTCCTTCCTATGACTGTTTGCAACATTTCTTGCTTCCTCCTCCTCATCAGAAAGTTGCATTGTTGGGATTACCCACGGTGTACTGGCTGAGGCTCGCGCTACCTTCTATATAGCGCCTTGCCCGCATGGGACCCGTGCCTCACTCGACCACCTTAACCGTTCTGCTACGGTCTGGTCATGCGCCAATCTTTCTAGCGGGTGTGCTGCCGTAGGGTCATACGATTCATCCGCAATCGTATCACCTGTCGTCTCCAGCTTCGTTTCGTCTATAAATGTTTGCCGGAGCAGCTCTCTTTCAACGCGAGCTTCCGATGGCAACACTTCTCCCATGGGCATAAAATCCTCTTCAGCGTAGTCGCCCATTAACCATCGGTGAAGTCTGGCGACTTTGGCTAACTTGAAGCCATCGGCTCGAAGCTTCAACGAGGTCAGTGCTTCTTGTAAATCGGCGTCTTCTAGTGCATAGCACCAGTCTCCTACGCTCTTTTCGGTTTCTTGAGCCATCTTTCACGCGTATATTTCCCGCTAAAATTTATTGACTCTATGAAACTAACTCACGCAGCAGCAGCGGCTACCTAATCTGATAATTTACTAGCGAGCTATTGTGTATTTGCAATACACGAAAAACGTACGCTTTCCTATCAGTATTAAGCTAGCCTAAAAAATAAAAATCTAACGCCTCTACTATAATAGCTATGGCGTGATTTTATTTCGCGGAGTCTAATTGCAAAACAGCGTGCTTTGCAAAAAAAAAAAAAAAGAAAAAGCAAAAATCCAAAAAAAAAATCTAACGCCTCTATTCTAATAACTGTCGCGTGATTTTATTCCGTGGATTCTAAGTGCGAGACGGCGTGCGTTGCACCGAATTTCTGATCTCGCACTCTTTCGCTGTAGTATAATACGCGTTATGCTGCGTATACACAGGTAGGCTCTATCATCAGCCAGCTGTGCTATCCTATACGCACGCACACTCACACACGCTCGGGTACGCGTACTATATGGCTTCTACGGCGATACGGCGCTTGCACTATGCCTGCGCTACGTACTGTAGCGGACACACGCACTCGTAGCACTCGCACGTACTCTCCCACCGAGCGGCTCGCGTACACACTCTCCGTGCGCTCAGGGAGTCCTCTGCTCGACCTTGCCGTCTTCTTGGGCTGTGGTAGGTTTGGTAGGTTTGGCTGCTGCGGTTGCTGCCGTTGCTGCTGTTGCTAGGGCTGTTGTGCTGTGGTTGCTGCTAGGGCTGCTGCTGTCTTTGCTGCTGCTGTAGCTATCACTTTTGGCGCGCGTCGTCAGTACTATTTGCGAGTGCGGTCAAAAGTTAACTCTCTCGAATTTCCCTCGAATTGCGAGATCTCTACCGGCCTTCCCGCGCTTTGGCTCCCCGCGCCGACGTGCGCGTCTCGCCGCCCGTTACAATATATATATATATATATATATAATCATATGTATCGCCTGTACGGTAACCCTAAGTCCACGTGCAAAAAATACATATAGAGTATACTTATGATATACTTACGTCGATTCTCCGCGCCGCTTTTCTTTCCAGCAGTCTATCTCGAAACGCTACAGCACGGAGAAAACGGCTAATGCCTCCGCTTCTGCTTCTTCTTGGTGCCATTCTATTAATAATTAATGATTGAATAAATAGAATAAATATAAATATTAATTGCCTATTGTTTATTTACTTACCTTTCCAACTCGACAAAGATTGTTTTGATCACAATGTTGTCCTCACTGCAGACCGTGGATTGATTATGGTTTGTTCGTTTTCTAGTAGTGGTGCCAATTTTTTTATGCGCACACTGCGCATGTGGTAAACATTCTTTACGCGGGCTTTTATAGGCTTAGTTGTCACTTGACTCGTGGACAACTAACAGGTGCATATTGGCGGTTACACATTCGATTTTTAATCACTGTGTTTATCCGACATTACACATTGCTTAATAAAGCTATTACTCATAAACTATATATATATATATTATATAACATTAGTAATAGTCTGAAGTAGCCATTTGATTCCGAGAATTAAATCAAATATTGAAAAAACACATTTTTCTGTGTTATGTGCATCATGGCTCTTACCTACGAAAATAAGTAGGCGGGACCGGCCGCGTGAGTCTATCTCGGACCGGGATTCGGAGCGTGCAGAGTAGCACGCTTCGCTGCCGCTCTTTCATTGGCACTTCACGTTCGCGCTCTGTTTGAAAATGATAAGGGGCGGGGCTCTGCAGGAGCAGTATTTCGAAAGAACAAAGTTCAAGTCCTGTGCTCGGAATTTTTTTAATTTTTTTATTACAGTTCATGTTATGCTATGCTTAAACAACTAATTAAAAATTAAAATAAAATGTTTTAACGATTATTAACATAAACTATCTTTTAATATTACATAGGATGATTAACAATGAACTATTTTGTTATTGTGTAATATTGTTACTTTGTAACGTTTATTTTCTAAATTCGTAATAAATAAATGAATATATTCTTTACTTAAATAAATTATTACAATAAGAGAATTTAGGGATCCTATATTACCTTTATTGTACGTCCTTTTTTCAGGGCAAATCTCTTTTTTCAGTAATTTATTTAAAGTAAATATTATTTGTTTATACAATAAAAAGAAACATTTTAATTCAATTAAAAATAAGAACAATATTTGGTTATTTATAATCAAGTATGAGATTGCTTTTAATAGATATTCAAATGGACATACGCATACATTTATAGACATATATTTAGACATAATGACGAAGCATAAATTTATTAACACCATATAATTGAAAACTTAAATAATTGGTAACTAATTATGTTTAAGCTTAAACAAAATTTAATAAAACTCATATTTACCCCACCTCTCGGTAAACATATACTACTTTCTATCTAATGACTCCAACGACGCTTTCGGTCGAGCGGTCTAGGTCGTTGCTCGACAATCTTATGCACTTGAGTTCGAGCCCAACCGAGGGCGAAATTTTTTTTTACCATTTATTTATGAAATAAATAATATAAAATTTTAAAATTAAATTTCGTTTATCTGATTTGTCAATTAATTAAATTTTGTTTAAATGTAAACATAATTAGTTAACAAATATTTAAGTTTTCAATTATTTGGTGTTAATAAATTTATGCTTGGTCCTTATGGGTCTAAATATATGTCTATAACTTTATGCGTATCTCCATTTGAGTATCCATTAAAAGCAATCAATAAGTTGATTATAAATAACTAACTATTGTTCTTATTTTTAATTGGATTAACATGTTTCTTTTTACTGTATAAAGAAATAAAGCTGACTTTAAATATATTACTAAAAAAGAGAGATATGCCCTGAAAAAAAGGACGTACAATAAAGGTATTATAGGATCCCTAAATGCCCATAATTGTAATGAATTAAAAATTTATTGCAATAATTTATTTTAGTACAGAATAAATTCACTTATTTATTGGGAATTGAGAAAATCAACGTAATAAAGTAACAATGTTGCATAATAACAACAAAATTCATTGTTAATCAACCGATGTAATATTTAAAAATAACTTATATGTTAATTATCGTTAAAAAAATTTGTTTAACTTTTAAATAGTTGTTCAAGCATGGCATAACACTAACTATATAAAAAAAAAGAAAAAAAATTTCCGAGAATGGGACTTGAACTTTGTTCTTTCGAAATACTGCTCTCGCAGAGCCCAGTCCCTTATCATTTTCAAACCGAGAGCGAACGTGGAGCGCCAATGACCTAGTCCACTTACATTAGACTCAAAATGAGTGTCTAGAGTGGTAATCTGAAGACGATAACAGAGGATCGCGTGAGCTTTTTAAACAATGAACAATTAAAGTCGGATTTCCGCACTTTTTTTCTAATTTCGCTCCGTATCTTCAAAAATATTGATATTATAGGAAGAAGTTTGAACAAAAAGTTGTTTGTTATTAAATTTTTTATAAAGTAGTCGGCAAGAACATATTTCTATCTATTATACTTTCTTTGCAAATTGCAAAAGAACGCTGAATTTCTGAAAATTGAAAATTGTTTATAGCTTTTACAAAGATTAATATTTTTTAATCATATTTAAGAAAAATACAGCACCTAAGTAATAGAAGTAGTATGCCAAATTTCAAGTCTCTATTCGTTATAGCTTTTTCTCATAAAATAGTTATATTTCAAAAATGTTTTTTGTTTTCAGTACTGGCAAATCTGAAAAAATTAGTCACTTTAGTCGCCCTTATTCATACACTATCTAGAAAAGTTATATGTTAATAATCTTTTTCTAGAACTGCAAAATTTTAATTAGGTGCTATCTGGGATGTAAATGTTTATAAAATGCTTAATTAATTTAGTTTGTAGGAGACAATATTTAGTCTGATTTCCGTTAAACAAAATGCATTGCAAAACGGCGTTTTTTATAATAATCCATTGTTCTGTACATAAATGAGATATTCCAAATTTTGAAATTCGTTGCTACAGTTAAAAACTTATACATTTAATATAATGACCACTTGTAACTCTAAAATCAACTTTTAACTGCAAATTCAATGCTGGAAAACAATGACCACTCAACAGAGGTTCATAGAAATGTGCCCTTGCTGACTTTATAGAAAATTTAATAATGAACAACTTTCTGTAAAAACTTTTTCCTATAAAATCAATATTCTTTAAGATATGGAGCGAGATTGGAAAAAAAGTGCAGAAATCCGACTTCAACTGTTCATTGTTTAAAAACCTCACGCGATCCTCTCTTATCGTCTTCAGATTACCACTCTAGACACTCTTGCGAACAATTTAAGCCCTTAACCGAGGACATTGTAATTAATGATACCTCAAAAGCTAATTTGACTGGTCTAACCCGCTGAAGCGCAGACTTTTGAATGCGAACATTTCTGCGCAACGACTTGGGGCTGCTTGCGTAGGCCGCGTGCACGACGATTAGATAGGATCGATCAGGGCCGCTTTTCTTGACACCAGCCGGATATGGCAAATAATAAGCGAGGCCCGCATAAAAATAAAAATTGGATGTACTCTCTGTGCTACTCTTGCGTCGCTTAAAAATTTGATTATTTCTTAGTAGTGGGACGGAATAACTCTCACACTTGAAATGATAAACTTGTCATTCACTTTAGAAGCATGAAAAGGGGTATTTTCAAGCACATGTTAAGAAAATAATTTTATTAATGAAACAGAAAAGTAAAAAAACTGTATAGAATTATGTATGGAGTAAAAACAATTTTGATATTAAAGCAATACATACACGTAATGTTGAAGGAAGCTACGTGCCAAAGATTTGACAGCGGGTTTATAAATATTAACATGGTAGATTGCACTTTAAAAATAATGTTGCTTCATTAACAAATTAATGATATGTCACAAATTTCTTATATTTATAATATTTAAATAAATGATTTTAATAGAATAGAATATAATTTGGTGTATGATTTTAGCTATATAAATAATATTTGTGATATAAGTATCACTATTAAATTTGAAAGTATTTGGTAATAAATTGTTTTCTCTACGAAATTTTAAATTATTTGTAACTGTTAACGTAATACTATTGGAAATTTTGTTTAAGTTAGTAACATTTCCTAAAATGCTGCTTCATTTACAGACTCTTAAAATAAGCTTATTACAACTTAATTTACAAATTTTCCAAAATCCACAAAACTTTTAATTTTCTAGAAAATTAAAAAATAAATGTTATTGATGTTACTCCAATGAGCTTTGGTGTATGTTTGTTGTTCGTATTAAAGGTAAATATTTCATGCACGTTAATGATTTTAAGGTAGGGGTATAAAATCTCTGACGTCATCTATATGAAAAAAAAGTTTTATTCTAGACTTTATCAACAATTTATTAGTTAGATCAGTAGAACAGATTTACTTTCTTATTATAAAACAACCTTGCAAACAACTATGCTTTAGAAAAAAAAATTTACCATATTATGTAAGCTGTCGTAGGAAATGCTGCGTGCAAAATCCATTGGCTGATTGAAATAATATATTTAAACTTATACTTATCAAATAAACAAGCCATACTTAACTAATTTCCTCCTGATATATGTATGGAATTGCAACGCGCCTTTTTTCATTGATTCCCTGCTGAAAATATACACATACTAAAATATGCATTTTAAAATGTTTTATAAAGCGTATGAAAGCATTCGCTAAAAAATGTGTTAAAAGACGTATTATAATACGTACTAAAGCATGTACTAAAGCACGTACTTAAGCACGTACTAAAGCGTGTACTTTTTACAATCCATTTCAGTACGTGCTATAGTATGTGCTTTAATACACCCTTTAAAACGTATTTTTCCACATTTTAAAGTACGTGAAATATTATGCACTTTCGTACGTAATAAAGTATGTGTAAAACAAAAAAAAATTTTCTCTAAACGTCGATAAAATTTTTTTCCTTGAAATATTGTTAAATGAAGAAATTGTAGGATCGTATCAGTCTAAAATAATTTTAAAAAAGTAAGAACAAAATGAAAACTTGTGTATTGAAAAAGTTTGTAGGTTTTATTCACAAATCCTCTCTTAATCACAGTACAAAAGTTATTACTATAATAAGTTTTTCTAATATCTCTCTTAGTACAAAAAAATATTATACTATAACGAGTATTTCAAATAATGATCACAAAACGTTTATTAACGTCAGGTACAGGTACTCACTGTCCAATCTCAATAGAAATATTTTATATAAATTAACTTAGATTTGGTATTTTTTTCTAATATCTCTCTCAGTACAAAAGAATATTATACTCTAACGAGTATTTTAAATAATGATCACAACGTTTATTAACGTCAGGTACAGCACTGTCCAATCTCAATAGAAATATTTTATATAAATTAACTTAGATTTGGTATTTAAGTGACTGCACTATTTCTCAAATATGCAAAGATTTCAAACAGTTGCTACTAATAATACCTAAAAATAATGCATACTCGCTACCTCCAGTGAATTTTTATCATTCCAATTTAGAGAGTAAACGAACTTAAATTTAATATTTTTTCTTATCTAATATAAACTTTTTTAATTTTACTAATACTTAAAATTTTTCAAAATACTCTTTTAATGACTTTTTTCCTTAGATTGATTAAAGTTCTTCATCCGCATATTCTAAACGTCTTCTTGCATTCCTTTTAATTTTTTTTAACGTTTCGGCTTTCAATTCAGCAATCTTTTTAGATAAATGCTTAGTTACTGTTCTAAGTTTCTGAATTATTTCGACATCAGATAATTTTTTCTTCTTCTTGTTTAAATAATCGTAATACAAGCCTGAAAAGTACAAATATTAAAAATTACAATTATTGAAAATGACAGAGTAAAAAATGATACAAAAACATAGAACCAAGTCAATCATAAATTTAAGGTTGTAATTAGCCATTTAAAGTTAAGTGTGTTTTTGTTTACTTTTGATCATTTTGACAGGAATATAATGTTACTCACTTATCAAAAGCCGTAGTTTGGAACGTTCCAGTTCTTTCACTGGGGACCTTCCTGGGATTCGATTTTTGTTGTAGAGTTGAGAGATTTCCACAGCTCTATTAACCAAGTAATAATTGCTCCATAAAGTAACTGCTGCAAGTCGAATAAAAGTAACGTCATTCGGTTCAGCTTCTATCAAGTGCCAATTTATAGAAGGCAATGATACTCCTTCTCCCAGATACAGCTGCATGAAAAAAAAATTATGAAAATCGTATTTTCTCATGTAATAACTTGAGCAACTACATAGACGGTTTAAATATATGTTTACACTCAAAAATTGCATAAAATCACCTCTCTAGCATCATTTTGTATGTAGCGTCTTCTTTTCTCTTCATACCCTGCTCCATTTACAGTGTAATAGGTGATTGCTTCCTATAAATAGACAATTTATTTAATATACTTATATTACTAAATACATGTGAAATATTTATGTAACTGATTACGTGTAAAATATTTACTTTTTGCACCAACACCATTTCCCTGGCCACCATTTACAGCAATATCTATTGGTTGTTGCCTGCGAGCACCATCTTCTTCATTATTTTGTAAATTCTCATCCGCTTGATGACCAGCCAAAACATTTGGTGGTTCATTTTGTGCATGAATAAGATTTTGTTGTCTGCGAGCATCCAGGTTATTTTCTAAATTCTGATCCACTCGCTCACCAGCCAAAATATCTTGTGGTTCATTATTATCATCTTCGAGGTGGTCTTCGTCTGAATTAATAGGAAGGATTTGAGTTTGATCATGACTGTTGGCATGGACATTATTATTGAAAATATTTAAATTCTCACCATTTTGCGAATAATTGATGATCCCAGTCTTTTCTCTCTGAACACTGCCTGGTTGAATACCTACTGATATAAAATATGAAATTTAATAACATGTATCGTATGAAAAATAACTATATCAAGTTTCATTTGGCACATTAGTTATATTTTGAAATAATGTCATTGATAGTTTTGTGAGTCGAGGATTCTTATCCGTTCTATTATTTAACTTTGATTTACTTTGTTCAGCATTACTGCATAAAGGATCAATCGCTTTATCCCTGTTATAATTCTCAGAACTGTCACTATTATCATGTAGAGGTTTAGGTATTCGTTTCAATACATTGAAGCTTCTTTGCGATACAACATCCATTTTCTGTTTTTTAAGTTTTTTAATTCTCTGCAAAATTATATTGATAGTCAATATTTAATTCAAAGTACATTGTAACAGTAATTATTTTTTATGGCTTTCCTAACTTACTTCAGCAGTAGCACTGTTATGTGAGTCTACTTCTGATGTAGAGCTTGAAGTTGAAGTAATCTTCCGCAATTTTGGAATTTGTCGACGTTTTGTTCTACATTTATTTCTTTCTCTTATGCTTTCTTCTGAATCTATTAATTTCACAAATAAAAAATTGAGTTTATGTAAATGTAATCAATAATTTTTCAATAATGTTTGACAAAAATAATTTCGTAATTAGCAAATATTATCATATATGCAAGGAGCTATATAATCGAAAAACTAACCTCCCAAAGAAAATATATAACATGGGTAGTACTCGGAGTGCTTATGATCTTCTTCACAGTCAGATGAACAGTCTGAGTATTTGCAAAAATATATAGCCTTCGGATTGAAATCACTTTCATTCTCTGGTTGAAACTGACCGGCACCTTTCTTGTTTAACCTAATTCTATCTACTGTCACTATGTAAAATTTACGTGGCGTATCCATGTACATGATCTCTACGTGCGTAATCATTGTATAGTTATTAATGTCCTTACTCATTATTTTGTCTGCAGCAATATAATGTTAAAAAATGATTTTTTATATAATGTATTTTTTATACAGCCTATTGGTAATATAACAAACATGGCGACGACTTGCGTACTGAACACGGAATTGTATACCTATATATATGATATATATAGTAAATTTTAACTGTCATGGCGTCGACTTGCGTACCAAAATACATGGAGTTGTATGTCTGTATATATACGCGTTATATTCCCAATATAGATGGCATATGTATGAAGATAACGGAATGGAATTCGGAACTATTGTAACAAGTGGAACACGTATTATTGATAATTTTTAACCTAGATCGGTCGACTACTGGTATACAAATATGTATACACTATCTACGTGACAAATTTTCACTATTATTATGTATTTTTATTTAAAGAAATGTCCGATAGACAAAAAAAAAGAGCATATCTATTTCATTCTGAGATCAATCTCACGAAGCAAGTTAAGAAAAGAATCAAGAAGCTTCTAGAACAGCAGGTAAGAAAATACATGATGCAACTATGATCAGTGTTATGTATATATATTTACATGGCTACAAAATTTCTGTAAGATTATACGACTACATTTTATTCACAAAATAAATAAAGATTGATTACAACATTCATAATAGAGTATTTTAATTATGTATATATATATATTTTTTTTAATCTCGACACATATACTGTACTTGATTGAGGTTATGAAATTGTTTTGTTTAGGGTTTCGTCTATGGACTAGTTTTTTGAAAGTTAACTTTTACTTGTTCTTTCATTGAAGATTTTCACTTAGATACAATTATAGCACAAAACATATTTATATGAAATCTTGACAATTTTTACTTTAACGACATTTTTGTACATATGAAATTTTGAATATTTTAAATTTAGAAATAATGTGTATGTAATTTAAATAATTTCATATATAAATAATGTGTATGTAATTTGAATAATTGTTTTGTAAAATTTGAAGTATGTTTGATAAATTACATAGTTATGTTTAGTATATTATAGTATCATACAGCATGACGTATATCTATATATTTTTTAATATGATGTATAAAATCATTTAGGTATCAGAAGGAGATATTCTAGCAAATGAAAATGAGCTCAACTTGGCAGAAGCTCCGACTGAAGCGGAATCTCAAGCAGCATCTCCTTGTTCTGATATGTCTAATCATGTATGGATGTTCTTTTTCAATTTTTCTTTATTTTATGTATTTATATAATTGAAAACCTATTTTTTACTATTGGTTATAAGTTTGAAAATGCCATAGAAGCGGATATTGTAGAATCGTTCTCCAGTGACGAAGCTGATGCATTTATGGAGGAAGTAGAGGTTTCTCCTACTTGTCAATCGTTGTCAGTGAGTACTTTTTATAAAAATGAAATTCTTATAGGCATGGAAAATATACATGAGTATAAAACATGCATCTAAAAAAGTATTTTGTTCCCATCAGATTACTTACTACGAGTTTTGTACAAAATTCGATATGAGCGTATGTTTTAGTATGCTTGACTATTCATTGATATGGATATACCTTTATTTTATCTGAATAATTATCTGATGTCATGTTAATTCATTTATTTTATGCATATATTTTCTAGTGCCGACAACCAGTTGAAAAAGATATTGAAGGATTATATTTGGTAGTCAGCGATTTAACAATCAACCCAATATATGTAAGTCGATGCTATCTGTTGATAGTTTTCTATTATTATAAGTAAAAAATGAAATAATTTATATTTTTAGGGGCAAGATGATGGATGTTTTCAATTGGCAATGCTACAAGACCTGGGTTATGACGATGAAGAGCGAATACTTGAAGTTTTGCAAAGGGATAATAGACCATCAAGAAATTTTCTCGATTTCATGAATGAGAAAGGATTTTTAGAACCGATTGAAAATACCATCGATATAAGTCCAGGTGAATTGCTTCTCCAGGTACTTCAATTCTCTTTAAATAGCAAATTATCATTCAGTGCCTTAATAGCTTTATTGCAATTAGTTAATCGGATATGCGGAGAAAAAGTTCTACCTGAAACACGTTACTTGTTAAATAATTGTTTAAAGTCTGATGAAGGTGTTACTTTATACAGCGTATGCCCGACATGTACTGAATATTTAGGTGAATTTGACGATAAAATTAAGTTTATAAATTGTAGTAAATGCGATAGTAGTGTAAATGTTTCAAATCCATCAAATCCATGCTTTTTTGCATTATTAGATCCCTCTAATTCCATAAGAGAATATTTACAAGAATATGAAGATTATTACGATTACGTAATGAATGTTAGAATTCATGAGAAGGATCATATTAAAGATATTTATGATGGGAAAGCCTATCGAAAATTCGTTAAAAGTTTGCCAGATTCAGTTAGAAGTACATATGCAACACTAGTATTAAATACAGATGGAGCTCCAGCTTTTAAAAGTTCCAATTTTTCGATCTGGCCTATTTACGTCATGATTAATGAAATACCCGTGCAAGCACGTTTTGGCAGTTTAGTAGTTGTAGGTATATGGTTTGGCAAAAGTAAGCCTGAAATGAGCGTTATTTTAGAACGATTAGTTAAACATATGAATATAATTTCTATAGAAGGCATACCATGCAGAATAAAACAAAAAGATTGTAAAATAAAAGTATTTGTAATAGTAGCATGTGTTGATACTATCGCTCGTGCTCCAATGAACGGCTCGTGTCAGTTTAATGCAAAGTATGGCTGTGACTGGTGTGAGCACCCTGGTGAGTACTTTGCCGGGAGTATGAGATACCGATGTCTCCCCGTTCCAGCATCGGCAAGGAATACCAATAGCACAATTGAGTATGCACGCCAAGCACTCGAAAGTGGTGTTCCAGTTTGTGGAATTAAAAGTGCAACGCCACTAATACACTTAAATGGATTTGATATTATTAAAGGCTTTTGTCCCGACTCTATGCACTGCCTTTTGGCTGGCGTCACTTGTCAGATCACGAATAATTTATTAGGTATGCTGTCTGCGAATAAAATTGATAAACTCGATAATTTGCTAAAAACGATTAAATTGCCTAGTCAATTAAGTCGTTTAACAAGAGGCATAAAAGACTGTGGATATTGGAAATGTCGCGAATGGGAGAACTGGTTATTATATTACAGCGTACCACTTCTTGATGTCGTACTCAACAATAAAAAGTATTTAGAGCACTGGAGTTTATTGGTTGACTCTACATATATTTTATTAAAAAATGATATAACGTATACAGAATTAAACGACGTTAATGATAAGTTAAGGCTTTTTGTGAAAGACGTTGAAAAACTATATACATTGAAAGCGATGACATATAACATTCATCAAATATTACATATTGTGAAAAGTGTTCAGGATTGGGGATTACTATGGGCGCATTCAGCGTTTCCGTTCGAATCCGCGAATCATTCATTATTGTGTGCCATTGAATGTGCCAGAGGTGTTGTGTTGCAAATAAATAGGTACTTAAACATCCAAAGATTTGTTAAAACTTTAGAGCGAAAAATATATCCGAACTACTGCGATACTGTAACTCAATATTGTAAAAGCGTTGATTCTGCAAGAGCAAGAAAAATTTTCAAATCATCTTCTATTACATACTTTGGAAAAGAAAACATCATAGATCAACATTCATTGCTAAATTTTAATGTATCAACAACCACAAAAGTATTTTCAAAAATAGTATTCAAAGGCTGTTTATTTACTTCATCTACAAAAGTCAACCAACGTTCTTGCAATAGCATTGCACAACTTATAGATGGAAGATTTGTTGAAATAATAGATTTCCTAATTGATACGCAAAATAAACTGGAAGTGGCTACGTGTCATATTCTGAAAACCCGAAAAAATCGATATTCCACAGTAATAAGAGAAATTGTAACAATACCAAATGATGTAGTAATAGTACAAACAACTGAAATTGCTACAATTTGTGTTTTCATAAGAACTGACAATTTTACATACATCATACCTGTACCTAACTTATTTCATTATTAAAAAAAAAATTATTGAAGTAGTATCCTTTGCGCTGAGAATAATTGTATTAAGAAATTTACGAATAAAATGTACACTTTTTTTAATACACAAGTTCTCATTTTGTCATTACTTTTTTTAAATTATTTTACACAGATGATCCTACAGTTTCTTCATTTAACAACGTTTCAAGGAAAAAAATTTTGCGACTTTTTGAGGAAACATTTTTTTGGTTTACACATACTTTATTACGTATAAAAATGCATATTATTTCACGTACTTTATAATGTGGGAAAATACGTTTTAAAGGATGTATTAAAGCACATACTATAGCACGTACTAAAATGGATTGTAAAAAGTACACGCTTTAGTACATGCTTTAGTACATGCTTTAGTACGTATTATAATACGTCTTTTAACACATTTTTTAGCGAATGCTTTTATACGTTTTATAAAACATTTTAGAATGCATATTTTAGTATGTGTATATTTTCAGCAGGGTTATGTTTGATAAATACTTCAATTTACGCTTGGTGCCAGATGAAAATATCTAATAATGTTTCTGTGACATTACAATTATTAAATCATGAAAACTGTTTACGATTCAAATGATAATCTTTCGATGCTTGCTGTGTACAGTCTTTTGATAGCACATCACCAAACAACATGCAAAAGGTTATTTTTTGCATAAACAATAAGTAAATTTTCGTTAATTTGTGGATAAAGAACGCGGCTGCCAAGTAAAAAGCTTAACATTGTTGGGTAACTTAAAGTATAAAAAATTGTACCGCATTTTCGTGACCCCAATAACTTTTTTATGAGTTTAGGCACACGCACGAGCTTATGGATATATTTGCCCTGTATGAGTAAGTATCTGAAAAACCAAAGGGCTTAACGAAACTTGTCGGGGCATTAGAATAAAACTGTTAAGAGTTGTACAATTTTATAAAAGACGCAGACGTTTTCACATGTTTCCGATTTTTCAGAATTTTTCATAAGTTTACTAAACAAATTTTGGTGTATCTAATTTAATGGAAAGATGGGTATTGATATATAGAAATGTAAAACAAATACTATGGCTGTATATTGATATTGGATTCAGTAGTATTAGACGATTTCTGACGCCCCGCTGTAACTGAATAGTTCTGTGGATTTCCCCATATATGATAATGTCATTATAACAGAATACTGCTTAATAGCATTAAAACGTATTTTCATTACAATTTATTTTATTTATTATTTAAATATATAGGTGCATACATATCTTTCCGAAAAAAATTAAGATTTTTAAAAAATAAATATGTAATTATATGTCGTTTCATATACAATGTTGAACATTGTTTGATACGTATTTCATTTTCAATTTTTTTTATCAAAAGGCGCACAGTTGAGAAGGCAGGAGCTCCAGTCAATCCCGGAGGTAAGAATCCCGACGTAAAGTCAAGTAAGTTTGTTAAAGCTAATTTAAACGTTGCGACTGTGCTTACTTCTGGGGCAGAAAATTCACCAATGCAAAATCAGACTGAGAAACGTGCATTTCAAAGCAACGCCGAAGTATTGAAAGAAATCTCTAACAGTGACGTTAGGGGTTTACAAGATTTTATTGTAAGAGGATCCATGCACCAAGCGCATACGTATTTTCCTCAGGAATCAAGGGGCAAACAATGTACCGCAATGGCAGCGGCATCAATTGCTGCTGTAGTGTTGTAGAGTCGCTAACCAATTGGACATCAGCCACTATAGATGGTATTCTTAAATCTGGGGATGACCTGTACCATCGTAGTATTGATGCTAGAAATAATGATAATTTAAACGAGGAAAACAAGGATTTTTTGACAGCTGAAGAATTGTCCATCCATGTTTCTGTATCTGAGAAAGCATGTGAATTGAACGTTGAAAGCATTACGTATGGACACATGACGATTGACCATAGTGAAATTGGTCTTCCGAATCTGAAACAATTGTTAGGAAATTTGTCAAGCCCAGTTGGCGGTATTTTAACTTGCAACGACATTTCTGTTGCTATAATTAAATGTTCTGAGTGTTTTGGAATATTTGATTCTCGTAGTAGAGCAGATAATGGTCTGAGAATAGAGAATGGTAAAGCTTGCTTTATCGGAAAGACGGAATGGGTCCAATTGCATGATATTTTGTTGGAAAATATGGAATGCCATTCCAATACAGACATTATATCATCCAATCAGTATCAATTTTCTGTTGTACGTGTAGAAGTCAAAGAGCCTAGACGAGAGCCTAAAGCATTCACTATCGACTCGCTGAGTCTGACAAATGACAATGCATTGCTCATAACACAGAACAAGAATGTAGAGCATGTATTAACTGAAAACGAGGAACCTGTTGCATATGCATATGAAGAGCCTTCGGAAGAGTATGAATTATTTGCTGACGATACACTGCTCACGGCTAATGGAAAAGAGTTGCAGATAACACAAAGCAACAATGTGGAAGATGTACTGACTACAACCGAGGAAGCTGTTGTGTCTGCATACCAAGATCTTTATGAAGACTATACATTATCTATTGACGATACGATGTACCCAACGAATGGAAATGAGATGCTCCTAACACAGAGCAATAATGAGGATGATTTACTTACTGAAAATGAGGAAGCTATTCTTTTTGCACACAAAGAACCTTCTGTAGATGCTTATACCAATGTACTTCCTGATAATGGCGAAGTACTGAACGTATTACAAATGAAAGCTTCTGAATCAAACGTTTGTGATAATAGTCAGCAGAATAACAGTGAATTGAAAGATGAGACGGCGCAGCTTGAAGAATTAGTTATCAGCTCTGCGCCCCTGAATGCAGGTGTCGTTAATATGATTCCTGCCGATCAAAATTACATAGTTAATTTAAATTATCTTTGGACGAAATTACATGCAGTATATGACTACCATGATAAATTATATTCTTGCAACTTTCGTAATCTTAAAATAATTGGCATTACAGCAAAAGGTTTGATAACATACTTAAAATTGAAATGTGATATGTGCTCTTTGGAAAGTAGAATACCTTGCGTCCAAGAAGGAGAAAACCATTTAAATGTGAATATTGCAGGACCTTTGGGATGCCATACCATTGGTATAGGGTTATCTCAATTCCAGGAGTTGTTTGGTTTCTTCAATATACAACCTTACAATTACAAATGTTGGAAGCAATTGCAAACGGAAAGTGTAATAAGTATAAAAAAAGCTGCTGAGAAGGAAATGTCAGAAGCTGCAGCAGAAGAAAGACGATTAGCAATTGAAAGAAATGATGTAATTCATGGTATACCATTCACAATGGTTGAGAGCGATGGATCTTTTATGTAAAGATCATATGTCAATAGCCGATACGATTCACCAGCTTGTTGTCTTGTTGTTATAGGAAGGTATACAAGGAAAGTAATTGATATAGTAGTAAAACAAAAGAATTGTAGCATATGTGATCATGCTGCTCAAATAGAAGTAGATCCAAAACCTCACAAATGCTTCAGAAATCATGATCCTCATTTGAGTTCTACAAGTATGGAGAGTACAGCAATAGTCGAAGCATTTTCAAGAAGTATTGAGAAGAACAATCTAATTTATAAAGTATTAATATCGGATGGAGATAGTAGCAATTATTCCTCCATTTTAGATAGTAATCCTTATGAGGAGTATGGAGTAGAAGTAAAAAATGTACTTTGTAGTAATCACTTGAAAAGAAATGTTTGTACAAATTTAAAAAATTTGTCTAGAAAGAAAGGAAAGTTAGGTACGGCTTTGAGGAAAGTCATCTTTGACAGTACAGTTAAATTTGCAAAATGCATTGATATTTCGGTAAAGGCAATATCTCAAACAGATAACAGCTGGGAAATGAAATCTCGGCAATTACGTAGCGATATTGACAAATTACCTTATCATCTGTTTGGTGATCATAGTCATTGTAATAACAATAACTATAAATGTGTTGGCCGATCTACTGAAAATGAAAAGAATTTCATTTCTTTAATAGAACAACAAAATTTGATGCAAGATGTTAAAGAGTGCTTGTACAGAGCTAAAAGTAATGTCGATAGCCTACTACACAATCTAACAACAAATATCGTTGAAAGTCATCATGCACTGATTGCGAAAGCAATAGGAGGTAAGCGTATTAATTTTGCCAAAAGAGATAGTTACGATGGCCGTTGTCATGTTGCAGTATTAGCTAATACTACTGGCGAAACTTTAAAGCCAGTTTGTAATGTATGCGACGTGCTGCCTCCCAGCAGCGCGCACGCAACTCTTGCGCCTCTTCTGCGCTCGATTTATTTTTCGTCGAGGGACTCGACGCGATCACTTTAACTTGGGAGAGCTGGGAAGGAGGAAAGAAAACAATACTACTATTTTTATTTTTAATGACTCTGTATTTCGCCCCAGCCCCTCCCTACAACGTGGTGGCTAGAGAAGCCTCCCACGCGTCGTACGGCCACGCAGGGCCTTCGCACTGTCTCTACTACACGTAGGCTCGGTGCTCTCCCGGTGCGTAAGCACCTGGTAAGCCACCGGCCAACCTCTCTCGGCACACACACTCGCCTGCCTCGCACGACACCGCCGGCCTAGCGCAGAGCCAGACCGTGCAGCTCGCTGTCGCCGGCAACACTCACTCGCTCTATCTCTCTCTCTCTCTCGCACACACGACCGCGCGCGCCCGCCTCGCGTTAGCTTCTTCCTCAGCGCAACGCTGCACTGGGTCAAAGCGCGATCGGCGATACCGCGCTCACTCACTCGCCGTCTCTTGCTTTCTCGCTCTCTCTCTCTCTCTCTCACTCTCGCGAGCCCCGCACTGCTCGCTCACGTTCTCGTGCGCCCGGCACCGCACGCGAAAACTCACGGTACTCTCTCTCTCTCGCACGCTCTCTCTCTCTCTCTCTCACGTGCACACACGGGTCTCCGGCGGCACGCTTGCTCGCGCCGGAGATTTCGCGTAAAGAACAATGAGTCTTACCTCTCGAGGGGGGGGGGGGACGAGCCCCTGGTTCCCTCCTCTCCCACGAAGCGCAGGAAGCCTCGCTGCCGTCAGGCCCGCTGGCTTCCCGGGTGCCCGGGGTCTCTCTCTCTCTCTTCTCTCAGCGCCTGGCTGGCGAGGAGGCTGAAGCTCCTGGCTGGCCCCGGACGTCCTCTCGTCCTCTCCGCCGCTGATGCCTGTTAGCCGCTGGCGACGCACTCGCCAACGGGAACAGGTGGATAGTCCTGGAGACGGCGTTGACACCAAGTGTCTCCGCCGTGGCACTCACTCTCTTTCTCTCTCTCACTCTCACTGCGCACAGACACTCGCGTGTAGCGGCACTTGTAATCGTCGACTTGCGTCGACGATGTCAGCACGAGAACTGACCCGATTTGCGCGCGCTCTCGCGAACTTCCGCGCCACATGCTTCACGCATATCGCGGGCCTGCTCATGTAAGAGCCGCGCTGATTGGCTCACGGTCCGCGCGAGCCGTTGAGTCTCGCGTTGCAGTCAGCCGATAGGCTGAAAACCGCGAGACGCTGGCTCTGGCTTCGCGCGCTATCCCGCGCTCGTGTCTCTGCTTGCTGCGCCGATTTCTCAGAAATCACGCAGCAGGCTCAACAACAAGCTGGCCCGGCGCCGCTTCACCGTAAACAGTCTGGCTCTCGCATGTTTACGTGCAGGCTTAGACTCGCCGAATCGGTCGGAAATTTCCCGACTCGACTCGGCTGCGACGTACAACGTCGCATGTATTAAAAAAAGAAGTGCCGACTATAGGACATAACATACAGGTTCGAAGAGCTCAATTGAATAGTCAAAGGCATGAAAGGTCAAAAAATACAAATAGTAGCAAAAAACGAAAAAATCCATTTCGCACGGCTGATAAGGATTATGGAACTCATGCAACACAACCAGATATACATGAAGAAACTTATTCTGCTTTGGTACGTGATCACTACAGAATACTCAATAACTGGAGATTGGAAAGACTCGAAATCGAGGCACGTACAAGAGATCAGAGTTGCAATGATGAGTGGAGAAATCTGCGAAAGTGGTTAATTACAGAATCCAAAATTGGAAGAATATGTAAACGACGTCTTGCAACAAATAGTGCTGGATTAGTTTCGGATATACTGTATCCGCGGGCAATTACAAACGATCCAGCTCTAGATCATGGTATTAGTATGGAGGTAGTTGCAAAACAAATGTTGAAAGACAATGGTTATCACATACAGCCTTGCGGTTTATTTGTAGATAGTGAAACACTTGGATTTGCAGCTACTCCCGACGCTATATTAGGAGACGATGGCATCGTAGAAATTAAATGTCCGTACACTGCCCGTGAAATGCAGCCAGAAGATGCAATCCGCAATAAAAAATTGTATATTGGAAAAGCTTTTGAAATAAAAAATAACATTACAGTATTGAAACAGAATCATGATTACTACTATCAAATACAATTACAATTACGTGTAACGGGCAGACAATATTGCTTGTTTGCAATTGGTACATTCATGGGAATTTCAATAATGAAAATAGAAAGAAATGATGCATTTATAGAAAATATGATTCACAAAGCTGCGGAATTTTATCGTGATTGTCTTCTACCAGAAATAATTGGCAGTCGTAAGTTCAGGCGAATGCCTTTGCGTGAACCTGCATATATAATTGAAGCTCAGAATGAAGCAAAACGTAAAAAAGTGGAAAAGACAAAGGTCTTAGTGAATAACAATGTAGACAATGTACCGCTGTTGCAAGAAAATAATACCATTGGCTCATCAATACAGAACAACTATGATGCCGTCGATTAATTGCAAGAGGGAAGCTGTTATATTGATCAGTCGCAGGAGAGTGGTTGTGAAGGCGTTAAAACATCCCTGGAAATACTTTGCGATGGCGTTGAAATATCGCGCCAGAGATATTCTGATGGCGTTGAATCGTCGCGCCAGAGAAATTCTGATGGCGTTGAAATATCGCGCCAGAGATATTCTGATGGCGTTGAATCATCACGCCAGACAGCCTGTGATGGCGTTACATCGTTGTGTTACGAGAATCTCTGATGAAGTTGAAATATCGCGCCAGAGAGCCTCTGATGGCGTTGAATCGTCGCGCGAGAGAAATTCTGATGGCGTTGAATCATCGCGCTACACAGCTTCCGATAGTGTTGGATTATCGCATGAGAGAGCCTCTGATGGCGTCGAAAAATTGCGCCAAAAATATCATGAGACCAGTCTGTATTTTGCATTGATGAATTTTATCGGTAGCACCAGAGGTCGGCAACTTGGATGAAAGCGTTTCAGCATCCAATTGAAATAAGTTGACAGAAGTTTAAATATGCATATAATTTGTTTTATTTATAATAGCTTACAATAATGATAGATACTGATTTCCGTCAACTTTATTCAACGGGAAACTGAGTATGACTTGGAGTACGAATGTTAATATGTGTGCAAGCAGATGTATGATTTCGCTTGTGGGTTTACATGTATGTGCGTCTGGATTTGTATGTATGTAGAAGGACATGTGCGTGGGTAGATGTGTATAAATGGATATAGAAATGCATGAGTATTTTTATAAAAATGTGTGTGGCCTTTTATAAGGCAAATAATATATGATTGCGTTGAATTATCGCGCAAGAAGGGTTTCGAAGGATTATGATGCGTCACATATAGTTTTTATTGTCAGAACCACGGTTTCCTCTTGTACCGTGATATTGACAGTGACAGCTATAATCAGTGTACAATGTTTATATCAATATGTATATTTTGTTAATGATATTATAAATATAAATTTATTAAACACATTACGAATGAAATACAATAATTAAATTTATCTTGACATTATTAACATAAACACATTTTACTCTGATAAAAAGCCTCTCTAATCCATAAATCAACCTCTCCGACAAGTGGTGAAACCTGTTTCTACAAACGAGGCTCTGATTTGTAAAAATGCAAACTTTTTTTTCAGAAAGAAATAAATGGTGATAAAAATGGACAAAATTGTCAAATACAAAAAAAAATTTATTTCTGAATTCAAATTTCATGCCATGTATACATACACACACACACACACATTCGAACTCCAAACATCTCAAAACATGTTTCTATGAAGTTTTAGCGTAACTGAAAAATTTTACTATTACAAAACTTCCTCTTGGTGGAAATAAAAGTTATTACATTTTATAGTTTATTTAATTCTTTTATTTCATCATACTCCTTAAAATACTTTTTGCGATGCGTTCTGCAATATTTTTGCTTTGATTCGATATTAGCTATATATTATGCGTTACTTTCTACACTACATTTAACGATACTTGTTTTGTGTAAAGTATAATAAAAATCTTTGAGCGCTTTTGATTAGTTTTGATAGTATAAACATTTAACATTTTTGAACGTCCGAATACAAGAATACCCTATTGAAAAATCTCACGTGAGATCTCACATGAGATCTCACATGAGATCTCAGGTGAGATCTCATGCCAAAATCTCATCTGACCAATTCTTTGCTTATCATAGGTTGTAAGCCCTTCTTAATTGATTAATAACATTTTTTGAAAAATTTGAACTTAGAAAATTTTTGGGAAATTTGGACTTAGAAAATTTTTTGAAGTCTATATTTTTTTCTAAGTCCAAATTTCCCAAAAATTTTCTAAGTTCAAATTTTTCAAAAAATGTTATTAATCAATTAAGAAGGGCTTACAACCTATGATAAGCAAAGAATTGGTCAGATGAGATTTTGGCATGAGATCTCACCTGAGATCTCATGTGAGATCTCATGTGAGATCTCACGTGAGATTTTTCATTAGGGTATGACAGCAGGATAGTGATGTATTAATATCATTATCGCGTTATTAAACGTAGGGTGATTTTATAATATCAATCATACACAGGAAATGCCAAACGTTGAACATAATTTTTGTTCAATTCTCTCTTCAAAGTGAGTCACATGTTACACATAATTTTCCATAAACTGGCTTTTGCGAATGTCAAATGACCACTGTTGTGCACCTACCAGTCGACAGAAATTTTGCAAGTCATTACGTTATATAATTCCGTAATATAATAACATAAACTATAGAGAAGGAAGAAATCATAAGTATTCAAAAATTCATCCCACGTACTTAGAAAAATTAATATTCTTATCCTCTAACATAAGTTTTTTGAAAGCCTGTTAGCTAAAGAAAAACCGTAAACAATTTTAAAAATGCAGAACGATCATAGTTGAAATATGGTTTATTATTCAACAATTTTAATTCTATAGTAGTATATTACTAGTTGAGTATAGTATATTGTTTACCAAGGGCATGAAGTGGGATTTTCTAGGCCGAACGTGGAATGACAGATAACATTTTTTTCAGATGCGGTGACCACACTAGTTAGTCTTAGTAGATTAATTTTTAAATTAATTTTTTTTTAAATTTATTGCATACAGAAAAAAGGGCGTGTAAGTATTTTCATCATTGATTTTATTAAAAAATTATGTTATACTATTTCAATTCAAACAGTGTGTGTGTGTGTGTGTGTGGGTATGTATATAGAAAATCATCCAAATATTGTTAGCTGGCGTTTTTAATCTGTCTACCCCGCCGGTCTGAAAAAGTAATTTTAGTCCCGCTAATGATTTATATTCATTTTGACGAATAAAATCATTGATTGAGCTGCATACACGAGATTATTTTCAAAGTTTCACAAAAGTGTTATAGTACAATAACACACTAAAAAGAATCGATTTCCATCATATTTACTATAACACGTGAATCACATTTATTATCGATATTTCCACTGGACATAAAATAATAAATTGAATGCTTTATTTTTAAATTATTATTTTAATTATAATAAATATTTTGTTATTTACATTATAATTAACAACAATATATCACATTTTATTTTTTAATTATCGATTAAGAAATAAATTATTGTACGGATTTATTGCATGCCTCGTATCTATTTTCCTAAATAAAATATTAATTGCATAAACAAAATGTTGTTTTCAAATGTAATAAAATTAGCAATAAACATGTTATCTTACTAATACTTATCCAATTTCAGGAAAAACGTAGTTGAAATTTTATTAATATAACGTTTAAGTCTTACAGTATCGTTATAAGAAATTCCAATACAATTAAATTCTTTTATTACTTACCTTAATAAAATAAAAATTACAGAAACAAAATTTAATTTCTAAATTTTTCATTATGTATTTGATAAGTAAAAGAAAAAAAATTTCGCCCTCGGTCGGACTCGAACTCAAGTGCATAAGATTGGCAAGCAACGACCTAGACCGCTCGGCCGAGAACATCGTTAGGGTCATCAGATAGAAAGTAGCATATGTTTATCGAGGGGGTGGAATAACCTGGAGTGAATATTGCGGTTTTAGATTTTTGTTTTAATACATTTATGTTTGGTCATTATAGATTTATGTAGGTGCGTATCTCCATTTGAGTATACATTAATAGCAATCATAGTTGATTATAAATAATCAACTATTGTTCTTATATTCAAGTTGATTAAAATGCTTCTTTTATGGTATAAATACTGTTGACTTCAAATGTATTTCTAAAGGAAGGCAATTCGCCCTGAAAAATAGACGTACAATAAAACTAATATAGAATCCCTAAATGCCTATAATTTTAATTAAGTAAAAACTTATTGTAATAATTTATTTGAACAAATAATAAATTAATTTATTCATTAAGACTCTAGAAAACCAACGTAATAAAATAACAATTTTAAATAATATGTAATATTTAAAGATTATTTATTTATTAATAATTTCCGCATAACGGATGTGAACTCCGTCCCGCTATAATGTACGGCGCTCTCAGTTTCCCGCCCCACATCTTTTTCAAACGGAGCGTCAGAGTTCGGCAGGGATGCTCTGGGGTCCCGGTCCGAGATAGCCTCACTGCCTGTATTGCAGACTACAGCCCTGACGTGTCAATAAAACAGAGTATTATATCCACTTCAATATTGCTCCACCAGAGGGCGGTACCGTATGGACAACAAAATTTTATTTTCTCAATTCGGACTTCCGGTTTGGGTATAGAGCACTCTTAAGCAATACTCTTGATTTGATCCATCTCTTAACTTTAGTTCAACTAAATTATTTTGATTTTTAACCTTCTTTAAGTCGTTTATAATTGTCTGCTGATAACTTGGATCTAAAATTATAAGGATGATACATAAAAAAGCATATTAATATTCACATACATTTGTACAAATTGTTTAGGTTAGGTACTTACCAGTTTCGATCCTTGAAACATCCTCAGGATTTACGTAGACCTTGAAAGTTTCCAACGTTTCCGGATCAACTAGAACAACTCGCTCTTTATTTGCACCTGCCATAATTGCGAATTCTTCCTTCTTTTAATTGAAAATTTTTCAGCCAGAAATTCAGCCGATTCATCATCAGCGCCCATTCAGCGCCATACATGTTTTGGGTTGCGGAACACAGCTCTGGTAGTCAGCAACCGTTACTGACCGTTTCGAGACGTCAAATCTCGGTAACAGAAATTACGCTGTTGCCGGATTTACTTGATGTTACCTTATCGGAACATACCCATGGATTTTATCTTGTGGATTACATGCTGTGGTGGAAGATAGACGGAACGCCTAACGTGACAGTAACGACGGTCACATTGCGCGGCAATTTGAAAAACGACTCGAATATAGGCGGAAAAGAAAGAATTTAATTATTTTATTTAACTTTAATGAAATTGTATATGAAACTGTTTAAAAATGTAATTCTTAATTATTAAATAAAAATAAATATGGATATCAATGTGTGTGATGTTGGGATTATTCAGGAGAATATTTTAAAGCGTGAGCCTCCCAAATCAGCAAACTATTCAATCTCTCCCTCAGGACTCTTATATCCCGGGAGGGACGGTATAGGAATTGTCTGCGAGGATCTGTCGGGTTATGATTAAATAGACAAAAATATATATGTATAGTTATCAATTTATTCAATTTATTATTATGACGGGGAGCACGGACTTTAGCCGTCTCCCTACTGCTCCAATCTGCTTCGTGCTATTACCTGAAAAACGCGAGAGTGACGCGAAACCAGGTCGCTTGACTCGATTCTGCAACCACGATCTGCTATCTCCTGCCGCGAATCGCGCCTGAAACCGCGAAAATCCCTTCAGGTGTTTGCTGCGCGACGCCAACTCTACTATTACTCGCGAAATCTGCGCGACGCGATATCTCACAACTTGCACAGGACAACACACGCGAAATAATTCGGCGCAACGAGGTTGACGGGCTCTAGGCCGCGTCGTCTTCCCGGCGTGAGCAAGACAATCTGCTCGTCACACGATAGGTAAAGGAAGGGAAAGCAGCGGCGGACTAAACACGCCACGTCGCTGCTCAGGACTATCACCAAGGATTATCAGGAGTCGCGGTGAATCTAACGATAAATTACGCGAACTCGCGGTGATAATATTATTAGCTTGCTCACCTCGAAGCTTTACTCTCGAGTAGACTTTTCCTGGCGTCTCGCTCTCTCTCTCTCTCGCTCTCTACTTTCCGCGCTAACACTCACTGCTGGCTTTCTCCTCGCTTCCAAAATGGCTCCTATGTCGCAGTCGTCTGGGAAAATTTCTAGCTAATTATCCTGGGCGGCTGCTGCTGAAGAAGTGAGCTGTGGGGATTTTCGCCCCAGCAAATCACCTCGGCAAGGCCACAGGACCTCTCACGCGCGCCCTCCTTGCTGGTGGTGCTGCGCCGATCGTCAGCGCACCGTTATCGCGACGAACCAACGCGGGAGAATCGATTTTCCCTTTAAGATCGATTGCGCCCGTCAGAGCTCGTCACGAGACCAGCAGCTTACCGCTGGTAACGCGCGCCAGTCGCACTCACCCGCTGTAGCGTGCAGCGAGGCGAGCGCACCTTATCTTTCTCTCGCGCGCGGCTCCCCACCGCGTGCCTAGTCGGCTGTTGCGCGAGAGCGGTGCGCGCGCGTCATTCTGCGCCACGCGGTCGCTCTCGTCACATCTCTCTCGCGCGTTCCACCTCCCGGCCGTCGCCGTGGCCAGGAGGCGTGTTCATCCTCGCAGTGTCTCACGACCGGGCCTTCGCGAGTGTGTGTGTACCTAGTGTCCTACGTATTGGCTGCTATTCAGCCATCAGCCACCGGATTGGCCTCTCTGTGCGTGTATGTGTGTGTGTGCGTGTCTGGCTTTCCTGGTCATGGCGTCGGGGACACAGCTGATGCTGTTGCCCCGTCGCATGTGTTTGTGATAATTGCAATGAATATTGATTCATCCTATGGATGTTCACATCTCCATATCATAGGTATTCGATCTAATTTGAAGTATTAAACTTCTTCTCCACATAATTTATAAGTTGTTCGTTTAAATTACAGTTAAAAGTCGTTGCGTTAAAAATTTATTTATATTTATTTATATTTAGTTGAAGTTGAAAAGAGTAAAGAGTTGAAAAGAGATTTAACAAGCTTTAACAACATTTTATTGTCATGAAGGATATGCATTTTTTTCATATAATTTTAAATAAAAAAGGGTTCAGAATAAATAACACGTGTTCAACAATATTGTATACAAAAATTAAAATGTTTATTTGTAATACAAAATTATAAATAAAGTTTTATAAATTATTGTTGAGCAACACGCTTAAAACTTATTTCCTATACATATCTTTTGAACATTGTAAATGTATGTAAATTAATTTTTAAAATCTACAATCTGAATCAGCTTTAGGAGGTGCAATTTTAACCGTGACTGGAATCCTTGCTCTCGGAACTTCAGGACTGCAGAACAAGGGTACTGGAGTAGCCTTACCAGGAGTACCAAGTAGTATTAGTAGTAAGTACCAGGAGAATTTATATCTGTGTATGTTCTGAAATAAATGTTAAACGCGTGTTGCTCAACAATAATTTATAAAACTTTATTTATAATTTTGTATTACAAATAAACATTTTAATTTTTGTATACAATATTATTGAACACGTGTTATTTATTCTGAACCCTTTTTTATTTAAAATTATATGAAAACAATTTATATCCTTCATGACAATAAAATGTTGTTAAAGCTTGTTGAAGCTCTTTTCAACTCTTTACTCCTTTCAACTTCAACTAAATATAAATAAATATAAATAAATTTTTAACGCAACGCCTTTTAACTGCAATTTAAACGAACAACTTATAAATTATGTGGAGAAGAAGTTTAATACTTCAAATTAGATCGAATACCTATGATATGGAGATGTGAACATCCATGGGATGAATCAATATTCATTGCAATTATCACAAACACATTGATATCCATATTTATTTTTATTTAATAATTAAGAATTACATTTTTAAACAGTTTCATATACAATTTCATTAAAATTAAATAAAATAATTAAATTCTTTCTTTTCCGCCTATATTCGAGTCGTTTTTCAAATTGCCGCGCAATTTGACCGTCGTTACTGTCACGTTAGGCGTTCCGTCTATCTTCCACCACACAGCATGTAAACCACAAGATAAAATCCATAAAACCACACGACAAGTTTGTCGTCCATAACGACAAAGCTAGACGACGACATATAAGCTAGAGGATGCCGCCCCTGGAGGAGGAAGGCCCTATGCTATGCTTATACACGAGCGGCGTACTGGATCACCTCCCCTGATCAAGTATGCCTATGATCTAGTATGCTCATAGTTTAACTACTAATGTACGATAAAAATTAAAAATTGAAATGGTTAAAATTAGTTTGAAGTATACATGAAATATACTAAAATTGAAACATTAGTTACGCATGCAGCAGTCTCATACGAATCAAACAGAAAAGCTTTAATTTACAAAAATAGCAGGTGTTTCAAGTTGAACGTTGCAATCAGTTAAGAGCATTGCATCTACAGTGTTACGGTAATTCTGTATGACTCAAAAACTGGAAGATAGACACCTGGCTTATTGTTTTTCTTCGAGCGAAACTTGATATATGACATTTTCTAGAATTATCTAGTTGAAGTCTCTAGGGCAACCATGGCTTGTTACAGAGAAAAAGCTGCTTCCTTCATCGCCTTTTTGACTATACAGTAATAAAAGATAATAACTTGACTAAAAATAAATTTTTATTAATGTAGAATATATGACGATCATACTTTAACAAAATATTGCATCTATAATGATATGTAATTATGTAAGACTTGAAAACAGAAAGACAGATACCCGGTCTGTTATTTTTCTTTGAGGGAAAATTCATTTGTGACATTCTGTAGAATTGGTGCTCAGTTGAAGTATAGAAAAAGCTGCTTCCTTCATTGTCTCTCTTGGCTATTATTGATACCCAGTTCTATGCAGAAAAATCATTATGATCATAGAGGTTCAACATGTAAAACATCTAATTTTTTTCTGAAAGAAGATTCACTGATACACATAATAATCAAATGATAATCTGACGTCAATGCTAATTACACGTGGACGCATCTTCAGATCATCACGGTGTGTATATAGGTCTCTGATGATGGACACGAAAAATACGAGAAAATAAATCTGGACTTGTTTTTATTTCGTTGTTGTTATTGCGGCTCGTCGGTAAGGAAGGTCTCGCATGGTCAACGAAACAGTCAAAACAGCTCGAATATGGAACACGGACCGATTAAACCTGGATTTGTTATATCCGAAAAATAAATTAATTTACTCTTAAGATTTATTGCAAACTATGCAATAATGGTAATATTTATAGAATCGGTAATTAAATTGCAAACGATTCGCGGTATTTACAACCCCATCAGAAGTATATTTTATGAGAAAAACGTTATTTTCAACTTTCTCGCGGCGTGAAAGGTTTTTTATTTTTTATAAAGAAATTAATGGACTGATAATTTTTTCACTAGCAATTATAAATGTCTGTAACGATTTCACAATTAACTACATTTTTTGGTATTGCGATATATGCAAATTATTCGCGTAATTTCTGGAGCTCTCATAGTCCCCTTGAGTGCCACTGTCAATCCTCGAATCGAAATTCGAAGCCCAACACTAGTCCGAGGCATTCGTAATTTTTTTACGGTTAATTATACAAATTTGTAAATAGTTGATAGTTGATTATTCATATTATTGCGTTGTTATTACTATAGAAGGATTTATTTTAATTTATAAAATCTCCCTAGCATTTTTCATTGAAAAGGTTTAGTTTTCTGCTTGGTTTCTATGTATTAATGTAATTACGTAAGATCAGCCCATGTGAAAAATATTATGAAATTTCATATGTCTAAAATTTGTAGAAACATTTCATGTAGATCTTATTAAGATCTCGTATAGATCTAATATAAGTCATATACATGTCTCTGAAATTCGTAATGATATCACATATATTCTCACATGGGAATAAACTTATAAACTAACATATACCTTATTGAAAAATCTCACGTGAGATCTGATGTTAGTTTGAGATTGGTTATTTTAAATATATTAAATACATTAAATATAACTACATTTTGTGTACTTATGATTGGAAGTAGATTATGAATAATGACACCAAAATAAAGATCGAAACAAATTTTGCTATACTTTGTAAAAGATTTTCAGTCAAAAAAATGGCGTGTTCAACCCTAGAATTATTCATATATACCTAAACTACTCACTGGACTTGGGAAGATTGTATTTCAACTAATTAAAAATATCGGGTGATTTCGTTCATGGAGAAAACATAATTTTGAAATAAAGAAAGAAAATATCATTCCAACAGTGAAACTTACATGCGATATATTGATATAGGTATACATGAGTAATTCTGCAGTTGAAAATCTGATTACTATTGATAGGGTTATAGAGTACAAGAAATATATCAATATTGTGCCAGAAAATTGTTTACTAAGCACTGCAAAATCTTGTTTTGATAATAATTCAAAAAATGAATATGTAATCTTTGTTTGCAAAGAATGATTAAAAATGTTTGCCTTCTATATAATGAAAATACATTTTTTTGTACTATGTAGGCTTCTAAAGATTAATAATAATACTAAGAGGCGTTAAACATTGATTGCCACATGGTGTATAAGATAATAAACAAATTCTCATAATTTACAAATTTTTTTCGTATGAAAAAATTGAGAAGGGTCCAAATTTCATTTTTGTTATTTTTTTTATTTTACTGTATTAATATACCCGATAAAACTTAAGACTGAATACAACTTTTTTACATTATTTTTCACTATCTTATACACATTATCTGATAAAAACAGATAAAACAGCTACAGAGAATTTATTCTTAATCTTCATTTATCCATTTTTTTATCTTATATTTGCTCGATTTTTCATCCATATCTAATGACCAATTTATTTGGCAGCTTATTATAAGTTAATAAAGCTCTCAAGTAACTGTTTTCGTTACTTATTCTTTTCTTATTTATAGGTATTATAAGATTCGTATTTCTAGTAATACTTTTGGACTTCAGATATTGCTCTTTGAGGTTTTTATAGTGATATTATAAAGATTCATATGTAAACAATTTATCAATAGTCATAGATTTCCTTGTCTAATAAAATTGTTTTTGTTAATAATTTTTTAACTCTTTTTTGAAGTTTATGCAAAAGATTTATATTGGTATCATAAGCAATACCACGCATGCAATTATACTATAGTTTATGACCCTGTGGAAAACAGCATGATATATCATCCTCAATGTTTCAATCGACATCAACTTTATTTTATCTAATGCATTTCTAATTTTATATGAAATTAATTTGCTACAGATACATACATATATACATTACTTAATATATTTGTGTTACATATTGTAGAGAAATAGGCATTTTTACATGTGTTGGATTATTACTTACAGTTTTAAGTTACAGCTTTTGAGAAATCCATAGAGTATATTATATATATGAGTGCTAGAACGGTAAAGTAAAACGACTTTAGACAAAGGGAGGAATAATTCAAGATTTTGTAATTGTTTTATAAACTTCGACCTTTCATTATCACAGTTTGCACTGCCATAGAATATGATCCGACTTGAGAGTGGTATCCATGCGGGCATTTCGGATCACTTATAACTTGAGCTAGAGAATATGCAAGATTATAGTGATCTGATCTAATTCTATTTATAATACTGATGATTTCCTTTGATAAGTCTTTATTTTGATACCGAGGTTTAGTCCCTTTATTTGGACTTTGATGTTGGATAAGTTCATTCGTGTTGGAGTTGAATTGTTTTTTAAAATGTTCTTTGAGATTTTTATTCAGTGATTTGATGATAGTATTAGTTTCATTTCTTTCTAAGAATTCGTTTACTTTTTTGCTGGTTTCATATATATAAGGATTCGTTCGTATATCGAATTAGGGATTTTTTAGAGATACCAACGCACTAAGAGTGTCTGAAAATATAAGTACTCTTCCATTTTGATGTTTTAATTTGATGTCTACTGCATTTTTCAAGGCAAAACACTCTGCTGTGAAAATAGAAGTGTATTTATATAAGCTATTTGTTTTGCTGACATTCAGATATTATATTCGCTATAACAGACAGTTCCTATGGATATAAATATTGCGTAAGAGTTTTCTTTTTTAATTAAGTCATCTATAATTAAGTTCGAATTTTTTGCTAATCTGAGGTAGGTTCCAAGTTTGATGTTAATGTCAATATTTTTTTAACATTTTTATAATCATACATTTAAGTATTATAATGCGTATTATTGCATATACAGTCGGAGATGAGGTCTATACAGTCAATACAAGTATTTAGAGTGCGACACGGAGAGACATGTTTATGTAAAATTTGAAATAAGTTTTAGCGAAAATTGGTATACTGTATAGTAATGGGGGGACAAACTTAGATTTTATTAAATTTTGCTATACCACTATAGTAAATTTTGGAGTCACTAAATTTTACTATACTACATACTAAATTTTATAGATAAAGGTCGTAAAGAAATTTATTGTTCTCCAACCACCTTGCTTTCTTCCTTAGGAAGAAACTTTTGGTCAGAGAACAATTATTATATTTCTAAATATACATTAATATTTATTATATTTTACAAGTTTGACGCAATTATTAATTTAGAAGAGAAAGCTGAAACAAATAAAGAAGTTAAAAATTTGTATGCGGCGGCGGGCGGGATCGAACCTGGGACCTTCGATCTGATATATTTTTAACTACCTAAATATACAAACTAAACTAATTATAATTGTTAATTATATTATATTATAATAATAATTATTAATATAATTAATAATTAATTATTGAATATTAATTTTATGGAAAAATTAAAAAACACCCTATTGGAAAATCTCCTCTGACCAATTTTTTGCTTATCATAGATTATAAGCGCTTCTTTATTGATTAAAAACTTTTTTTTTAATTTTGGAAAATTTGGACTTTGAAAAAAATATAGACATTAAAAAAATTTCTAGGTCCAAATTTCCCAAAATTAAAAAAAAAGTTAAAATTAAAAAAAACTTAAAATTAAAAAAAAAGTTTTTAATCAATAAAGAAGGGCTTATAATCTATGATAAGCAAAAAATTGGTCAGGTGAGATTTTGGCATGAGATCTCACCTGAGATCTCAGCTGAGATATCTCAGGTGAGATTTTCCAATAGGGTGCTCTTTGCCTCGCTCTCTGCATAACCGATTAATGAAAAAAATCACATGGTGAAAATTTATTAATATATAATAAATTTTAACTGAAGACATAAAGATATTTACCGTACATATACGCGCATACACGTACACTGGCGAGCGAGCACGTGTTTATGCAACTAAAAATTTTGTTATACAACTCTAACCGCAAAATCATAACTTCCACACCCGTATAAATAATATTTGCTAACTTACCTAAATAATAGTGGAACAAACCTAATCAAATTTTAGTATACTACATAGCAAGTGTATTCACAATTTTTACTAACTGGTATAGCAATGTGTGATACACTGAGTATCAAAAATTCTTGAAACTAGTAAATTTTAATGTAAGTACAATAAATTGTTTCAGAAGTCGAGTTTGTCGCCGCATTCGTATAAAGTATACTAATTTTTACGTGAACATTTCTCTCCGTGTATTTTTTATGTTACAACAGTTTACAGTTTTATTTCTCTTAATAATTTTTTGGAAGTGGATAATAGATGTGTGAATTGTTAAATGCCCTATTGAAAAATCTCACGTGAGATCTTAGGTGAGATCTCACGTGAGATTTTTCAATAGGGTGGCCATTGGGAAGAATTATATAATTAAACGAACTTAAAAAAGCGTAGTTCTCCCACTCCGCTGTGTGGTCCCTTGCATCTCTGCACGCCCGAAATTCCTCATTTTTTCGAAGCTAAGCCGTAACATTCAGATTTGGGTCTCAATGTGTTTGAGATTGGGCAAGTTAAGGTGTTAACTTCGTGGGTGGGACTGATCATTTCGGAAGAGGCGCTTCATACAATTATAATAGAACTTCACTTACAGGTAAATTCGTTTAATTATATAATTGTATTGCGCGCCTCTTGCTCATGATCACACGTAGCTGTTCAGAGCATGTTACGGCTCCCCGAAGATAAACCGGAATGCATGTAAATTTTGTCTTACGTATCTCCAAAATTACTTTATTAATGAAAACTGAACGAACAATATCTTATTAATATATTAGCAATTGTAAGCTTATGAGCTTACAATTGCTCTTCCAAATGGATCGCTAGGTACAGTTAAACTAAGGTTATACAATTTGGCAAACGTTTTTGAATTGTTTGTCCAACCTGCAGTTCTTCGTGCAGTGTCTATATCTATACCCTTTCGTTTCGCTGCGGATGTAGACGCATGTCTTGTCGAATGCGCTGTAAACACATTCGTGTCAATTCTACTGTTGTCTAAAATTTCTTTTACCCAACGACTTAGGGTTTGTGGAGTGACTTCCTTATGTGGTTTTCTATGTGAAATGAATAATAAATTAACATTATCTCTTCAGTCTTTTTTTCTAAGTAGCACTAAAGGGTGTTGTTAGCTGCGTAAATTTTTATATTTTTATTATAAAATGGTAGCACTAGGCATGGTTGTTTTTTATTCAATCCACTCGTTTTTATTCGATCTGGTATTTTTATTTCTATCTCATTCTTTTTAACGAGGATATTTTCTATTTTAATTAGTGAGAATGTTTGCCTTCTATGTCCTAATGCTAGTAACGTGATGAACTTCAGATAACATTTTTAATGATAATTCATCGTTTTTTGCTAGGGATGAGAAATGACGAAGAAAAACCCTTTAAAAAATCTCTTCATACGTTCATCTTGGGTCACTTCTGGTCCAACTAGTAGTGGAATAGCCGATCGGAAGCACTTTACTGAACTGTGAGCTGTATCCCCTTCGAATAGGAACAGTAGAATATTTTCTATTGAATTTTTAAAGGGATCAATTTCCATGGTTTTACAAAAATTCCACCACTTTTTTAGACACGTTTCGTACTGTTTATAAGACGCATCTGTCAAGGACGCTAGCATGATTTTCATCCTCTGTACAGGTACTCCTCTAAGTTCTAGCGCCTTCCGGATAAGATCCCGACCACCAGGGTAGTCTTGCTCCAGCATTGGTCCATTGATGCGCTAGAAGTAACAAGATTATTTTTAGCTGGAAACCATGGCTGCGCTGGCCACTCCGGTACCACTACTATGCAGCACGCTGATTCATTTTTTATTTTTTGCAACATTTTTAAAATGACGGAGCACGGAGGAATCTCATCGAAGAAATAATTTTCCCAAGGTATGGTAAAATATCGATAGCTATACTATCAGGATCTTTTTGCCAGGAGACGTATCATTCCCATTTTGCGTTTAATCGACTGGCAAATAGATCAATTTCCGATTTTCTAATACGACAATTTGATGCTTCCTTTAAATGTTTCCACCACTTTAGCTCTTCCAGAACTTCATTTGAAATAATCATATGATTTTCGTAATTGTCATGGTTGGCTTCTGGCGCTAAAAATTTTGCTCTTTCGGAAATTTTTGTGTACAGCCAGCCATATTCAACTGCCGTACAACATGACATAAAAAATCCCAACCTTTTTGCAAAATTCCTTATTTTTATTTTTTGATTCAGTCTTAATTCTACACCTTTTTTGATTTTTTGTCTTTTTACCTGTGGAAGTTCTATGGTCATGTTAACGGAGTTATAGATAAATCCCAAATAATTACAATTTTTAGTTGGATTCAATTGGCTCTTTTTGTAATTTATAATAAAACCTAGTTTTTCTAAAAGTGGTATAGTAGTGGAAATGTTTTTGATACAACTTTGAAACGAGCGTCCGAAGAGTAAAAAGTCATCAAGGTATACACTTGACACTAGGCCTGATTTTTGCAAATCAAAGATGACTGGTTTCAAAATTTTTGTGAAGATGTATGGTGCTACATTCAAGCCAAAAGGAAGCCAAGTAAACTCATATAATTGATTTTGAAATTTAAATCGTAAGTATTTCCAACATGATTCGTCTATTGCAATGAAATAATATGCATCTTTCATGTCAACCGTTGCCATGTAAGTACCTATTGACAATAATTTTTTAACTGTTTTGAGTCTTCAATTTTAAAATGAATCGTGGGAATATACTTATTAAGTGCTTTTAAATTTAAAATGAGCCTGTTTGATCCATGTGGCTTAGATCTTAAAAAGATGCTTGACAAAAATTGATCGCGAGTCTCTTTACATTTGTGTATAGCCCCTTTTTCTATTAATTTGTTAAGAAGTTGAGAAACTTCGACTATTTGCTTGCTACTCCAATTCTTTTCATTCGGTAACCTCGACTGTACAGGCTTTTCTGTAAAGGAGATTTAAAGCCTTCTATCCATGATAACATTTTTGGATCTGACGTTATAGTTCGCCATTCATGCATATAGAGCCGTAATCTTCCAGCTATTTGACTTACAGGCTGATCTAGCGTTTGTGGTGTCGATGGTTGTCTCGATGTTTCCTCGTGCGTGATTGACGTCTGATTGCCCTGTTTTTTGAATTTCTCCGAACGGTACCCGCTCCCCGTCTACTGTTGGCAGTTTCGATGTTGACAGAGCTGGGGGTTCGAGTTTTTTGAACCCTGGCTTATCTTGTGTGATGCGTTTAAGTCTTTCGCCGCAGCGTCTAAAGTTTTTGTCGATTTAATTATGTCGTCGAGTTTTTCCCCAAACAGAAATTCTCCACAAACGGTCTGCAAAATCGCCTCTTTATAAGTTGTGTTTATATTTGCTGAAGTTAAGCTTCGGCGAATTATAGCCTCATCTCGTTGCAAATCAGCTAATAACTTTGTAGCGTCGCTGAGGCACTCGATGACATGTAGATCTCTTAAGTCTTTTCCATTTTTTATTAGTTCCATTTCAGCTTTTCCTATGGCTGCGAGAGATGAAGCGATTTTTTGTTGTTTGGAAACTATGTGCTCATCTCTGGTGTTCGCTACTTGCAGCTTAATGCGCTTTATCTCCGGGTTCATTTTTAGAGGATCGTAGAGAAGACAATTCTGAGGTATAGGATATTTTTTGATCAGGCTAGCTCTGTCGTCTTCAGTTGGCCCATGCTCGATGACGTCCTTTCCACGAATAGCTAGCTCGGCATGTAGAGGTGGTGCGAAGATTCGTTCCTCGTACGTTCGCTTTCCCAGCGCAGATAGTACCTCTGTACTTAATGGCTCTTCCCTGTTTTCTGCGACTGTTGCGCCACCTGTTGGATCCTCTCTCCTAGGTGTTCGTGATTGTGACTCGCGTCTGCCTAAGTCCGTCGACGATGAGTCATAGCTATCGTAGACTGTAAGGAATGAGTGGATACGTAAGCGCGCTATATTGATGCTTTTAAATAAAATTTATGAAAATTTATGAAAATTTAAAAATTTATGAAAATTTAAAAATTTATGAAAATTTAAAAATTTATGAAAATTTGAAAATTTATGAAAATTTGAAAATTTATGAAAATTTATGATAATCTAAAGGCATTGTCTAGATTAGAGCCTATGACAATTCGTATAAGTTGGGTTAGAGCCCCCTTTACTGGTCTTTTTCTTGGAATGAATATTCCGCATGTCTTGGCGTTCTGTATGACGCGTGCAGGTTAATGCTTGCACGATGAATCACGTTACACAGTGAAGCGATAGCTCGAACGTTGGTTAGAACCGACGTTCTATATTTAATTTTTTAGATATGGCTTTAGGTTAGAGCCTAAAGAAAAATTTATCATAGTTTTACCGCGTGAATTTCTGGTACTTACAGCTGCTGCTAGAACAGTCTGTTGAGCTGCTGTCATGGTGTCGCATTCTACGTTGTCTCTTCTCCTTCCTCTTTTTCAGTTTTGCTTTTTCCTTCCTCTTATTTGACTTCTTGCGGCGTTTTCGAGGATTCTCCTTGTAAGACTCGTCACTTTCGCTCTCGTCTTTACGTCTTCTTCGACCCATCGTTGCTTTTTGTCGTTGTCTTCTTGTTTTCTTTGGCACGTGGCTGGAGGAATCTCGGGCGTGCAGAGATGTAGAGACCACACAGCGGGGTGGGAGAACTGCGCTTTTTTAAAGCGTTAAACATGTGGCGACATCGGCGAGGGCAGGGGGTACTACGTGTGATCATGAGGAAGAGGCGCGCAATACAATCTTACCTAAATAAGTATTAGATAAAAATTTAGTTCATTCGGATAGGTATTGCAATTTAGATACGGTTAGAAGCACGTTTGTTGGTATGCTGGTTCGGTATCCGAGCGCTAGACGAATTGCTTGGTATTGTACTTTTTCGAGTTTATTGTATTTAACTGAGTAGGGAAGTAAATGAAGGAACCGTTGTCCAAGATGGATCTAACGTAAAGGTAGGTTAGTACAAACACAGCGAACATAAATATTATAGAGCAAAGGGCTTAGTACTCCTTCTTGGGGAACACCCTTGCATACCATATGTTGTTGGTCTCCAGTAATTTCCGTGTAAGCCAGTCTTTGATATGTAATATGTTTAACAAATTGAATCAGATTCGACGGACATCCAATCGAAGATAGTAAAAAAATTTCGATATTGACATCATCGAAGGCTCCTTTTACCTCTAAGAAAGTAATAAGGAGGTCTTTTTTTATGAAAGATTCTTCGATAGTTACCGTAAAGTTTGTGAGATTGGGGAAGAATATGTGAATATTTCACCCAGAACTCTAATCTGTTTTTTAGCATACTTTCGAAGAGCTTACACAGACATGATGCAAGGCTGATAGGTCGGACATTTATACCATCAGATTTTTTAATAAAATGGATATAAGATTTTTTTCATGCAAGTAGGTATTCGTTAGATATATATATTTCATTATAAATATCTAATAATAACAACTTGTATTTTATCGGTAAATTTTTTAAGATGTAGTCAATTCCATCAATACTACGTGCGGAGTTGCTGTTCCTACTATTAAGAGCGATATTAAATTCGGTGAAATCGAATGGTGAGTTCGCAAATCATTTTCTTGACAAGGCAGTAACCAATTTGGGTCAGTTGAACACCATGAGGGACTTATTTTGTTAAGCGCCTCTTCTATTCTATCGTGGTCCTGGTCGTTTTCGGATGAGTGAGAGGGTGTTATACGTATCCATTTATTTTTTAAAACTCTGCTTCTGTTCTAAATGAATTTTTTACTAGTATTAAAGTTTAATTTCTCCGCAAACTTATGAAGATTTTTTTTTCTTTTTATACTTAAAGGTTTTTTTGGCTAATGCTAACATTTTTTTTGTATTCTATATTGTCTTCGTAATTTTTTGTAAATTCTAATTTTTTTGAATGCCGCTCTTCTGAGCCTTTTTACTCTGTCACATTCTTCATTCCACCAGCGAGCCGGATTGCGATGGACTCTGTTGTTTACAATTCTACGCTTTGGTGTGTTGATTTTAATAGCATCAGTGTTGTTCGTATTTTAGTGCGATATAGCTGTCATAATTATGTTCTAGATAGTTGTATACTTGACTCCAATTAGTCCGGACTGACGTGATATTAAACGATTTTTTCCTATAGATACTTTTTTCTGAATTTATTGAAAGGAGTAAAGTGAAGTGGTCTGAGCCAAGTGTTTCGTCAATTGCTCGAAAGTTGATTGTTTCGGCTAGAATGAGTATTCCTCCACCTTGTGCATGTTCCCGATCTTTTTTGAAGGTCTTGAATCCAGGAATGTGGAAATGTTTTTCTTCGGATGTGAACCACGATTTCACACACAAGTATGTCGATATCAATTAAAATGTTTACCAGTTCTTCTTTTTTATTCGATATGCTTCTACAGTTCCAGTATAGTATGTTGAGATTTCGATTTATATTGGAAGTCATTGTGTTAATTTCCAGTTAGAAATTCCGGAAGTAGCGGATGATTGAGAACTATCAGAAACTGGATCTTCAATACTCGAAGAAAGTAGCAATTTTTTCTTTAGTATGGTACATGCCATTTTCAGAGCTGAAATTTGTAGTTGTCGATGTATCTATTCGATCATTATTATAATGTCTTTTAGAGGCAGTAATTTTTGTTCTTGTATTTGGATTTTATCTATGGTTTCTTCGAAGTGTTTTTAATCTTCAGTAGCGTTTTTCTTCTTGCGTTTGCGAGCTTTTGGCTTGATAAAGTCAAAATCTGTATTTGTGTTTTTTACTTTACGTGTATCATTTTCATTTTCTGATTCGTTTTCCAGTGGTTCAGTATTGTCATGAAACGGAGGCGTCCCGGAAATCTCTGACTCAATTATAGATGAGGTGGGATAACGTTTATTACCTATTTTGTTTCCTTGTTGGTTCTTCGATAAATCTTGTTCTGTTGGCTTCGTAGGAAGATTAGGGCTGTTAGTTAAACTATTGGTTTGTTTATTATTGATAGTTTGAGTAACGGTATTTGTGTCTGCAGTATCGGGGTATAGATTAGCAACATGACCGCTCTGTTTACATAAGAAATATCGCGTAGAGTCTGTACTCAGAAAAACCCAGTAAGTAGTATTGTCGTAGCAAATCTGTATGGCATCCGGTAGATTGTTTTCATCACCTTCTTTGATATACACTTGGCGACAAAAGGATAGAATGTAGCAGCGTCCGGGCTGATTTAATCCAGCTCTGATGTAGTATATTTGGGATACAGATGTAAGCCATTCTTTTTTAAGGCTTCTATTACAATATCGTGAGGGATGAATGAATAAACATTGGAGACGAGTAGACGTTTATTTTTTTCAATTACTGGTCTAACTTGTAGAGGCGTATCTTTGACAATGACTTTTTCATTTAACTCTCTATCGATGGACGATTTATTTGCTAATGTAGACTCTTCCTCCAAAAATTTTTTAAATAAACTTGATATTAGTTGTGTCAATTATTTTTTCTAAATCATCGATAGAATCGTCAATTGTAAAACCTTCAACTGAGTCAATAATTCGCTTCTTTTTTTTTGGAACCATTATGTTGGCGTAAGATTTGTTAGCGGTTGATCGATCATTCCTTTGCGGATCGGTTAAAGTTGTGGGACTGTTAATTTTAGACGCCATAGTTGTAGCTGGCATTCCAAACTGCATAGGCAGTATGGATGCCTTGAAAAAGCGTTATAGCACTGCACTAGTATATGTATTAAAGTTACTTTGAATTTATGTATACAATGCGTATATTGCAGAGACACAGGTAAATATTTCGATTCACTGTTGACACTCACGAGGAAACACGTCTGTTCGCTACCATGTCTCAGCCGAGACTCGACATAAACTTTAATATCTAATAGAAAATATAGAAATAGGTATTTAGTTTTTTTTAATGATATGTAGTATATGCTTGTCCCATCTCAAGTTACACACTATTGAAAAATCTCAGGTGAGATCTCATGCCAAAATCTCCTCTGACCAATTTTTTGCTTGTCATAAATAAGCCCTTCTTTATTAATTAAAAACATTTTTTGAAAAATTTGAACTTTGGGAATTTTGGGAAATTTGGACCAAGAATTTTTTTAATGTCTATATTTTTTTCAAAGTCCAATCTTTCCAAAATTTTTCTAAGTTAAAATTAAAAAAAAAGTTTTTAATCAATAAAGAAGGGCTTATAATCTATGATAAGCAAAAAATTGGTCAGAGGAGATTTTGGCAGGAGATCTCACCTGAGATCTCAGGTGAGATTTTTTAATAGGGCAGTCAAATATGTCTCCTAATCTTAACATTTAGATCTAATGGTACACTGTGTTTATAACTACCAAAAGCAATATATACACTCCTATCAATATTTAGTGATAATTTATTAACCAATAATAACCTAACGATTAAAACTAGGTAAACATTCATATTCTCCTGAGTCTGATTCCATGTAACATCAGTTGCAACTATCGCAGTATCGTCTGCCTATGACAAACAGATGGCATTTCTGACAAGAGAGCATTAATGTAAATCACTAATTTAAACTTTTTGGTACCTATCATTAACATAGGTTGCTAAAAGATTCAAGGCTTGTCTCCCAATTCCTATAGTGTACAACTTATTCAATAATAGACCATGGTCGGCTGTAACAAATGCGTTTGTTAAATCCAAAAAAGCTACAAGAACAGGTTTACTCTTATCCAAGTCACAGTATAACTTGTTCGTAACTACGAAATTTAATGCATCTTTTGTTTCCATTTTTTTACTAAAACCAAATTGGTTAATTTCTATTATATTAAAACTTGTTACAAAATCATAAAGTCTATGGTAAAAAACCTTCTCAAAGATTTTTACAACATTGTATATTAATGAAATCGGTCTATAGTTAGTGATGTTATTGTTTATCTCCAACTTTGAAAATAGATATGATCTTGACACTTTTTAGGGGATCTGGCCAAGTGGCTAGCTCCATGCTTAAAATAATTATATAAGTTACAGGTCTGGCAATGTATTTACTAATTATTTTCATTGTTTTAGCATTTATGTTATCAACCCCACCACTTCTCAAGTTCAAAGAATTTAATATGTTCATAATTTCTTGCTCTTTCGTGGGATTTAGAAATATAGAATCAGTTATTAGTTGATCTCATAATTGCAGGTTCAGTCAGTGTATCTATTTTTTCACTAAGTTTCAAACCAATTTCACAGAAGTAATTATTTATATTGTTAGCTATTTCATCGTTACTTGTAATTTTGTTGTTGTTAAATATAATATCATTTATATTATCTTTCTAGTTGTTTTTTTACCTATTTTTGAGTTAATAAATTCTTGTAGCTTTTCTAGATTACGTATGTTCTTTTAAACTTGTGCTTCGTCCATTTGCTATAGTCCATTTATTTTTTTTTTATCCTGAGAGTTGGACAAATGCTTAATGCACCATGACAAGAGTCATGCGACACTCCCCGTGTGTAAGACTCTCCCGACGCGGGACAATGCCGGAAATACCCATTAATACTCAACCTCTCAAAGGGCCCCGAAAACCCCTCCCGGTATATGCTTTTGCATTTGTTCGGGGGGTCGCCTGTCTTATGTTATTAGGTTATTGTTTGTTATTCCAGCCGTCAACTAGTCTTTTAAACATCCGTCGTTGTTTTTCGCTCGGAGAACCATCTCTACGTATGTCTTTATCTCGTCCTATTTTTACTTGCTTTCAAGCATCGTATTAACTACTGTCTTGGCCATAAACACCCCTATTGTCAGCTCCAATAGTTTTAGTCTTTCAGCCTAGTGGGGGCAATCAGAAAATTTTCACCCCGATGTTGCGACTCTGTTCATCGTGAACAGGTAGTTCCTAAAGTATTCAGGTCCGGAGAGGAATAGCCATAATTCATATTGGAATAGTTTCTTATTGAAATATTAGCTTCAGTGATCCAACTTTTCTTGCACTTAATCTTATCTTTATGTATTGATTTAGCTGAATCTATATATTGTTTTAATGAACATATTAATTGATTTGCAGCTTAATTTTAGTGGTAGCTGTATCTTGCAGTTTTTTATAATTAAGAATTGGTAGAGGTTCCTTATTGTTAGTTTTTTTCTTATTAATTACAATTAATAAAGGGTAGTGATCAGTTAGTGAATTTATTAATTTATATGTTTGTCAACATCATTTGCTTTTATAAAAACATTATCAATGCAAGATCCTTTGCTGTTATCAACAGGTGGCCTAGTTATACCTGTTATTCATGAATTCACTGCTAGCATTATATATTTCAAGAAAGTCTATATTAAAATCATCTATAACCGAATGGTATTTGCAATTTCTTTTTTTGTTTCACTTTTTGTTCATATACAAAATGAATTTAGACTCTGGTATATGACGTGATCTGCATACAGAGGATATTTCCAAAGACCATTGTTAGCGATATTTCTTCTATTCACATTTGCAAATCCTGTACACTTTGGTATATTTATTTCCATGGAATAATCAGTTTCTCAGATTATATTTCTCATTCATGTAAGCGCAGTTCATGCACTTTGGATTAGCTTGATTCGTATACTTACTTGATAGGTGATTTCCTGCACAAATTGCACACATTGATCATTTCGGCATTTTTTGGATCTATGCCCATATCGCCAATATCTTGAACATTTAAAGCATATATTTAAGTCATCAATTGCTCTGCAACTGTTATGGCCAACATAATCTTGGCTTTTATTATTCTTTATTATATGGTACAGCTCTGGAGGACATTCAAAAGTGGCACTCTGTGTGTTATTCCCCGTTCAGTAGTTGTGTATAACCTCACAATTCTCTTCTGTATCAGTGAAGTTCCTCCTGTATTTCCATTTTATTCATATCTTTACTAATATCAATGATTTTTAATCTAGACTTTTTAATCGCTTGGATGACAACTTCATATTCATTTTCAAGGTTTACTTGATTTAATACTAACGTAGTGGCGTTATTGTTTGCACATTTCACAATAACTGATCTATCTTTTTTATTGAAAACTTTCTTTATAGGCAATTGGATGTCCTTAGAGATTTGTTAGATCCTTAGATCGTTTGTTTGACATATTCTGGTGACTGTGCGACTTTGTCTATATCCTTAGCTTTGATTATTAAATCAGATACTCTGTCTGGAATAATATGCATCAAATTTTCTGCGAGAATGCTAGAGTAGGTAGATTCGTTTATAGTCTTTTCCTTAGCAATTTCTTAAAGTAATAGGGTGTTGCTTTTTTCCGTATTTAATTCTTGTAAATATTTATTTTCAATCTCAACGATTTCAGTTTGTGCTCGCAAGTTTGTAATGTTGTCAACATGAACATTATTAGTTATTTTGATCTTGATGTTATTTGCCTCTAAGATTTTTACCAGCTTGAGTGTTTGCAGTTATTGCTCAGCTAGTGCTTTCGTCAATAGATAGATTTGTTGTTTGACCTCTGGTAGTGTGGTGAATAATGGTTTTGAGGTTAAATCGTCTCTAATGCAATATACTAATAGAGTAGGCCCGATAATTAAACAATCGTTCCTATTAGCACAGCTTTGATGGTACATATGACCACATAATATTTACACACGCACTTTTGAGCTTTATTTATTGTTATTATGACAATTAAACAAAAATATTTCTTTATGTAAATATTTATTTATTTATGCGTAGTTTTCTATAAGATAGACCGGCAAAAATGTTTTTGCTTGCAAGCCGATACATCAAAAAGTTCAAGATTTTTAAATTACTCTATGCCAAAATAGTATACAGACTATGATGCTAATTTTATTCATATTTTGGATTTTTGCACAAACTATCTAACTTGTAATTCCCCAGGGTATCTTGTACTATCCCTAATAGCACTAAATATTTCAAATGATTTATATATTTTAAAATAATTATAAAATATTTTTAAAATATTTACAAAGTATTCCAAAAACCAATATTTATATATATCAAACATTGTAAAACATTGTAAAACATTTGTAAAAAAATGTATAATATTATAACATATTTTCCAAATATTTCAAAATATTTCATAAACATTTTACTGATGTATTTAACTTTTTGTAAGATCAAATACATTTAGGATATATTACAAATCATTTTCAAAATATTTCAAAATGAGGAATATTTTATAAAAATATTTGAAATATGATAAAATAAAATTTTGTTTAGAATATTCTAAATTTTTTGTTAATATTTTGTTTATAAATTTTAATGGTTAAATAAAATATGTGTAAGAAATATTACCAAACATTTTCAAAATATTTTAGAGTATTATTTTTCTTTATTCCTAAATTATCTTATGAAAATATTTTAATTTCAGGAAAATAACGTATTTTTAGAATATTACACTCCTAAAATAAAATATATTTAAGAAATATTACCAAAAAAATAACTGCCCTGGTGGAAATATACTGCTGTGCCTAATCATGCCAAACTATGCCAAATTATACTAAATAATGCCAAATTGTTCTACACCATGCCAAACTATGTCACATTGTGCTATACAGGGTCACCGGTGTGCTAGTCGGGCACCTAAGTGCCTCAGCTATTTTCTGACAGTGTTTAACATAACTATACCTACGTTTTAAAGAGTAGCCAATCTGTTTATTAGACATGAGTCTAATAAACTTAAAATTATTTGTATTATAATATTTAAAGATTCTTATCAGCTACTTATTATAAACAATTAGGATGTAGCATAGCAACACTACGTCAAATTGTGCCTAACTGTTCCAAGATATGCCATATTATGTCAGATTGTGGCATACTATTCTAAATCGTGCTATAGGTCAGGAGAATCAGACTCAAAGCCTTTTAAATATGGCTGTATCACGATTTAACAAAATTATTCAAGGAATAGGTCGGGGTTGGGTTGTAGTCTCCAATCAAAATATCGATCTCCAGACACGTCAAAATAATCGCTAGATTTAGAGAAAATCGAAAAATGCAAAAGTCGTTCATTTTCCGGACATTTTTTAATATACCTATAAACTATGCAATTTAGGAAAAAATAATCGAAGTAAAATTGTTTATTATAAAAATATCTTTAAGATAGAATTAGTCCGAAATCTGCACATGTAATATTTTTCATGAAAAATTCTCATAAGTGCGCAGAAACGTGGTTATTTTCAGGAATTTATTTTGGCAGGTGAAAAACATTCTATCACGCTATAAATGAAGATTTAAATACTTCAAAGTAATACAAAATAATATGCCTAAGGCCGATTAAAATTGGTCTGATAGTTCTTGCACAGATAATTAGTTAATTAAGGTCAACGTAAAAATGAATGATACGTCTGCGTTATTACCAGGGTTAAACTTGTGCAATTTCATGGCGCCAATTTTTATATATATATATATAGAGAGAGAGGGAGAGGGAGAGAGAGAAAGAGAGAGAGGGAGAGAATAATGTCGTATAATAATGTCGTATAATAATGTCGTTTAGCGCATGATTGTTCGTATTTCGTTTTAGATGTTTATTATATCAATCGCTTTAATTTAATTTAATAACGTTAACTTCGCATACGATCATTGGTCTCTCCTGTTCTTATTGTCTCTCGTTTTCTATCTTTTAAAGTATTCGGAATGTATAATGTGCTAACGACTCATGTTTTCTTGAGTTGGCTTGTACTTTTATTCTCTTGGCCTTCTCGGCTCGGAGCTATTCACTGGTTACTCTTAGTCTATGTTGTCGATTCTCTCTCTCTCTCTCTCTCTCTCTCTCTCTTTCTCTCTCTTTCTTCCTCTCTCTCTCTCTCTATCTCTCTTTCTCTCTCTTTCTCTCTTTCTCTCTCTCTCTCTCTCTCTCTCTCTCTCTCTCTCTCTCTCTCTCTCCTCTCTCTCTAAAGATCTATCTCTCTCTCTCTCTCTCTCTCTCTCTCTCTCTCTCTCTCTCTCTCTAGGCGAGCCTAAGAAGCTCATTTACTTTGACGACTGACATTATCAACTGCCAATAAGTTACCAGCAAATATGAATATTAGTGGAGAGAAGTGTGTTCAAGCATTTTCCACCATCTGCAAGACCTGTGATAAAGCCATTCAGACTAGAGACACTAAAAAGTGTGAGATCTGCAACAACCACTTCCACACTAGATGCATCTCTTTTAGATCTGTGATGGTGAGAGCCGTCGCTACACTTGCTTGTTCTGCCTGTGCGGAGGCTCACTTAAGAAAGCGTCTGGAATCTTAGCTCAACAGCTCTAATATGTCATCTAAAGCCGGGAATAATAACAACAGCAAAAAGAAGATCCAGTCTGCACCTCAATCCACTAATCCATCACGCAGTCAATCTCCTGCGCGCCCTGCAGTCATTGAAGCATCAGCACCGCCCTCCAATATGGAGAGCACGCTACACAACATGCTTGCTGCACTGACAGATATCCGTGCTAAGCAGGACGAAGCGGTGGAGGCGCAGCGAGACACCTCCGAGAGGATCTCCGGACTAGAGGCAAGGCTAGGCCCCATCGAACAGCGCCTTGAAGCTCTTGATGCCCTGCCCCAGCTACAGACTCGCCTAACAACTGCGGAATCCACCATCTCCGAGCTGAAGGTGCAGATACAAGAGCTAACATCTGCCCATCTATACCCTCAGCCCGTGCATAGCAGTAGCAACAACAACATTAATGATGGACCACCTTCCGCTGCCGCCAAAGTTCCCTCCGAGATCGCCAGTCTTCGTAGGGAGTTCGAGGCTATAAAACATCGGCAGGAGGCATCAAACAACAATGTTGTTGTGATAACTGGGCTGCGCTACACTCAAGAGTCCTCTCTACAGGTGCTTGCCTACTTAGTGCTTTCCGCCCTTGATCCTACTGTCCTCAGGAGGGACATAGCTGCCACAAGGGTCATGGGTAGACTCAATGCACCCACCAACACCCCAGCCGCAGACAGCAGATTACCACCTATTGCTGTCACCCTGTCCTCCCATGCCATTGTACGCTCCACCGTGGCAGCAAAAATCAAAAAGGGCAAGCTGCACTCCTCTGAGCTCGGCGCGGACCTATTGGAGGAGGCCAAAGCTCTAGCCCCAGACCAGCAGGGGCTTATCAACATCAATGAGCTACTACCGCAGCTGTCCATAAGCATCGCGTCAGGACCAGACAAGAGGCCAGGAAGGCACAGGGCTGCAGGACCTATGTGAGGGATGGTAGAATTTACATCTGTGCTGCCGAGGACGGAGGAAAGGCTACCATTATAAACAGCGAGGCAGACCTGATGAATTTTTTAGCGAAGAGAACACCGAACAACAACAGCAATGGCCGCTAAACATCGCTCATATCATCCCACCTTCACCACCAACATCATTCACACCATCATCGCCCACATCTTCAACCGTCTCCAAGGTAACTCTATCCGATGGTTTAAGGGTCTGTCATTTCAATGCGAACTCCCTTACGGGTCACATTGAGGCGGTAAGGCTCTTCTTGTCCACTCGTCCCTACTATCACGTAATAGCTGTAACTGAAACTTGGCTGGACGACAAGGTAAAAACCATACCTCTACTTGACGGTGGAGGTGGAGGTGTGGCCCTCTATATTCATCACTCACTACAGTTCTGACATCATCTGACGGTGTCTGGTCTCTATGAGATCTCTGCAAAAGGTCTTGCACCCATCTTTGTTGGCGTTGTGTATCGTCCGCCCCATGCCCCCTTCATTCAAGGCAATGACTTAATCGAAATGCTTATCACACACATTGCCCAACTATTCCACAAAGATAATCATGGGTGACTTTAATATAGGCCAACTCTCCCGGTCAGAGGATGCCAAGTTCATCAAGGCTTTCATTGAGGAGAACTCCCTTCAGTCGGTTCCTTATGGTGCTACACATCATAAACCGGAATCAGATACCTGGCTTGACCTCTGCTTAATCGACGAGCAGGACCGCCTGCTCTCGTACTGGAAGACTGACACACCTTTCATCAACGGACATGATCTTATTACGGCCACCCTAGACGTACAGATTCTACGCTACGAACCAAAAACTTTTACTTACCGAAACTACAAAGGAATCAGCGCCGAGAGACTGAGGGTTTATCTCGGTGCCTGTGACTAGTCATTACTCGATACTTCATCACTTGACGCTTGCATCACCACTCTCAACACCAACTTGACTAACGCTATCAATCGTCTCGCCCCATTGCGTATAGTGACTCCTGGACCAAAACGTCACACATAGTTTACCACGGCTCTTCGTGACCTCTTGAAAGAACGGAACAGACTCTACAGACGGTTCCGCAGATCACGTCTCCCGCTGAATCTGTATTTTTATAGATTTGCGAGAGACGATGCTCATAGACAGGACGAGGATGCCAGGCTGAATTACTATCACTCACGCCTGTCCTCCCTGACTGACGTCGGCGAGATCTGGAGAGAGCTTAACTGCGAGACTTGCGAGTTACCACCTGCAAAGAAAGACCACCCTCTCGCTTCTCCATTGAAGATCTCAACGTGCACTTTAGCGGAATTTCCAACGATCCGCTAACCCCTGCCGTTGAGGAATATCTGCTTACCCTGGAGGGTCTGAACATCCCCGAACATTTCAATTTCAGGGAGATAACGGAATCGCACGTTTCAGATGCGGTGATGCACTTTGACTGCCAGGCCAGGGGCAGCGACGACATCCCTCAGGTTGTCATTTGTAAAGCACTGCCGGTACTCGTTCCATTACTATGTCGCATTTTCAACCTGTCCTTGAGCGAGTCATGCTTCCCTTCGGACTGGAAGAAGTCACTAGTGCATGCACTAAATAAAGTTAGCTCCCCTACATCTCTAACTGACTATCGTCCGATCTCCCTCCTATGCTTCTTGTCCAAGGCACTGGAGTGGCTAGTGCACAGGCAAACCTCCGAATATCTCGAATCAAGACTTTTTCAGATGATGTCAGGCCTGGCATGAACAAAAAGAAGGTAACACTTCTACTACTTTATGATTTTAGCAAGGCGTTTGATACCGTGTGTCACGTCAGACTACTCAAAAAGCTAACCTCCTTCGGCTTTTCTAAGCAGGTCATCCGCTGGTTCGCTTCCTACCTTACTGGGAGAACTCAGGCTGTCATTGGTGACAGTAATGAACTCTCCAACTTTCAACCACTAAACATGGGAATACCACAGGGTTCTGTATTAGGCCCACTGTTATTCTCACTGTACATCAATGACATCAGCCTCTGCCTTGACATAGACGTATCTCATCTCATTTATGCGGACGACCTGCAAATTTACAGCCAATGCTACCTTGAGGAGCTTGATTCCTGTTCCGAGAGGATGAGTGCTAATGCCAAGATGGTCATGGGCTGGGCTGCGCAGAATCATCTCAAACTAAACGTTCTTAAAACGCAAGCGATCGTCCTGGACTCCTCCTATTATATCAATGCACTACCTTCTATGGCTAATATTTACATTAACATTGGAGGAGCCAGGGTTGAATAGCAGTCGTCTGTGGTCTATGGTGTAAGACACATCACCGCCTACAGGCGCGAAATGCAATGGCTCCCCACCACCGGACGTAGGAAGTACTTTATGGCTTGTTTCCTTAGGAAACTATTTAACACTGCTACTCCATCTTATATCATGGCCTTTTTTGACTTCCACGTCGTACTCCGCCCCGTGAGGGGTGAGGTGACCCCTCTGGACATCCCCACTTTCGTCACAGACGCTGAGGAATTCATTCTATATAAGCGCCTCATACCTTTGGAATACATTGCCCGCTCATATTCGCGACATCAAAACACTGTCATCCTTCAAGCGTCAAGCAAAGCTACACAATCACCTACAACTACACTACCTCATCATTCAATACACTTTTACTCACCTTATCGTCAAACCATCAAATCATCATCATCATTCATTCATTCACTCTATCCATCCATCTACTACATCCTATCTCTAAGTTAGCTATAAGTATTTATGTATGCTTTATTTTGTATTTTTCTTTTAATGTTTTTTGTACAACAAAATGTACAGCAAAATAAATTATCTAAATCTAAAATCTAAATCGCTCTCTCTCCCTCTCCCTCTCCCTCTCCCTCTCTCTCTCTCTCTCTCCTGCTATACTCAGTAGGACTGCTATTCTATTACTTGTATATAATATATTTTTAGAATATATAATCATTCTTATTGAAAATAGAAATGCGAGAAATGGAACATTGCACAGCACTATAAGTGTTTTCATTGTATTAGTTTTAACTGGTTCAAAGACCTTTAGAATAAAAAATAAAAAATAATTATTTAATATATATATATATATATATATATATATATCATAAAAAATGGCTGCGGTGAGCGGAGGCTCGCTCCTTCGTGACACAATAAAAACTTATAAATGTCTTCCTAAACAAAAAGTTAAGTTACTAGCGTGCATTATTTGTGAAGAAGTGTATCATACGAGTGATTTTGTAAAAAACGAGAAAGCAATACTATTGAGTTCAGTTCTGGGAATCTGTCTCGAACATGAGGATCTAGACCTAACCTCAAAATTACACAGTATATCGCTGAGTAACTGCGAGAATTGTAATCGCTCAAGTGAAGCGTTTTGAAAAAAACGAAACGAGAAAGCAGTTACTGGAAGATATTCAAAATGATCTAACAGAAGATAATAGTGAATTAATAGATGTCAACTTAAAGCGTGAAAATGCTCTTTTAAAGGAACTGAATTCAGAATTGAAGGAAAAAAACGAATTATTAAAGCAATTATTGCACAAAAATAGGAATAAAGCAGTGTCGGTCAGAAGCAAAACTTTTGCTGAAGCAGTGTCAAGTATTAAAAATATTCAAAAGCCTAAACGTGTTCCTAATATAATATTAAAAAAAACAGATGATAACGAAAGTATTGATAGTTTAAACAAAATGGTATCCCATTATCTGATAAAGGACAAATTTATACAAACGAAAAAGGTAATCAAAAAAGGAAATAAGATAGTCATAAACCTACTAAACGAGGAAACTGTCAACAAAGCACATAAACTATTAAAAGGTAAACTTGCAGACGTATGTGATGTAAACAGAGAAGAAGTTGAAAATCCTAAAGTCAAGGTAGTAGGAATTAATAATTTTGAAAATGTAGACAACAATACAATTGAACTTGATATCAATGAAAGAAATTTTAGTGCTTTTAAAAAAAATGTGTGATTCTCAATTCCTACAAGAACAGAAACTGGATTTCAGTCTGTGATATTGGAAGTGACTGCTGAGATATACCAAAACATCAGAGAAAATGTTAAACCATGTTTTAATTGTGGCAGATTTGGCCACAATGGCATCAAGTGTAAAAATAGTAATATTTGCCTAAAGTGTGCTGGTGAGCATAAAACAAGAGACTGCCAAACAAATAAATTTAACTGTGCAAACTGTGTTTTCAGTAATGATACTTATAAAGCAAATTTCAACGTCGAACATGTGGCAGTAGATAGCCATGAATGCGAAATCTTGAAATCTAAGATAAGGAAGTATATTGATTATACCGACTATACAATTAAACCTACAATACCAAGATATATCGGCATAGTAGAAACGTCTGAAAGAGGCATGGTAGCTAAAGCTTCAGGAATTTCGTCAACGTCGCTTTAATCGATTAATTCAAATATAGCAGGAAGACTACGGAGAAATAAGTAATAGCAATGGATCAAGACATCAGTGTTGAAGATATAAGCAAGTTTGAATTTGAAGTTGATGATGTAAAATAACTCAATAAGACACGTAGAAAACAAAACACAAGTAGAAAACAAAACATTATTTTATGCGTAAACATTAGAAGCTTAAATGCTAATTTTGAAATACTGGAAGTTTTTGTAGAGTCTTTAAAAAGAAAACCGTGTATAATTGTATGCACGGAAACTTGGAATTTACAATTTGCTCAATACTATCAACTACATGGCTTCAAAATTTGTTATAATGAGAGTAAAATTAATAAGGCGGATGGCGTCTTAATATATATAAAAAACAATATATATAGCAATAATAAAATTTATGTAGTTGACAGATTGAGCGTTGTCAGTACTGACCTAAAACTTATGACAGGAGAATCAGTTGTAATATCTGTTATGTATAGGTGCCATGACATATCAAAGTCTGAATTTGTTAATAGTGTTAACACATTTTTTATAAAACATAGAAATGTTAAAAATCATTGTATTATTGGTGATTTTCATATTGATATATTAGATAATAATGTAGTAAATTTGGAGGCTAGTGATAAAACATTTAGTCAGGAATTTGTAATTAACTATCTTGAGCATGAATATGTACCGTATTTCAGAGGAATTACTCGGCCCTTCTTAGATAATAAGAAGGGAACGTGCATTGATAACTGTTTCGCTAAAACTACAAGTATTAAAGTTGAATCTATTAAGCTAAATATTCCTTTCAACGATCATTATCCGTTATTAATAAGTATTGATCGGATTAAGTTAAAGATGCCAAGCGAAACAGATAACAAATGTATTAATTATAGGAAATTACAAAATATAGCTGGAAATATTGATTGGCAGATAGTTTTTGCAATAAAGAATCCGAATGATGCTTTAAACAAATTGATACATTTGATACATGACTGTCTTAAGATGGCCTCATATTCCATAAAATTAAAGAAGAAAAATAACAAAACAATGCCAAGAAAAAATTGGATAACTAAAGCAATCCAAATCTCTTGCAAAACTAAAGAAAATTTGTATAAAACATGGAAAATGAACCCAACTAATTTGGAATTGAAAGATGAATATAAAAACTATGAAAAAACCTTAAATAGAGTCGTCAAAGATGCTAAATACAAATTTGATAATAATGAAATAAAAAAATTTAGTAGCAATCCAAGACAGCTATGGAACATTATTAATGCTAAGCTTGGTAAAAACGCGCAACAAAACAAGTCCCCTAAATATTTAGTTGTAAATAACCAAAAAATTAAAGACAAATCTGCCATTGCAAACTCCATGATTAACTATTTTTGCAAAATAGGTATGGACTTGAGTAATCAAATTCCAGATTTAGATAGAGATAAACAAAAGCTCTTAGAAATAAATATCAATCAATTTTCAACAAATCAATTTTTATATACCCTACAAACTGTATTGAAATTCGTAAAACTATAGAATCATTAAATAACAAATCTGGAGGCGTTAATAATATCAATGCAAAATCAATCAAATTATTGGTAAACTACATAGCTGAACCTTTGGAATATATTTTTAATATTTGTATACAACAGGCTACGTGGCCAACTGCGCTTAAACAGGCTGACATTGTTCCCATCTATTAAGCTGGTGACAAGTCCTGTATATCGAACTATAGACCGATATCACTAATATCGAACATTGCGAAGATATTTGAGAAAATCATGTATAATAGGTTGTATTTGTTTCTGACTGAATGTAATGTTATATCGGAAAAACAATTTGGTTTTGTTAAAAACAAAGGAACAAAAGATGCGTTGAATTATATTGCAGATATTATATATAAAAAAATTAATAAATCCAAGCCAATTATAACTGCCTTCTTGGATTTGACAAAAGCGTTTGATACGGTGGACCACAGAAAGCTTCTAGATAAACTAGAGAGATATGGAATAAGAGGCAGTGCCTTAAAACTAATGAAGAGCTATCTCTCAGATAGAAAACAATGCGTCAACATACAGAATTTGAAAAGTGAATATAAAGAAATATCAATTGGTGTCCCACAAGGGACTATATTAGGACCTTTATTTTTTATTTTATACGTAAATGATCTACTGAGAAGTATGCAAGATGGTACTATTAGCACAGGATAAAATGAACACATATTTTAGTGAAGTTGTAATGTGGCTTACTGTAAATAAACTATCGTTAAATGTTAATAAATCGGTTCATGTTATGTATCGCAGCTACTGTGATAGCGTTCCTGACTCGCTAAATATCGAGATAGGGAATAATACACTAAAGAGAGTAGAAAATTATAAGTATCTAGGCCTAATCTTTGATTATAACATGAAATGGGATGAACATGTAAACTACATAGTTAAGAAAACGAAATATTTAATTTTTATTTTTGCAAAAATTAGGTATAGAATGGACAACAAGACTCTAAATATGATATATTATCTTTTTTCCAAAGTCTAATTAATTATGGTATAATTGCTTGGGGTGGAGCGTACAGTAATTGTCTGTACTTAATACAGGGTATACAAAGAAAATTATTAAAGATTATAAATTAAAATCAATTTCACCAACAATCCCCTCCACTTACCGTAAAGCAATTATTCCATTTAGAGGCCATAACCTATCATTATGCTATGTTAAGAGATAAATATATGAATAGCACAAGCAATACTAGAAACAAAAGTATCCAGCTTCCAATTATTGAGAAAACCATAAGTAAAAAAACCAGCTATTTTGTAGCTATAAATATTTTTAATACTTTAACAGATGATCTGAAAACTCTAGTGATTAGCAAAATCTCGATCAAGGAGAGACTGAAAAGATTTATAAGAGAAAATTATATTATATAGTTAAAAAGAATTTTTATATTATTTTGTTACTTAACTTTTGCGGGAATTTTAAAACAGATTACAATAAGATGACTCAATATCTTGTTGGATCTCATTTTAGTTTTTAGGTTTAGATTTTAAGTTCCTATGTACGTACCATCCCTATGTACAGACAATAAAGTTTGTCTCTTTAGGATGCCTCTTTTATAAGGCATATGTTATATGGTCAATAAATAAATAAATAAATAAATAAATAAATATATATATTTATTATTTTATATATTTATCAAATCAAGTAAGATGGCTGGCGAGAGCGGAGGCTTGTTCTATCGTCCAAAGCAAATCGTTTACAAAGGCCATCCAGAGCAAAAGGTTACTAGCGAATTCGAAAACAACAAAGGTGTAAAATTAAGTGCAGTTCTTGGAATCTGTGGGGAACACGAGGATCTAGACCTAACCTCAAAAGTGAACAGTAGAACGCTGAGTAATGAAGCAAAGCTTATAATTGCTCAAGTCAAGTCTGCTGAAAGAAAAGATATAAGAAGCCAAATATTAAAAGAATTTGACAAACAACTCAACGAGAATGAAGATGAAATTCTAGATAACAGCTTGCTACGTGAAAATACGATACTAAGAGAATTAAATAAAGAACTGAAAGAAAAAAATAAGCTTTTAAAGGATCTATTGGAGTAACAAAAAAACGACACACCAGCTGTTAACATTAAAACTTTTTCTGAAGTTATCTCTAATATAAAAAATTATAATAAACCAAAACGTGTAACTAAAATTATAATAAATGAAACTGCTGAAGATCAAACCATTGAAAAAGTGAATCAAATGGTGTCGCACTATTTGATCAAAGACAAAACAAATCAAACAAAAAGAGTTATCAAGAAGAAAAATGAAATAATTATAAACTGTTTAAACGAGGAAAGTGTCGGTAAAGTGCATAACGTGTTAAAACTAGTTAAAACTAGCAGATACATGTGAAGTAAACAGAGAGCAAGAATGAATCCCAAAGTAAAAGTAGTGGGAATAGATAATTTTGAAAATATGGATGACAGAAATATTGAAAAGGACATCAATGAGAGGAATTTCAACAGTTTTAAAAAGAAATGCGTCTTTTTGCACTCCTACAAGAATAGCAAGACTCAACTGCAGACGGTGATATTAGAGATGCCTGCTGACGTATACGAACACGTCAGAGAGAAGAATAACAGAATCTTCGTGGGATATCAAAATTGTAAGGTGTATGATTACTGTAATGTCAGACCATGTTTCAATTGTGGCAGGTTTGGCCACAATGGTACAAAATGTAAAAATAACTCTATCTGTTTAAAGTGTGCCGGAGAACATAAAACAAGAGAATGTCGAGTTAATAAAATGAATTGCACAAATTGTGCTTTTAGTAATAGCAGATATAAAACAAAGTTTAACATAGAACACGTGGCGACAGATAGCCACGAATGCGAAATTCTCCAGGCCAAGATAAGGAAGTATATAGACCTTACCGATTATACCGTACAACCAATATTACCAAGATATGTCGGTACAGTAGAAAAAACATCAGACAAAGGATTACTAAAGAAAGCATCTGGATTGTCTGCAGGTTCACTGAACATCAACACACGTATAGCAGATAGGTTAAGAAGCAAGAAATAAACAGAAATGAATCAAGACCTTAATTTTGATGAGGTAAGCAAGATTGAATGTGAAGTAGAAGATATCAAGAAGCTCAACAAGACTATAATGAAGAAAAAGAATTTAATTTAGTCCGTAAATATAAGAAGTCTAAATGCAAATATTATAAAATTAGAAACTTTTATTGAGTGTTTAGCAAAAAAGCCATGTATTATAGTATGTACGGAAACTTGGAATTTGCAACATCCTCATTTCTATCAATTACAGGGTTATAAAGTTATTATAATGAAAGTACAATCAACAAGGCAGATGGTGTCATAATGTATATAAAAAATAACTTATATGATGATACTAGAATAGAAGTGGTTGATAGACTGAGTATTGTAAGTACAGTTATTAAACTTATGAGTGGAGAGTCAATAAGAATCTCTGTGATGTACAGGTGCCATGATATACCAAAGTTGGAATTTATAAATTGCGTAAGAAAGTTTTTGTCTAAGCATAGAAATAATAAAAACCACTGTATTTTTGGAGATTTTAATATTGACATATTAGAAAAAAATGTAGTGAAAAATGAATTTAGTGAAAAAACAATTAGTCAAGAATTTATAAATAATTATCTTGAACATGAATATGTACCATACTTTAGAGGAATTACACGCCCCTCCCTAGACTTGGAGAACGGTACTTGTATTAATAATTGTTTTGCGAAAACTAGAAATATTCAAATCAAGTCAATTAAATTAAATATTCCTTTTAATGACCATTATCCATTGTTCATAAACATGGACCAGCTTAGATTGCAGAAAGTTAGTGAAAATGTTATAGCATACTTAAACTATAGAAAATTAAAAAATATAGCTAAAGAGCTTAAATGGCAGTCATTGCTGGCAATACAAGTCTCCAATGAAGCTTCAAACAAACTAGTAAAAATGATAAAAAACTGTGTCGAGAGAGCCACGTGTGATAAAAAATTAAATAGAAAGAATAATAATTCATTGCTAAGAAAAAATTGGATAACTAGAGCAATACAAGTGTCTTGTAATACTAAAGAAAATTTGTATAAACTGTGGAAAGATAACCCAACTAATTCAGCACTGAGAAACAAATACAAAAATTACGAAAAAATTTTAAACAGAGTTATAAAAGACGTGAAATACAAATTTGAAAATAATGAAATAAAACGAAATATTGACAATCCAAGACAACTTTGGAATATCATCAATACTAAGCTAGGCAAAAACAACCAAAAAAGCAAGGCACTTGACTATCTAGTTGTAAACAACCAAAAAATTGATGACAAACTAACTATAGCGAACACAATGAATGATTATTTTTGTAAAGTGGGCATTGATCTAAGTAACCAAATTCCAAATTTGGATAATGATCAACTAAAACTTCCAGAAAGAAATAATAAATCTATTTTTATCTACCCATCTAATAGTTTTGAAATTCTAAAAATCATAGATTCCTTGAAAAAAAAACTGGAGGTGTTGATAATATCAATGCAAAAACGATCAAAATAATAGCAACTTATATAGCGAAACCGCTAGAACACATTTTTAATCTGTGTATCCAACAATCCACGTGGCCTAGTGCACTAAAAAATGCTGACATAGTTCCAATACATAAAGCAGGTGATAGGTCCTGTATGGCGAATTACAGACCAATCTCGCTTATATCAAACATAGCAAAAAATTTTGAGAAAATCATGTACAATAGATTGTACAGGTTTTCGACGGAGTGTGAAATTATATCTGACAAACAATATGGGTTTGTAAGGAATAGAGGAACTATGGACGCGTTAAACTATATTTCGAACATTATTTATAAAAATTTAGGCAAAAGTAAACCTATTATCACTACCTTCCTGGACTTAGCAAAAGCCTTCGACACTGTGAACCATAAAATACTATTAGATAAATTGGAAAGATACGGAATAAGAGGCAGCGCCCTAAATTTATTAACTAGCTATCTCTCAGGTAGAAAACAATGTGTTAAAATACAAGAGTGTAAAAGCGAATACAAAGAAATATCCATTGGTGTACCACAAGGGACCATTTTAGGACCTTTATTTTTCATTCTTTATGTGAACGATCTACTGAGAGATATGCAAAACGACACTATTATGTCTTATGCTGCTGACACTGTTATAGTAGCTAGCGATAACACGTGGTCATCTGCACAGGACAAGATGAATAAGTATCTAAGTAAAGTCGCGAAGTGGCTTACTTTGAACAAATTGTCATTAAATGTTAGCAAAACAGTTTACATAGCTTATGGCAGCTACTGTGACAGCGTTCCGGATAATTCACAAATTGAAATAGGCAATAATATAATAAAAAGAGTAGAAAGCCACAAATATCTAGGATTAATTTTCGACTTCAATATGAAATGGGATAAACATACTGATTATATTGTAAAAAAAACTGGGTATTTAATTTTCATTTTTGCTAAAATTAAAAATGGAATGGATCGCAAAACATTATTGATGATATCTTATGCATTTTTTCAGAGTTTAGTTAACTATGGTATAATTGCCTGGGGGGGAGCATACAATAACTGTTTAAATTCAATTCAAAGAATTCAAAAGAAAGTACTAAAAATTATAAATAAAAATCACTTTTCAACACTAGACCTACCTCTTACAGTCAGGCAGTTATTCCATTTAGAAGCTATTTCTTTCCATTATGATACATTAAGAAAAATATATACATCTAGCACTAGCAATACTAGAAATAAGAGTATACAATTGCCAAGAATAGGTAAGACTGTAAGTAAAAAAAACAGCTATTTCGTAGCCGTTAATATATACAATAAATTGACAAATGATGACAAAAAATTAGTATACAGCAAATCTGCAATAAAGAAAAGAGTAAAAAATTTTATAAGAGAAAAATATGTATTTTAAAGAAGAAACGTTGTTATCACACTGTTAGTTAATCTTTGGATGGACCTCCTTAAAGGTTGTAAAGAAAATTTTATTTTTAGACAGTATTTAGTTTTAAATTAGTTGTAAGTTTTGTACCATCCCTATGTACAGGCAACTCTGTTTGCCTCTATAGGATGCCTTTTTTTAGGCATATGTAATGGTAATAATAAATATCAAATATATATATATATATATATATATATATATATATTATAACGAGTTGCCTCGTTATGTCTCTCTCTCTCCCTCAATATCATGTATACAATATAATATATGTATTTCACATTACAGCGCCATCGCAGGTAAGTGAGAGAGTACTGAGGGAAAACAGAGAGAGAGAGAGAGAGAGAGGGAGAGAGAGAGAGAGAGATAGCAGACGACATAATTTCGGCGTCTGAATCGAGAGAGCGCGTAGACCCATATTCCTGTAGTTAGAGTTGCGACGTTGCCTAAAGCACACGAGCCCTTGACCTACGCGAGAGTAGCTTCCTCGTTTACGTGGACTAATTGTACGCGTGTCTTTTAGTCAATACGAGAGCCTGTGATATCGTTGCTGTGCGTGCGTGCTTCATTCTGCGTTTTCGCTGTTCATCAACCGAGAGATTGCCGATTGGCTTCTCCGCTGCGACCTCGCATCCTATAGACCGTCGAGCAGCTTCGAACTTCGCTGATCAGAGCAGACTTCTACGTCTTGTAAATACCCGTTCGATACCTCTCTCTCTCTCTATTCATGCGCTCTCTCAGTCTCTCTCACGCGCTGCTCAGTAGATTTTATATTGTTTCATTAAAGCCTAAGTTATCTTAATTCTTGGTGTTTTTTGATGCTTCCCGTCCCCGCCAATTCCCGTGCGTCTCCTCCTCGCGAACATGCTTGATACCTTCGCGTTTTCAGCTACATTACTAAACTACACGCCGCCTCCGCGGGCCCGTCGACGTCCACGTCGTATTAGCGGCATTTGCTGTATTACCGGGTCGGGTTTCGTACAACCCACATCGAGACCCGCACCATCGTTTCTCCCCCATCTACATTTCCTCTAGTTCAACGAGTGCGACGGTTGTTAGCTTGGATTTCGACCGCCACCACTGTTATAATATATATACAGGGTGTCCCATTTTAAAAACACCAACCGAAAATCTCCCAACCAAAGCATTTTAGAGAAAAATTTTTTAACCAAAAGTCAAGTTTCAAGGGGGACACACAACAATGACCTTGGCCTTGACTTCGACCTTGACCTTCATCGTTATTTTAAGGTCAAATTGATTTTTTTTAATGGAAACCCACATTTTTTATACCGGGAATGGAAAGAGCGGAAAATTCTACGTCCGACTATGATCTTGACCTCAACCCTGACCTTGACCTTCAAGGTCAATATGAGGTCAAATCGATTTCATGTTAACCTTAAGTTTCATTTCCTATTCCGATAGTGCAAAAAATTCTAAGTATCAAATGATATTTAACAATTTCTACCCACTGACTTTTCTAAGGTTGAATAAAAGGGCTTACACCGTATATCAAGGAAGCTTCCTAGAAGCTTCCCTGTGAGAATACGAATCTTGCAGGAAGCGTCCAGAAAGCTTCCATGCTATGTGAGCACCATACTTTTTGCACTATCCAGAGATAACGACGTGGACGTAGTAAGTTCTGTTTCCATTGGTATGCTGAATTATCGTGAGTCTCCTTGCCTCTTACCTTCGAGATGCTAGTTTAACGTGAATCCCTTTGCCGCTCACTACTGTAACTATTAAGATTTTTAATCTCGCAGCGAATGTCTAAAGTGGCTGTCATTTACTGGAAGGCAAAAATTTAGTCCACTTTGGGAATGTCGTGTGACCAATAAAATGCGGGTTTCCATTTCAAAAGATCGTTTTGACCTTATATTGACCCTGAAGGTCAAGGTCAGGGTTGAGGTCAAGATAATAGTCAGTCGTTCCGCTCTTTCCATTTCCGGTATAAAAAAATGTGGGTTTCCATTTAGAAAAATCAATTTGACCTTAAAATAACGATGAAGGTCAAGGTCGAAGTCAAGGTCAAGGTCATTGTTGTGTGTCCCCCTTGAAACTTGACAACTTTTGTGTAAAAAATTTTTCTTTTAAATGCTTTGGTTGGGAGATTTTCCGGTGGTGGTTTTAAAACGGGACACCCTATATATATATATATATATATATATATATATATATATATATATATATATATATATATATATATATATATATATATATATATATATATTGTAACGCTGGGTTTCGCCCCATTGTTGTTACCGATGAAATACTCTATCTCCTCTGCTCGTTTCAATGCATACGATGCGGCGGGCCGCCTCGGCCCTGGGCGCCAGGCACCGGAGAGGCCGCCCCGTGTCGAAACGCCAGTCCGTCCACCTGCCCGGCTAGCCAGTATTCGGATAAACTTACATTAAAATGAGACAATTACAAGGTCGTGGGTACTAGTACTAAATGAATGTATGAGTATTATCGTTGACTTTCTCTTTATTTATCTCCACAATTCTCTATTCATCAGTAATCTACATCGATGGCGACCTCCAGTCGCCCGATATTACAAACTACGACATCCCCGTCGATCTCACACATACTCACACTGTGACACGCATGTCACCGCGCCGAGGTTCGAGCGAGGAAATACCGACGCACGCCCTGAGCGCGTATCCGGTCGTCTCGAACTCCTATTCAACTGGTCCGGCGCCGAAACCGCTCGTACCCACTGGTGTAATGTCCTAACCGCGGCGTGCTCGTCAACACGCCGCCGCACAGCTTACCCGACGCGGACGGAACAGCTGCCTCGCCCTTCCGATCGTCTACCGGTGCCGACGATCGTAGCGTCCGTCGCAGTCTGCCCTCACGAGACTATGGTTTCCCGCCCCGACGATAACCATTCTCTCCCGACGTACGCAGGTCCCCAGGCGTGCCTGCCGTTTCCGCGCCGGTGACTTCGCCCGAACTTCAACGCGCCTACTCACACACTTTATATCGCTATACTTAACTTAAAGGGACCGCTGTCCCGAATATCGTACTTAAATTACATTCGGTATTTAATCTATTCTATTCTAATACTAAGTCTTAAACTAATATAAAATAACGCGCAGGTTAGAGCTAGCGATAGTCGTGACCGTGTGCCGGTCGTGCAGGTCATGGTTGTGTTGTATACGAGAGCGAGTACGATAGCTTGTTAATGTACGTTTGTTTTTTTTTTGTCATTGTGAAACGAGAGCGATAACGGTAGCGTCAGTGTAGTAACAATTAACTGGTGTGTAAACGATAGTGAGAACGATAGCTTATCGGTAAAAATTGTCGTCAAAAGTGTTCGTCAGTCAGTGTACAGTAATTACGGTATGCGGTAAGTTCGGCATGGGGCTTGATGTTCATTTAACACGCCGAACGTCTCAGCGCTGTTAAATCAACGAAGCATGCTACCGCCGTACTCATGCTTCGCCACACTCCGCCGCCATATTGGCCACGTGGCGTATTACAATCGCGAGCTCGCGCTACTCCGCAATCGGCACACTGACAATCAAGAAAGTTATACCTTACTCACAGTAACGCAGTAGTCTGTCGCACAGCACTTCCTTACAACGGGAAGAATCGCCCAGGTAGTCCGGTGATCGAAGGCGGAATGTAGCGGTAGGAGCGGTGGCCAAACGGATCTGTTGCTCTGCTGGTGGTCTGACGCAAAAAGGGGCGAGGTATCGAGTAGCGCTCGCGTCGATCCCGCTCGCGGTCGACGTTAGGTTGGGTCGCTCACCTTCCCTACTCTCGCTCCCGCGTGCTCGAGCCTAGTCGATGTCGGCCGAAACGCCACGAAGACGACTGAACGCACACTCGCCGACTCGTGCCGTGGCGCTGCCGTGCTCTGCGCGGCCGCTTGTAACTGGCACTGATCTGCTATGTTACAATATAAACTAGATTTTTTATCACTTAAAAATACATATTAACTTCATTTTGAGGGGTATAGGCCTCTCTATATGGCTATAATCCCTGCTTATTATAGGGAGTCTGCTTGGATCCATAATTCACTGACCGTATGATTTAAAGTCAACCGACGGACTTTATTTATTTACTTTATTACTTTACTTTATTACTTTACTTTGGACTTTATTTACTTTATTTATTTATTTACCAGAGTATATTACACGCGAGCTTACATCAAGTTATATACATTATAATTGATAAAACTAGCATCCTATATAGGCAATCCAAGTTACCTGTACATAGGTCCGATATAATTTAACTAGTAAAACTATAACTTAAAAACTAAATAAAATAATATACATATATATGTTATTTGCTAACACTTTTTTTTCTTTTTTATCAGGTCTAATCTATTAGCCATTTTATGATCTTTTTTTATGCTTAATTTATTTTCTTGTAGGGTTTTCAGACCCTTTGGCAGCAGATTAAACATTTTTATAGCATCAAGTTTGCAATTCTTAGTATAAATTGTTTTGTTATTTTCGGGTAGGTTGATTCTTTGTTTCTAGTGTTGCTTTTTGAGTTATTATATTGCATTTGTAATTCTTTGTAAAAATGTAACAAGCATTCAACTTCAACCGAAACTCTGACGTTTACTGGCCTTACTGTTTCCGTGTTATACTTCAGTATTATTTTTAATATCCTATGTTGTATAGCCTCTAATCGGCATAGTACATTATTATGAGCTCCATCCTATGCTATGATACCATAGTTAGCAATACTGTGAAATAAGGCATAATATAAAATCATTAATGATTTAACATTCATTAATTTTGAGAATTTACTGAATATAAAGAGTAGGTACTTTGTTCTATTTACTAAATACTCTAACATTACTTTCCCACCTCATTGCGAATCAAAAATTACTCCTATGTATTTGGTATTGTAAACTCTTTACACTTTCATATCGTTAATATAAATTAGTAGGTTAGTAGGAACACTATTGCTATAAATACAAAATGCAATATATACTATTTTGATACATTCAAAGACAGTTCATTTATTGCAATCCAATTGTTTACTTTAATCAGATACTTGTTCATTTTTTCTTCAGCTTTTGTCCAGCTTTTATCACAGATAAGGATAATATCATCAGCATAATATATAATACAATTATCTTCCGCAATATTCATGAGATCATTTATGTATATAATAAATAATAATGGTCCCAGGATCGTTCCTTGCGGGAGTCCTGTACTTATTGCTAAATTGCAACTTTTGTACCCAATAATTTTAACTAATTACTCCCTAAAATCATACTTCTCTAATTTATCTAGTAGTATACAATGGTTGAAAGTATCGAAAGCTTTGGCCAAATCAATAAACATTGCAATAGTAGGTAAGCCTTCATTAAGATTATCGTATATGAAATTTGCAATGTATGCTAAGGCACCTTTGGTACCTCTATTTTTCCTAAATCCAAATTGCTCTTCAGATAAAATTTTACATTCATTGAGAAAGACAAGTAACCTTACGTGGATAATCTTTTCTAGTATTTTTGCTACTAATTAGTGGCAAGACATTTGTTACCCGATTTGGGTTATTGGGTTATTGGGTTATTGGCGATTTGTAAATTGGCACTACCTCTGCGACTTTTAAAGGTTTAGGCCATATTCCCTTCTCAATACAAATATTGAAAATGTGTGTCAGTGAAGACTAAGATCAAACTTAATCCAGTGATTTATAGCCTTAAATATTTTTGTGCTAATTCCATATACACCTCCAGCTTTATTATCCATTTTTGATACAATTTTTTCTATTTCTACTGCGCTAGTTGGTTTTCAAAAAAATTATACGACTGTTTATATTAAATTCTTTTACTTGATAATCTTTCGGTTTGTTCATTTTACTAGCTAAATTTTTATTTATATTACTGAAAATCTTATTAAAAGTATCTGCTGTAGACTTAGTCTCTGAAATTTTTATTCCATTTTCCTCAATGTGTTCAATATTGTTATTTTTGGCAGATTTACTCCTATTAAGTCTTTCCCTAACATAATTCAGTTTTTTGCTATCATTTTGGATTCTTTTAATTTGATCATTTTCATATTTATACTTAACGCTAGCTATAGCTTTACTCAAATTTTTAGTATAACTTCTATACTGACTTTTCAAATTATCGTCGGTCAGTAATATTATTGTACATTCATTCTTTAGTTTAACACGATTGAATGATGCCATTGGTGATCCAAGAACTTCATAGCAATTTTTTTTACTTTTCTTGACATAGTTGAAGCTGAAGTCATTTTTTTAATATTAGTAATGAGCAAGTCTATAGCCTGTTAAGGCTCCTGTATGTTGCTTATCTAATCCCAGTACACTTCATTACATTCAATATTTAATTTCTAATTTTTTTTTTAACTTTTAATGTAACATAAGTGGATAATGATCAGTAAAACGATTCATAAGTTTGTATGCTTTGACGTTTAAATCGTCTGATTTCCAAAAAATATTATTAATACATGAGCCCAATTCTCAATTATTGTTACTCGACCTGGTAATAGCAGTAAAAAGCGGAATAAAACCTGATTCTAGGAAATTATTTAAAAATTCGGTTGATTCTGTATCATTGCCACCTATTATAAAATGATTTTTTGCTGTTTTTTTTCTTTATATAAAAGTTCATTGCATTTACAAAGTCTCCCTTTTTAATACCATGACACCGATACATCGAAGTTACCGTAACATTTTTTCCGTTGTTCGTGGTTATAATTGTTTGTTTAAGGTTTGTTGATTTGGCTATTATTGTAATACATTTTATAGTTTTTTAGTATGTAAAATGCAAAAGATTCTAGGATCCACGATTCCTGGCATACTATAAAATCAGGCTTATTACTGAGCATTTCAACTAGTACTTCCAGATTTATAAAATTTGTTTCCATACCTCTTACATTTACATATAGGATATTAAAGTCATTATTACCTATTGCACTATTCAGTAAGTTCACGTCTTCAAATGCTTGCTCGTTTTCAATGATATAACTGTAGTCACGTTCGCCCATATTTGAGTACCACTGACCTTGTATTCGCTGAGTTTGCCAATTTGACTTGTTTGTCTCTCTGTCGATTAGCAGTTTCATTTATTACGTCTGTATCACTGTTAATATCATTTCGTTTATACCCTAAAAATATTTGTATTTTTGGTTCTGTAGGGTAATCAATATTATTGATTTTCTTCTTGATCATAATTTTTAGGTATTCACAGTTTTCAGTGTCTGTTGCAATATGATTAACATTTCTGTTATCCTTAAATTACTCTAGACCAAAACAACAATTTACCCATTTATTTGGAGATTATTCATCACAATTTAATGTTTGATCTTTACCAGTACATCTCAAACATACGGCTTCGTTTCTGCATTTCTTTCCGCTATGACCTAGTCTGCCACAATTATAACATGGCAATACAGGTTGTCCCATTTTAATTTACCACCCCCTAAAACTGGTTAATAATTTGCTCTGAGAAAAAAATGTTTCAAATAAAATTTGTTGGGTTCGAAGGGGGGCATCTTTTGGCTATTTTAGCTGCGACCTTGAACATGACCTTCAAGGTCATTTGAAAGTCAAGACCAAATTTTCATATGAAATGTGCATATTTTTATGGCGGATTCGGATTCTACTAAAAAAGAGAAACACTTTTTGTCCGAATCATTTTTTGAAAAAATCCTAAATTTTTGTTGTAAACGGCTTTAAAAAAGTTGAAAAAATTACTAATATCTCTTATTGCCCCACCCTTTAAAAGAAATTAAAAATTTGCTCTGAGAAAAAAATGTTTCAAATAAAATTTGTTGGGTTCGAAGGGGAGCATCTTTTGGCTATTCCAGCTGTGACCTTGAACATGACCTTCAAGGTCATTTGAATAAGATTTATCACAGATTCGGGTTCTACTAAAAAAGTAACACTTTTTGTCTTAACCATTTTTTGATCATCAATAGGTAGCTCTCCCTTTAACTGAAAAGAGAATTTGTCCTAGAAATAAGCTGTTTTAGATAAATGTTACTAGCTTCAAACAAAGACAGAGGTATCCTTTGGATCACTTAAAGCAAGACCTTCACGTCCAGCCACTTAAGGCAAGACCCCGTCCAGCCACTTAAGGCAAGACCCCGTCCAACCACTTAAGGCAAGACCCTATCCAGCCACTTAAGGCAAGACCCCGTCCAGCCACTTAAGGCAAGACCCCGTCCAACCACTTAAGGCAAGACCCTATCCAGCCACTTAAGGCAAGACCTTCACGTCCAGCCAAGGCAAGACCCCTTCGTTCAGCTAGTCACGGAAATTTCAACGTCTCAAGTGCTCTATCAATTGCCCATTTTGTTGAATGCACATTTGTATTCTCTGCCGAAAACTTCTTTGGACATCTATTAATGTTTGTGGGGTGAACGCCCGGAATGCTGCAACAATTCTCTCCATCATATTTTGTGCCGTCGTCGGGGCTACCGCGTAAACTCTCTGCTTCACGGCCCCCCACAGAAAGAAGTCCAATGGGGTCAAATCTGGCGATCGCGCAGGGAATTCACAGATTGGACTACCAATTCCAATCCAACTATTTGGGTATTTCGCGTTCAGAAATCTCCTGACAAGTAGTCTACGATGAGCGGGAGCAGCATCTTGCTGGAACCACATGTCTCGCCTTATTTCTAGCGGAATGTTTTCTAGAAGAGGTGGAATTTGGTTCTCGAGAATATCTAAATAAAGCTCGCCGTTTAAATTACGATCATAAAAAATTGGACCCACAAACTATTCCCCAACTATGCCCGCCCAAACATTAATTGACCACCGTCTTTGTGTACGGTGATCTCGCTGCCAATGTGGATTTTCTTCTGCATAATAATGCGCGTTATGAAGATTAACTCCTCCCATATTGTCGAACTTTGCCTCGTCTGTAAAGAGAGTCCGATCAAAGAAAAATGGATCTATGCGCATTCGTGTTTCCGCCCATTGACAGAATCTAAGTCGCCTGGCAGGATCACCAGGCTCAATGGCATGTGTAAGGTGCAAGTGATATGGATGAAATCTAAAATGACGCAATACACGGGAAACTGTTGATCTGGGTACTCCATGCATTCGCTGAATTTGTCGCGTCGAAATATGAGGATCCTCGGCAATTACAGCACGAACCCCAAGCGCAATATGCTCTCTTGGGCCCGTCCGTCGCCTCTTCCTTCTTAAGTTACCTCCTTGAGCTCTTATCGTTAGAAGTTTAATATTCCTCCTACTAGGATGACGAGCGTCCGGATACCTTTCAGCTTACAGCCTCGCTTGCAGCCTTGTAATTGTCGTGACATTCCCAGAATCTTGATCATGTTGACTATCTCTACTGGCGTGTAGTCAGCCATTATCTGTTGTAGGTAGATTTTTTAGGGAATATTTAATCTTACTAGAAATAATTTATTATAAGTATTTTTCTGCTCTGAAATTCAGAAAGTCAATGAAAACCTAATGATGAGAAGCTTTGAGGAGCTGTAAGAATTTACAAGCTTTACCAATAGAACGATAACGAAGCAAAAAAATGTCTTTTAGCGAGAAATAAAGCATTTACGAGAAAAATATTTCTTAAAAAGATGCGTACTTTATCAGAGAATCTGAATATGATTTAAAATATGTACAATTTTACTTTATCAGAGAATCTGAATATGATTTAAAATATGTACAATTTTCATTAAAAAAACTAAGCTTGATTTTGATTCTCAGTTGAAAACATGCTCCTTACTGCTCAAACTTGCTCCAGATGATGTCAAACTTGTCCCAGTTGTGACCGTAAACTTGCCCCAGATGATGTCAAATTTTCCGCAGATGATGTAAAACTTGCCCCAGAGAATGTCAAACATACCCCGAAGATTGCAAACTTGCCCCAGAGAATGTCAAACATATCCCGAAGATTGCAAACTTCCCCCATGTGATAAAAAATGAATCAGATTAGCGTTCTAATGAACTTTGGTTCTGTTGATAAATTTTTTGGTAATTTCATTTCTTTGAAAAAGAGAGTATTTTCCATTAAAGTGATGGTTCTTTCTTAAAATGAATTTAAGGTTCGAGGTCAAGGTCATAGCCAAGCTTCAATTGCCGGAATAAAAATCGAGGATTACCGTTAAATAAATTGACTGACCTTCGAATGACCTTGTTGGTTAAGGACAAGTTCATGTCTAAGGTCATACTTGGACTTAAATTTGTAAAATTGTGTACGTCTCTAATTCCTCGGATAAAATGTAAAATTTTTAACTTCTTTTAAAGGGTGGGCAATAAGAGATATTAGTAATTTTTTCAACTTTTTAAAAGCCGTTTACAACAAAAATTTGGGATTTTTTCAAAAAATGATTCGAACAAAAAGTGTTTCTCTTTTTTAGTAGAATCCGAATCCGCCATAAAAATATGCACATTTCATATGAAAATTTGGTCTTGACTTTCAAATGACCTTGAAGGTCATGTTCAAGGTCGCAGCTAAAATAGCCAAAAGATGCCCCCCTTCGAACCCAACAAATTTTATTTGAAACATTTTTTTCTCAGAGCAAATTATTAACCAGTTTTAGGGGGTGGTAAATTAAAATGGGACACCCTGTATATTTAAATCATCGTAGGCGCGTAAACATTGATGGCTAATATAAATTATCCAATCGTTCGCGCGTAAATGATAATATACTTCAGCTGGTATACTTATAATATTGTTTATAAATATATGCTCAATACTGAGTAAGATTCGTTCTAGATAGTTCCTTTCTCTGATATCTATTTTTAGTTCTTCAGGTTTCATGTTATTGTCGATTCCTACTATTTTCAGTCTTGGATTTAGTATTTCTTCCTGCTTAACCATGTAATCAGAACCGATTTTGTCCGACAGTTGGTCTATCAATTTCACCACGTCATCTTTATTTGTACATTTGATTTTAACTGAACCTTCTGTTGTTTGATAAAGTTTGTGTATTGGTTCAATTACGTCGTTTAATAATTTTTTAATTACTAGATTATTGAATTTTTCTTTGTCTTTATGTGTATTAGCCCTTACAATCACCGATGGTATATGTTCGTTTATCGACTTTGTGTTTCTTGCTGCCTGAGCATATGTTATGCTTGTATTACAGTTTTTCTTTTCATTACAGTATATTCGTCTTCTTCTTCGCCCGGTATTGTACGATTATTACGGTCCAGATTCCTTGCTAACACGAATTGACACATTATTAAGAATTTCTTCTTGAGCTTCTTCTTTTTCCAATAATTTTACTTGTGCTATAATTTTCCTTGCTGGTTCACTTCAGCCTTTGTCACTTTCAATTGACGTTAGGTTGAGGTCCGGATGTTCTGGGCAAATTCCCAGAACACTACTAAGCCTAGTTGCATTTCTTAACTTTTTAAAATACGCTTCATGATACACTTTTTCACATATCACACAAATATCCATAGCAACGTTTCTTCTAGCGTCATTAACATCGCGTCCGTCCCCGGCGCTTGTCCTAGATTGGCTGAAAAATAAGAACTAAAACCTTATGTAACAAAAAATTATAAACTGAATGATGAGTTTATCGCACTTATTTCACTACACTGTGCAGAAACAACATTTGATTTAGTAAATTATTGTACATTCCGGTAACAGATATCAGAACACAAAACTTTTTAAATTTCAAAATATAGAATGCTATCTATAATTTTGTTCCATATAGAAGCAGAAACATCTGGAACTGTTGATTTGCTGAATTCTTCTGCTTCCATAAAATTCTCTTGGCCTTTTCTTATTCCTACCCGAAGAGAATTTTTTGTCAGGATGAACACCAACGTACCTCTCTCTGCTACATCTACCTTCATTGACCATTATCCTGCAGTAACACTATTTAATTTATTTATTTTACACTTATATAAACTCACTAACACTATTTAATTTACATAACTTATACTTACATAAGAATAAATAGACTTTCACTAATTTGCACTCTGAAATAACTTATGTATTAAAATACTATATGAATAGTATTTTAATACATATACATTCTAGACATTTTAGACATTGAGAAACATAATGATAATGTCTAGTAAGATTTAAATTTGTTTATGTTTTATACATAAACAAATTATGAAAAATAGTCTTTTTCCGGCGATATTCATTTTTGACTCTACTTTTTAATAATTTACTCTCAAATTTAGTATACAATGGTTTTGATGGTCGCTGAATCCGAATCTGCTATCAGAATTGAAGAATTCAAAATGCCGGGACCAATATGGCAAAAGCAACCTAATAAAATTATCAATACAATTTTCGACCAAAATCTATGTACAAGGATTTTCGAGGTCGCTGAATTCGAATCCGGTATCACCAGAATTGTAAAATTCAAGATGCCGAATCCATTATAGCGGCTATAAGAGTAAATGTCAAAAATCAGTGGTCACTATCTTAAATCCGCCATCTTCGACATTGAATTTTAAAAGTCGCATGCCAGGTTCGTTATGTATGATCTCGAAAATCCCTGTAGACCAAGTTTCATGAGCATACGAGTGAAAATTCAAGAAATCAGTGACCGTAATCTTGAATAAGGAATTTAAAAAATCGGATGTCTGATTCGTTATTAGCGACTTCAATTACCCCCGTATAACAATTTTCAGCTTAAAATATCGAACAGAATAAATTTATGGTTTATATAAAAAATAAATTTTTTTGTTTTATTTTGTTTGAAAGATAAAAAACGGAATACTGTACATCCAAAAAGTCAATGCTTTGTTAAAAAAAGCAATAAAATATTGAAATTATGCGGCAAAATTTTTTTTTCAGAGAGTAGAATACAGTACTTTGTAACTTTATATACATTTGTCATACAAATTTTTTACTAAAATTATTTTTACAAGAAAGAGGGTATCATTAAAGAAATTAATAATCTAAAGTTTTAATATAATGTAGATTATTAAAACGACAGGCAAAAAATGGCATATACTAAAAGCTGTAAATAGCTGTATTTATTTACATATATCAGATATTCAGTATCCTGCTAAGTACTATACCTGTCCAGCACGTAGATTATAAAACAGGGATTATTAATATCTGTTATATATACTTTTTAATATTAAAATTTATTTTTTAACTTATATATTAACATAAGTTTCGTCAATTGCATCTATATTTTACTCACTTGAGAACTTAGAAAAAAATCTTCGCAGCCAAATACAGAGAACAAGCAATCATAATCGTTAACTAATACTTTCTCATGTCCAGAGAAAGATGGCTATAGTCAACTGTCCAAACCAAAATCATCGTCGTCAATTTAATCGTCACATCAATCCTTGTCCAGAAATACTTTTTCATATCCTCAAGATGAAGGTAATAAATTAAAAAGTTATTTTATTATCAGAAAAGAACAATTGACCCTTTTCTGGGCCACCATATACATTTTAAACATAGCAATCAACTCTTTACACTGCGAGAAGGGAGCAGAGACTTTAGTGCAATACAAGACACAGGTATACGAGCGACAGGTAGCTGCTTGCCCGATCGCTACAGTGTGGCAGCGAAATACTCTGAACCGGTGGGAAAAATGGTTCGCGCTTATAATACACAGGGCTGGCATAGCGTAAAGCAGCAGAAAAAGACTCGCAGCCTCAAGAGTCCAGGGTTACTATGGTATAAAAGGGGGGAGAGGAAAGAGTTTTCGGGAGCTCTAGGGGCTCATATGGTTCAAGGAGAGGAGGGACGCACAGTCGTTGAGACCTATATAATTTAATATTTATATATACATATTATTATTTATGTAAATAAACAATTAAATTGTTAACTTTCTTGTTTAATTAGGCCATTTCCTTTAAACGGCTATTTACATAAACACTAGGTATTTGCATAATTATATAGGTTGTCATTGTTTATTTAGAAAAACAGTAGCTAATTAGATCATTATAGGGGTCATAAATCATGTTTATTGACCTATTTAGCTATTGTTTACGTAAATGCTATTGTTAACATATTGCTACTATGTCACCTTCCCCACTCAGCCCGCTCTCCTCCCGGTTTCGATGTCCGGCCTCATATACTTTTAATAGATCAAAACTTGAAATTACATTATCATAGTAGATGTTGAAGATATAGAAAAGTCCAGAACATGCTCTGGCTCCTTAATGATCTCCTTAATGTGTCGCGAATTGCTATTCACGAGTGATAAAACTATTTCTTTTTCTTTCAAGTGTATGGAGAAGCGGGAGTGTATGAGCGTATGAGTATATACGCTTCGCATTTTGTGTATAAGCCGCGATCGCTGACACTCGCAGTTCGCGCTTGCCTAACCAAGTGACGCTCGCGCTACGTACTCGCCTCTTTTCGGCTATTATACATTTTCGTTTTACACGTGTATTATTAACTGTATTCATAAATAGGTATATACAATAAATAGCATAATAGGTAGTGATGAAAAAAGTTGTATTTTTGAAATATCTATAAATCGACGGCCGCTATTCATACGCTACTATTTCAAAAAATCTGATGCATAAAATGCTATCTCAAAGAAAATTTTATATGATTATATTTGAAAAGCTCGTGCAATAAGCTTCTATCCCAAATCTGCGTTGAATATAATGCTATTTCAAAATTTTGTGCAATATAATGTTATTTGAAAAGTGAGTGCAATATAATTCTATTTCAGTATTATGACTTCTTTTTTTCCATATGGAGACTATCATACAGCGACTGATGTAAATGAAACGCGTTCTGAAAAATGGATATTTATGAAGAATCTCATTTTAGTGATTCGGATGGAATTGCAATTCAACGCTCATTGCAATACCAAATATCTTTGGAGCAAATGATTAGTCATAACTCCGATCACGAGACTACACAAGAAAATGTAGCATTAGGTAATAAGAATCATAGCTCTATATTTTATATCTTGCGATGGTCTCCACTTTTTCAACGTACGTGAAGTATAAGAACATAGATCGTGTAAGCACGACACATACACGTACACACATACACACACTTACACTTTTAAACAAATTAAGCTTTCGTTTTCCTAAAGATAATCAAAACAAAAAAGGTTGCATTCACGAGAATCGCCAAATCAGTTAAAATACAAAACCTCACTTGAAGAAAGGGTATGAAAATCTAATCCTAAAAAAAGATAAAAATCATCTCAACGTTAAAAAATATATTCTACAGCAAGCTTATCATTCTAACCAAGGTATTCCTAGTAAAAAACTCAAAGATCTTATAGATCTATGTAAGAAAAAAATAATACCACCACAATATCATCAGTACTACGAATCATTTTCGACTAAGGTAATTGAGGAAAGAGCTGCTGAAATTGATGAAATATAGAAGATTGTTAAAATATTGCAAATCACAAATTTATAAAACTATGTTATTTAACTGTTGTATATAATATGCGATAAAAAATGATATATATTATTATGTTATATTGTTTTGTGCAAGATATTAATACCAGTGTAGAACACTCTAGAATAAATATTAAGTTTATTTTTTCAATTTATTTGTTATAATACGCTCTATGGATATACAACTAACAAACAATTTGCTTTGATGATCCTTATCGTCGAAATACGCCAAAGCCCCATGGAGTCAGCAGGCGTAGAACTCCTTTTCTTCTAATGTTAAGGGGATGTGAAAGCTAAAAGGACTATTTTTCTATTACATATAACTTTTTAAATAAAGCTTGTAATGAAAAACCAAGTATGTAGCGCCGTAGTATTAGGTTTAATCAATCAATTCTACCAAAGGAAATTTCGATCGGAAACTTATTTTTTCTAAAATCTTGGAAATACGAATAGAGATGTTTAAGCGATTGAAGCTTAACTTAAAATTATTGTAATATCCTAATTTTACATAAAACTTTAATTTTTAATTAAGCCTGTAATTAAAAACAAGGCTTGTAGCGCCGTAGTTTTAGGTTTAATAAATCATTCTACCAAGGGAACTTTAGATCGAACTTTTAGTTTTATCTTGGTAGTAAACCAAATAATTTTAAGGGGGTCTGAAAGTCAATTAAAAATTCAAATTTCGCATCACGATATAGCCGACGAAAAATGTACTCCGTTATGTAATTATCTACCATTTTACAAAGTTTAACGCTTGCATATAAATATCTCGTCGAATGGCATTCGAATAATGTCTCAAAATTATGTAATTCGAATGCCATTCGACGAGATATTTATATGCAAGCGTTAAACTTTGTAAAATGGTAGATAATTACATAACGGAGTACATTTTTCGTCGGCTATATTGTGATGCGAAATTTGAATTTTTAATTGACTTTCAGACCCCCTTAAAATTATTTGGTTTACTGAAATAACATTTTATTTGACGTTCTTTTGTAATAGCATTATATGCAACGCAGGTTTGGGATAGAAACTTATTGCACGCGCTTTACAAATGCAATCATATAAAATTTTCTTTGAGATAGCATTTTATGCATCAGATTTTTTGAAATAGCATCGTATGAATAGCGGCCGTCGAAATTTTGTATTTAACTTTTGTTGTAAACTGCTTCGATTCAATGTTACAGCACAAAGATCATTTTTAGCGATTTTTGAAGTTGGGCGCATTCTGGATGTATGTTAGAGGTGAGGCTCAAAATACGACCGTCAGTTTACTATTATAAGCAAAATTTCCAAAAAAATTTTTGAGCCTGATTGACTAAACTCTTTTAAAGATAATCCAATTACAATTAAAATTCATTGAAAAATACATGTAAAAAATGATAATGACGTCAAAAGTCCGATCGTCCGGCTATGTCAGTCACCAAGGATTTTAAGGTTTCACTAATGTACCGCAGGTCTTTCAAGCCACAAGATTTACGACTGTGGTATTCGCTTCCAAGCGAAATTAAGTATAAATCGTCTTTGGCAACATTTAAGAGCGCTCTTAAAATATGGTTTTGTAACATGTGCTTCAAAACGCCCTTTTTCGTTCATCAAAAACGAATGGAAAATTAAGCTTTTCTCTGGTGAACCTATACGGCTTGTACGTGTCTTGGTCATGCCTAAAAATTCAGGTGATGTTTTATGCACAAGTAAGAGTCGAGGGCGCCGTAATCCAGCCTAGAAAAAACACTTTTCCACTATAGTTGCAAAATATATTAATACATTTTTAATTGGTATATTTTTTCATAATATCGTCTCTTTTTCGTCTCTAAAAATTCTTTTTATGCCAGAAAGTAACGTAGATAATCGCATATTCCGAACTTAGTTAAAAAGTTGCAACTCAAGCAGGAAGAAAGTCTTTTACACGCACTACACATGCGCAATTTCCGCGTTTTTTTACCTAAAATTAGGGGCTAAAGTAGTCTATTTTCGACGGATGGGAGAAAAACAATTTTGCGAGAGAAAAAGATTTTTAATTCCCACTATTTTCACATTGCGTAAATATTTTTTTGTTTATTAATAACTTTTTATTTTTTTCTTCAAGATTTATTATAAGCTATGTATTTCCTGATGCAATAACTGGATTATGTCGAATCGGAAAACCAAGAAATTTAGTCCGTATTTTTAAGTCTAAAAAAACGCGAAAATCAAACATATGTCGTAAAAAATATAGTATGGGGAAGGAGACCTGCTCCCGTATATGGTAGCAGTACTCGACTTTAGTTCGTTACCCGAATGCCCTGCTCTTCCAGGTAGATCGTCTGCGAAGTGGAAGAACCCCGGATGGCAAAGCCTAGTACGTTACAGGACCTCGACGTCTCGAGAACGGGTCTAGTCTTCGCTCCGTAACCGGCTACCTATAGTGAGATTTGCTATACGAATCAGCTCGCTTGTGTCTCGTCCATGTGGAAACTATACATGAACTTAAAACTCGCACGCACAGAATATTCCGTATAAATTAATAAAGCCACTCGATACTAATAGATGAAATTAAATTAATTAGTAATAAAATAATACACGCGGTCTAAACAAGTCTAGTTGACTACTCTCGATCGCGTCGAAACGAATCTGGCGCCGTCGCGCGCTAATTAGTTACAAGCCGCAGAAGGGCCCACACATGCACTCTTTTCTTTCGAGCGTCATAGTTAAATACGTCGAGCATATTGAAACGCGAAAATGAAACCATATTGTTATAAGAGACGTATTATAACCGAACAGTCTATAATGTACTGTTATTCCCTGCTACCAATTTTTCTCAGCTTAAAGAGTGAGATATGAAATGTGCCTTTTTTGTCTCTAAAAGTAGTGTAGAAAAACATACATTACGAGTGCATAAAAAAAAATTCAAATGCAGCATTAGCAAACAATGAGAATGATTAATTATTATTAAGAGAATCTAGTCATCATAACAAATTATTTTGAAATTCTTTATTGTCCGACGTTTCTGAAGCTCTAACTTCCCTTTTTAAGGACACTATAACAATTAGTAAAATAATCACAATTACAAAAATTATTAGAGAGTTCTAAGTTCACTATAAAATTGATACTGTTATTACCTTTAGAGTCAATTACAGCAGTTATTACATTGCAGAGCGAAACCGAGCCATTCAACTCCACGCTAAAAACTTTTGTCAATATGTAAAACAATAAGTCGAAACGTTGTTTACAAGATAAGAAAGGAATCTTTCAATATAAAACTTATTCATACTACAAAGAAACTCTACCTTCGGATGTAAGGGGAGGATTGGAGATGTTCGTGCATCGTTACTACATAGTCAGTTGGTCGTGACTGATATTAAAATCGCGAAGTGAGAAGCAGTATCCGTAGTCAGGAAAAAATGTGTCTGTTTAAATTAGCACCTCTCTTCCATGGTATGTGCCGCATAAGGGTAAAAACATTTAATGTGATAAAATGTTCTGAAATTAGATTTTATGCGGTAATATATCACTCTCCGGAGCCTGCTCTTCCCGAACCCCAAGTTCTCGAAACGTTCTTTACAAAGATATGCATTCGTTAGAAATAATATGGAAAAAGGTGAAAGATTAACCAGTAGATTTGGAACGGGGTTTCTTATTCGCAGGTGGTTTGAGTAGGGTTGTGGAATTTTTATACGGCTGTTTTAGAAGATTATATCTTCTACTCTGTTTAAGGTGTTATCAAAATATTGAATGTACAACATTTCCGAAAATCGTCATGTAAAATTGGCATTTATATTGTCTATAATTATTATGTTTTCAAAATCGAAATCATGTCTAATATCCCTTTTATGTAGATAAAGAGGAGACAAACGTTTATATTTTTTATAGGGTTTAGGGCGTCCCCTCTCGTTCATAACTTATTTGGTCCCACCTCTTTGGTTACGTGTTGTTCCTGTATCCTGTTCTAAAATCAGTTAGCTGTTAAGATAAGAAAAGTATCAATTTTATAGTGAACTGAGAATATTTTACTAATTGTTATAGTCTCCTTAAAGAGGGAAGCCAAAGCTTCCGAAACGTCGGACAATAAAGAATTTCAATATAATTGGTTGTGATGACTAGATTCTCTCAATAATTGTTAAGTTTAGTTCCACGGGTAATAAAGTTAGATTAAATCATAATGATCAATTATGTAAGACGCGAGCAAAGCAAGTATTTTTGGCTTGGGTTTTTATAAAAAAAAAAGAAAAGAAAAAGTTATCTCACATAAATTTATCAATCATATCATACATATCAAGCTAAGGATGCAAATTTCATATAACTAATAAGACATTTTATTGGTTTTCTTGCACGATGCGTAGACGGAGGATGCCAACATCTGCAATTAGTGTTGCTGTCATTTGCTCAAGCAATATGAATCGGAGCATGGAGGCTCATGCATTTCTTAGGTAATACATAGCATATGGATCTCTTTATGTATCTCTCTCTCTCTCTCCCTCTCTCTCTCTCTCTCTCTCTCTCTCTATATATATATATATATATATATATATGGGTCATTCCACGTCAACCCGTGTAAACATTTTTTCTCAATTCAATATACTCCCAAAATAACGTAAAATAAATTTCACACCTGAAGGTGCCTTGGTTGCAAAGTTGTAGTCATATTAAAATTTGAGTTTTAAGATTTTTTTACTATTCTCGCCAAACTAAATCGTTTTTTAGGCATGTTAGAAGCAATTTAGCTATACACACACATATATATATATATATATATATATATACATTTTTGTTTTCAGATTATCTATAGAATACTGTAAGATTTTTTTCGGAACCCAATTAAGTAATTTTTTATCAGTTGACATAGAGGTAGTACTATAGATATACATAACGCGTGTTAATGCGCTCATCCCAACTTCGGACTAGGCCCATTTTGAAGGTATTGTTACAAAAAAAATTTGTGATTTTTTTCAAATAAATCGAGACTGCCGAACTTTTGTTATAGCAATATAAAGTTAATCTTTATGTATTTTGTATATATATAAATATTGCTAGAAAATTTTGAAAAAAGCTATAATATCTATAGATATACAAAATAGACAGAGATTTTCTTGATATTGCTATAACAAAAGTTCGGCAGTCTCGATTGTATAACTAAATTGCTTCCAATATGCTCAAAAAAATGATTTAGTTTGGCGACAATAGTAAAAAAATCTTAAAACTCAAATCTTAATATGGCTATAACTTTGCAACCAAGGCACCTTCAGGTCTGAAATATATTTTACGTTCTTTTGAGAGTATACTGAATTTGGAAAAAAATTTGGCCGAGATATAAAAAATTTCGCCTCGGGTTGACGTGGAATGACCCATATATATACATACGTCCATTCATCCGGAAGGTTGCATTTTTTCATTAATGGTTATGATCTTATCGGCCACCCTCGACGTACAGATACTACGTAACTTAACTAGAACATATTCCTACAAACTCCTATATATGTATATGTGCTTTGGAATTACTTTCTTAGCGCTTGTGACTGGTTATCACTCGCCATATCATCACTCGACGATTGCATCATCACCCCCAATACAACGTTAAGTGATGCCTGCCAGTCATCTCGCCCCGTCACGCACTGTGACCTCTAGATAGAAACGTTACCCGTGGTTCACGCGGTTCGTCTTGATTTCGCGTATGAACGGGATAGACTCTACAAGCGGCATCGCAGATATCATCTCCGTCGCGAACAAGATCTCTACAAGCCGGCGGCGGACGACCCTCATAGACCGATGGATGAGGCCAGATTGAACTATTATTATTCACACCTGTCCACCTTCACGGACGTCGCTGAGATCTGGAGAGCACTTGAGAGACTTGGCATTACCATCCCTAAGTGCAACACCCATATCGTTTCTCCACAGAGGATCTTGACATGCATTTGATTGAATTCACTAATACCCGCTGTTGAGGACTATGAACGTGCACTTAAGAACTTTGATTTTCCCGAGCATTTCAAGTATAGGGAGATCGCCGAATCGGACGTGATGCCTGCAATAGCGCATTTTCATTCCGTAGCGAAAGGTAGCGACGGGAGTGGCTAGAACACAGACAGGTCACCGTTTATCTTGAGTCATGTCTCTTCCTCGAAGGTTTTCAAACGGGTCCGGCTCAATCGACCTGACCGATGATGTAAGGCTTAGCATAAATAAGACGAGGGTAACTTCTTCTATTCTGTGACTTAAACAACTTACAACAGTGTGTCACGTCTGGTTCCTTAAAAAGCTATCTGCCTTCGTGTTTTCGATGCAAGTCGTCCACTAGCTCGCCTCTTACCTCACCAATAGAGAGCAGGCTGTAATTACTCACAACAACGAACAATCTTCGCTTCATTTGACCACTCAACATCATTGTGCCGCGTGGATCTGTCTTAGGTCCTTTGCTGTTTTCCTTGTAAATCAACAGGATCCATTTCTGCTTGGATGCTAATGTATCACATCTAATTTACGTGATTGACTTGCAAATATACAGCCAATGCCACCTTGAGGAACTTGACTCTTGTTCCGCCAACAGTGACAGCACCAGTTTTTGACTTCCACGTCGCACTCCTGTCTTCGAGGAGTGATGTAACGCCCCTTGACAACACTCCCTTTATGGCAGAGACGTTAAGGAATTCATTCGACGACAACGCTTCATATCTCTGGAATTCCCTACCTACACATCTTCGCAACACTACATCAATCGCATCTTTTAAACAGAAAGCCAGGCAATTCTTCAATCAAACTTAACCGCCATCGACACGCTATCAACATCTCATCTCACCATACTACACCACTATATTACACTGCTACATCTCATCTCACTCTCACTTATTACTTAGCTTAATTAATTATTATTACTTATACTTATGTATACTATTTTATATATTTTTCTACAATATAATATACAGCTATAAAAACTAGTCTAATCTAATCTAATCTCTGCGTGAAATTTAGTTGCTCGAGTGAAGCAACAAACATGTGAAAACATATAATGACCAAATGCAATTTCCAACGCTTGGTTGTGTTAAAATATATCATATAAGTAATCGATTTACTTATGTTCACTGATTACTAATTATTTCTTGTATTAAACCATTCAGTAAAAAAGGATTTAATGTGAAGTCATTTGGTACTGGGGACAAAGTAAAGTTACCTGGCAATGCTCCGGATCGACCTAACATATATGATTTTGGAACTACTTACGAAGAAATCTATAATGATTTACTTACAAAAGACAAACAATAGTATCCTATTTAATAATAAATTATTTACAATTTGTATATATTTTCCTTTATAAAAATGTATAGTTATACACAAAATGGTCTTTTGCATATGCTGGATAGGAATCGACGAATAAAAGTTAAACCAGAAAGATTTCAGCTATCAAAAGATAAATTTGATATTTTAATAACATGTGAAGAACGTGTATATGATCAAGTCATAGAGTGTATGGAATCTAGAACTCAAGAAGACAATCAACCCGTCCATCTCATAAATATTGATATTCAAGATAATCACGAAGAAGCAACTGTAGGTTCGTTTCTTATCTGCGAATTAGTATCAGTGGTATGAAACACATTATTTAATCCGTTGCTATTGTTTTTATCCAACTATCATATACTAATAACATTATTTATTGCAGCTTGCAAATAGCGATGATCTTGACAATGATATTGATGAACTACTACATGAATTTGAATCTAAATTTGATAAAACGATTTTGCATACTGTTCTTTTTTATTGAATAAAACTACATTATATTATATATTTTTAAGCTAGTACACGATGTATGTATTGTATTGAAAAATGTATTCTGCGCTTTTTTAATGTAAATATCTTTATTGTTTATTTAATGAAAATCAGAATATACGAAAATAATTCCTCTGAGAATAAACTGCGAATTCTTTGGTACGAAGCTTCCTTCAACACTATGTATTGCTTTAATATCAGAATTGATTTTCCTTTAAATATAATTCTCTAAAGTTTCTGTACATTTACGTTTGATAGATGAAATTATTTCGAATGAATTACATATGCATAAATAATTATAATTCTCTCTCGCTCTCTATCTCTTACTAACTATAATTATAATACTACATCCACTATAGTTATAATATTCATCCTTCGATAATAATTCTTTTCCTAAGAAAAGTTCAACCTTTAGTTTTGGAGTTATAATGGTAAAAAAATCGCCATAACAAGACATTTATACGTAACTAAAAATTTTGTTTTTCACAAATTCGTAAAAAGCAAATAGAGAAAAACACGAGCCTAGGTATAGATTAAAATAAATTGAATGTAATCTTAATCTAAACGATGCAGTTTTTAGTTATACAGAGTATACTGGGTGAGAAAAAAATTTTTGAAATTAAATATCAGAAGCTGTTAAGTGACAGCTAGTCACTTAATTGCGTTGCGATGAGTTAGCTCACGTGCACGCAACTATACAGCTGCAGGAGAGACTGCACTCATCTGATCTCTCCTAATTGCCGACGCTGGTTATTCTCTCTATATTTTTTCACACACACGCTCACATGTAAATAAACCTTTTGCCTTCGTTTATCTGAAATAGACGAGAGGGCATGACCTTCCCGTTTGTAGCTCCGTTGCTAATCTCTGCTTCGTGTCTTCGCTGGGACTCGGGTCTCTTTCGTGGTTTGATGTTTTGGAAATCAATCAAACACTTAGATCTTTTCGATACCGTAGTTTTATTTATCAGAAGTCCAATTGAAATCAAAATTACACGATAATGTAATAATTGTTAAACGTCAATACTAAGTCACGACTAATAAAATATAAGTAATTGAAAATTAAAAACCGATACTTGAACAATAAAATGAAAACTAAATCAAAAATAAACATCTGCTCTGAAGCTCGGCTCGAGTCGGAGTGCCAGGAATAGTGTGGCCTGGAGACGCTGAGAAGTATTTCCGGACATCCCACGCCTCTCTAAGCCTTACTTCTCCACTCTGACGTCACTGCGTCGACACTAGTTGCACTTCATTAGGCCTTACGGGGTCTAGCAACTGCAGAAGTGCCTAAACTGCAGTATGGCTTTGCACGCGCAGTCTTGAGCAGCAGGGAAATTGTTTAGGTCAGCGAGATTCTTGGCTACCTGATACTTTTGTGACCTTGAGTCTCGCTGTACCTTTTATGTGTAGAACTTTTATATTTACTTTTATGAACTTTTCCAATGTCGCGGACGAGCCGTAGGCTCTCCCGCGGCATCTCCGATAACTGCTGCTGGCGACGCTCCGAATACGTCGTTAACAGGGAACGCCGCTCCCTGAGGTTCGCACGCTGCTGAGGTGCAGCATATGCACGCGCGATCGCTCGCCGTCGACGAGTCGCATCAACGGCAGAGCGGGCAGATCACCGGCGACGGCAGACGAAATCAGAGCTCCTCTCTAGCTACGAAATACACAGCATCTTCACCAAGCTCCTGTTTGCTTCTGTTCTTAGAACAGGACCCCACCACTCTCCCATCTTCTGTGACATTTGGCATCCCAAGAGGGACTTTAGTGGAGACTAGAGAGAAGGAAGAAGCAGTTTGGTCAGACATTTTTTTTCTCTCGCTCCGCTTTTCATTTTTCATCACGACTTCTACAAGGGCAACGAAAAATACGGTGCAGTCGCAATAGCAGCACCAGTGGTCGCCGAGGCTCGGAAGGAAAACTTGAACTAAAAAAAAAAAAAAAAATCATCAAGCCGTTCGGATCTCGCTGCAGGTCATTGGCAACAACGAAAGAACGAGCGACGGCTACGAAAATCGATCTAATCCATGAAGCACAAGTCCTGCCAATTGTCGTCAGTCAGCAAGGAACGGACCGTCCTAGAAGTTGGAGTACTCTTGGATCAAGGCAGCATAAGGCCCTCCATAACGCCTTGTTCAACCTCATTTCGGGTCACTCCCAGGAAGCTGAACGCGCGCAAGGCGGCGCAGGACAAGGTTGCATCGCGATTGTTATCTGCCGATTGAATCAAAAATAAAAATTTCAATTTTTGCAAACGCCAGAGGGCGTGCAAAATCCTTTAAGTCCATCTGGGCCCACAAAGCCGTCCTTCGGCCCACAAAGCCCATCTGAGCCAACGTTCAGCCGTCGGCGAGGACCAGTCGTCGAGGTGCCAAGCAGCCGCTAGCTTCAACAGCAGCCATCCCGGACACGCTTTCCGTCGCCACGGGCAACTGCAAATGCAGCAGATTTCCTCCGAATCCCCGCGGTGTCGAGCGCCCAGAAGATCCGCGCCGAAAACAGAGGCGGGTCGCGAAAGCAGCTTGGTCGGCTAGAAAGCACAACGTCGAAGCCGACTCCTTCGCAATTTTCTCTGCTAGCTCAGAAACGGTAACCGAAACCGAGCCCAAGCTTGCCCAAAACGCCGAACTTTCGCGCAGAAGCGGGGCCTATCGTGCAGGCACTCGGAGAATCACAGACGGTCGGGCACGTCAGCAGGCCTTTTTCCCTCAGATAATGAGGAAAAAAAAGTGGGAAAATCCGGGGAATTACGGTCCAGCTATGCCTTCTCACCAGGCCGCCGCGTGCATCCCTGAATTCAATGGCGACCCCGATACGTTAAATCTCTTTCGCAAAGTAGTGCGTGAGGTGATGATTTCGCACGGAGCAGCTTACGAAAGATACCTCATGATGCACGACAATGAGCACGGCGTGAATCCGAAAAATTCGGGAAACGCACAAGCGGATGAAGACGACAATCTGCCTGCGCACTGTGTCTACTGTAACAGACACGGGTATTCGGTCGATGGCTGCAAGGAGCTCGTGCAACACGCGTCTAAGTGGATGATTTCAAATCTTTTCCAGAAAAATAATAATTTGAACAATAATTCGAACAACAGCTCGAGAATAATTCGAACTATAACCCGCATAAAGGTAACTCGATTAATAATAACGGTTCGAATAAAAATAACAGTGGCAACGACAAAAACAATAATAGAAAGAGAGGTGTCGCGAATCGCATTAATCGCAACGAAGATAAATGCGACTACTCTGCCGATAGTCGCAATCGTAGCTCAGACCGCAAGGATAAATACGCCGATAATTTAAACTAGATTCACGTTCGTCGCGATCTTCAAACGTCGAGTCTAGTAAATGAGCAAGGTAATGAACAAGCGGCAAAGTCTGTAAAGATAAAATTCCTTACTGCGGGTAGGCAGCTGCTGATCATCTCCGTAAATTGTCCCCAATTACATAAACGCATAGGTAAATTCTACGCGGACTCGGGTGCAGATATTCCCTCCGTGAAAATCGTGAAAGTGCAGGGAGTGACCGAAGGTACTGCGTACACGCTCGGCCATGCGGAGATCCAGCTGAACGGTCTCCTCTGCAAAGTCCAAGTAGTACCTAATGATTGTCCTATAGAGAATTCGGGAATCATTGGGTAGGACATAATCGATACTCACAATGGATATGTCAATACATCGAGTAAAAGCCTCAAACTCGACAAAATAAGTTTATCGTTCGAATCCGGCGAACAAGTCACAATCCCAGCGCGACTAAAAATGATAATTAGCGCGAACGTACTAAACGACGATGTGAAAGTTGGCTGGATCCCTCTTATGGACCTCCACCCCGATCTGTTACTCGGGAATTTCACAGCAGTTAATATTAACGGCCGCGTGTACGTGGCATGCATCAATATCAGTGACTCGGAAGTTTTGATCGCGACCCTTACCGTAGAATTACTGTAGGGCGAAATAATGGTCGATGACTCGCTACCCCAAGCCGATGAGGACGGCTTGGGCATTGCCGACGAGCTCGCAAGTTCATTCGCTAAATTACGACGTATAATCAATTCGGAAATATCCGAGAATAAATATAAAGAAATTCAACTGAGCAACGAAAAACTGAAAACGAACAACGCGGTAGAAGCGCTCGAGTCGGGGCAATCATGCAGTTGGCCAATCTCAACCAGTGTAACGCCGAAGAGCGTTACGTTTACGTGAAATAATAAATGATTACGCGGGTGTATTCGGCCTCGAAGGGGAACCTTTGCCCGCGACGCTTTTATTGCAACATAAAATCACGTTAAAATATAATAAAGAAATAAGAAACCATTGTGCAACAAACAACATTCATATAGAGAGGGAAGATCAACAGAATCAGCCCTGCACGTAGCTGTCTCGCTCATCGAAGAACAGATTGAAAGCGGAGGATACGCCGTGGGAGCCTTTCTCGATGCAGAAGGGGCTTTTAACAACACGACCACAGATAGTATCTGCAAAGCAGCCAAAGATAAGGGAATACCTGATTCGTTAATTAAGTGGATCGCGAAAATGCTAAGCAACCGGAAACTGACAGTTACAAGAGGTAACACCACCGTCAAAGGCTCTTTCAGCAACGGATGCCCACAAGGAGGGGTTCTTTCTCCAACTCTGTCGGGCATGGTGATAGATGGAGCACTAAGGATGCTGACCAACCTGGGAGTATCAGCAGTCGGCTACGCAGACGATATACTTATAATCACCAGAGGCAAACATCTAAACACCCTACTAGACATCACCGAGTCGACAATGAGGCACCTAAATAAATGGTGCGAGGATAAAGGCCTATCTATCAACCCCCGGAAAACGGTTGTCTTCACCAGAAAGTACAAGATAGGACCAGTACGAACGCTAATGATGCGAGGACAGGAAATACAAATTAAGGAACAAGCAAAATACCTAGGCGTAATTTTAGATCAAAAACTGTACTGGAAGCCTCAAATAGATCAACAGTACAAAAAATTCACATCAGCTTTCTGGATGTGTAAAAGAGCCATTGGGCAGAGTTGGGGATTGAGCTACAAAATAGTCCTATGGATATACAATTGTATCCTGAAACCAAGACTGACCTACGCGGCTACAGTGTGGTGGAAAAGGACAGATCTGAAGACAGTACAAAAGAAACTCGAAACGCTCAGGGGGTGGATCCTAAGGGCAGCAGCAGGGGCTATGAGAACCACCCCAACGGCAGCCCTGGGAGCCATCACTGACGTTGAGCCCTTTCACAGAACAATCCAGGCGGCAGCCTTTATAGCAGCACACCGTCTGAAAAATCACGGACTGTGGAGAGAAAAAGGGGAACACACAAAAGAGCAGATCAAAGGAAAAGACTATGCTGTATTGTCAATGAGACTGGACAAGACAGTACGTAGATATAACTTCGAGAAAGGATATCACATCCAAATCCCATCAAGGGAAGATGGAGCCAGAAAGAAAGGCAGGACGGGAGCTGGAGTCTTCCGGAGAAGGCCCGGAAAAAGGCTTATAGCACCGCTCGGAAGGCACGCCACCGTTTTCCAGGCGGAAATAACAGCTATCCTGCTCTGCGCACAACTCGCGCTCGAGGAAAAAAGGTAGGACTGCATCAATATCTGTACGGACAGCAGAGCCGCCCTAGCAGCGCTAACGGCCTTAAACAGACTCGGCGGGAAGGTGCGCAGACTCACCCTCTACTGGGTTCCCGGACACCATGGAATCAGGGGAAACGAGATTGCGGACGAACTCGCCGGAATAGCGGCGATCGGAGATGCGAGATATTACCAGGACAGAGGCAAAGATCTTCACTCAACTAATTACCGGACACGGGACGCTGGGATACCACCAGCACACAATAGGTCGAGTGAACTCACCAGTATGCAAGTGGTGTAACCAAAATGAGGAAAGCAGTATACATGTATTATGCCACTGCTTAGCCTTAGCCGAAAAGAGACATAGGGCGTTGGAGACGACGACTTGCGAACCAATAGCGATCCAGTCACTAACCGTTAGGACGGTGATACACCTGTACAAGTCACTAACGGAATAAGATACACAGGAATGGGGCATACCACCTGACACCTTTTACCCTGATGGATAAGTAATACAGGAATGGTGCATACCACCTGATATGCTGATCCTCAAAGGACAAAACTAGACTGGTACACCCACTAGTTAACTACCGGGGATGCAAAGGGCGTAAGCCTAGGCATCATGACCTAATGGTCCACCCAGACCAATAATAATAATAATAATAAACCACCGCTTCTATTTCCCGCCCGCATTAGAAGAGCATATGCTCAAAGAGCTCGCAAAGCTTTGCGAACAAGACATCGTGGAACCTTCAAACTCCGAATACTCATCGCCACTCTGAATCGTCCCCAAAAACCGGACGCCCAGGGTAACAAGCGCTTTCGCCTCGTAACCGATTTCCGTTCACTTAACGAGGACATGGAGGGCAGTTCCCACCCCTTGCCGTTCACGAGCGACATCCTCAAGCATCTCGCCTCGGCTAATTACCTAACCGTAATGGACCTTAAGCAAGGGTACCGCCAAATCGAGATGCATCCGGATTCCGCTTACTTGACGGCGTTTTACGCGCCCGATGGGAAACACGGCAACCAGCTCCTGTAATTCAGCAGGATGCCCATGGGCCTGAAAGAGGCAACCATAACTTTCACGCGTGCGATATCCTTGACGGTGGCTGGCTTACAGGGCGACGAGGTCGAAAGTTACCTCGACGACCTGATGGTCGTTGGCCAAACTCTTGACGAGTACAGCGAGCGCCTTCGTCACGTATTAAACCGTCTTCTTATCGCGAACATGACGGTAGAGTCGCGAAAATGCCAATTCTTAAAGAAAGAGGCATAAGTTCTTGGGCACATAGTCGGCGGTGGACAGATAAAAACCGATTCGGCCAAAACCCGCTATGGCAAATTATCTGACGCCGACCGTCTCCAAAAAACTGAAGCAAGCGCTAGGCTTACTCAGTTATTACCGTCGCTTCATATCAAATTTTTCGAATATTGCTTTCGGTATTGCTCCCGCTATTTCGGCTACGACAAAAAGTGGAGTTCGTGTGAGGCGAGCCCCAAAACATCACATTCGAGACACTAAGGAAGCTCATGTCCAGAGAGCCGGTCCTCAAAGTGCGGGATTTATCGCAACCATTTATAATAACAACAGACGCCAGTGATTTTGCACTCGGTGCGATTCTGTGCCAGGGTAAATTGGGCTCAGACCAGCCCTGATCCTACGCGTCGCGATGCTTGAAGGTAAGTGAGTTCAAATAACCCACCTACGATAAGGAGCTCCTCGCGATCGTTTTCGCGAAAGTACAGTTTCGCTACTATTTATTCGGCCGATACTTTGCGGAAGTAACAGACCACGAGGCCCTTTAACACTTCCACGTGACTAAAAAGATGGATCTGCGTTTTAATAGGCGCAAAGCCGCACGATCGTGATATAATTTCAGTCTCAAATATCGTTCCGGCGCCGACAAAACGCGATTGCCAACGCGTTCTCCCGTAAGCCGGTGCTAAAAGGTGATGAAACAAATTCGGACTTGCCTTGTTCAGAACTTTTGAATTAGCGGATAATTACATAAATGAAAATCCGGACGAAGAAGCAGGCGCGCCGAAGAGTGTTTGGTGCGCGTGCACTCAAACAGCACGACGGCAACGCAGACGAAAAGCTACGCAGGCCGGTTTCAAGCTCGGGAAGCTCGTCTAGCCACGGTGAGAAGAAGAAGCCTCGCGAAGATAAGGTGCCAATTTATAAAAAGGGCGAGTTTTTCGCAGTGCGTAACGTATTTAACGATTTTTATATTTGTCGCGCGCTTCACATTTATGAAGGCAATTCGGTGCTGAAAATTCAGTGGCTCACCGAAACAAGAGACGAAAGAACCGTGTTCGCGCCGGATCACATAAATTAAGTTTTAAACAAAAGTTTTTCGCATTCTTCATCAAATTTTGTTGTTCATTAGTCCATTAATTTCTGAAACAGGTAATATAAGGGTCTGTTGCGATAAAAAGTTTGAGTATTATATATATATATATATATTGTAGCGCTAAACCCAGCGTATTGTAACGCTGGGCTTTCTCCATTTGTGTTACCGATGAAATACTTCTTCTCCTATGCTCGTTTCAATGCAGGCGGGCCGTCTCGGCCCTGGGCGCCAGGCATCGGAGTGTCAGGGATCCCGCGACCCCCTTACCTTGAGACGCCGCCCCGTGTCGAAACCATACTTCGTCCACCTACTCGGCTAGCCAGTATTCGAACAAACACACATGAAAATGAGACAATCACAAAGGTCGTGGGTACTAGTACAAAATTAATGATCACGTGTTAGCGTTGACTATCTCTCTATTTCTGTTAACAATCTGTATTCATTATTAATCTACATCCCGGCGACCGCCAGTCGCGCGCTTTACCAAGCTACGGCATTCCCGTCGATCTCACTCACACTCACACTGTGACTCGCATGTCACCGCGCCGGGTTTCGAGCGAGGAAATACCGACGCATGCCCTAAGCGAGTATCCGGTTGTCTCGAAATACTATTCAACTGGTCCGGCGCCGAAACCGCTCGTGCCCACCGGTGTAACCTCCTAGCCGCGGCGTGTTCATCAACACGCTGCCGGACGGCTTACCCGACGCGGAAGGAATAGCTGCCTCACCCTTCCGATCGTCTACCGGTACCGACGATCGTAGCGTCCGTCGCAGTCTGCCCTTAAGAGACTACGGTTTCCCAACTCGACGATAACCATTCTCTCCCGACGTACGCAGGTCCCCAGGCGTGCCCGCCATTGCCGCGCTGTTGACTTCGCCCGAACTTCGACGCGCCCACTCACACACTTTATATCGCTATACTTAACTTAACGGGACCGCTGTCCCGACTATCATACTTAAATTAAATTCGGTTTTCAATCTAATCTAATAGTAAGTCTTAATTTACTATAAAATAGCGTGCGGGCTAGAACTAGCGATGGTCGTGATAGTGTGTCTGTCGTGTAGGTCATAGTTGTGTCGTATACAAGAGCGAGGACGATCGCTTGTTAGTTTAAGTTTACTTTTTGTCATTGTCGTGAAATCGGAAGCGATAGCTTGAAAGTCACTTTCCCGATAGTTATGCATTTCAGAGTGGAAACGATAATCTGGGTGTAAAATCTTGTCGAGTCATAGTGTGAGAACGGTAGCGCCAGTATAGTAAAAGTTAACGGTAGTGTAAACGATAGGGAGAGCGATAGCTTGTCGGTAACAATTGTCATCAAGAGTATTCGTCAGTCAGTGTACAGTAATTACGGTATGCGGTAAATTCGGCTTGAGGCTTGATGTTAATTTAACACGCCGAACGACTTAGCGCTGTTAAATCGACAAAGCATGCTACCGTTGCACTCATGCTTCGCCACACTCCGCCGCCACGTTGGCCACGTGGCGTATTACAATCGCGAGTTCGCGCTACTCCGCAATCGGCACGCTAACAATCAAGAAAGTTACACCTTACTCACAGTAACGCAGTAGTCTGTCGCACAGCACTCCCTTACAACGGGAAGGATCGCCCAGATAGTCCGGTGGTCGAAGGCGGAAGGTAGCGGTAGGAGCGGTGGCCAAACGGACTTGTTGCTCTGCTGGTGGTCCGATGCAAAAAAGGGGCGAGGTATCGAGTAGCGCTCGCGTCGATCCCGCGCGCGGTCGACGTTAGGTTGGGTCGCTCACCTTCCCTACTCTCGCTCCCGCGTGCTCGAGCCTAGTCGATGTCGGCCGAGGAGCCACGAAGACGACCGAACGCGCACTCGCCGACTATATATATTGTAACGGTGGACCTAGCGTATGGTAACGCTGGGTTTTTTTGTCCACGTGGCGTTACCGATGAAATCCTCCGTCTCCTACTATCGCTTCAATACATACGAGGCGCCAGGTATCGGAGTGCCAGGGATCCCGCGATTTCCTTACCTTGAGACGCCGCCTCGTGTCGAAACATCACTTGGTCCACCTGCTCGGCTAGCCAGTATACGAATTAATACACAGAGAAAATAAGACAATCACATAAGGTCGTGGGTATCAGTACGGAATGAATGAGCAATGTTAACTATGACTATCTCTGTATTTCAATTAACAATCCTTCTTCGTTATTACTTTACATTCTGGCGATCTCCAGTCGCGCGCCTTACTAAACTACGACATTCCCGTGGATCACACACATACTCACACGTGACTCGCATGTTACCACGCCGATGTTCGAGCGAGGAAATACCGACGCACGCCGTGAGCCCGTATCCGGTCGTCTCGAAATTCTCTTCACTGATCCGGCGCCGAACTCGCTCGTGCCCGCCGGTGTAACCTCCTAGCAGCTGCCTCGCCCTTCCGATCGTCTACCGGTGCCGACGATCGTAGCGTCTGTCGCAGCCTGCCCTCACGAGACCATGAATCCACGCCCCGACGATAACCATTCTCTCCCGACGTACGCAAGTCCCCAGGCGTACCCGCCGTTGCCGCGCCGTTGACTTCGCCCGAACTTCGACGCGAACATTCACTCACTTCATACCACTATATTTAACTTAACGGGACCGCTGTCCCAACTACCATATACTTATATTACATCCGGTTATTAATTTAATCTAATACTAAATCTTAATCTAATACGAGTTAACGCGCGGACTAGAACTAGCGATAGTCGTGTCCTTGTGTCCGTCGTGTAGGTCATGGTTGTGCTGCATACGAGAGCCTGGACGATAGCTTGTTAGCGTAACTGTGGTCTTTGTCTTTGTCATGAAAGCGTCAATGTAATAACGATAATCGTGTTATAAACGGAAGCGTCAGTGTAACAACGATAATCAGTGTAATGATAGCGTCAGAATAATAACGATAGTCTTAGTGTAAATGATAGCATCGGTGTAATCATGGTAGTCATAATGTAAACGATAGCGTCAGTTTGATAACGATAGCCATAGTGTAAACGATAGCGTCAGTGTGATAATGATAGCCATAGTGTAAACGATAGCATCAGTGTAATAATTGTAGTCATCGTGTAAACGACAGCATCAGTATAATAATTGTCGTGTCAGTCATGTGTACAGTAGTTATAGTATGCGGTAAATCAGTAGAGGCGTATTGTCCGCTTAATATGCCGAACGACTCAACGCTGTTAAGTCGACGAAGCATGCTATAGGAGCACTCATGCTTCGCCGCACTCCTGCCGCCATATTGGTCACGTGGCCTGTTAAATATCGCGAGTTCGCGCTACTCCGCATCGCCACACTATGTCCCGTAAACATCACTTATTACAATATTCACTCTACTCACGGATACGCAGCAGTCCGTCGCACAGCACTCTCTTATAATCTCGAACGCCGCTCAGATGGTCCGGTGTTCAACAAAAGAAGAAGTACCGGAGAGTCGGTGGCCAACAGTGGACCTGTTGCTATGCGGTCAGACACGAAAAGGGAAGAGATGATGAACAGCGCTCGCGTCGATCCCTCTCGCCGTCGACGTTAGGTTGGGTCACTCACCTACCTACTCTCGCTCTCGCGCGCTCGGGCCTAGCCGATGCCGGCCGAGGCTCCGCGAATACGGCCGAACGCGCGCTCGCCAACTCGTGCCGAGGCGCTGCCGTGCTCTGCGCTGCCGCTTGTAACTGGCAGTGAACTGCCATATATATATATATATATATATATATATATATATATATATATATATATATATATATATATAATATAAATTAAATTTATAATTTAGAACAAAAATACATGTTGTCCGACCCAAAAAAAAGTTTAGCAAAGTTACAAAGTGTTTTCAAAGACAATTTGCAATAAACAGTAAAATTCAAATTTCGAAAACACGCTATTTTGTCATAAAATGTCGAAGTAAATTGTTTAAAGAAATTGATTTTACACTTCTATCTCAAAGTTTGTATTCTACAACCCAAAAATCAGTCTAGATTAATTACTTAGAAATTTAAAACACAATTGTCTATAGACTGTAAGATTCGAATACAGAAAAACCGCTTATTTTCCATAAATTGTCGAAATAAATTGTTTCAACAAATTATTTTTGTAATTCTGAACAAAAATACGTGTTGTCTAACCCAAAAAACAGTTTAAAATAGTTATATGATGATTTTTTGGGCATTCTTTTTCAAATTCATTATAACTAGATAAATATTGTTTTTCTCTATTACTTTTTACCATTCTGTCTATATATTTTAGGCTGCATTGTTATGGATAAGGTAAAAATATAAAAAAAGATTATATTTCATCTTTACAATATATAAAGTAATAAGATTAATTATAATTGTTGCATGAACAGGATTCGAATTTCAACGAGCAGTTTCATTCCATTTCTCTGAATGAAGAAGATGTAGATGGTCATGATCAGAGAGGAAATGGTCTGGATGTCAACGAACAGCTTGCTGTTGATAAAGATACGCACGAGCAGCTTGCTATTCATGAAGATGCAAAGGAGCAGCAGCTTACTGTTCATGAAGATTCGGAGGAGAGGCAGTTTACTGTTCATGAAGATGCGAAGGAGCAGCTTCCTATTCATGAAGATGTAGAGGAGCAGCAGCTTACTGTTCATGAAGATGTTAACAAGCAGCTTGCTATTTCTCAACAACCAAAAACGAACAATGAAAATGTTACAAAGCAGCCCACTGTTTCTCGTAGTAGACCAAATGGCCAGTTAAAACTGCTATTGGTTTACCAATAAAAAAGGACGTCGTGCCATTTATACATTTATCAGCCAAGGGTCAGTTGAATAAAATTCTTGAACGGCTATCATTCTCAAGTGAGGTTATTAAATTAACCATAGCAGATGAATATATTATTCAGTTTCAAGATATAAAAGAAAAACTTGAAAATCTCTTTCAAATTTTTCCGGTTTCACAGTAAATGTCAAGGAGTCAACATAACAAAAAAAACTCGAAACTAAAAATTGGTTTTCAACTTTTGTACAAAAAAAACACTAATTTCATTATGCATCAGAAGTAAATTGTCAATATTCAATAAAAATAGAAATCTTTTTTCTCCTTAGATCTAATTTTCCCAATCTCTTAGCTATGTTTGTTTTCTGCCTATAACTAAACTCCATATATACTCCATATCTGTGAACATTTAAAATAATAAATCTCTTGTACTCTAAACTAACTATCACAATCACAACAACCCTCTGATTACCCATTTGAATGTCAAAAGAATTCGCCATGGCATTAAGATCTACGTCCTCGCTCTCTTCAGCTTCTGGATAAGGGAAAAGTACACTGCTGGTCTGCATATTTTTTGGTATGTCATCTCAAATCATGACCATCTAACACATTCCAGAAATCCACAATTCCACAATAGATGCACACTGAAAATAAACAACCAGTTGTCAAAAAAAGCACAAACCTGTGTCATTGGAGGAGATGAAAATCTCCTTAATGTGCAAGAGCAGCCAGTGAGAGTTATCGTAGAGTGTCATTTTTCATAGCTCTAATTGATCACTGCTGGGCCATGAACGACCTCCCCTCAAAATATAACATGGGACAGCTAACAACTAAATACCATTATCTTCTTTCGAAATCAAATTCCTTCAACGATAATCCAGCAGATGTGCATTGAAGCTGTACATATTTGTTGATCTGATCTCTTTGGACTTGACATTGGCTGCTTCTTTATTGCTGCTGTAATGCACGAAAAACTAAAATTCAAGAAAAGAGTCACAAGGAACCAATATTAAAATAAATATTAATATATCAACATATTTTTTAAAAGCTTGACATTTAGGCACTTATCTGATAATATATAGTTTGATCCTCTTTGATGACAACAATGGGTATACATATACACTTCAGCATTTACTTTGAACAATTTTAAAAAATTATATCCCCTTACACCAGAAAATAGTAGTGATCAATTGATTATGCAGTAATCATATAGGAAGATTACAGGTTATGTGTAGTGTTATGCTGCAATAGCAGAGAATATAGAATACTAGTGTACATATAGAAGGCCGGATTCCGGAGTTTCGCTGAAGCTAAAGCTCGGGGGGGGGGGGGGGGCGACTGTTTAGTTCGGCCCCCCATAAGGTAGGTGGCGCACTTAACGGAGCTGAAATAAATCGCGCGGGTTTAGCGTATTTCGAATATAAAATATACTTACAGCTGAATATTCCACGTAGAAAAGTATTGTAAAAAACTATTATAAATATATACTAAATACCCTAAACTTTTAAAGCGAAATACCCCACGTATTTTAGTTTAATAAACAAATAGCTTTTACTTAAACTGTAGCACTTAAAGCTAAATAACCCATGTATAAATTTGTTGTTATAAAATAAAATGCGTTTATTACAAACTTCGATTATTAAAACAAAATACCCCACCAATGCCACTTTTAATAAACAACTAACTAGATAAGTGTGCAATGAAATATGTTGCAGGTTACTTAGTTTATAAATGTTTAAATAAATATGGCTGTGAACATTGCAAAGAAACTTTGACTAGAGAAAATCAAAATTTAGAGTACAAAATTGATTCGTTGATTTTTTGGAAAGCTTATAGAGTTTCCGATCTTGAACTTGGCAATTTAAAAGTTCCATCAGAACAATTTTATTTAATTATTTTAAAAGCTTATCATGTTTTTGAGAAGGAATTTTGTTTACATTACACAGAAAACAATATTGCCATGAAATTAATTGAATATATTGAAAAAGTTATTATGACTAAGTTTACAGATTTTTGGCCTAAAAATGAATGTGTAAAACATAGAAAATATATCATCAAGCAATTTGTTAGAGTTCACATTTTTTATTTTTTGAAATGGTTATCTGTAGATTATCGTGATTCTACTAATAAAAAGCGCAATGTCCCTATAGATCCATTAACGAACAAACCTTGTGCCAAATTACAAAAATTGATGAGGTAAATTCTTTTTTATGCAATATGTTCTGACAGTATTATAGCTTAAAGTTCTGCGATGAATTTTCATATAAAATTGTTTTTCAATTATTTTTTACTTTGAGTCAGTAGTATATTAAATTGTATATGTATAATATACATTTTGTAAATAATTACTTTTGGGATGGGACTTTTTAAAAAATAATTGTAGTTTTTATTGTAAATATTTTGTAAATATTTTGACGTTTAATCTGTAATATTTGTTTGTATGTATTTTTAAACGTAATTAATTCTGGTGAAGGGTCCTTTTCTATTCGAGTATCTAATGCGAATTAATGAATGTTTATAATTACCCCGTAAGTTTAAGACCTCGTAATTTCTTGATCCCCTATAGGTTTTGTTCCAGAGCAGATACAGATACCTACCTGGAACGAGGTCATGGTATTCATCGAACACCGATGAGGGTCTAGGTAGCCACAGGGAAGGCCTCCCTCATTCTTTGTTGACTATAAGTCTGATAACAATAAAGTTTATCAGACATATGTCATCATATCAGGATGATCGGCGGACGATGCTACGCGCGCAATAAGGCGCATAGTTAGTTTAGGTCTTTTTCAGATGCAGTATGCATACCAAGGCAGCGAGTGACCAGTCTATCATCGCATGTAAATAGTTGTCCAACTAACTGTCTATATTCCTACTTTACTAATTTGTACATATTCCTTTTCTTCATCCTCTCCCGATCGAAGAAAACCTGCCACCTTCCCGTTGGTTTCCATTGAGTAGTGTCAATAAATTGTCAATACATAGCATCATATAAGTTTTTAATATATTATTAAATATTTGTATTTCAATACTAAAAAAATTTAATCATAAGTTACACTCTATGTATTTACGACAATATTATTAACATTAGTAAAGAGCAGGAAACATTAATGTTTTTTAATTTATAAAATTTATTCATTAATTGTAATTTGTATACTTATTTAATTAAAATATTTGTCTTAATCTATTCAATAATTTCAGATATGTATAGGTATTGCAATTTTCCGAAGGGTACTTTGCTTTACACCTGTATATTCCAGTTAAAGTCCTGAATTAGTATTTATAGTTTAACCAATTTGTTTATTAAAAGTGGCATTGGTGGGGTATTTTGTTTTAATAATCGAAGTTCGTAATAAACGCATTTTATTTTATAACAACAAATTTATACATGGGTTATTTAGCTTTAAGTGCTACAGTTTAAGTAAAAGCTATTTGTTTATTAAACTAAAATACGTGGGGCATTTCGCTTTAAAAGTTTAGGGTACTTAGTATATATTTATAATAGTTTTTTATAATACTTTTCTACGTGGAATATTCAGCTGTAAGTATATTTTATATTCGAAATACGCTAAACCCGCGCGATTTATTTCAGCCCCATCTACCTTATGGGGGGCCGAACTAAACAGTCGGCCCCCCGAGCTTCAGCTTCAGCGAAACTCCGGGATCCGGCCTTCTATATGTATATTAGTATTCTATATTCTCTGGCAATAGCTTATTTCTATACTCTCTAGTGCATCAAGAGCTGTCTGCTTGGCTTGGTATAAAGGTCTATCTACATATTCGCGATGTATGCAACAATACTCATTTTTAAACGCCTACTTACGGGCTTATTATATTAATATACTGTAGCGGGGCATTTATGCCGATGCGACGGCTCCAACGCTGCGCCGGAGGCTCGACCCCGGCGAGAAGATTCTCTTCTTCCCGTTCAACGGAGAGATACTCTCCTTGATGCGACGGCGATTACTTGCGCCGTCACTCGTGCAGCCTACCGCTGCCATGCCGTCGTGGCACGCTGCTCGACTAGTCAGTTCCTGCAAATCGCGAAACACGCGATTTACCCGCGTAGGCTGTCGGGGTACTCGGGAATATGAGGACGTTAGGAGCAAACGAAATGTAAACACTTAGATACAAGCGAATGTTTGTTTATTCAAGTTCGAATTACACGAGCTAACAACCGTTATATACGCACGACGCGAGAAGGCAGATAACGCACGCCAACAATAACTCGCTCGCGGCGAGTTCGATCGCAATAATAATTGAAGCGCGACAAAAGGTGATTGTACTTACAATCTCGCAAAGCGCCGCTCCTGCGTGGTGCGGCGCGCGCAAAATGGCGGGAGCGTCCTCCCTCAGGTACACTGCGTGGTCTGCGAGTCGGTGGCGTACCGACTGGTTCGTCGCTGGCTCGCTGGATTACTCTGCTCGCGTACTCGCCTTCGCTCGCTGCTCCACGGATACACTCGCGCACGGTGGAGGCACAGTAGGTCGCGTTCGCGCGGTATCACAAAGGTCTTTTCTAAAGCACGTGTTGCTTCTCTCGTGGCCGGAATCTATCTCCCGATCGTGCTCGCGTCGCGTCGCGAGCGCCGCGCGCAGCGCCTGCGCGCCGAACCGCGGCGACCCTGCGCATGACCTGCGCGCGCGATTCAAACCGCTGGATCGCTTACAACCCCCCCCCCCCCTAGAATCGGCTAATCGTCCCGATGTCGATTCTACATACGGCGTCGACGCGTATCGTTCGTGGGGATGGGTGTGGGCTTCGGGTCTCGTAGTGAATATGCGTAGGTATTCTTCTTTATCTTTTTATTACCAAAAATAAACTATCTCCAAAAGGTAACAAAAAAAAAACGACTACTTCTTGTAGCGCCAGTGTTCTTGAGCGCGAGGGCATTTGTTCGATCTGGAGACCCCCGGCAGTCCGCAGAGGAAACAGCTCCTCTGCGACTCGCCGTGCGGGCTGTGGGGGTTCTCCTGCCCCTTCTTGATCGCGCCGGTGGCAGTGCGCGGGCGTGACGCGCTTCTCGCGCGGGATGGCCTAGCTGTCTCGCCGGGGATTGCGCCGCGCATCCGTGCGCGCGCTTTGGCGCGTTCGAGCGCCTCCTGCGCCCGGCGTACCTCCAGGAGGGCCTCCTCCTTCTTTCTTTCTTCTTCGGCGGCCTTTTGTTCGGCGCGCTGCCTCCGGGTCCTCTCGTCCTGGCGCGCGCGCTCTGCCGCGCGGTGTGCTGCGCGCTCCTCCGAGAGCAGTCGCTCCCATTCTCCCGCGCGCCGGCGGTACTCTTCGCCGTGCGCTTTGATACCGGCGCTGTAGCGCTTACACGCCTCGCGCACGGCGCTTGTCGCGTGGAGTGATATCTCGATCGCGTCCATGATGAAGGCGCGATCTCGCTTCCACGCGGTGTCAGCCACCTCTTCAGGCGTCGGAGTCTTGGGTTTCGGCGCGGTGCCCGACGCATCCGACCAGGAAACTGTGGGTGCCGCCTTGGCACTCTTCTCGGCGTTTTCCTGGGCGTGCTGAGGGGTGACCCCTGTCACCTCTTCCTGCGGCGCCTGCACCGTCGCAGGCGGCGCGTGGGGGCGCCTTAGCGCGATGACGCTTCGCGCGTCGTCTCGGCCGGTTCCGGGTGTCGGGGCTGTCCGCGGGACCAGGGCCGCCGCACCCTCGGCGCTCGGCGGCGCCAGGTCTTCAGGCTCGTCCGCCCACGGGTCTTCCCCTTCGATGACCTCGCGGATCAGCGCCGAGGAGGTTCCCTCCTCTTGGCGCAGCCAAGAGCATTACTCCGCGTTCGCTTTTTTCGTTCCGCGCGTTTGTAACGGGGATGTCGAAGTCGGCGCGGGGTTCGTTTTCGGCCTATTCTTCGAGCCTTTCGGGCGACCGCGTTTTCTTTTTTCGGGGCACGCCTGCACGGACGTCGGTGCATTGCCCGCTGCCCTTTTACGCCTAACCGTGTACACCGCTTTTCGTGGGCGTCCTCGCTTCTTCGCGGGTTTGGGGTCGGGAGGGATTACGCGGCTCGCGTTACGCGTGTCTACGCCGGCGTCTATCGTCGACGCATGCTGTCCGCTGACAGCGTCTCGCTCGCGTGGAGTAGCGTCGCGTACTACTCCGTCGTCGCTCGCATCCCTCGGTGGTTGAGCGCTGTCGTCTTCTTCTTCGCCTTCTTCACCTTCCTGACGCGACGTGTGGAAGGGCTTCAGTTGCGTGGCGGCGACCAGGTCTACTTCTTGCCCCAGTTCGTCGACTAAGCGGTAGGTGTTGGTCCCTCGCTCCTCTATAATCTTATATGGGCCAACATAAGGCGGCGCTAGCTTTGCAGAGCGTTGCTCAGCGCCGGAGGATAACACGTGATTCCTCTTCATCACGAGGTCTCCTACCTTATACAGCGCGGGCCTATGGCGCTTGTCGTAGCGCAGTGCTTGGGCCTTCTGCGCCTCCCTACTGCTTTCGTACGCTCCGTCACGCAGGCGTTGCAGGTCGGCCATTCGATCCTGCCAGTCGTTCAGCGCCTGCTCTTGTAGCGCCTCCTCGGCGGCGAGCTCTTGCTGGCGTCGCGCCGGGAGGGGCGGCCTTGGCTGATTTCCATACATCAGCAAGGCTGGACTTCGACCCGTGGACGCGTGTGGCACGGTGTTGTATCCAAACACGATCTCGTTCAGCTTATCGTTCCATTCCGTGTGCTTCTCCTCGATAAGCGAACGGATCATCACCGTGAGCGTACGGTTCACCCTCTCGACGGGGTTGGCCTGAGGGTGATACGGCGGCGTGACTTCGTGCCGTACACCGCGCCTCGCGAGGTATTCGTCAACGGCCTGATTCTTGAACTCAGTCCCGTTGTCGGAGAGGAATACCTCCGGCGCGCCATAGCGCAAGAATATGCGCTCCTGCAGGTACTTGAGGATCGTCTTGGCGTTCGCTTTCTTGATAGCGACACACTCTATCCATCGAGTGAAGAGATCCTCGAATACTAGGATGTATTCGTTGCCGTGGACGCTCTTGGGCTTCGGACCCATGATGTCGGCGGCGACGACTTGCCACGGGCGCGTGATGATGCGCCGCCCCATCAGCCCAGTCGGAGGGCGTTGTTCGACTTTGCACTGCTGACAGACGAAGCATTGTCGAACGTACCTCTCAACGTCGGCGTACATTCCGGGCCAATAATATAACGCAGCGTCGCGGGCGTAGGTCTTTTCGCGCCCTAAATGACCGGCTGTGGAGGCGTCGTGACACTCCTGCAGGATTCCCTCTTTCTTTTCGCGAGGAACTACCAGCTTCCAGGCGTCGTCCTGCTGCATCGCCGGCGGCAGTTCCTCGTCTGGGCGATAATAGTACAGATTACCCCCAACGTACTTAAACGAGGGATGGTTGGCGGGGTTCTTCTGTACTCCGCGGACCCTCTTCAGGTACCACTCGTCGCTAGTGCCCTCTGTCCACCCCAGAGCACTGACTGGCGCTTCCTCGTCCTCGTACATGCGAGAAAGCGCGTCGGGCACGGCGTTTAGCGTGCCTTTCCGGTGTTCGACGGTGTACTGGTGGCCTTGCATTTCTAACGCCCATCTTGCTAGGCGGCCGGTCGGATTATGCAAGTTGCAAAGCCACCGCAGGCTACTGTGGTCCGTGACTACTTTAAACTCGTAGCCTTCGATGTACGGACGGAACTTCCGTATCGCCCAGATAACAGCTAAGCACTCGCGTTCGGTGACACTATAATTGCGCTCAGCCTGCGTCATCGTGCGGCTGGCGAACTCGAGCACGCGTTCCTCGCCGTTCACTATTTGATAAAGAACGGCGCCGAGCCCTGTGTCACTGGCGTCAGTCTGTAGCACGAACTGCGCCTCGCGATCCGGGCGATGGAGGACAGGCGCCGACGCCATCAGCGCCTTGACCTGCTCAAAGGCCAACTGCTGCTCCTCCTTCCACTCATATCTGCCACCCTTCTTGGTCAGCTGGTGGAGTGGTTCGGCGATCGTGGCGAATTCTTGGAGGAATTTACGATACCACGACGCCATGCCCAGAAATCGCCGTAGCTGTTTTAAGTTTTCGGCGGTGGATACGCCATAATAGGCGCTATCTTCACCGGGTCTGGCCTAAATCCGTCATGATTAACCAGGACGCCGAGATATTTCACTTCTTCGCTGCAGAAGACGCTTTTTTCCCGGTTAATCGTCAACCCTGCCTCGTTGATGCGCGCCAGCACGCAGCCCAAGTACTCGACGTGCTCTTCAAACGTCTCCGTTGCGACGATAACATCGTCTAGGTAGGAGTAGGCGTAGGGTTGCAGTTCAGGGCCGATGACTTCGTCAATCATGCGCTGGAACGTAGCGCCTGCGTATGCCAACCCGAATGGCATACGCTTGAACTGAAACAGTCCGAGCCCCGGCACCGTGAACGCTGTCAGCGGCCTGGCTTCAGGCTTCAGCGGGATTTGGTGATAGGCGCTGCTGAGATCTAGCGTAGAGATATACCTCGCCTTCCGAAGTTTGCGAAGGATATCGTCCATGTTGGGCAGTGGATACGCGTCTGATCTCGACAGCGCGTTGACTCGTCGGAAGTCGACGCAAAAGCGGTATTGGCCGTTCGCTTTGCGCACCATCACCACTGGGCTTGACCAGCCGCTGTGCGAGTACTCAATCACACCGGCCTCGAGTAACTCGCGCACTTGTCGGTGCATCTCCTCTTCTATCTTCAGGGAAACCGGAAAATACTTCTGCTTGACCGGCCTCGCGGATCCTACGTCGATCCCGTGCTCGATCAAGTGGGTGCAGCCGATCCTCTTGTTGGATTTCGGAATCATTTGATCGAGGAGTTGCCGAATGCGCGTGTGTTCTGCCTCGCCGACACGCGCTAATCCAACTGCGGCTATATCCAAGAATCCCGAAGCGCTGATCGATGCGACTTGTAAAGGGACTATCTTGCGCTCTTTCTTGAGATATAGCAAGTTCTCGTTAGGGTCGTGGATCGCGTTGAACAACCGACCGAAGTTCGTGCCCACGAGGCACTCGTTCAACGCGTCGGGCATAATAGCCACGGTGATTTCGCGTCGCACTCTCGCGACGTCGACCGGGAGATCCACGTACCCGACGATCGGGGACGTCTGGCCGTTGGCGCACTGAGGCTTTCGCTTGTTGCACGGCCGCATCGAACGACCACAAGCGCTGGCAATCTGGAGCCCCAGTGAACCCATCACTGTCAGGGCCGCGCCCGGGTCGTAGAGTGCTCGCACTCTAAGTCCCCCGATGCCTAATTGCACCCACCACCGCGACTCGTCGTCGTTAGGCGGTGTCTCTGGAGGCTTTGGAGGCGTCTCTAAGATGGCGATCATCTGATCGAAGTCATTGGGTGAGGTCGCGCGCGGTATAGGGTCTTCGCGCGCCGCTTCTAGAGGGGTAGCGACCTCACCTACGCCCCGGTCCTCCCGTTTCCTTGGCCGTTAGGGCAATTAGCAGCGAAATGCCCTAACTGCTGGCAATTAAAGCACTGCGCCTCCGGATACCCGACCGGAGGGTTGCTTGGTCTCGGCTGTTGCTGCTGCTGTGGCGGCTGATTACCTCCATTCTGCTGGGGGTAGCTGCGACTCTGGCCGCCGCCGCGTCCGCCGCGCCGTCCCCGGAAAGCATGGCCGCCTCCGCGGTTCGGCGATTGACCTTGCTGGCCGTCCCCGTGGCGCCCTCCTCCATTCTGTGTGGGGTTGCTTTTCTTCCCCGCGCCGAAGTTTTTCGTGACGTTGGCCAGTTTGCTGTCGATCAGCTTCCCTATCGCAGCAAGGGATAGGGGCTCTTCGGCCGGCGCCGTCTCCACTGCGGCGATCTTCGCTGCTGGCGCCGAACTCTTCTCCTTATACGCCAGTTCGGGGAGCATGGAGGACGCGGGCGCTGGGGGCGCCCGATACGAGGCTTCGCACTCGATGGCGGCCTCGATACCTGCGGCGGCGTCAAGGAGTTCCTCGACCGTTTTAAACTCCGGCCGCTTAAGAACTCGCTTGATCGACGGGAGCATGTTATGATATAACATGTTCAACTGCTGGCTTATGTCGAGCCGAGGAGTCATACGCCGCAGGATCCCCTGCAGGCTGTTAATGTATTCCCGCACCGGCTCGTCTGGGCCTTGTGTACGGGCGTGGGCCTCCGCCTGGAGCCGCTGCTGGTAACCCTGCGTCTTGCCATACCAGCGCTTCAAACACTCCTTGAAATCGGCCCAGCTGTTCCAGTCGCCTTGGTCTGTAAGGCGATTCTGCAGCCATTCATAGGCGTTTCCCTCGAGCACTTCTTGCAGCGCGGCTAACATCTCATCGTCGGTGAGGTTATCGAGCCTGCGCCGGCCTTCCATCCTCTGGATAAAGTGCTCGACACTTACGGAGCCATCGCCCTTGAATTTTATGCCCCATTTATTTACCGTACTACCGACGGACCGATTGGCCCGACAGTTCATCGAACCATCGCTGGCGCTCACGCCACTGGGCTGGAGGTTGCGAGGGCCGCTACCCCCCCCCCCCCCCCCCAGCGCCAACGTATGGTGGAAACGATTGCGCCGTGTGGTGGTTGGGCATTACTTGTTCACTACGGCGTGCGTTCGAGGCGACATCCTCTGCGAAGCTACTGTGCGTCAGCTGCTGGATGTCGATGTGGTTCTGGAAATTTACCTGCGTCTCTCGTCGCGGATTGACGCTTCTCCCCAGGTCCATTCTGGTGCTCGACGCCATCGTTCCTGGCCATTGGTGAAGGAGCATTTCGATCCTCTGCGTGAGTGCTCTGATCGCCTCAGAGTTCTCCTTCACCTGCGCTCTCAGCTCCGCGTCGTACGTCGGCTGAGGCGCTTGCATTGCCGTGTTCGCTTGGCATTGTGGCGCGGTAATCCATCCTTGCGCCGTCATTCCTGGATTCGCAAGTGGCGCGCTGAATCCCGGGAACTCGGCTCTCCTCGTCAGTCCGCTCCACGACGTCTGTATTGGCGCTGAATGCGACGCCGTCGCGTGCGTGCCGAATACAGTGTTTTCCTGTCCTGCAAACTGTGTCTGTGCAGGTGGTGGCTCATACCGTATCGTCGGTATGCTCTGGTGCCTGAATGTGGAGGAGGCTGGGGCGCGAGAGTGGCTTCTCTGCCCTGTTGCATTTTGCGGCGCTCTCGCGTGCGCCGTGCTAGGCGTTGCGCCTCCTTGCTGGATGCCGAGTGTGTTGCCGAATTGCCACGTCGGCTGCATTGCCGGCGTTGTCGTTATCGTCGTGGTTGTCGTGGTCGTCGTTGAGGTTACTGGCAATATAACGGCTTCGCCGTTGTCGGTGAGTGGCATTTGCACCTCTAACTGTGCCTCTGCCTGCGCCTCTACCTGCGCCTCTACCTGTGCCTTTACTTCATATTCGACGGTCGAGACGTCGTGTTGCTGTCGCATGTCCGTTGTGGCCTGCAGCAGCAGCTTCAATGGGTGAGGCGCTGACGTGTCGTAGTCCGGATCCGCCAGCGTTCGTGACGACACGTTTTCTGCCGTCATGTCAAGGTAGGACGCCCTGCGTCCTTCTCGCTTTATCCTCACTGCCATTGGGTCTTCTCCGACGCTTTGCTCGAAGTCGGCTTCGGAGTAGTCTCCGAAGAGCCATTTCTGCAGTCGGTAGACCTTTCCTAACCGTCTACCGTCTTTGCGCAGCTCTAGGTGTTCTAGCGCCTCCTGGAGTTCTTCTCCGTCAATCCCTACACACCAATCCTCGGCGGCTTTCTCTAATTCGGGATTCATCGCGGTATATATGCCTCGCGAGTGGTCTCAGTACAATCCGTGTGCAGGCAGCAGCAGTACTCTCTCACACGCCGAGATAGCTGAAGTTCGCGTATCCGTGCTTCAACGTAAGCTTGCGGATGCGCGAGCTTTTCGCACTCACACTTCACTCCTATCGGCGGATCGACTTGCGGTGCGTCTTTAGACGTGAAAGGGTGGGTCGCGCCGGCGCGAGTGTCTTTTCCGGCGATTGCTTGAGCGAAAATCACCGTGTACCGAAAATCGCGGTTCGCGTTCTCTCACACACTCGCGCTCACACACGCCGCTCTTCTTCTTCTGCTGGAAATACTGCTCTCGGTCCCTAGACCGTATGTGCACGCACTGCGTGCTGCTGCCCTCGCTGCGCTGTACTTAATTTCTACACGCGCGTTGACAGCTGTGCGAAAGTTTGAGTTTACTATCCTCGTCAGACGCCTACAAAGTCCCAACGTGGACGTGACGAGGATGAGTCTCTCGCTTTCAACTCGACACAGAAAAAAAAACGATTTTCTTGTCTCGGAGAGCGTGTCTACTATTGCTGTCAGCTCGCAATGCAGCCGCTCCGAGACAATCCGAATTAACTTCGGACAGCACGATCGGCGCCGCTACTCTCCGGCAGGGGTACGCGGCGCTAACCGCACTGTCAACTTTCACACTGCTCGTCCGAATGTATAATATTTTTCAGTGTAAACAGTGAGACCGCTGTTTGCACTGGTCGCCGCTGCCTTCTCGATCCTTCGAGCTTTCGCTGCTCGCGCTGCTACGTCCTAAACCGTCGCGATACGCGGCGTTTACTTCGACGGCGCGCTCTAAACCGACTCTTGCGTATTCAGGACGTCGGTTCGTGTCCTTTGATTGCGCCTCTTGCGGCGATTCTAAATTTCTTCTTTAAAAAATTTTAGGCGCAATCCTCCCGAAATTACACCACGATATTGGGCGCCAGTTGTAACGGGGCGTCTATGCCGATGCGACGGCTCCAACGCTGCGCCGGAGGCTCGACCCCGGCGAGAAGATTCTCTTCTTCCCGTTCAACGGAGAGATACTCTCCTTGATGCGACGGCGATTACTTGCGCCATCGCTCGTGCAGCCTACCGCTGCCGTGCCGTCGTGGCACGCTGCTCGACTAGTCAGTTCCTGCAAATCGCGAAACACGCGATTTACCCGCGTAGGCTGTCGGGGTACTCGGGAATATGAGGACGTTAGGAGCAAACGAAATGTAAACACTCAGATACAAGCGAATGTTTGTTTATTCAAGTTCGAATTACACGAGCTAACAACCGTTATATACGCACGACGCGAGAAGGCAGATTACGCACGCCAACAATAACTCGCTCGCGGCGAGTTCGATCGCAATAATAATTGAAGCGCGACAAAAGGTGATTGTACTTACAATCTCGCAAAGCGCCGCTCATGCGTGGTGCGGCGCGCGCAAAATGGCGGGAGCGTCCTCCCTCAGGTACACTGCGTGGTCTGCGAGTCGGTGGCGTACCGACTGGTTCGTCGCTGGCTCGCTGGATTACTCCGCTCGCGTATTCGCCTTCGCTCGCTGCTCCACGGATACACTCGCGCACGGTGGAGGCACAGTAGGTCGCGTTCGCGTGGTATCACAAAGGTCTTTTCTAAAGCACGTGTTGCATCTCTCGTGGCCGGAATCTATCTCCCGATCGTGCTCGCGTCGCGTCGCGAGCGCCGCGCGCAGCGCCTGCGCGCCGAACCGCGGCGACCCTGCGCATGACCTGCGCGCGCGATTCAAACCGCTGGATCGCTTACGATACATGGTGGCAAATATTTACGCCGAATTTGTAATAAATTTTAGAGAGAAAAACAAAAAAATATGCTATACGTTTGCACAAGGTACTCTTTTTTTATGTAGATTTATACTATAACGTGTCTCTAAGATGTACGGGTCCGTAAGCCACAAGGTATTGTCTCTTTACGCGGATTTGAAATATTACGTGGATTTAAACTATCACGTGTCTCTAAGATGTACAGGTCCGTAAGCTCGTAAGCTATGCTATGTCACGATTGCACAAAAACCACAAACTCATAGATACATATTATCTTATTGCATCAAAGCCGATATAAATAGGCGTATATATTTTAGATAATTATAATAGAGCGCTCGCACTCAATTCTGTTTTGCATTTACAGAATTGGGATACATGCAAGAGCAGAGAGAATGAGAGATAAAGAACCGGCCCTGCATATGTTGCAGAATAATCCAGGACTACTTTCAGAGGGAATCGCTTATTTGACACCATCAAATATTGATTGGAAACTCATACAAAAAGAAATTATTTATTAAAGCAATGTACAGAATTACAATCATTATATGAATAAACCCTCTCGGTCTGCCCACACAGTATACTAATCAGAAGCTATGTTGAGCAAATTCAAGAAACATCAATTTTAAATTATAATTTTAAAGATATTATTGTCTGTAGAGACACCGAGACGGTGCGTGAAATTCAGAATAACGCAGCATGTGAAATAAAGTTTGCTGCTTACGATGAAAATTTTAACATCGCGGACTGCAATATAAAATTGATACAATTACACGACACGTATTGGCATAAGCTAAATGAACGCAACACTTCGTTGTCGAAAATGCGTATCATATGAATTTATAAAATAATAAATAGACAAATATTGAAACAAACAGTTCGAGGAAAGTGTAATTACAAGTATTATGCATACACATTGAACATTCGAAAAATATGAGAATCATTTACTGCCTCATTTAGAGCAACTTTACAGTGCTATATATTTAGCAATATTTATTATATGCCAAGGCAAATTATATTTTTATTTAGATACTAAAGAAGAAGAATAGAGTTTCTTTTTATTTTGTAAACAATCAATATTTATATGTTTACATGCACGCAAGTGCACCTTTTTTTCATACCGAAACAATGTATGCACTTATATATTCGTTATATATGTTCCAATGTATAGATTATATAATTCGATATTCGAGAGTGGAGGAGAGATAAGATAAAACACGTAAAACTTGCTAATAGAATAAAGATAGTTCATAGTCCATAAGGGTATGAAAACACTTGTGTCTGTCACAGTGGCTATTGAGAGAAATGAGAAGGAAAGGGAATTTATTCCCTAATTATTATTATTAATTAAAATGGGCCTTTATTATTTTGCAGTATAACAATAACCTGCAAACAGTGTTCTAAGTTCTAAGGAAGGCAAGAACGAATCGGAAGAATATTTGGAGTGGTATGAAGAGCATGAAGCATCTTGCACTGCCAACAACCAAGGTAGTGCAGGAAAAATGGAAGTGGATGGAATATGTGGAATTTGCGAGCGTTCAGAAGAGCTTTACGGTGTTAAATACCAACACTACATTGGCGATGGTGACTCAAAAGTTTTTAAATCAGTGAGTGAAAAAAAACCATATGGTGATGAATTTATGGTCGAGAAGAGAGAGTGTATTGCTCATGTGCAGAAGAGGATGGGTATGCATCTGAGAATCCTCAAGAAATCTCTCTCTGGAAAGAATCTTGCTGCTGGAAAAGCAATCGGAGCTTATTATGGCAAGGCCAAAAGAAAGTATCCAGATTCCGTTGAAGAAATGAATAGAGAAATCTGAGCAACTTTCTTTCACGTCCAATCAACTGATGAGAAGCCACTACAAGAGTTTTGCCCATCAGAGTCAAAGAGTTGGTGCCAATGGCAAAAATCAAGAGCTACAGGAACTACTTTCAGCCACAAGAACATCATTCCGTCTATTTGATAGAACAAGTATGACCAATTTACGAGGATTTGACTAAGACAGAACTTTTAGAAAGGTACCTTGGCGGTTTTACGCAAAACTCCAATGAAAGATTTAACAACTCGGTGTGGAAGTTAGTACCCAAGACAACTTTGAGTGGCTTGCTAGTTCTCAAGATTGGTATGTATATAGCTGTGACCTGTTTGAATGATGGATGCACAGGATTTATGAACATTATGAGGAAGTTTGACATCAGTCCAAGATGTGCAGCAGTGGATTGGACCAATACGAGCAATAACGCCAGACTCTTTCATGCAGAAAGAAAAATATTAAGCACTACGATAAAGGCCCGGACTATCAGAAGAAGAACATAAGAAGGAATGCCAGAGGAGTCATATGCAGCAGGAGCTGTATAATAAATACATTTATGTATAATAAATACATAAGTGTATTTATTATAAATGTTAATTTTACCGAAGTATTATATCTTTATTGCCACTAACTTGTATTTATTATTTAATTTATCTACTAAAATAAATAAAAAAATATAATTTAGTTCCCTGTAAGATGCAAATTATTTATTTTATTCGTTGCAGAGCTGGCGTGAACCGTCTCTCTCAACAGTGACAGGTGAGGTTATGGATGTGTAGCAGACTGGAAGTACAACAACAATGCTTTCTCTATGTGACAAAAAAAAAGATAAGTATTATTAACTGAGTTAAGTGTGATAAGTACAGTGTAATTAAATTTCTAATTTTTGTATTTTTTGCATTTTAGCTCATACAACAAAGAAAAGGAGCAGTTCGACCCAAGCCAACCACGGAATATTGGTGACAATTAGAGTATAAGCTTGTCTACTGCATTGGAAAGAGTAGATAAGATCCTGTATAGATTAGATAAGTATTAATTATAGCTAACATAATTGTAATCATAATTATTAAATATCTCATAATATTGTTTTTCTGAATTTTAGCTCACTGTCCGTAGGATTCCAAGGAAATGCATGGTTCGATTGGGCTCAAATTTTGTGGAGATACTTCTTAGAGGAGTACTTTCAGTATGAACGGAGGGATTTTGAATTGAACGAGTAGAATTTATTTAACACCAATGAAAGTGATAAAATTATTGAAAAATAGGTGTAATATTGCAATTATTTTAACAAAAATATACTTCTACTAGCTCATATTCATTCATATCAAGTGTCATGGCTGGCGAGAGCGGAGGCTCGTTCCATCATCCAAAGCATATCGGTTACAAATGCCATCCAGAGCAAAAAGTTAAGTCTATAGTGTGTCTAATATGTGAAAGTGTATATCATACTAGCGAATTCGAAAACAACAAAGGTGTAAAATTAAGTGAAGTTCTTGGAATCTGTGGGGAACACGATGATCTAGACCTAACCTCAAAAGTAAACAGTAGAACGCTGAGCAATGAAGCAAAGCTTATAATTGCCCAAGGCAAGTCTACTGAGTGAAAAGATATAAGACGCCAAATATTAAAAGAATTTGACAAACAACTCAACGAGAATGAAGATGAAATTCTAGATAACAGCTTGCTACGTGAAAATACGATACTAAGAGAATTAAATAAAGAACTTAAAGAAAAAAATAAGCTTTTAAAGGATCTATTAGAGAAACAAAAAAACGACACACCAGCTGTTAACATTAAAACTTTTTCTGAAGTTATATCTAGTACAAAAAATTATAATAAACCAAAACGTATACCTAAAATTATAATAAATATAACTGCTGAAGATCAAACCATTGAAAAAGTGAATCAAATGGTGTCGCACTATTTGATCAAAGACAAAATAATTCAAACAAAAAGAGTTATCAAGAAGAAAAATGAAATAATTATAAACTGGTTAAACGAGGAAAGTGTCGGTAAAGTGCATAACGTGTTAAAGTTAAAACTAGCAGATACATGTGAAGTAAACAGAGAACAAGTAGTGAATCCGAAAGTAAAAATAGTGGGAATAGATAATTTTGAAAATATGGATGACAGAAATATTGAAAAGGACGCCAATGAGAGGAATTTCAGCAGTTTTAAAAAGAAATGCATCTTGTTGCACTCCTACAAGAATAGCAAGACTCAACTGCAGACGGTGATATTAGAGATGCCTGCTGACGCATACGAACACGTCAGAGAGAATAATAACAGAATCTTCGTGGGATATCAAAATTGTAAGGTGTATGATTACTGTAATGTCAGACCATGTTTCAATTGTGGCAGGTTTGGCCACAATGGTACTAAATGTAAAAATAACTCTATCTGTCTAAAGTGTGCCGGAGAACATAAAACAAGGGAATGTCAAGTTAATAAAATAAATTGCACACATTGTGCTTTTTAAAATGTGCTTTTTTTGCAAAGTTTAACATAGAACACGTGGCGACAGATAGCCACGAATGCGAAATTCTCAAGGCCAAGATAAGGAAGTATATCGACCTTACCGATTATACCGTACAACCAATATTACCAAGATATGTCGGTACAGTAGAAAAAACATCAGACAAAGGATTACTAAAGAAAGCATCTGGATTGTCTGCAGGTTCACTGAACTCCATCAACACACGTATAGCAGATAGGTTAAGAAGCAAGAAATAAGCAGAAATGGATCAAGACCTTAATTTTGATGAGGTAAGCAAGATTGAATGTGAAGTAGAGGATATTAAGTAGCTCAACAAGACCATAATGAAGAAAAACAATTTAATTTTGTCCGTAAATATAAGAAGTCTCAATGCAAATTTTATAAAATTAGAAACTTTTATTGAGCGTTTAGCAAAAAAGCCATGTATTATAGTATGTACGGAAACATGGAACTTGCAATATCCTCAATTCTATCAACTACAGGGTTATAAAAGTTATATAATGAAAGTACAATCAACAAGGCTGATGGTGTCATAATGTATATAAAAAATAACTTATATGATGATACTAGAATAGAAGTGGTTGATAGACTGAGTATTGTAAGTACAGTTATTAAACTTATGAGTGGAGATCAATAAGAATCTCTGCGATTTACAGGTGCCATGATATACCAAAGTCGGAATTTGTAAATAGCGTAAGAAAGTTTTTGTCTAAGCATAGAAATAATAAAAACCACTGTATTTTTGGAGATTTTAATATTGACATATTAGAAAAAAATGTAGTGAAAAATGAAATTAGTGAAAAAACAATTAGTCAAGAATTTATAAATAATTATCTTGAACATGAATATGTACCATACTTTAGAGGAATTACACACCCCTCCTTAGACTTGGAGAAGGGTACATGTATTGATAATTGTTTTGCGAAAACTAGAAATATTCAAATCAAGTCAATTAAATTAAATATTCCTTTTAATGACCATTATCCATTGTTCATAAAAATGGACCAGTTTAGATTGCAGAAAGTTAGTGAAAATGTTATAGCATACTTAAACTATAGTAAATTAATAAATATAGCTAAAAAGCTTGAATGGCAGTCATTGCTGGCAATACAAGACTCCAATGAAGCTTTAAACAAACTAGTAAAAATGATACAAAACTGTGTCGAGAGAGCCACGTGTGATAAAAAATTAAATAGAAAGAATAATAATTCATTGCTAAGAAAAAATTGGATAACTAGAGCAATACAAGTGTCTTGTAATACTAAAGAAAATTTGTATAAACTGTGGAAAGATAACCCAACTAATTCAGCACTGAAAAACGAATACAAAAATTACGAAAAAATTTTAAATAGAGTCATAAAAGACGCGAAATACAAATTTAAAAATAATGAAATAAAACGAAATATTGACAATCCAAGACAGCTTTGGAATATCATCAATACTAAGCTAGGCAAAAACAACCAAAAAAGCAAGGCACTTGACTATCTAGTTGTAAACAACCAAAAAATTGATGACAAACTAACTATAGCGAACACAATGAATGATTATTTTTGTAAAGTGGGCATTGATCTAAGTAACCAAATTCCAAATTTGGATAATGATCAACTAAAACTTCCAGAAAGAAATAATAAATCTATTTTTATCTACCCATCTAATAGTTTTGAAATTCTAAAAATCATAGATTCATTGAAAAAAAAACTGGAGGTGTTGATAATATCAATGCAAAAATGATCAAAATAATAGCAATTTTTATAGCGAAACCGTTAGAACACATTTTTAGTCTGTGTATCCAGCAATCCACGTGGCCTAATGCACTAAAAAATGCTAACATAGATCCAATACATAAAGCAGGTGATAGGTCCTGTATAGTGAATTACAGACCAATCTCGCTTATATCAAACATAGCAAAAATTTTTGAAAAAATCATGTACAATAGATTGTACATGTTTTTGACGGAGTGTGAAATGTATATCTGACAAACAATATGGGTTTGTAAGGAATAGAGGAACTATGGACGCGTTAAACTATATTTCGAACATTATTTATAAAAATTTAGGCAAAAGTAAACTTATTATCACTACCTCCCTGGACTTAGCAAAAGCTTTCGACACTGTAAATCATAAAATACTATTAGATAAATTGGAAAGATACGGAATAAGAGTCAGCGCCCTAAATTTAGTACTATTAAAAGAGGGACTACTGGGCTTCGCGGAAATTCGCAATGTAGCCATGCTCACGCTGTCCGAATGGGCCATTTTTATCAACCTATTCTACTTCATATTCGCCGAGAAAGCTGTCGTCGATATTTTATACAAAAATAATTGTCCTGTAGCCCCAGTTGCCGAACGTTTTAAACTGATTAAAAAATGTCACGAAGAAGCAATGAGAGGGCCTTGCGGAATGACCAAAAAGTACAGCAAGATCGCAAATGATTTTTATTGCCGTAATATGTGATCCGACACGAAGTAGTTCGTGGCGCGATGCGCGACATGCCAGGCAATAAGCTAGTTCACGTCAAAATGCGACTGCCCTTTTGATAAGTAATACACATTCAACCCCATTCGCCAGAATTGCTCTAGTTTTTTACGGCCCTTTGGAGCAAACGAGACGCGGTAATAAGTATATTTTATCAGCGCAAGACATGATCATGAAGTAAGTGATTTTAACACCTATGAAGTGCGCAAGCGCGGAAGAAGTCGCACTCGCGCTGACGGAAGAAATCATTTGTGTATTCAGACCTCCTACCGCAATAGTGACCGATCAAGGCACACTTTCAAAACAGAGTGCTCGAATATCTAGCGAAAATTTTTGGAATAACCAAGTTTTGTACAACGGCGTACTACCCGCAGGCGAATGGCTCAATTGAACGCATGCATCACACCCTCACCGAATGCTTAAGGAAATATGTCACGGCAATTGACAAATGGGATGAGTGGACAATCATTTGTGAGCACGCGTACAATTGAACCGAACATGAAAGTACTCGCCTACTACGCCTCACAAGCTCCTGTTCGGTTCCAGGCCTAGGACTCTGAGCTTTCCGTGAAGCAGCGATGACGTGACGTACAATGAATAGATCGCGGGCATGACAAATAACTTGATGGCTTTGCAGACTATGGCAGCAATGAACTTAGTGCAATCTAAGTATCGCTCCAAGCACTACTACGACAGGAAACTTCATTCGAAACACTTTTCTGATGGCGAAATCGTTTTCTTGTTAAAAGAACCAAAGAAGGGTATACTCGCGACAGAATACCGCGGCCCCTTTGAAATCATTGCCATCAATCGAAAAACAAATAACGTAACGTTGCAAAATGACGAGTTGCCGCGAGTCGTTCACGTTAATAAAATTGGGCGGCCTAGCGTATTAGCAAGAGAGGCCGCAGCGTTGGAACCAGATCCCCCAGAGAATCACTTTTTTTTGCGCGTCCCCAAACGGGCCGCGCAAGTAAACAAAAAAACATCTGACATACGCAATCTGAAGACTCGCTGCTCGAAACCTCGTCAAGTTCAGGCGCTCAAACGCCAATTCTCTCCCAAATAATTTTCTAGGCTTAGCGCTCTCGGCGGCCTGAGAAACGGCGAAATCTGGCCGATCAGCAGCCCAGATCACTTCATTTAGCAGTTCAAGGAAAACCTAGGGCTAATAACCGAGAAAATTGCGCCCCTCGCGACTTTCTATACAAATTGGAAAATAATAGAGAAAATCGACGTCCGTCTATATTTCGAGGCATGCGAGAATCTCGTAGATCAGGTAACGAGCGCAACCCGAGCGTGCGATCCGCGATGCTATTCAAACGAATTAATCGAGGAAGCTCGTGCAGCGGCGCAACAAGCGGAACGCATGCAAGATTTAATTATCGAATGCGGTGAAGGCATAGGCGAACGTCGGGTTCTACGCGTGCTTCTTCCATTTATTGGTTCGTTCCACAGATTTTTGTACGGCACATTAACCGAGGCCGACGAGGCCAAAATACAACCGGCAGTCAAGTCCATTGGCGAGGACACACGACGAACCGCAGCCTTGCTAGCGAACCAAACGGAAATCGTGGAGTACGAGCTTTCCAAACTCAGCGAGAGAATGCTCAAGCTCGAAGCAGCTGCTAACGTGCTGATAAACAAAACCTCCAAGCAAGCCACCAATCTAAGCAGCCTAGAGGCAGAAATGCAAATAAAGGCCAGCATAGATCAATTTAAAAGTGACATCGAAGTCATCACCGACGCGATATAATTCGCGATGAAGGGCTTGATCTACCCTCGGATGATACCCCCGGACACTATCAGACGCACGGCGAAGGAAGTAGAACGCTCGGTCGCGTTTGCAAAATTTCCACTCGCCCCCGAGGAACTTTCTGTAATTCCGATAATACGAGTAGCCATTCCCCTCATCGATATAGAAAAGTTTAATCTTTTTAAAGCTTCTCCGGTACCTGAGATTCAGAATATATTGAATCTGCCATCAATCGATGCGTACGTTTGGCCGGCTCACACCAATTTTTCGATAAGCGCAACAAACCGTACATATATACCGATTCCGAGCGAAAGCGTCCCTAAACTGCGCGAGCTCCTCGGAACATTAATCGCAGTTGACTCAAGAACACCTTCTGGCTGCGTCTGCATAAAACCAACACGTGGGTTTACTCTAAGCAGCTTGTTACGCTACTCCCCGGGTTTGGTTTAACATTATTTTTATATAAGCAGCTCGTCCTCAGGAAGGGAAGCTGCATTTAGCTCGTCCTTAGGAAGGGAAGCTACACTTTATATGCATATTTTTGTAATCATTTAGAGTTAAGAACTTTATAATAATAGAGTTCTCTCTTTAAGTTGAGGAGATCCTTTGATTTAGAAATCCAATACGCTATCAATGCGTTTATTCGTGCTTACACGGACTGGCGTCCCGGACATTTAGAATTTTTTTTCTTCTTTGAGTGCCGAGGATGGATGCCCACTCGTCCTCGTACATATCACGGACGAGCCGTAGGCTCTCCCATGGTATCTCTGGTGACTGCTGCTGGCGACCCTGCGAATGCGTCGTCAGCAGGGAATGCCGCTGCCTGAGGTTCGCACGCTGCAGAGCGGGCAGATCACCGGCGACGGCAGACGAGAGCAGAGCTCCTCCCTAGCTACGAAATATACAGCATCTTCACCAAGCCCCTGTTTGCTTCTTCAGCTCTTAGAGCAGGACCCCATCGTCATCCCATCATCCGTGACACGTTTAAGATTTCTAAGAATAACTTTTATTTATTAATATATGTAATAATCAAAATTATTAATAAGAATTATAAAAATAAATATAAATTGTTTTTAAGTCGTACTTTTTTCTGTTTCATCTACTTATCCACAATTCATCCTAATAATATATATTTATTTATTATGATTTAGTATACATAACATTGATTTAATATCCAAAACATTATATTACTATTATATTATTATTGAGTTACTAATAAGTACTCGACTTTTAATCAATAAAACACGATTGAAAAATATAATAAAATTTTTAATGTTTAAATAATTGAATTTGTTACATCTAATGACAACAAAGTTATTTTCTACTCGCGCTACCCCAAATTAAATAAAAAGAGCAAGATACGATCAAATTTGACCGATTTATGATACTTTTTTCCGAGCGCCACTATTTGAAGTAAGTTTTTCAGTTTCGAGCGTGAGCGCGCGACGGTTCCCCCACTCCGTCTTCCGCGGAGAAGTTTATTTAATATATATTTATATATTAGTTATAAAAAAAACCTATCTTGGTTCCTAATGCTCGCAGAGGACCAGCTTTTCTTCTAAATTTAGATAAAAATATAACCTTTTCAGCGGTCTTATTCGATTTCGATCGGCTTAAAATGTTGTCTCTGGGGATAATGTTAATTAGGCATTTTATACACATTTGCATCCAGGAGCGTCCCTAATTAAAATTTTTTGGTTTTTTAAAATGGTAATTGAAATATAACTTTTCTTGATCACATTCAAGAGAATAACTTTTTCTTAATATTATAATTTATCACTTTATGAATAATGATTTTATGCTTAAGTATACGTATAAAAAGTTAAAATAAATACACTAATTTTTTATTTCTTTGTCTAAATCAACGTAGAAGTAAGACTTATAGTGATAAAGGAAAGGAATAATAAATAAATGTACACGAAATATAAGATTATTTTTTGTTTATTAAAAATGATAACCTAATACAAACATTATTTGTAAACGATATGTATTATATTGTCTCAGTACCTCTTCTAACCTTGATGTTGTGGCATAGAATTCGTGTTGCCGGAATATTTGCTGTAAAAAATGTTCTATTCTTTACTTTTATCCGCAGGCTTATAGCAAGGCTCTCCTCGATACGTATTACACTGTTTGTCATCTTGCACTTTTCTAGCATACTTATCTTTAACCAGAGGTGTATATGTAGCATTATATCGACTCATTTTGAAGAAAGTCGTAAGCATACTAAGATATAATGGTTACTTTCACAGCTTTATATATATAGAGAAAAAAGGGGTGGGAAATTTTGTTTAAATTAAACAATTTTTTTAACATCTCTACTTATAGGATTATACTTGAGAATACGATCATGTATAATTAAACAATATACTGTTGTATCAGCAGGTATATTTTCTTTCATTTCAAACTCGAGACGTATATCCACAGCTGCTTGTTTCAATGATTCATTCAGCTTAGAACAGTCAATACCTATAAGCGGTGCATATGTGATGAAATCTTTCTTGCTTAGAAGAGGATTTATATTTTTATGATAATAAGCAGTTTGAAATTGAGCGTACATATCATATAACATTGCGAATTGATTATTATGTTATGTTATGTTGAGAAAAAGTTTATAATTGCTAATCTTGCAATGATGAAAATGGCTACAATTCTTACTATTATGTCCTTTTCTAGCACTTTGAAAGGCTAGAATAACAAAGCGTGGTTTTTCCAACTGGTTTGATGTTTTGTGTAGTACGTGGAAGTACGGGATATTCATACAATTCCCAAGACCGAAAACTCATAGCAATGGGTACATCTTTTTGAATTTAGTTATAAAGTTGTATTTTCCTCTTGTCTGACATAACTACATAAGACATAAGCCACTCTATACGAGAAACCGTTAATTTATAAATATCATACATAGGTCTGTTATCAACCATTGCTGCTACCTGTATAATAGCATTCACACCAGTCCTCGATCTTGTGAGAATAAGTTCATATTTAGCATTCACAATAACTTTTCGATAATCTTCAGCAAAACCAAAAATCATTGATAGAGGTATAGTGATGTCAAAATTTTCATTACTACCAGTTATTACTCCTACTTCTGAAATATTAGTCCATCCAGAATTCTCATTATATTTTCTCTGACTGGGTGTGAAAGAAACATAAGCTATTGTTTACAAACTTAGTATGTTGCAGATGTACCATCTGGATTTTTTAATTCACCACAAACATGTAGTAAACTTTTAGAAGGTAGCAAACATAAATCTTAATGTTGACAAGAAATACGAATTTTCCTTCCTCCTCTTGTTATCTTGAGACCTAGACTCCGTAGAAACTGAATGTTCTGACGTGTTAACTTGAAACAGACAAGGTTGATCCGCAGAAGAATCGCGAGATCGCGTTCGTGTCGAGACTCGAAGCATGGAGAGAGGGAAGGGCAGGATGCACTTGATAGGCTTATCAGATCGGTGATCACCCGCACTGAGGGAAGGTGAGCGCTGATCGTCAATGCAGTGGTAGGGGGTATCTTAGCGTGGTGCGGAGGTTTAATAGCTCTGGACCACGTAGAATGCCCCGGGAAGTGACTCAGTTAATGAAATAAATTATATATTTATCGGATTATGACTTTATTCGAGAAACAGTGCGAGATACAGCGGGTTGGGGTGTTCTCGGCATACATAAGACTCATTTATGCGAGAGTCCCTGTAAGATGATAGTCTGTTCAGTCCGGAGTGGATCTGAGTACTGGCTGTTGTCTGCGCTGGCCTTATATAGTTCTCGCAGTCCCATATACTGTGCGTATCGGCAGTTTGTTAATGTTGCTTCTTGTATACTTCCTTGTTGTTGCCGCTCCAGTGTCGGTTGTTTGGGTGCACGCGCGGTCTCTCCTGCCGTGCTGCCGTTTCAGTGCCCCCAAAATAAAATTTGACGCGCATTCGAAATTTTATTTTCCCCTTCAAAAGTCGGATAAAAGAGAGGTGCGTGCGCAAAAAAAACAAACAAATTTTTTAAGCCAAATTAGTATTTTAATGAAACAAAGAAAAGAAACAGAAAAATGATTATAAAGCAAAAGTAAAAAAAATATACTGATCGATTGTGATGAAGAAGAAAACAAAAAAGGAAAAAAGCAAACAACTATAAACGAGAGAGAGAAAGCTCAGTGTCACGGCTTCTTCGCAAAACCCTTGAACTCGTCTAGCCGCCATTGTTTCTGGTCGGGTATTTGTCTGAGCTCCGTCACTACCTCTTGTAGTAAACGGTGTGCCCAGACTTTTCCCTTCCAGACAGCTCTAGCAGCTAGCGATTCCTCGAGGGTTGGCGGAATGTACTCCTCCTCTGATGATGGTGTTGGAGGGGGAGCCTGGCGAGATGGTGGTGCTCGAGCCGTGCGCTGGCATTTTGGTGGGCCTAGCTGTGGTGGTGGTGGCGGTCTTTTGCCCGATGGTGTTGTCATTAGTGGCAGCCGTTCCAGGATGTCTGGCTACCTTTGGATGGTGCGGGGGGGGGGGCGGATTGGTGGGCCAGATGGTATGGGCGTCGGTGGCTGGTGATGGTAGTGCCCATACCGTTTGTACCATCTTGTTGACTTTTCCGGTCCCCCTCTTGGTTTGCGTGGCCAAACCCCTGTCGTACAGGCCGGTTTCCCCTTGGAAGAGCTCTGCTTTTGCCATAATTATTTGCTCGCATCGCACGTGGATTGGCGTCGTCCTGTTGTTTACATTTTTATATTTTATGTTGATATGTTGTCGGTAGAGGAGAGGAAGAAAGAGCTGGAGGCGAGTGGCTATGGGCTTACCAGCATTGCGCTGAACATTTTGATATCAGCAGTTCGCTCACCTGGGTGGCCTGGTGGCAGACGGCTACCGGCTCTGTTTGGGTGCTGGTCTGCCTCGGGGATTTGGCACTTTTCGGCTTTACGTGTCCGTTCATCCTGGAAGTTTGACTGACACTGATTCAGGTGAACGGTTTCGTAGATGAATTGCCATGTATTATTGTTGGTAATCCGGCTTAAGGGCCTCATGATGTTGTGCTTTATACACATGTTTATTGTTTGTATATATTGCTTTCTCTCTCTTTGCCTAGTATAATCGTCGGTTTATAAGTCTGAATTCCCGAATATTCACACATCTATTCCTTTATTAATTTTCCTTATTTGCTTCTATTATATGGAACTTGCCTCTCTCTTTTCCGTTTGTTACATTAATTAATAAATAAGTATCTATTCCGACATTTTTTCGAATTTCGTATGGGCCTTCGTATATATAAAAAAATTTCGCGATTTTTCCGGCTTCCGAGTCTGATACATTTAATGCTTTTACTAGTACTTTATCGCCAATTTGGAGTACATAATGTTCCGCCTTCGCATTTTTCTTAGTCGCTCGTTCTGTTGCGATTTTACATCGTCGTTCGTACCCCCGGCTCGAGATCATCTCGCGGAATATCGGAGCTGAGAGAACGGTGAAGCCCACTCCTCCGCTCAAGCGAAAGTCCACCGCTCCTCCGCCACGAGGCAAGCCTAAGCTGATTCGCATCGCTCCCGTGGTACCTCCCCTCCTCCTGGCGGTACGGAAGACGGCTCTGAAGCCAGCGGCTGACGAGCAAGTCGACCTGATGCTCGACGACTAAGGCGCTTCGCGTCCTCTAGTCATTTTTGTGTGGCTGGTTCCTTCATTGGGGCTGGCCCGTAATAGAAGAAAGATAAGCCTCTCTTTTCCCTTTGCCCCATTAGCTGTGGTGAGTTCTCACCGGGTTGGGCGGCCCTCCCTCGTCCAGGCTCTTCTCCAGAGCCGACCTAGACAGGTCCGAGCCGTGTCCGCTCTCTAGGCAACTGGAAGCACCGACGAGGGATTCAATCCAGCAGCGACTGCACCGAGGGCGCCTCGGCGGGCGCTCACTGCTCACCGAACCAACACGAAGAGATCACTTCGCTTCGCCTGCCCCCTTTCCCTGCCACGGAGCAGGAAGGATTAAGCGGGTCCAACCGGCCCTCAGCCGACTTCTCCGCGCCACCGAGCGCCTTCTCCTCCTCCCATCAGGCCCGCTTATATCAATTTTTCTCTCTCTTCCTTTTAAAAACAATAAAACGAAGATCTTCCTTACCTTGTCTTGGTGGCAGATAAAAAAAACAAGGGTCACTTCTGTTGCTTCGCAAGTACTCTTCTTGTGCTCCGGTCAGGATACCCTTTTGGACTCGTTTGGGACTTTACACTTTAAGATTCAAATCAATTCTAAATGCACTTAAATATTCTAAGTTGAGAGCTCGTTTATTGATAATTCAATTAAATAGGACAAAACTAAATTAGAATCTATAATTGATAAATTAACAAGTGAAATAAGAACAGCAAATCAAATTAACAAAATTGAATTATATTATATATCCGCTCGGCAGCTTGGCTCGAGTCGGAGTGCCGTGAGGTAGCGGGGCTTGGACACGCTCGGAAGTATTTCCGGACCCACGCGTCTTCAAGCTCTACTTCCCCACGCTGACGTCACTGCATCTACACTTGTCGCACGCATTAGGCCTTACAGGACCTGGCAACGATGCAAGTGTTCAAACTGCAGCGTGGCTTCGAACGTGCGGTCTTGCGCAGTGGAGGGGAAGTTGTTTATATCAGCGAGATTCTTGGCTACCTTATACTTTTGTGGCCTTGAGTCTCGCTGTGCCTTTTATGTGTAAAACTTTCCCAATTTTATATTCGAAATGATTATTTGAATATAATTATAGGAAAGTTGTCACGTAACACTTTTTAATAACTGCGTTAGTGGGGGTTCTACGGAGAGGGTAAAATACTACGTATTGACTAAATGCATCGATTGCAGTTAAAATATATTTTACGCCTCCCGCTGAGGTAGGTAGTGGCCCATAGAAATCTATAGATAATAATTCTCCAGGCCTTCGCGTTAAGATTGGTTGTGATAGTTCTCTGTATTTTTGAGTTAAGTATTTTGTTTTTTGACAATTTTCACAAGTTTTTAAAATTTCAGCAATCTTTCTACGTAAGCTTGACGCAAAGATATGTTCTGATAACATTGTATTTACTTTTCGCCCCCCTATATGTCCGTACTCGATGTGGACTTCGTTTACAAAATTTTTTTAAATGGTCAACGGTATAATAATTTTAGATTTCTCTTTTGCTTTTTTATATGCAATATTTTCGATTATCTCGTAGCGTGTACAAGTCTTTTTTTCCTTATTTTCTAATTTATTACTTATTTTTTGAATTTGTGGATCATTTCTCTGATCTCTCTCAATATTTTTACAAATATTTCTTAATTCGTGATGTGATTTTGGTTGAACAATAGCAGTTATAATTATTTATGTTTTATTCTCTGCTTTTGTTTGACCATTTCTATCCATCCGATTTAAATAGTCTGATATAAGCGGGCCTGATGGGAGGAGGAGAAGGTACTCGATGGCGCGGAAAGATCGGCTGAGGGCCGGTTGGACCCGCTTGATCCTTCCTGCTCCTTAACAGAGAAAAGGGGAAGCGAAGTGATCCCTTCGTATTGATTCGGTGAACAGGGGAGCACCCGCTGAGGCGCCCTCGATGAGTCCTTCGTCGGCTGCGGCTGTGCCCGTTCCTAGTTGGGCAGTGAGTGCCCACTGAGGCGCCCTCGGTGCAGTCGCTGCTGGACTGGATCCCTCGTCGGTGCTTCCAGTTGCCTAAAGAGCGGACACGGCTCGGACCTGTCTAGGTCGGCTCTGGGGGAGAGCCTGGACGAGGGAGGGCCGCCCAACCCGGTGAGAACTCACCACAGCTAATGGGGCAAAGGGAAAAGAGAGGCTTATCTTTCTTTCTATTACGGGCCAGCCTTGATGAAGGAACCAGCCACACAGAAATGACTAGAGGACGCGGAGCGCCTTAGTCGTCGAGCGTCAGGTCGACTTGCTCGTCAGCCGCTGGCTTTAGAGCCATCTTCCGCACCGCCAGGAGGAGGGGAGGTACCACGGGAGCGATGCGAATCAGCTTAGGCTTGCCTCGTGGCGGAGGAGCGGTGGACTTTCGCATGAGCGGAGGAGTGGGCTTCACCGTTCTCTTAGCTCCGATATTCCGCGAGACGATCTCGAGCCGGAGGGTGGATGGCTTCAGGAGGTCTCGGAGATCCGGCGAGGGCTGGCGGCTCGGGAGGTCGATCAACTGCAGGTGCTCTGGCCACTCTGCACAGAGTGCTTCGTCATCCAGCGGAGGCGAGCCTGTGGACTTGATGAGAGCGGGCGATGGATTTTTCAGGTCGCCGGTCTGGCTGCTGTTATCCTGGCGAGGGCGCTCAGTCTGGATGGCGGCGTCGGCCGGGCTGGCTCGGTGTTGCAGGCGCTCCAGGATGGTGATCCGCCGGTTGGCTACGGCCAGGTAGCCGTGGATCAGCTCTAATTCGGCTTGGTAAGCCGCCTCTCACTCTCTTTCATGGACGTGGGAGTGGAGGAGAGGGAGGTGAAAAAGGTATAATAATTACGGCGGTAATTATTTTAACACAAAAAGAACGGTTTATTCCTCAATTGACTGATTATTCGCAGTTGCCTAGGCTCGGCTTTCTTTGGTCTATGAGGACCGTTGGGGGAGAGATGAGATGCTTGGGCCGTCTCGGCCGGCATCTTTATATGCCCCTCGCTGTGCTGCTTTGCTAGCGGGTAGCGCGTTGGAGGAGCGTAGCCGCCTAGCGTCGGCGCGCGGTACTAGTGGCGCGGTGTTCGGGGCGAGAGGGTGCCGGCGCGTGACGGGTTGCGCGCGTTTAAGGGGCTTGTCGCAAGAGAGCCTGTGGGTGGGTTATTACAAGTCCGCTACTGCGTTTTGTTTCCCAGGTATATTCCGGGTTCAAATTATAGTCCTGGATGGGTTCCATCTTCGCAATCGTTGATTGTTAAATTTACATGTGCGTAGAAATGTGAGGGCCCCGTGGTCCGTTCGGACTATAATTTCAACTCCCCCCTTAAGAAAGTATCCAGCTTGTTGAGCGATCATACAAGGACAAGCATTTCTTTTTAGTGAAATATGAGCATTCGCTTCCCTTGAGTGTTTTACTCACGAAGCAGATAATTTTTTCATCTCCTTCCTTATTGAATTAAGAAACAGCCGCTGGGCACGCATAGTCTGAGCTATCCGGGATCTGCGTATTTTAAAAATAGATTTTTGTTGAACAATGACTTGATTTTCTCAAACGCTGCTTGATGTACGTCAGTCCATAGAAATACGACATTTTTTCTCATTAAGCCCAAAAATTAAACTTTGTAATTGTTTCAAATTTGGTGGACGTTTGAAGTCTTTAATAGTGCGGATCTTTTCCGGATCTGGCCGTATTCCTGTAGCGGAAATGAAATGGCCCAAAAATTCTATTTCATTACAAAAGAATTTTGATTTTTGAAATTTAATCTCAGATTATGTTTTATTAATATCTCATATAATTTATCTAGATGCTCTAAGTGCTCATCAATATTGTGAGACCGTATCATAAGGTCATCCACGAATAAGATGAGAAATTCGTCCAAGTCCCATGTGGCTTTTGCAAGCCCGCGTATAAGCGCCGAACCGCTTGTCTTTATGCCGAATGTTAATTCACATGTATACGTTAAATTCGCATACATGTGAATCTATTTTGAAAGCCGTATATTTACGTGAATTTTCAGCTAATTTTATTTGCCAGTAACTAGGCGTGAAATCTGATATACTAGTTATTGGTTAACTGTACACCTTTGAATAACCTCGTCGATTCCGGAATGTCCCTCAAAGTTGTTTTGAAGAACTTTATTAAGCATTTGTGCATCGAGACCTGGTCTCACCTATCCTTCGCGTTTTCTTACGATTTTAATTGGGTCTATATACACACTGTTTGAGCGTCGTATTATATCTAATTGTAACATGCGTTTGATTTCATCTGTTGCCTCCTTTCTGTCTGCGGTAGGTATAGGATAAGGTTTACAAAACCAAGGTGTTGTGTCTGTCAATATTAGTTCGTGTTCGTAGGTAGTTAGTAATCATCAAGAGTGTCACAAGTTTCTAATTTTCCATCGATCTCCTCTAGAGTGAGCTCATATGGATTTTCATAATTTTCTTCATAGTCTTCGTAGAGGTCATCTAGATCTGAGAGATTCCCTTCTTCGGCGAATTCATTCCGCGGCATTTTTTTGTCCACGTATGCTATTACACCGTCGGCGTTATTTACAGTAAACAAGATTTCTTCCTGGACCGTATTAATGAGTATTTTCAACGATTTTATAGTATCAAAACCGATAATGCAGGATCTAATGAGTTTGGGTATTATGAAAATTATTTTTTCAGATAGATTTTCGAACTTAGTGTTGAGACGAATTTGTCTTTTTATCCGAGCAGACTTGCTACCGGTAGCACATTTGATAATTGTTCCGCTTATTAGCAACGTAGGACAAAGCTTCAGCGTGTTATAATTTTGATCATACAATTCTTTCGATATAGCTGTGACTTCACTACCCGTGTCCACGAGTGCATCTACAGTGATATTTTCTAGTGAGATTCTTATTTCTGGGCAATGAGAAATTTCAATTTCGCGACCATTCGGATTAATATCGTGTAATAATTCATTACGCGGATTTTCCATAAGGGGCACGATTTTAGTAGTTGTGTCTTTCTTTCATTGAGAGGGAAGTGCATCCTTAGCAGGCACAACTACTTTTCGTTTCCCGACTTGTGTTGCCCTTTTTCATTTCAGTCAAAATAGTCAAAGTCAAAGGTCTCGTTTGTTTTATCCCCCTTTTGGCTATTATGTCTCCCAGTGTTTTTGTTGTCAGTCTTGTTGTTGTCTGTCTGTATGGCTTGTACTCTTTGATCTGTCCACGTCTTCGTTTTTTGCCATGGCTGATTGCCCTTTGTTTTTTAATTTATTGGATTTTTTGATGATATGTTCTCAGTGGGAGGGTGGGGGGAGTTTTGTTTGGTTTCGTGATTTGATCTTTGGGTTCTGTCTGCATTGGCATTTCTTTTGGATGAGTCGTTACTGTCAAAATCGGCAAGTGTTTCTAGGAAGTCATTGATGGTTTTGATTTTGTGGTTAATGACCGTACGTCTATTTTCTCTTTCAAAATGCTCCGCGATTTTCTTTACGAGCTCGTGCTCATCTATGGCCATGTTTAGCTCGCGGTCTAATGCAAACATATATGTAGCGTAATTGACTCTACTTCTCTGCCCAGAGATATATTGACCAAACTCTACTTTTCTGGCGTTAGCTCTTTGAATATTTTTATTCCAGAATTTTTCTTTAAATTGATCATAAAATTCACTGTAATTTCTGACCTTGCCTTGCACAAGATACCACCAATTGTGAGCATCTCCTTCGAGTGCTTGCAATACAATGCATTTAAATTCGTTATCTTCTGGCTTTACAAGAGAAAAATAGTCTTTCGCTAGTTAAGCCTTTGAACTTCGGAATATCTATTTTTATTCGTCGAGACCTGTCGGTCGTTGACTCTCCGTTCTGATTACGCGTTCAAATCATCTTTCCGAGTCTAGTAGACTCTAGAGAGCTCGATTCGTAAATTTTTTGATTTCTTCCCGGAGTTGGGCGAAAGATACGTTTGACTCTATTTTTTTCTTTAATTTTGTCGAGATCTGAGCGTAAATTTTGATTTCGTGTAATGAGTGAATCGTTTTCTGTCTCGAGTAAATTAAGGCATTTTTTTATTTTTTCCATAGATGAAGCGAGCGCTTCGATACGGACATTCGTATCGTCCAAGCTTGTCTTCAAGTTTGTCTTTCCTTAATATTATACGTGGAGAGGCAACATCTTTATCTTCGTTGCCCTCCAATTCGTCTATGCGATCTTCAAGTGCATTCTGTTTCTTATCCAATGTTATCAATCCCAATACCACGGCTTTCTGCCATTCTAAATTTTTATCCATTACTATGTTTTCATCACTTTCAATCTCCTCCAAGAGGATTTCGGAACGTCTTTTGCTAGCTTTATTGGCCATTTTGACTATTAGTAATGTAAAATTCCTGAATTAACTTTTGAATTTATTTTAATAATTAATAGAATATTGTTAACATTGGATTCTTAGACAATAATGGGTGAGCGCAATGCGACTGACTTTAAATTTTCAGATTTTGCATACCCCTCGTGATATCGCTTATATCCTCTTCTAGAGCTTGCACTTTATCCTCTACCCTCCGTAAACGGGTTTTGGTAATTCTTAACAAACCTGTAGCGATCTCACGAGTTAGGTCTGCATCCTCTTTAAGATTTTTCATCTCCCTTACGCATTGCTCAAGGCTTTCTAGTTTTTCATTTGAGGCTCTATGTAATCTCTTCATCAAATGATGACACTCGATAACACTGTTAATCAGCGAGTTTATTTGTTTTTTATGACTCTCTTGCCTCTTGTTGTAAGCCAGCAGAACGTCGTAAATATAGGTGATCTTTTCTAAAGTTGCTTCGTAATCTTTCTGCGTTGATCCTAAATCCTTTAAACATTCAAGCACGTTCTCATGACAGCGTTACACGTTAAATTGAGCTATTTTCATTTGTTCGATAATTGTCTTCTCATTATGTTGTAGTGTCACAATTGTTTTCTTAAGCTCTGTAATTTGCTTTCTTCGCCGTGCACCGCGCTTGAGGACCTGCCGTACTAAGTTGTCCAGATAAGTCAACCGGTTGTGAATTTATTGCTCGGCGAACGAGCCATTAATTTCGGGTATCATTCAAAGATTGAAAATTTGAAAATCTTAGAAGCAAACAGAAAAGATATTTTAACTGAATTTATTTAATCGAGAACGAATCCCTTCCACGTTTCGAGTCTCTGTTCGGGGGCCAATGAAACGGACCAGGTTGATTCGCAGAAAAATTGCGAGATCGCGTTCGTGTCGAGATTCGAAGCGTGGAGAGAGGGAAGGCCAGGATGCACTTAATAGGCTTATCAGATCGGCGATCACCCGCACTAAGGAAGGTGAGCGCTGATCGTCAATGCGGAGTTAGGAGGTATCTTAATGTGGTGCGGAGATTTAATAGCTCTGGACCACGTAGGATGCCCCGGGAAGTGATTCAGTTAATGAAATAAATTATGTATTTATCGGATTATGATTTTATTCGAAAAACAATGGGAGATACAGCGGGTTGGGGTGTTCTCGGCATATATAAGACTCATGTATACGAGAGCCCCTGTAAGATGGTAGTCTGTTCAGTCCGGAGAGCTGAGCAGACTAGCATTCGCGACAATCCGAGTACTGGCTGTTGTGCGCGCTGGCCTTATATAGTTTTCGCAATCCCATATACTGTGCGTATCGGCAGTTTGTTTATGTTGCTTCTTGTATACTTCCTTGTTGTTGCCGCTCCAGCGTCGGTTGTTTGGGTGCGCTTGCGGTATCTCCTGCCGTGCTGCCGTTTCAAACTGTTTGACGACTCGTTGTCGACTGATTTTCTGGCGGCATAATGGATTATTAATATAATTTTTTTCAGGCTTGGTATTTAAAACAATTCCAATTATTAAACCTTCCTTAAATGTAGACGTATTGTTATAACTTCTCCTCGTAGTTTTACCAAATCACCATCTTGATCTACGATCCGTAATTATAAGTGATCAATCATTTTAACTGTTATTGGTAAATATATAATTTCTTTTGGAACTTCAATTATTTGATAGCCTGGTGGAACTGCAGAAAAAACTTCTGAATAGTATGAACTTGATTTTGATTAATGTATGCTCCAGATGTGATATTACACTCTACTAGTAGGGCATTCACTTTTAGAATGGCTACCGGCAAGTCAGAGTTGTGTGTTATATACGGTTTTAGCAGATGTGGAGTTAAACCTAGTAGTCGAGCTATCGAGTCTTTGGGCGAAAGTCTATTTCATGACTACATGTAATGACACTTCTCAATGTATTATTATTAGGTTTAATACTTAGTATGATATCTTTTAGAATGAGAATTTCCTGCAGAGCACGTTCAATGTCTTCTATTTCATAGTTACCAGTTGGTAATTCAATGATTTCTTGTTCAACATGAAATTTATTGTTTTTGAAGTTCACATTAGGTATGGAGTTGAAAGTTAGTAATTCAAGCAATCAGATAACGTACATTTTATCTGAATCGAGTTCAATCGGTGGAAAGTATTGAGTTTCCAGAACAGACGAAGTGCCTGACAGGCTCAAAGTTAGCGATTCAATCATTTTGAATGACAGTAAGGTACTGATACTTTATCGATCTAATCACTTCTCATATAGACAAAATTTGTGTGAGTCCCTGAGTTGATTGCATACAAATTTTAGGCAGAGGTGACCACATACAAAAGTATCAAATTCTTGATATGTTTTATAATTATATTTAACTTTATCAATTTTCAAGTATTTCATAAGATCTTTAGATGGTTTTAAGTCACCAAAACTGTCGAGGTAGAAAACATTATTACCATTTTTACGATAAGCTACCCAGTGTGTACCAGATCCTTTATCATCCAGATGTATAATTGCAGATTCTCGATAATGACTTTTATTTGCAGGTAAATCTTTTCTCATGAAGACACCTCGAAAAATTTGGAATTTTCAATAAGCGTACGTATTTCAGTAAATCATATTCACTCAATGGACGATGTGGTAAACTTATTACGTCAACCAAGTTTTTTTTCTTTCGTTGTGAATGTTTTTTTGCATACGTTTCCGCTTACTTTGTTTCAAACAAATGCCATAACCTGTTTTATAAGGTTGTAAGTAAAGGCCCTTTCCAAGTGCTAGCATTTCATTTTTTTATTATGTCGTTTTTGTTCTTGAATTTACTGCTTAGCAGCATTCGCCTTATTACTAGCTCAAGTGATACCTGCAGCTCCTCCAGTAAGTGAACCTACAGCACTCAAGCGAGGAATAATAGGAATTATAGCTAGAAGAAAACCACCTACCTTAGGTACAGGTAGTACAAGTGGAATGTTGACCTTTGTTTTTTCGCCTGCATTTTTTATATGTTTATGAGCTACCATTAAAGCTGATTTGATTGAACTACGTGAATCATTGCTGTGCATGAATGATTTTGCAGTCGATTTGATCACATTTTTCAATGCGAACAATTATCTTTTCTTTTGCATCTTTCTTTTTCCACCGAGCCCCTTGCCTAACTTTGATTTTACTTTTATGATGTTTGAAACAGCAAAAGCAGTTGCTTTTTCACCTAAATTAGCGTCACTAGAGGTCACTCGTTGCCACGCTCTTTCCATTAAAACGCTATCAGCAGCGTTTCTTGTCTGAATATTGTCAGGATTCTCTGAATAAGGTATATCGTGTTCTTTACATACAGCGTCTAGAGGATTTATTCCACGATCTCCACGAGCTAACCTTTTAGACAGTTTCGTGCTTGGACTATAGTACTGATAACCAGTATAATTCTATAGGTAGCTTAATTACCTTATTTACAAGACCTGATCCGTTATGAATGATCATCACTCTCGGAAAGTTTTCTGTAAACTGAGGTTAAAACTATAAATGCATACTTTGATTGATGCATAATTGATCTTTAAAACAAGATGGATCTGCAACAATAATCACTAACATTACTTGTAATCAATTTTGATATACTCACTGAATCAAATTCTATACATTATAAACGACATGGAAACTTACTTCCAGTTAGCATTCGAGCTGCCTTTTGTGGAAAATATAAATTTCTCGAAAAGTTTATTGAACCACTAGAAGGTATACAATATTTACCTTTTAGTGAACACGAGCTTGTTGTATCACCTATGAAGCTCGAGCTAATTCAATATTTGTCTTTGACGATATAGCATGTGAAAAACAAGATAATGTCAAAGCGTTCTACTGCATGGGTAGACATAAAAATGTTGACTGTTGTCAATCGTATGCACAAATACCAAAACATTTAGTTCACGATAACGTTAACTTATCAATAATTTTCGACAAGATGATATGAATTTGAAATATGTATACAGTGATCATGTGAACACAGACATGTCATAAAAAATTTAAAGATATATGTTCATCATATTGGAATGCTAATCACTGCTTTCTTGTAATTGACAAAAATTCAAAAATTAATGATGGGGGTTACAGAAATGGTTTCAATAAATTTATAATAAATATACAAGGCACGGAACAAATTTAGTATTCTATTGTGAAACTTGGAGGTGACAAGATGGCTGATTTTAATCAACAGATTGCCGTGCTGCAAGAAATAGAGAAGGCTCATAATGCTATAAAACGAAAACACTACTTATTGAAAAGTCATAAAAAAGATTTTGAGAAAGCAGTAAATGATTTTGCTAAGCCCATTGTTAAACCGTTGGAAAAGTTGATACATTTGACTGAGACAACTAATTATAAGAAAGATAAAAGTGTACCTAAAGTAGAATCTGAAAGAAAGGAAAAATTAAAAATAGAAAAAGTGAAGAAAAAAGAAGATATTGCAGAAGATAGTGAAGGTGATACTGAAGACGATACTAAGTTTGAGTCAGCTTCAAGTGAGTCTGAAGAAGATCTTGGAGAGACTTGGAAACTATTAAAAAGAAAAAAAATGCGACAGAAGACAAGTACATAGACTTATTGTTAAATGATCAAAAGTAAACTTTAGATATAGTATATGGTGTACGAAAAATGCGTGACGATGAACTTAAAATTGGTGATAGTCTTATAGATATTGATGATAATTTCATTACATTTGGTCTGAAAAAGTATATAAAGAAGCCTGGCCTTATTGAATTATTATTCATGAGAAATCCTGATCAAAGTTTAATTAATGCTGAGGATATCAAAGATTATGATGAAATTTTAAACGATACCAACGTATATAGAAAATATTATCTTCCACATGGAGATATCCGTGTGAAAGATAGTGAAAAGTATAATAATTACGTAAGCAAGTTAAAAAAGGTAAAGGCTTATCATCCATATCTTATAAAATTGCTCATAAAAACGTATACATGGACTACGTTTATTAGGATGATCCAAATGAGCTTATTGATCGTTTAAGATTGCTTAGTGCTGAAATAGCAGCTAATATATAAATAAAAGACAATCCATTATTGAAGAACTCCATCCGTAAAGCTGAATATATTTATTAATGTGTATTGTAAAGCTACCACTCAGTATCAAAATAAGTATCGATGTATTCGGGCGACAAATGATCCGTACTGACATAGTTTGCGGTCCACCAGGCCAAGGTTTCAAACTTACTGCAGACGAAAAATTCGACTTGGAAAATCATAAATTATGACTCATGAAAGATTATGTTAAACTGGAATCTGAAAAAATTATTTATGATTTTAAGATAATTTTGAACTATAAAAAGATAGATACTATTGGGAATGATATATCTGAGATAAAAAAAATCAATCGAACAGTTATATGATAAAATAAAAGTGATTGAATTTTTTATCAATGATATAAACTCATCTACTACTACCACCACTACTACTAGAACAAATTTTATGTAAATAAAAATGAAAGAATCGTTAGTGGAAGAAATCCATAAGCCCGCAAGACGCAACTATGCTCGTCGCTCATTTAAAATTAGAGATATCGATGAAACATGACAAGCAGATCTCGTTGAAATGATACCGTACGCAAATGATAATAAAGGTTTTAAGCATATGCTTTAAGTATATGCTCACTGTTATAGATATTTTTTCCAAATTTGCATGGACTGTACCAATAAAGCAAAAAAGTGGAAAAGATGTGACTAAAGCTATGATGTAGTAAAAAATAGAGTACCACAAAATTTGCACACAGATCGTGGTAAAGAATTTCACAAGGAATTTCAACAATTGATTAAAAATTTTAAAATAAACTTATAGTCGATTTAAAGCAATATGAAAACTTCGATATGTGAACGCTTTAATCGCACCCTTAAAAGTAAAATGTGGAAGCGTTTTGATTTGCGTGGTAATTATAAGTGGATAGATATCCTACAAGATATAACCTTACAGTACAATAAATCTATGCATCGAACAATTGGTATGAAACCTATGGATGTAATTTCTACAAATGTTAAAGAAATTCTTACTCGATTGGCTGCTAAAAAATTATGTCAACGTAAGGTAACTAAATTCAAAGTAAATGATAAAGTTCGAGTTAGTAAAAGTAAGCAAATGTTTGAAGTCAATGTTATACGCCTAACTGGTCAACTAAAATCTTGACTGTATATAAAGTATCAAATATTGTTCCACGGACTTAACATTTAAAGGATTATCAATATGAACCAATAGCAGGTGGATTCTATGAATAAGAACTTCTCAAGACTAAATATCCAGATATTTATTAAGTTCAAAAAGTTTTAAAAAAACATGGAAATAAGTTATATGTTAAATGGCTTGGTTTTGTTGACTCTCATAATAGTTGGATAAATAAAACTGATGTGTAACCATGGATATAAGTGAAATAAAAATTAACATCAATGAAAATTTTCTTGCTTATTTATTTATTTTTTATACCAATTTCCTTAAGCGTACTGGTATAATAATTGCATTTTTTTTAATACTCCTTTTAAAACGTTCCCGATCACGGGCAGCTTGTTCATACTCTCCACAACGAGCCTTCTGATAGACAAATTTCCATGCATGCATCAGATAAACTGTGACATCATCCGAAAAATATACGCGTTTTTTCTCCTTTTTACTCTTCACGCTTCTGAAATTAAAGGCTATGTATATTTAAATAACTATGACATTTATGTCATATAAAATAATTATACTGATCTGATAAATGATCAACTTACATACCCTCTATACTATAATGACCCCATGCTAAAGTCTGTATATTGTCGTCTTGAATGCGTCTGTTATCGTCGTACGGACTTAGAGCAATTTTTTTCTATCTTATGGTTTCCACATTGTGCAGTCGTGAATTTATAACGTGCTGTTTTCGACGTTTAATACATGTATTTCGAAGACCATCTACATAGTCATCGAATGTAATGTCTTTTTTTACAACGAAACCCTTAATTCCCTTGATTTTTTTCATAGAATCTTTACCGTTGATCCGAGTGGCATACATTTTGCTTCCTAAGCCAACAAACTCAGTAAGAATCTTGCCATTGCACTCATCCTTTATAAGATCAACAATTTTTTTATTGACACGAGGCATGTTAAATATATTATCATCGGGATAATCTGATGTATCAAACCTATCTATATTTGATTTTATGTGTTCATAAAAATCATTACACTTTATAGCGTATATAAAACTGTCGGTGTCGGTGTACAAAAATTTATAATTGTCTCTATATATTTTTCGCATATAATTATAATGAAAATCGTACATAAGTCTTTTAGAAAGATCTAAGTCTACAAATCCCACGTAAATAGGTTTTGTAACGACGGCCAATTTTCAGGCTGATATTTTTGATCGACAAACAAACGTAAAGTCAGAGAACTCACCCACGGTCGGTAACTTATCGACAGTTGAGAATGCGCCTGCGGTCGGTACATTACCATCAGACTCGGTCGGTAACTCATCGGCAGCGCATGGTAACTCCTTCGAGCATATACTAATGGAGGTAGCCCCCAAGCGGCCGCGCGCGTGACCGGGCGTAGAGAGAGACAGCTGCTCCAAGGTACGTGCTATCTCTCTCTAACTGCGCTCTGATTGGTTGCTCACTATCCCCTCCAATGACAATGACGGTAGCGAAAGTAAAGCGCCAGTTACGTAATTTTTCGACTTTATATATTGAATACATATCACTGTAATCAATAATTATCTACAAACTATATAAATAAAATGATACAAACCAATAATTAAATCACAAACAATTCCTGGGGGGCTAAAACTGAAATACAAGTTGAAGTACTAAACAACAGAGGTATGATTAGCGCAATCGGTTAAAGCGCGCGTAATTTTTTATGATGCGGTAGGTGGAAGTTCAAAACCCACTACCTTTTTTTTAGTATAAGTTAATGAATGTTTGTAAAATGTTAATCACATGGCAGACGATCTTTGTTTGTATTGCAGAAGTTTCTGTCGGAGGAGAGTAGCGCGCAACCAATCAGAGCGCAGTTAGAGAGAGATAGCACGTCACTTGGAGCAGCTGTCTCTCTCTAAGCCTGGTCACGCGCGCAACCGCTTGGGGGCTACCTCCAGTAGTATATGCTCGAAGGGTAACTCATACTTCCCTGATGCTCATCCTCATTACCAGAAGAACGCATATCGCATGATGGTAGATTATCGCCCGCTGAATCATGACAGTAAACTATCGTCCGTTAAATAAATAATTATTTAAATAAAGGTGGTCATATATTCGAAGACACGCTTGCCATATTCTTATATATATATATTATTTATAAGCACACATACATTAACACTGCGCATACACACACAACGCTCTATTCATACACAATTATTATAAATAATTATTAAATAATAATAATTTAATAAATAATTTATATCTTTGTTAATTTAACTTTGTAAGCCAATATGAGGCTCTTCATACGCTTGAAAGAGATATGTGTCTCCTTTATATTAATCATGTAATATTAGAATTTCATCCGCTCCGAGTCGATAAGCGAGTGGACGGCGAGATATCAAATAAACTATCCTTTTAGAATTATATACGTAAGCGCTTTGTAACACTGTAGACGCCGCTCTAGACTAAGCTAATAAAGTTGTCGTGGTAAACAACTGTCAGCAAGATCGAGCCTGCATTGGTGACTCAACGCTGACGACATCAACAACAGCCTACTCCCACCACTACTACCCCCACCTACAGCAGCCGTCTCCATAGCAACGGACCAACGTCACCATGGCAACAGCCAATGAGAGCGCAGGGAGCGTGGAGGGGATAGAGAAGCCACGCCTACTTTCCAACAGCAGCGAGCTCAGTCGAGCAAACGGAGAAGTCAGTCCACATCGGGAGCTCAAGCAGAGCAGTAATATATTCACGTAGCATCCGCGTCGAGCGAGAGTCTAACCGAGACTTACACTTATCGGTTTTTTTTTATACATTATTATATCTTTTACCTTTCTTTGGAATTGTGACAATCTAACTCCACTATTTCTTGGAATAAATAACTCGCTTTAAACTTTAAACTCAGTGCATTTACTTCGTGAACATACAAACCCTTATTTTCTCAAATGCATGAAAGCATACAAAAGCATTGCTCTTAAATAAAGTCAGTACGAGTGGAAGTCTAGGAGAGGACTTCTCCACCTCACCATCAGGACCCATCCATGCAGCCTAGGAAGCAGAAGACGGGACTCCCGGCCCGACAACAGGGAGTGGTGACAGCAGCCCAGCAGCCAATTCATCTTTAATACCTTACCAGCCGTTTGCGGGACGAGCTAGAAGCCGCCTCAGACCGTTCATCGTCGTGTCCCTATGGAGAACATCTAAAAAGATAAGTATAGTGCATTTCTAAAAATAAAAATAACTATTACACGCACGGGACGTGACAGTTTATCGATTATAACTTCAGCAAAGCTGAATAGCATCCAAATTTTTATCAAATATAGAACTGCTATGAAAATTCGGGTATGATATATATGCCTCTGCTTCATATCTTCCATCCCATTTTGTCAGAAGCTTTACATTCACTCGTTTCCGCACATTTTCCATCGTCTTTCCATATACTGCATTATTCATTAATTTGAAAAAAAATTTTTCAAATCTATTTTTAACTTGTGCTCTTATTGAACTATTTAAGTCTATGTAAGATTTTAACCATGAAGATTGCTTGAATTTTAAAACTCGATATATTTTACTCAGGTGAAGGCCATGAGCAATGGCTTGTTTCAGAGCTCTATAATCGATGACATAATTTTTCTTATGCTGAAGTGTAGCCAATAGTTTTTTTTGCTTAGATCCTGGAGGTGTTATATGCTCTGGACAGAAGGGCAAATCATTGTGCTTACTCTAAATCCACTTCTAAAATATAGCCATTCGGAGCATTATCTTCGACTGAGAAAAAATCGACATTCTCGCAATCAGTTACCTACTCAAAAAGTCATCGTATGGAAGATAGTGCGATTCTCCATAACCGTAAAGATTATTGGCATCTAAGTAAATTAAAAAACTGGTTTTATCATCAGTTTTATAATCCTGCAGCATGTATTTATTATTAGCAGCCGCATATCGATGTGAGCATTGACTTAAACGAGTAATAATATATCAGTTTTTATGTATAAATCAGAATATTTGCCTAATGTCCGTATGTTAAGCGTATACCATACATTTTGCGCATGTTCATAATCTTCAATGCTTATTCCTGAATTATTGAGTGTGCTGAAAAATTTGTCTAGATCAGATAAAGTCGTTTCATCGAATGTATCCCATGAAGTAATGTGCTCATACGGGAGTACACCTTTTCTTGTCAACAGATTAATTTTTTCTTTTTCTAAGCTAAAAAAGTCTCTATCAACAATCTTATATTCTTCGAGATATAAGAATAATTTTTCGAGCCCCGAAGGCATGAAACGAAAAGAATCAATAAATCTGAATTTAATATTACTATTCTCCACACTTTTTGTAAACGAAATATACTTCTCTTTGAACTTACTCTAAATCAACGTTTTCTTCTTTCTACGTGCAAGATTATCGCTTACAAGCGAGAAAGATTTTTTATATACACAAAGTGAGATATGTTCTTTTCCAAAGAGTCAATATCTACTTCAGTGAGTAAAAGAAGGCTTACATGGTTTTCCTTTTTCGCTGACGTCAGATAAAGAGGTACCATACAACTCGTCTCATCAAGTCTGAAAACATTTACTGAAATTCCATTCTTTTGTTTCTCAAACTTTGGAAATTTTTATAGAAACTGGAAAACTGATTTAATTCATATTAAGTTCATTTTCGTATGGAAAATAATTTGATACTCTATTCGAAAGTTTTTTTGATGCAACGGGATGTAAAGTAGATAAAATTGCCCATTTGAAGCATCGATTATCAGAATTTTTGATATTTATACATGCTACTTTTTTAACCAAAAATTCTGGTAGAGGTATATATGAGTTACCACTACGTATTGGATTGAATACATTCATATTGATTTGTAAATTAACAATTTAATATAAAGTCCAACCAGAATCTTGCTCTTCAAACTCCTCTATATCAGTGAGAAGAGGTTCTATAATGTGATCAATAAGTCACTGTTTCACCAGAGATGCTGCAAAAATTTCTATATTTTTTGTAGTGAAATGCTTTGTTTCAATACATTCTTAATTTTCTTAAATTTTATTTTTCATTTGCCTAGCGAATAAAACTGATCCATCTTGTAAAAAATTCTTTACATCAATATGTGAATATTGACTATTATACTTGCATGCATCTGATTTTTAAATGCACTATCTATATCTACCCATTTTACACGGGCGTTAATCTTATTTTGCACAAGTGCATTAGCAGATTTTGTCAATCTCTCATTTAACTTTATTTTAAAACATTCAATTTTACCAATCATATGAAGAATTGATTGTTTTTGGGACACAGAAACTGGTTTGACTTTTAAGACTTTACGTAATTGTTTTATACATAGATTGCATTGACTTTTCCAGCGATTTCTCACAATTGTATCAGTAGTAAATTTGAAAAGTAAAAGATCTTCAGCTTCCTCCAGATTATGTACTAATGATCAACAATTATTCAAAAAAGTATCCATGTTGCTTGTATAACTAAATAAACTCAGTCTGCTACTAAAAAAAATATATATAATCAGTATGTATGAATTTTGAAAGTTATCTATATATACTCTATAACGGGCGGTAAGACGCGCACGTCGGCATGGATAGCCAGAACGCGGGAAGGCCGGTAGAGGACTCGCGATTTGAGGAAAACTCGAGTCAGTTAGCTTTTGACCGCATACGCAGTTAGTTACGCGCGCGAGAGCAACACCAACAGCATCAGTAGCCAGAGCAGCCATAGCAGCAACAGCAGCATCGAGAGCAGCAACAGCAGCAACGAAAGCAGCAACATCAGAAACTGCAGCAAATCAGCAACCACTGATCCTCATCTATCACCGCAACAGCAACACGGCGAGGTCGAGAAGGAGACTCCCTAGTCCGAGGATGACGAAGATCACCGCAACGATAAAGTAGGATTCAATTTCTATTTATTTATGCGCGATCGACTGGCGAGGCATTAGGCCCCAGTCGGTGATCCGGTCGTGTATTTTGTGGCCTTCCTGCGACGCGAAATCGCCAAACACGCGGCAGCACTTTTCTGAATAAACACTATTCTACATCTGAATCGGTCGACTTCTTATTCGATTAGCGTCCTGATTCCTTTTCCTATACAAACCGCCGCATACCGCCGACTCGGCGGGCGCTACACAGGAGTGTAGTGCATACTGAGCACCGCAGCATCGTCGCAGGTAAGCGAGCGAGTTCAGCATCTCGCAAAAGCAAATTGCAGGAGAACTTTGCATTTGTACAGGGTACATAGGCAGTTAGCCGCCTAGAAACCACCCCGTTACAACTTATATACTTATAAAATTTATATGTAATACTTGTACTTATAGAATCTATACTTGTAATTTTATACTTATATATTATCACATATATATTCTTATACAGTTAGACTTTCATACTTATAAATTAATCAGTTAGTGTGTATAAATTTTGAATGTTATCTATACTTGTACTTATATTTTCTATACTTATACTTTTTATGTAATGATACTTGTACATTTTTTTACTCATATAATTATAAAATTTTTAGGTAATTATACTTGCATTCATAACAGTTCGTATATTTTACCGCACTCGATTTTGTCTTAGCTGAGGATAGTACACTGTTAATTGAAACTTTGAACTTCAGAATTTCCCACCAGTTAACTTAGGCTAACACGCATACGCGAGAATTTATGTGCATGGCACTGTCTAGAGTTTCCGAAATTGAAAGTTTCAATTGACGAAATAGCTCCCTCTCTTAGGAAGTTGAGAAACTATAGAGATATAGTTCTTATAGTAATAGTTACTCTTTTCTATTCTATAAATTTACAATGTTATATTTTATATATAAGTATATATATAATATTTATAAAGTATATTTATATAGTATTTCGAATTATGATGCTCGAGCTAATTTATTAAAAATTAAAACGTCCCCTTTTATACATATAAAAAAATATAAGCAAAAATTTTTATAGATAAATATTGGTAAGTTTATTATTAAGGTTTAAAAATATGATGGAAAAGTTTGTATTATTAGTCATACTTTTAATCGATTTAAACGAATAATATATAAAAATATTTTCATATGTTTTATTGTGAAGTTGATTATAATTAGTAAATAAAAACTAAAAATTAGTTAACAAGTTTTAACTTACTACCCCATACCACGTAACCTTAGTACATGTGATTAATTTATAAGTATAAAAGTATAAGTATAAGAATAAATATCTAATAATATATAAGTATAAAAGTACAGTTGCCGGACAAAATAACTTTGAATCACGCGCCACAATATGTTGAAATATAGATACTATAAGTATAAGTGTAGAAAATATAAGTATCATATATAAATTGTATAAGTTTATGAGTATATAAGTATAAAAGAAGATATTATACGTATTAATGAAATTGAGAAATAATTTACAAGTCCAGCAATGTGTGGTTTCAGGTGCGGCTATTATAACATTTTTACATGAAATGCAGCGTATGATGTACGTCGAAAGACTGAAAGACTTGCCTAATCGCGAGCCCCTATTTGTAGGTGATGAGCGGAATACGCGAAAGTAGGAAGTGGCAATTTCGCGCACAGGGTAGTCATTGCCTGTGCATCTGTACTAGCAAGGTAGGAGAGTATGAAACCAGAGAGAGAGAGAGAGAGAGGGAGAGGGAAGGAGGGAGGGAGGGAGGGAGGAATTCTACACTTGTAAAATTTTTTTCACATCCTGACTTATAGTTTGTCATAATATACTCATATAATGAGCATTATTTTAAAGTAACCTTTATACTCCTTTCATCTTAAAAGAATAGCCTTCCTCAATCCATATGAAGAGTCTCCTATTCCATCCGTAGCTTTGTTCAACCCCCCTTATAATTGAAGTTTGTCACCTGCTATCGAAATCTGAAAACTTGTATGTACCTACAGTATTATTTTCATGGTCTAAGACGGTAGGACACGATTTGGATAAAGGGTGAACAAAAGCACCATTGATGACTCCATTTGGGTAAAGGATAAACAAAAGCAAAAGTGGTTACAGCCCTACTTCGGAGATATCATCAGGAATCTTGAGGACGCTGGCTGCCCATCCTAGAGATCTCATCGCTTCAGACGATCGGTAGTCTGCAAATACCATCCAAAGGGTTGGAAAGAAAATTATGCCGTACAAAACGTGTGGGCGATTCAACGCTGGATTGCAAGGCTCGTACAGATCTGAAGTCTAGTTACCGACACTCTAAAATCTTCATCATCAGATTCATTAGATTCTTCTAGTGCCGAGATTAGGTAAATATTTATATTATTTTATATTCATCAGTATTTGATTAGACTATAATTATTTTTTTAATGCTTTCAGACATTATGGATCCTATTAATCTTGCTGTCAAAACTCCATCCTTTCTACCAACAAGGCGAATTCGTAATTTGGAGCTGAATAAAATGCATAAGATCACTAAGATGAAAAAATTACCAACCCGCTACGGAATGAAAATTGCGCTGGAGTTGGACGAGAACTTTAACGTATTCCTTCCTACGAAGGTCAACAATGTATTGATTCAAAATGATGAAGGGTATGCTAACTTTTAAGATAAGTTGATGGAAAGGGAAGTTTCTTTTAAAATTATTGGCAGGTTGTTTAATAGAATTTGTATGAGTTCATTTTACTAAAATGACCGGTTTTTTTAATATCCATTTTCTATCATGATTAGACTGTATTCTATATACTTATGTGTTCTTTCATGTGTTTCATCATTTTGAATACTAATATGTAAGCTTATTTTATTGTATAGACTGCGATTTTTTTTCCAAAATTTCCATTTTTCTATTGTGACTAGACTGTAGTACATATCGACGCCTGAGAGGAATAACACCGTATCTCCGGGCCCGTTGCGCATTGCAAAGTTGTATCGACGAAATGTGTATTGACTACTATATGACTATGATATGTACAAAATGTTTTTGACTTGTGCAAAATAAATTTTATTCTATTCTATTCTATTCTATTCTATTCTACTCTATAAAGTTTGCTGGGCTGCCACTACAAATTTTGAGAAATGAAATATGTTCAGGAGATAGTGGGTTCTTGAATCGGGCTCCGAGATAGATTGTTATCGAACTGGGCTCCGAGATAGGGGGTTCTCGAATCGGGCTCGGAGATAAAGGGTTACTGAAACGAGCCCGGAGATAGGGGGTTATTCCTGTCAGACGTCGATATGCAGCACCAGCTTTCTGCGTACCCAAAAAGCCCAAGCCCAACATCGAGAAACAATAGAGATTGGTAATCGATTATAGACAACTGAATAAAAAGATACCGGATTATAACCACCCCGTTTCCAACATAGCAGACATTTTAGACACAGTCGGAAAAGCAAAATATTTCTCTGTATTCGACTTAGCCGCCGGTTACCACCAAATAGAAATAAAGGAACAATACCGACAAAAAACGGGGTTCCAATGGTCTATTCCAGTTCAAACGGTGACCATTCGGCTCAAAGACAAGCGCAGGAGTATTTATATCACTCATCGCAACGGTAACAGTCGGGATGAAAAACGTGGTAGCCTTCTTCGACGACATCTACGTTTTTTCTACCGAATTCGACGAGCACTGCAAATCGATCGCAGAACTGCTGGACCGCCTTAGAAAAGCTAGCCTAACGTTGCAGCCCGATAAATGCGAATTCGTAAAGGAAGAGATCAATTATTTAGGACATATAATAAGTAAAAACGGTCTACGCTCCGACCCAAAGAAAATCGAAGCAGTTAAAAAATCCCCACTACCTAAACCCGCTAAAAACGTACAGCAATTTTTAGGACTAGCAAATTATTATAGCAAGAATTCAAATGGGACGAAGATACACAACGAGCATTCGAGACCCTTAGAGACAAGCTATGTGAACCACCCATACTCATACACCCCGACTTCGACAAAAAATTCCACGTAACTACCGATGCATCGTGCTATGCTATAGCAGGAGTTTTAAGTCAAGGGGAAATCAGGCATGACGGGCCCATAGCATACGTATCAAGAAGATTAACACCAAGCGAAATCAATTACTGCACAAAGATCCTAGCTCAAGAGTTTCAAGGTGGCGCCTAAAATTGGCGCCACCTTGAAAAAATATCATAATTTTTCGTAAAGTAAAGTTATTCATGAGAAAGAACAATTATATATATTTCACTGACACGAATGGCCCACCGTTAGACGACGGAGCCAAGCAACTGGCCGAAATAAATAAACTACCGTATCTCGATAATCTAAGAATTAGCATACCCAAAGCAATTAGAGTAAACAATAAAACACACATTGCATTACCCCTAAGGCATCAACAATGAGAAAGCTTAATAAATATAGCAAACAACATAAGGATACTAGTGCGAAATCTAAAAGAGGTTATATCCGAAAATGATATAAAAACAGTAAGCCTAGCGAAATCCAAGGAAATCGAAAACTTAGAATTTAGTGACGTATTAAACATCATAAAGCAAAACTTAGAACTACAACACTTAAAACTAATGATATGTAGCGGACATTTTTGCAACCATCTATATCCGAGCGACATGCCATAATCGCAGAAATGCACAACTCCGTAATCGGCGGCCACAAAGGTGGCAATAAAACATTCAACCGAATTCGCCAAAAATACCACTGGGAAAACTTAAAAACTGAGATCTAGGAATACATACAGAGATGCAAAGATTGCCAGCTAAAAAAGCTAGTCAGAGTAAAGACTAAACAAAAAATGATTCAAGGTAGCCCTCGACATAGTAGGCTCACTACCGAGAACGAACCAAGGAAATGAGTATATCCTAACAATGCAAGACGCATTCTCCAAATTCTCAATAGGCGCACCCCTACAAGACCAAACGGCAGCCTCAGTAGCTAACGCACTCATCAAACGGTTAATTTGCGTATTCGGGTCCCCACTAGCCATACTGACAGATCAAGGAACTAACTTCCTAAGCAAAGTAATGGCTCGGGTAGCTAAGCGATTTAAAATAAAGCAATTAAAAACTACAGCCTTTTACCCACAAAGACCGCGAATGGGACAAATGGGTAGAACTAGCCATGTTTAATTATAATACGGAGAAGCACGAAGCTACACAGCACACGCCCTTTGAATTAGTATTCGGCCGGTTGCCCCGACTACCTACGAGCAGCCCAATAGAAGCCGCTGACCTTTTACCTTAAACGTTTTGCATGAAATAGCTTCTGAACGAATTACGCAAGCAAAAGCAGATAAAAAGTATTACGATAAACAGGCAAATCCAGTAAAAATAAAAGTGGGTCATTACGTAATTATGCACAAAGGTCCTAAACCGCATAAATTTGACGACCAAAATGAAGGGTTGTTTCTAGTGATCGAAACATGGGACAACTGGAATACGAAAATACAGAAAGGCGTAAATAAAATACAACTCGTACACAGTAACCGCTTAAGCTTATTGCACTTGCGCCCGCAAAATAGTGAAGAATAGTTAATGCCAAATAAAACTGTAAGTGGATGTAACGAGGTGTAACGAGGAACGTTACAACCCAGTGAATCTAAATAACAACAAAATAAAGCTCCGGCACCATTTGCATATTTTCCGAAGACCACTGCATAGACAGCGATTATAACAGCGAGATAACGAACGGCGGCCACTTTACGTACGTGAAGCTGAAAAACTATCCTTCGCATTTGAAAACCTAGGAGCCACGCACGTATGCGAATTCCAACTAATAAAAATAGAACACCCTAAATTATTCATACTAAAAGACTCGGATAAAAAAAGATTTAAGGCAACAAAAAGCAAAGACATCAATAACATTGATCTTTTCGCGTATGTAAATTCGAAATTTGTGTATACCGAGAGACACATAAGGGGTCAAATGACGAAATTATATCAAGATGTACTACTCCAGCAATGTAAACTAGAAAGAAAAATCATAGCCAACGCACTCAGTATAGCAACAAATGGCTTCGGACCTACTCACACACCAGTTAATGCCAGGCCCGGTTACAATAGCCTACTTGCCGGAGACGTAGTGCATATCCTAAAAAGCGTAGCGATTGAAGTAAGAACTAGCGAAACTATAGAATGCTTCCAAGAGCTGCCAGTAAGAAGAGACGATAAGGATCATTTCCTATCCCCGCGCACACACATTCTGCGCGAATACGAGACACGGACAATATGCGACACAATAATACCAGTAATGTATCAATTCAGCAGCCAATGGTACAAGGCATTACGTGGTATAACAACGCAAGATGCTCCGCAGATACTGAGATCGCAGACGAAACAAACGTGGAAATACAAAAACCCAACAGATCTAGCGACCAGCGGTATATACATGTAAGGTTCTGATTTACTATGCTGAACCGCGCAGTAATTCTATATACAAATAATTATTTATTTGAGTATAGGTGAACTAGCCTTGACTCGAGAGTCTTCTGTTACTATTAAGTAGGTTATGATTCTAATAAACTGTCTCTTTATGGTACTTCTTTGTTATGACTTTATTTAGACGAAGGCCCAATGCTTTGATACAGATGTTTACACAGATGTTTTAATCTAATCTTTACGTTTGTTCTTAATGTTACGTATTTACTTATTTCTATATTGGTTCGACTTACAATCCCGTTCGGACACTACTAGTAGATTGCACGGTCGACGACTGGGCGGTGTTTAGTATTATCCTACACGGATGGTTCCGTGGCGTGTTGAGAGTAAGTTTCTTAACTAAGCTGCCGAAGCTAACGCCAGATAGGTTGACGGTCCTTAAGCCTCGTACTGTACCAACTCACGTCCAGAGTATGAAGAATTTCACCGGTTAGCTTCCACGGAGTTTGAGTGGTTTCTAAGCACCCAATAGACGACGCGTAGGACTAAACGGCACTCGTATTCACACACCAGGTCCAGCAGGTACAACACTCGTTGTCCTTGTAAAAAGAGACTTCACTAAAGGCAATATGAGGACTGAGTGCGGGGCTTATAAGGCTTGGCGGATGATCTCAACGTTAGGGTAATAACCAATCACCGATCGCCACCGAAAGTGTCTTACAATATAGGTTGGTGATGGTGCAGAATAAGTAGGTTTTGGGATTGCTGACTCGGGGGTCAGTTGGTTTAATTAGTGGGACGCGTTTGATGTCGTAAACGCGGTTGTGGAAATGCTTACATTGTGATTATCGTCGTATACCTGCGCCTGTACATATACACGCCGTCATACATCATTCTGTATACAGTATATTCATACATATAATTATCTTTTATGAACATGGGACGTTACACCTCTCCCCCCAGAGTATTGCTGTCCCCAGCAATGGGTGCTGGTGCAAAAAGAAAAAAACGTGCGATGTTCATTCACAATATGTTGTTACATAAGTAAGTTGTTTAAGAACTTTTCATAAAGTTAATAATATAATGCTGACATATGCATTATCTCGGAAGTTTAATAAGTGATTAAAAAGAAATTTTCGGTATTTTGATCTCTAATCCTAGTTGTAAAAAATTTTTGTTCCGATCCGATCATAATTGCGATTTTTCGTACTTTATTTACAGAATAACAATGTAAATATAAACAATTTGGCTAACTTTTATTACATTATTAGTTCGGGGACTCTTAATTGCTAAATTACAAAAAGGTTTGGTTCGAATCCGACCATAATTTTTATTTATTTATTTATTTATTTATTTATTTATTTATTTTTTTTGTAGGTCGATAGAGTATCCTTAACTAACAAATTAGGTACAAAAATAACAATTTTCGTACTGTAATTTTTTGAGTTACAGGCCTATAAACATTTGATTGTTGCTACTTATTTTTGGGTGTATTTTGACTTCCTAATGTGCGGTCGAGTGCTAAAAGTCCGAAATTATTATTATTTTGTTAGATAATGACAATTGTTGCTAAATTGTTTATTCCGCATGTTTAGTATTTGTATAATATGAACCCCTATGTGGTCTTATTGTAAGTCCGCTAGATTGGAAAGTGCATGTGTGTAGGTATAAACCTGTATGCAAGTATAACTGGTCTTATGTATACTTATATATACTCTTACCCGTCTTTATGTACACTGATATATATACTCGCATGTCCATACGTTATGTTCATTTATATATATACTCGCTGTATATATATATAAGTATAGTATTGACTGCGAGTGTGACGTACTGCATTCCTGGGTGGGTCGCATTCCTGGATGGGTCTTTTTGATTCTTCAAGTATCCGTTCGGTGGCAGGAGTTACCGCGCTTTGGCGCGAACTCGTGCTTTCGTCACGCCTACATATACGCGCGTGCTGTGTAAGTTTCGGCGCGAGCTGACAACACGTGAGCGCGAGTGCATTGGCTTCGGATGGTAGTAGCCGCAATGCTAAGTTCGCTAACAATAGATAGAGATAGACAATAGGCCGAAAATGAACTGCTTATTTTCTTGTTCTGTTTGCCTAATCTTAAGTATTTGTTGTTACGTTTTCTAAGATAATAAATTTTATTTAAAATTAATCTTTAAGTGAAAAAAAATTTCTTTCAAAAATAGAGTTTTATTCCAGTAATTACATTGAACCCATGATCCTATGCTGCTTCCTTTTGCGTAAAAATTAATTACTACCAAAATCATTTAGTCGAAAGAAGGAGAATAATTTGGACATCGGTAAGTTTAAAATACCGTGTCTTGAATTTGTAGTGGTCTTGTCTGGTCTACTCAGCGATAAAATTTCTCTAACTTATCTTTATGCTTTACTATAAGTTTTCCATTAGATGATTCTACTATGACATTACTATTGTCTTTAATTTCTTTTACAAAAAATTTTCCATTATAAAATTTATCTAATTTCCCATATCTGGGTTCCTTTAATACTCTCACTTCGTCTCCGACAGAAATCTGTAAAGGTCTTGCCTTTTTATCATAGTACTCCTTGTTCTTATGTTTTGATTGTATGAGATTATTCCTGGCTACTGTTTGTGCATCTCTCAAACATTCAGTTAGTTCTTGTATGTAATCGTTGTAAGTTTCTAATTCGAATTCGTTCGGCAAACGATTGGGTGTACGGGCTGGTTTGCCGTATACTAATTCATGAGGAGTGTAACCCGTTGATGTATGTACGGATGTATTATACTCATGAATAGCAAAGGGAATAACTTTATCCCAATCTTGTTTGCTTGATGATTTATTTCTTAGAAAGTCTGCTAAGACAGCGTGACTTCTTTCTAAGGATCCATTAGACTGTGGATGGTATGCAGTCGTAGTATTTAATTTAAAATTATAAATTTCGGATAACTGTGACAATAGATTGTTTTGAAAACTGCGTCCTCGGTCGCTTAGAATTATTCTAGGTACTCCAAAATGTACAAAAAGGTGTCGGGTCAAAGCGTCTGCGATTGTAACTGCTTAGATGTTGGGCACTGGTACTGCTATACAAAATTTTGAAAACTGACACTGCATAGTTAGTATATGCACGTTACCTTGCGTAGATTTGCATAAAGGTCCAACTGTATCTATGGCTACTTTATAGAAAACTTCACTTGGTGTATCCGTTATTACCATTGGTTCTCTTGTCTTTACTCTAACCAGCTTTTGTTCTTGGCAGATTTCACATTTGCGTACGAAATCATGTATATCTTCTTTCATTCCTTTCCAATAATATCGTTCTCTTATTCTTCTATAGGTTTTTCCCATACCACGATGTCCTCCAAACAAACTATTATGGTAATCGTTCAGAACTATTAACTTGTATTCAGGGGCTAGTATCTTACACTCACCGTAACATATCGTTACTGCTATTTGTAAATTTTTCAGTTTTTCCTTAATTTTATTTAATAATACCCCTCGTGGAAGAGTGTCAGTTAGCTCTCCGCTTCTAGCTAATCTAAAAGACTTTAACTTTTTATTCTTAATTTCGTTTGCTAATGTACTTAAACATTTCGATAAATTATCTGGTGTAATTTCGTCTTTTTCTTTATCCGAAATAACTAAACTAAAAATGAATCTTTTTCTATTTTGGGTAACTATTACATCACCGATGGTTATCTTGGCCTTCGATAATTCATCGCGATAAATAGCTTCTATGTCAATAAGTAATTTGTTGGTTCCATATGATAAACTTAAATCTTTTGAAATGAAATGTACTATATTATCTTTTAGATAGGTTATACATTCTCTAGTTTTTAAAAATTTTAATGATTCACTCGAGTTCAAATCTGAATCTACATAGTCGAAAAATACAGATGTTGATGTATTTCCAAATCTTGGAGCTGTACTGTCTTCCTTCGGTTTACTATTTATATAAGAAGTATTATGGTTGTTGGTAAGTGTTCCGCTTGTGGGTGTTATTATTGTTTTTGTCGTTTTAGGTAGATTATTTTGGTTTTTGGGTTTAGATAATTTTTGTCTTAATTCTTCGTTAATCTCATCCTCCGATTCTTCTTCACTATCCTCTTGTTCTATTGTGGAGAGGTGATGCCAATTGGTGTTTTCGGCCATCTCTTCAGTCCAAGCAGTAGAAGATGCTCTAGGTTGTTTTATGGGTGACTTGAAGCGAATTGGATTAGACTGACTATCTGCGTATTCTAGCATCCATTCTCTCACGGTGCTGCTGGGGACTACTGCCTGTGAAGCTTCTCCTAGTAGCGTAGGTGGTTCTGAACTCGCTTTCTCTCCTTGTTGTAAGGGTGATGAGCTTTCAATATCTTTCATGAGGTCCCAGTTCTCAGTTGGAGTTTCATGATAGAGCTCTAAGAAATTATCCCAGCACATCGAGAGTGGTTGGTTATTTGTAGTCTCGCTTGGGTTTCCATTAGGATTAATCTCTTTTTCCTTTGCACTTTTGTTTAATTCAATGCTAGATAATTCTTGTAGTTCTGAATTATCCATGAGTTGACCTGGCATTGATCGTCTCATAGTAGATTGTAAATTTGGGTTTATTAACTCTTTGTCATCACTTGATGATGAAGAATCTCTAAATTTTGTTTCAATTTCCGGACTAGTTTGTCTAGAACTAGTAGGAGTTTTATTCTTTTTGTTGTTAGGATTTTTACTCTTGATCTTATTGGGTTTATTCAATATTATCTCATCAAATTCACTTTCACCTGGATCCTCGTTTGACTTGACCATAGTAGAATCAGTTTCCTCTTCTGACTCTGTATCTTGATTCAACAGGCTAGGAAGCAAAGATTTGTTGCTTAGTGGTATTGGTGGAGCATCGGAAGATTCCGCAATACTACTCTCAATTGAGTTGGTTATTTCTGAATTATCTGTTTCACTCATTGATGGTGGTTCGGAAACTATGGGTTCTGCAAAAACTACTGTTTTCTTTTCTGTAGTGGCTGGTTCGTTCTTCCTCATTCTAAGTCTCTTCGCGATTGTACTTGCTTCTAGGTCGGCTTGCCCTCCCTCCATACCTAAAGGGATAGTGGGGTTATCAAGCTTGATTCCTTCCTTACGACCCGGCTTCTTTCGATGTTTAACTCCTTCTTTAGAGGTTTCGTTTTCGCTTTGTAGTTGAGTACGATTCTGTCTGGCTAAAGAAGTTTTAGTCGGTTTAGGTAGGATAGGCAGTACTCGTACCTCCCCCCCCTGTTCTTGTTCATCTTCTTTAATTAGTTGGTCTCTATCAACTGGATTGCGGGAAAGGGCGTCTGCGTTAACATTTAGACGACCAGGTTTATACTTGAAAGTATAGTAATAACCTCGTAATCTCATTCTCCAACGGTTTAACCTACTGACTGGATCTTTTAATGATTCAATCCATGTCAATGGTTCGTGATCTCCGTAGACGGTGAAATGTTTACCGTAAAGGTAGTGGCTAAAATACTCTATGGCATTTACTACGGCTAAACATTCTTTTTCTGTGGTAGAATAATTTCGTTCGCATTTGTTGAGAGATCTGGACATATAGGCGATTGGATGTTCTTGACCTGGTTCACCTTGACTTAGGACTGCACCTATAGCTCCATCACTTGCATCCGTAGTTAGAATGAAAGGCTTACTCTCATCCACTGTTGTTAGTACAGGGGCTTCACAAAGTGCTTCTTTTAAGATCTTAAAACTTTGTTCTTGTTCTAATTCCCACTTCCATTTTACGTTTTTGGCTAATAGGGCGTTGATGGGCCCTGCTTTCTCTGAGAAGTTTTCAATAAACCTTCTGTAATAACCAGCTAATCCTAAGAACTGTCGGATTTCAGTTTGGTTAGTCGGCCGCGGGTAGTTTTTAACGGCTTCTAACTTCTTAGGGTCCGGTCTTACTCCATTACTGTCGATGATATGACCTAAATAATTAATTTCTGGTACAAGGAATTGGCATTTATCCATTTGTAGTCTTAAGCCTACCGCTGACAACCTTTCAAACAATTTAGCGATTTTCTCCTCATGTTCTTCGAGAGAATTTGCATAAATCACTATATCATCTAAAAAGACATACATTTCTGATCCTTGTAGACCTGTTAGGACGCAATCCATGAGCCTTTGGAAGGTTGCAGGTGCGTTGGTAAGGCCGAAGGGCATACATAGGTACTCAAAATGGCCGTATTTGGTGTTAAAGGCAGTTTTCTCAACATCCCCAGGGTCAATCTCTATTTGATGGAAGCCCATGGCGAGGTCAAAAACTGAGAAATATTTTGCTCTTCCAATTTGCTCAAGGATTTCCATGATGTTAGGTAGTGGATATGCGTCCTTGATGGTTTTCGCGTTTAACTTTCGGTAGTCAATTACCAACCTGTACTTTTTCTTTCCGTCTGGTCCTGGTTTCTTAGGTACGATTCGAATAGGACTGCAAGATGGGCTCTTTGAATGCCTGATTATACCGGCTTCCAAAAGTTTTTGTATTTGGTTAAAAAGCTCGTCATCTAGTCCTGTTGGTCCTCTCTTGTACTTAACTTTGACGGGTTCTTCATCGGTTGTCCTAATCTTATGCTTAACACATGATGTTCTTGGTGGCGGATCTCCTGGCAAATAAAACAGATGAGAATATTCTTTTACTATTTTCTTAATCTGCGTTCTTTCTGGTCTTGTGTGATAGTTGGTTAAAACTTTTTCCAGGATTGTTTTTACGCGGTCTTCTTCGTCTTCTGGTGGTTCCCCTTCTAACGGAAACTCGTAGTCATCCTCCAAGTCATCGTAAAAGTCAAATGCTTCCAATGGCTGTGGAGTAATTTCTATTTCGACTGGGTCAGGTAGAGTATTAGTGGCCATTACATAACAGTAGCCTTTGTTATTTTTAACGGCGGCTTCTCCTATAAAAACTCCTGGGACGGTATTTATTCGTCTTAAGTAGGCTTGGCCCTTAGCTGAATGTTTAGTTGCGGGAATTCTTATAGGAACTTTTGCTCTGGCCGGTAACTTAAATACAGTTTTACCATTGGATTTAAAACCTTTAGAATTGAAATTCCAATTTACTGTATCTATAGATTCCGGTTCTATCTCGCGTTCGGCATATGGAAATTCAAACTCAGGTTCAATCTGAACTCTTTTTACTTCCGTGTTTCGATATGCTTCCTCTGAATGTTTATCTTCACTAGTTTCTGGTATTAGTTTATGAACGAAGGGAACGGGTGTTATCGGATGACTTTCCGTTACTAGTACTCCCTCTCCAAACATGATGTTTACTTTTTCTACAAGTAGAAAAGGGTTACCCAATATAAGTTCCTCTGATAGTGGCGTGCTAGATGGTAACACGTGGAATAAATGGTCCTTTCCTAAGATTTTTAATTTTACAGTTCCTAGAGTCCTTACCTCCTGTGGAGAAATACCTAGTATAGAGATCACGTCATTTTGGTCTACTATAGCATTAGGACCTAATGCATTTTCTTTTACTACATTGATTTGGGCTCCGGTATCCACTACACATAAGGCTTCTGGAACTGCTAGTTGTTCTATTTTTAATTTTATTGTGGGCGAGGATTCGACTCTTGACGTGAGTCGAATAACTTGGGCTGGTTTCCCGAGTTGGCTGTGGGGCCGGGACTGGTTGAACGCTGTGGAGTCGTCCCGCTCACTGGTGCGTTCTTCCAGTGAGCGTTGTCCCAGTTTAAATGATTTTTATTTCCACTGCGAAACGGGATTGGCGACTTCGGCTTTTCTCCGTAATAGTCTTGATTTCTGTTAATTGCGGATTCTTGATGGTGACATGGTTCCTGCATTGGGACTGGTCTGTGCATACACGTTGGTGGATTTTGATGTTGGTAGCCTCCATTTTGAGGTGGGTACGAATATCCGGCTCTCTGTTGATTTTGAAAGTATATATAACATGCAGCACAGTTACAGGGTCTGTAATCCAGATATAATGGTGCCTCTGGTGGTATAACATGTCTTTGTACTGGTGGTCTTACTGGCACCATAGTATTTTCGGTATATTCCCTCTGGAGTATACTTGGATGTTTGATAGGCTCGGGTACTGGTTTTTTGTAACTCAGCTGTGGTGGTGCGTGTATCTTGCCTCCTTCAAAAGTCATTTTTGGGAAATAGGTGTCATCCCGGTCTATTGAATAAGAAATCTCATCTCTATTATGCGTAGAATCATGAAAATTCACTCTTCTTTGCCCCCCTCTATCTCCTTCCTCATTATTCAATGTTCTTACTTGATGTATACTTTCATATATTTCTCCTGAACCATGGGGTGAATCCCGTGAACCATGTGGACTTCGATCTTGTGTATGACTTACTTGATGAATACGTGGATTGGAGTAATGTTTATTATACATGGTTACTTTACCCCGTTCATATTTCGATGCTAACGCGAACGCGTCATCCAGTTTTTCTGGGGCTAACTCGATAATACGGGTTCTCCAACCATCTGGTAATCCATTAATAAATGATTCTAAGGCGATGATTTCGATCTGAGGTTTTAAATGATCTCGCTGTACGTTATTTCCCAGTACTTCCAACGCGGCGTTAATTGCTGCATTAACTAGCGCGTTTATTCGACCGTAAAACTGTCGAATATTCTCTCCCTGCCTCATGGAAGATGATTGAATTTCGTGTAAGTAATAACTATATGTGCGGGGCGGTGCAAAGCAGTCTTTTAAATGCGATTTTAAATCATTCCAAGTTTTAAATGTGCTACCTTCCAAGGCTTGTCTGGCTTTACCCCTTAATTTTGATATAACGATTCTTAAAAAGTGTGCTTCTGAATCTGTAGAAATCATGGTAAAGCAGTTATCAACATCTTGTAAGAATTCTTTTAGATTCATGTTCGTTCCATCGTAATCTGCAAGATGTTGAGTTGCTCTTTCCACTGCCCGAAAATTATTTGACTCTAATATACTACGTGAAAATTCTAATAATTGTTCTTCTCTTTCTGCCTCTTTAAATCTATAAAATTGATCTAAAGCATTGATTCTTTGTTCTAAGTTGGGTAGTCTTAAGATTTCCTCTCTAGTTTGATTAAACGCCATTATGGTTTATTTCGTCTAAAAGTTTCCTAAATTTCTTCTTAATAATAAAAATTCTAAACGAGACAGTTGGTACTTTAGTAACAATGGCTTAGTTCCCCACAAGGGATGCCATTTGTAAGGTTCTGATTTACTATGCTGAACCGCGCAGTAATTCTATATACAAATAATTATTTATTTGAGTATAGGTGAACTAGCCTTGACTCGAGAGTCTTCTGTTACTATTAAGTAGGTTATGATTCTAATAAACTGTCTCTTTATGGTACTTCTTTGTTATGACTTTATTTAGACGAAGGCCCAATGCTTTGATACAGATGTTTACACAGATGTTTTAATCTAATCTTTACGTTTGTTCTTAATGTTACGTATTTACTTATTTCTATATTGGTTCGACTTACAATCCCGTTCGGACACTACTAGTAGATTGCACGGTCGACGACTGGGCGGTGTTTAGTATTATCCTACACGGATGGTTCCGTGGCGTGTTGAGAGTAAGTTCCTTAACTAAGCTGCCGAAGCTAACGCCAGATAGGTTGACGGTCCTTAAGCCTCGTACTGTACCAACTCACGTCCAGAGTATGAAGAATTTCACCGGTTAGCTTCCACGGAGTTTGAGTGGTTTCTAAGCACCCAATAGACGACGCGTAGGACTAAACGGCACTCGTATTCACACACCAGGTCCAGCAGGTACAACACTCGTTGTCCTTGTAAAAAGAGACTTCACTAAAGGCAATATGAGGACTGAGTGCGGGGCTTATAAGGCTTGGCGGATGATCTCAACGTTAGGGTAATAACCAATCACCGATCGCCACCGAAAGTGTCTTACAATATAGGTTGGTGATGGTGCAGAATAAGTAGGTTTTGGGATTGCTGACTCGGGGGTCAGTTGGTTTAATTAGTGGGACGCGTTTGATGTCGTAAACGCGGTTGTGGAAATGCTTACATTGTGATTATCGTCGTATACCTGCGCCTGTACATATACACGCCGTCATACATCATTCTGTATACAGTATATTCATACATATAATTATCTTTTATGAACATGGGACGTTACATACACATACGGCGACACAGAAAAGCTTAAAACGTTTAACATGTTTCCCAACAAGCGTACAGCAGTGCTAAATTAATTGACAATGGGATTCGCGGGAAAAAGCAAAATGGGCAGCGAAATATCCATCGCGCGTGTAATGGACGAAGAAACCCTAAAAGAATCGCTAACTCAACGTGGAATCGTATATGGATAAAATGTATAACTTTCGGATCAGCCAGCGCCGCATACCTAACAATACTATTGATATTTAGGCTAATTAAATTCATACTAGATACAGTAATACATGGTTACGCATTACACAGCATATACGGATTTTCTATACACATTTTAGGTGCCTTAAAGAAACTCCCTTACGCATCTACTATTGCACCTGGCTCACACATTGGAAGATAAGGACAAGAAAGGGGAGGAGCAACCGAAACCACCACCCGAGCCACTGACCAATCCAAACGCACCACCGTACTCCCCACTGCATGGACCCAATAACATACCAACAGAAAGGAAGCAGAACTACATGATAGAATGCCAATATCTAGGGTGATTAAACGGAAATAACGCAACGCAAGTAATCGAAAATAGGATATACCCCGTACTAAAGGAACCGCAAATACCGTCTCTCCCACCACGCAAAAAGCGCCTACGAGCAGAAGTATAAAAACTAACAGCAATGAACGCCCAGAAAAAACTAAAGCTTTTCAATAACCTCAACAAACTCAAAAAGAAACTCACCTGGGCCGCACAAAGGGGTGAAGAAACCATATTTCAATACAACGAAAGAATTGACACGCTGTTACAACAATTCAGTAACGCAGGAAAATTAGCTCAGATAGAATTCTCCCAAATAGCAATGGACGCGGCACAGCGAGAAAGATTAGCCATCTACACGTACATTCGCGAGTTAAGATCAGAAATTAAAAGATACATTTGCAAACCGGAAGTCTACGAAGATTTATACCGCGCGCGACGACACGCGGAAAATATACACGTGCACCTGGTAAATTTAAAAATCTAAATCGACACATTTTACACGTATTTTGCACAGATAACTAGTATAGCACAAGACATCCAAGAGAATCGCACGAACTAACGATAGATCTCCTTTTAGCATATATGGAAATCATAGCTAGCCTCAAGGAACTTGCTAGTTTACGCTTAGTCAACAGGAAGTACTACTCACGCACTCGAGCACACAAGATTATTTACGTAGACGAATACAACATATTAGTCTATTGCGAAAACTGCTACGAAACAAAAGTCACAGACCCCCTACGACTAATCTCATGAGAAAAACACCTACACGTATTGATTCAACCAAACGTTAAAATATCGACACGCTGCCAAGTATGTAAAACCACACTACTGCTCAGTAATGAAAGCCGAAACTGCATCACCTGCATTCAGTTATACACAAAAATTAAAGAACCATTACTGGAGGCAGAAGTACACATATATCAAAGTAAAACAAAAAAATGGAGATAAATCGCAACACAGAGCGCATACATTATGAATGCGGAACATTAATAGTATGCCCCGACTGTTTCGCAATATGCCCCAAACCAATAATACGCAACCTATATGCAAGGATCATAACAAGAACCATTCGACCAACTGCCGAACTAACAAACCATGTAGAATGCAACATTTGCAAGAGAACTATACAGTTTTATATCACGCAGATAATGCAAGTTTGGACAGAGGCAGACACATGCCTTATCTACATCAACAGTCCAGCGTGCCCAGCGCAAATTAAAATACCGACAACAATAAACGTAACCGATAACAGCACCACAGACCGGATTAACGAACAGATAATGGCAGAAACAAGAAACCACATTATTAAGCGCAAACAAGAAAAAAGAGAGGGAGAAGTCAGACTGAGAGAAGCGCAAGCAGGAGACAAAGAAATACAAGAATTAATGGAAATAATCACGATAGAAATGCCTAAAGAAGAAATAGATGAAGTACAAAAAATCTTAGACGAAGAGCTCATATGCACAGAAGAACTGGACAGACACGTATGAAGCGCACAGTAAATTAGTTATCGTAGAGACGCTAAGCACGTACTATCAACAACATATAGGGGGGAGGGGAACACATATCGAATGTAGTTTGCACAAAGTACACAAGTTATCCTGTAACTGTTAGCTATAAGTAGATTAAATATAAATTATAAGCACAAAAGAATTATTAAAGGTACAATGGCCAACGCACTAGCCCTACTCATTATCTGCATCGCAATCAAGTTTGCGACCAGGCAGCAGGGAGTGCAGTTCAAACCAGTGGCCGCAAACCCAGGTATAGCGTACAGCCGCGTCAAAAATATTAACATTTCCCGAAGCAAATGGAGGCTGGTGACGTCAGTGCGATTCAAGGACCTCAATAAAGTCAAGCAATTAACAGCGGAAGCAGCCAACATAATCAACAGCGCTATGCAAAGTATCGGAAGCCCCGACATACGTACTGTAAGCACAAACTATTTAATATTAGAACAATTAAAAGAAACGGATTCTACAGCGACATGCATAATAAATACCTACGAATCAGACTCATATAACTATGACAGAAAGGAATTCGCGAACACCGACTACGTACACACTAACATAGGTAGAGTAACAACTATACTAGAACGCATGCGTCAGACGAACAATAAAATGTTAGTCGGGCAAGACCAAAATACTTATTTCATGCAAAACGAGTTGACGATTTAGATTAGTAAACTCACCGATCAATATTACGAATTGCAAAAAATAATGATTACAGTAAAACATTTTAACGAAACCATTAAAGCAAACCGGTTCAATGCCATAAAGACAGCCTTAACGATAGTAAGGAACATGCTGGTAGAAATAAATTCTATACATCAAATCATTGACATTCTCAACCACGGAAAATTGTTTCTAGAAACTTGTTTAATGAAACAAGTACTGAACGACATTTGTAAAAAATCAAAGTCGAAATTACCGACGGAATGAGAAAAGTTAAATGCAGCTACCTTGTCTGAAATAGTAGAACTAAATATAGTTACGTTTACTGAGGAAATTATAATTGAAATAATTGTACCGTGAGTCGACCAAAACTCGTATAGAGTATACAAAATAATTGAATGTCCTGCGTTTCAAGTATCAAGGATAGATGTCAACGTAGCCGCCTTCATAAAATCTTATCACGATTATATAGGCGAAAAACAACAAAACAGGTACGCTCTTCTTTGTAAATCAAACCGCGCTAAAAAACGGTGAGGAGCTAAAAAACAACAACCTTTGTAAGAATGATTGCGCCTTCACGAACGAGAAATCATGCAAATACTTATTATTTACCGAGCCAAGCGTGGAAGCCCTACAGGACTATAACATAGAATTAAGCTCAGAATCAGACACCTTTATAATACAGACAACGGATCCCTACACGTGGCTGATTTCGGCCATAAATAACTATGAGGTCATGGTCAAATATGATAACGATACCAAGGAAGTGCCATTCGACGGACCATGAGTAATCGAACTACCTCCCAGAAGTAGCATCGCGGCTAAAAACCGAATTTATAAGGAAGCCGAATCGGCAATCATAAGCGAATTTCCTATAGTACCAACATTACAACTAACGGTCTATAAAATAGATTCCTTATTAGCTAGCGACAGAACGCGACATAACACGTCTACTTACGGACGATACTAGAAGCAAAACCATTTGACACTTGCAATCGACACACGTGAAAATGACCTGCGATTATTAATATTTCTGGCGATCACCATAGTAGTCATCATCGTTTGTTATATACCTGTGTCACCCTTAGATAGTAACATTAAGTTAGATTTTACAGGCTTTCCTATATACGCCACACCGAAATGCCCGCCGCGGCGAGTATCAGTTCTAGTCAGTAAGGAAAATAAAGGGCTAATAAACAGCGTAGCGAATATTAAGTGCGAAAATATTACTCAAACTTTGTAAAAACGGGCGGCGCGACAAAAGCAGAAAATCCTCTCTAACAAATCCCCTCCTACCCGTCCTCTCTCGGAACGTACCCCCTGCTCCATAACCCAAACCCTCCATTCCCTTACTACCCGTCTCATACTCAACCCCGCAACAGCAACCAGAGGAAGGTGGAAACAGCCGCCGCCAACGATCACTCCACCGACTTCGTGAACGCACTCATCTGCGCCGCCGCCAAGAGGACGGCGATCGAAGGTGGAGAACAGCCAGCCGAACAATACTCCTGGTAGAAAACCTAGTGGAGAACAACAGCGAGATCGTTCGCCAAGCCGAACGCTGGCGGCGTGAAAGGGTGGCCGTCAGGAGGCGGTTCAAGGAGGTACGAAAATAGCCAATTACCGCACCCAGAGCTGGATGAACTGTGGGGGGAAGAGGTCAGTGAAGCAGAGGAAGAGGAAGAAAACGAGCCGCAGAGCGAGGAGGATCTGCGGCAGCAAGCGAAGGTAAACGCCAGAGAAATCCAGCATGCCGTCCAGAGGTACCCGGATTGGGAGGCAGACGAGCCTGACAGGGGCCTAACCCACGGATGGCTGTTGGAAATGCAGCAGTACGGAGGGCGAGGGTTCGCCAACTCCGCAATCTACGCATACTATGAGCAATGCGTCAGGAATCTGCCCGTATGGCGCGAATGCGAATTATGCGCCCTCCTGTTCGTGAAGAACAGGGGGCGAGACATGATTGTTGATTCATTTGAATGCATCAACAAAAGATATCAACAGCAAGAATGCAGAGGCCCGCCAGAACCACGAATAAGGTTCGAGGCGTAATAATATTGTAATGTTTTACAACCAAATGTAAAAAAAAAATTTATAACAATAAAGATTACCCTATCCCGTACATACACAAAAATAAAAAAAAAAGAAGAAAACGAGCTCGAGGCAAATGTGAAAGCTTGCCCGGGCGCACACATAAACAAAAAAAATTATAATAAGTAAACAATAATAAATATAATCAGCCCGAAAAAGCTGATAAGGTACTAGTCCAACTAGGACTAAGTTCCATATAAAAAATCAGAGAACCCGCATGCCTGAACGTCAGACTTCGGGGTTGTATCAGGACAGCAACCCCAACAAGAAGGTATATCGGCCGTCGGACAAACCGCGGCGACACGCTAACATCAGAGTCAATCTCCAGAAAAGGGGCAGGGAAACATAGCAGGTCAGTAGACCGTCACAGCAACCAACGCCGCACTGGCGGCGAGATTCTTCAGGGGCCGGCGTGGAACGTCCTGACACCTACCATCGCCACAACTCACCAGCCTGGATAAGGAAGTACTCTACGTCACGTTAGCCAGAAATAACTACCTTACCATCCCCTCCAAATTCCCGCCATTTCCGTCCAACCCCACGTTGACCTGGTTACTAGAAGCCATCAAACGCGCCCATTCGAACCTTCCTTCACAATCATTCCCCTAATTAATCCCACCCTCTTTACTAGGATAATTTATACATTTATACTTGTAGCGCACGCGAACCCTGGGGGTATAAATACATGGCTCGCGCCGGGCTTACTCTTTTTTCTCCGGCAGTCAGCTTAACTGTAAACTCGTTCACGTCAGTCTGTATCGGAATTACTTTTCTTATTATCACTTGTAATTGTCATAAATAAATGGTGTTAGAATAAAGATACTTAAATTTATTGCTCATTTAAACTCGCGCCTATTCCGTGTTCCTTACTCGACTGCCGGATCCATCGTTCTCTACACATCATCAAGGACATCAGTCTACAAGGTAACCTCGCTTAATCTATCGATATTTGCTTAATTCTACTAACGTTCACGTTTGCCTTTCTTCTCGTCACGATTACTTATGGTCTATACTTGTTAATGTCTTAGAATCGCGATCCCGCTTGAGCGATTCCTTACCGACTTCTCGCTTACATTGTAATTCGTGACGTTACATCTTACAGAATCCTCAGAATCGTCATTAGCGTCGGAGTTTACGACGAAGAAAAGAAAAACTGAAAACAATGATCAATCTAAAGCACCGTCAAAAAAAAAGAAAACTTGAAGCTGATGGATATGATTTTTTACTTGAAGTGCAAACTCCATGTGAGTCAATCATTTTCATTTGAAACAATGCAAAACATCATTGCGATGAAAGATGTAAAAGAATTAAAGTTTTCTTCTATCAAAAGGTTATATCCACGTTTACAGCCTATGCATATACGTAGATTTAGGCAATATGTTGCAAACAATGGAAAGTTTTCATTCAAAATGTATGAAATAGAACAGTATGTAAAGAGTCGATTTATCGAAGCAAGGCAAAAATTCTTACCTGTTCACGATATTAATCTTCGTCGCTGGGCTATTGAAGAAGCAAGAAAAGTTGGATTAGTCAAGTTCTAAGCAAGCCACAATTCTATTAATAATCTGAAACTACGTATTCGGATTACTTCAAGAAAGGTAACTAAACTCATTCATCAACCAAAAAGCATTCGAATGAAAAAACTAAAATTGAGAAGTGTAAATCTGCTCACTTACAACTTTCAATTAATTGCTCGATATTACAACAAATTATGTTAAAGTCTGCCAGAATGCAGCGCGCATATTCCGCTGCATTGACGGAATATGCGTCATAATATATATATATATTGTAGCATGGCAGTTCACTGCCAGTTACAAGCGGCCGCGCAGAGCACGGCAGCGCCTCGGCACGAGTCGGCGACCGCGCGTTCGGCCGTATTCGCGGAGCCTCGGCCGGCATCGGCTAGGCCCGAGCGCGCGAGAGCGAGAGTAGGTAGGTGAGCGACCCAACCTAACGTCGACGGCGAGAGGGATCGACGGGAGCGCTGTTCATCACCTCTTTCCTTTTTCGTTCTGACTGCCGTAGCAACAGGTACTTTGACCACTGACTCTCCGCTACTTCTTCTTTTGTTAAACACCGGAACATCTGAGCGGCGTTCGAGATTATACGGGAGTGCTGTGCGACGGACTGCTGCGTAACCGTGAGTAGAGTGAACATTATATTAAGTGATGCTTACGGGAATTAGTGTGCTGATTGCGGAGTAGCGCGAACTCGCGATAATTAAAACGCCACGTGGCCAATATGGCGGCAGGAGTGCGGCGAAGCATGAGTGCGGCTATAGCATGCTTCGTCGACTTAACAGCGCTGAGTCGTTCGGCGTATTAAGCGAACATTACGCCTCGACTGAATTACCGCATACTATAACTACTGTACACATTACTGACATGACAATTATTGTACTGACGCTATCGTTTACACTATGACTACAATTATTGTACTGAAGCGACAGTCAGCGACAGTCCAATCGCTGAACTGTCCGAATCTATATCAGATGAATTTCATAGCATTTCTCTTGGTTTGATGGAAGTTGCTTCTGTGACTGGAGTCTCAGTTTTTGTTGGTGTCTCGGTTTGTGCAGCTTTCTTTGTACTAATGGGTTTGGACGCCTTGCTTGGTCCTCCTTGCTTGATGTATCGTCCTACTGGACTCTCTAATTAAGCACGCTTTGCTCTTGTTTTCTGCGCTACCACGCTATGTTCCAGTTCGGGTGCCTCTTTGTTTTGTTTTTGCTCCTATAGGCCTACCTCTGCCTTGGGTGCAGTGGTTTTTTCCGATGCTGAGTGTGCTCTGTTGCAAAAACTAGTTTTCTGTGATGGTGCTTTAGTTTTGGCTTTGTCTTGTTCTTTTTTTGCCTTTTCTTCAATTATCATTACTTTGATTCTTGGTAAGAGAAAAATAAAAATTTACAGAGTTTATTTAAAATATATTAAAGTATAAAAAAAAAAATTTTTTATTATCGATTTTGTGCAAAATGGCGGCGCCACAGTGGATCTCCGATACAAGGTTTTTTTGAAGACGCTCCGCGGGCGTACCCATTCCTCGGCATTGGTGAGAGTTGGAACAAAAATACAGAATTTTTTTTAAACTACATACTAATAGCTATCAAAGTACGTAGTATTTTTCTTTTTTTTCAATTTTTGTATCAACGATGCATATCTGAACAAAAAGTATGAATTTTCGACTAAAAAAAGAGCTGTAAATTGTTAATAAAACAAGTAATTTTCAAAATATCAAAAAACGGCTACGTACTTCGGAGGAGAATATATATATGAAGCCACTGTAAATTGAATTGAAGTCGATCCATGCAATAGTTTTGAAGCTAAGAGTATGCCCGATTTGAAAAAAACAGTTTCGAGAAAAACGCGTTTAAAGTTTTCGTAACATTGAAACCGTCGAAATTTTTGTTTACCTCTAGTCTGCACCGTACATTTGGCCGTCTCTGTTGTTGTCAGACTCTTCCTCTTCCTTCCTTGCAGATTTTATGGACATCCGGGCCTCTCTGGTATCCTTGGTCAACAATCGCTCGGAAAATTTGATGCGACGAGCATCCGCCTACACGCAAAAATTGTAGCAATTCGGGCCGATCGTTAAGCCCAGGTGTTCCATCAGCTTCAATACACTGGACAATCCATCGTTGTAGATACTTGCAGCAATATATACTACAGTATCAAACACATGTTTGTCACTGGAAAATGTTTTTGGAGCCATGGACCAGACCGTTGCATTAGCACTTTCGTTGCTATTTTGCGTGAAGCCGCCTAAGCAACGAATACGCAATTCATCTCGGCTTAGTTCTTTGTACAATGGTAAAATCGCTTTATAAACCTCTTGAGAAAGAACCGGCTTATGCGTAAAGTTCTGCCCAGTCGCTTGAGCTTTTTGCCAAACGCACCATGAATTCTCTCCGGGCGGGCATCTTTCGTGCCTCGGTTGATCGTCGCTCGATAATTTATGGTCCAGCGTTGCGTAGATTTCATTTCGCATTTTTTCTACAGAATCGTGATTCCTACGAATTGTTATTCCGTAGTAAATTGTCAACTCATCTATGAGCTTACCAGTAAGCTTGCCTTTTTCTCCAAGTCTTTTTGTTTGCTTCTTCAAATTACGGAGACGACAGCCCATCTGCGCACGCGCACCCAGACGTACTTCTATAGGGTGTTTTACACCCTGGTGGATTTAGCTGTCGGCGCGCGCTCCAAGGCGTTGCCTCAGAATTAAGAATTAGACCCCTTCCACATTGAATTTCAATATAAAACCAATTGGATATGTTTTTTTAAAGGCCTTAAGTGTACTTTAACCAAAAAAAAGGAATAAAGCCATTTTATCTTTTGAAATAAAAAAAATATACTAGAAACGAAAAATATAACAGACTAGAATTTCTAATGCTCTTTAACAACCCTATTATGAAATTTTACTCAACAAATGAGAAATTTCTCATATGCCTCAAAGTAAAATCTACAATTAAATTAGTTACATAAAACCTAACATGAGAAACTTATTACTAATTAATCTAACCAAATATTGATACAACTATCGAATATCTAATTGCATGCCAATATCATAATTATATTAAAAATTTACATTACGTAAAACTATACATAAAATTTAACTACAATTTACTGTACTTATTAACTATCACTGTCATCATCTCAATTGATCAAATGTAATATAACGTATAATACTTATTACTGAACTCAAAATAATTAATTTTTTCTTCTTATATGAAAGAAGTGTTAAATAGTTATGTACTAAGTAAGAATGTGTACAAATTTCTGGGTTATTTATCCTGTATTCATCATATAAAATACACAAAGTCAATTAACCGTTGTTTAATAACATAAAAGGTCAAACAAATAAAATTCTATCAATGATTTTAATCTCAGATACAAAATATACCGTTTGAATTAATACTAATTACTTAATAATACAGATTAATAAATGATATTATATATTATTAAGGAAATATACTTAAAATACAATATAAAATATATAATACAAAAAAATTTTGTATTGGGAAATTATCCTGACATTCAACAGTTTTATTTAAATATTATGATTTATCGATATAGAATCATAAGCACTAGATAACATTATAATTTTTATCTTTGCTTCGTTAATAATAGATTAATATAATTTAAACAGTTTTATTTAGTTTATTATTGATTTTATTTATTTAAATAAATAAAACATTTATTTAAATGATTATAGGTACTTTTTAAAAATGCTGCAATATATAATTTCTTTTAAACACGATATAATTTACTTAATTATGTGAGAATATGTGATATAATTAAATAATATAAAAACTGAGTTCGAATAAACATTTTTCATTTTTTCATGTCCATAATTTACAACATAATAAAGTTCATCAACTTTATGAACATAAATAAACAAAAATTAAACTACATTGTTTCAACGTTATATTAATAGTTAACATTAAATCTTTTGTACACGTGATATGTAAAAAAAAAATTTTGTATTGGGGATTTGAACCCCGACACGAAGATATGGACGCAGCTTGACAAGCGCGCGCTTTAGTAATCACGACCACCACTGCTGTTATTGCGAAATGATCAAAAGTTACATATGATCATTGGCCCCATTTGGAGCTTAGGGTTGGGTTTAATTTATTGATTTTACAGTGTCGTGGTCGTTTTGAATATTTATTTATGGATTTTTGGTTGGCTTAAGTAGTTTTTTTAGTTTTCGGGTCCGCGACTGATTCCGCTATGCTAGCCCGCTGTGGTAGCCGTGATATGCGAGACCAGCCGATAATTGGTCATTTACCTTCTCAGCATGTACCGGCCGTACACGAGAGTAGCAGTTACCCAAAGAATCTTTCACCGCGCTAAGCGAGTGCTCGGGGTTTGGGGTACTCGCACTATAGCAAATCTCGATTCTCGGGGTACCAAAAGATCTTCTATATAAGAGTATATCTTCGTTGGCCGCGCAGCCCCTATTACTCACGTCCAACGCCTCGCCAGGAGAAGTCTTGGTCGCCCAAAAATAAAAAAGAACGCGGACGTTATTATTTCACAATCGCTGTTATTAAATAAAAACTGTTTTCTTAAATTTTATAATTGTTTAGGTATAAGACCTGTAAATAATAAATTATTAAATAAACTAATTTTTTTTCCATAACAACATATTTTCCAACATTTTCGCCAGGTTAGGACCTCTGAATAGCCCTATAATACGTACTTGGTCAGGCACATAATTCACTGACCGTAAGATTCCAAAGCAACGGATGGACTAAATGAGTTCAAATTTGAGGATATAGTTTAAAAGTACACTAGTTATGGTATGAACAGAAGAATTTGATTTTAAATATATCGATACATTTTTATGAGCATATTGCTGATTTTTTAAATAATTTTTTATTAATTTTAACATATTGTAACGGGGCTGTTTTCTCCTGCACTTCGCTTTTGCGAGATGCTGATCTCGCTCGTGTGGTCGCTTACCTGCGACGATACTCCGGTGCTCAGTATACACTACACCTCTGGGCAGTGCCCGCGGAGGCGGCGGTATTCGGCGGGTTGAATAAGAAGAGGAATCTGGACGCTGATCAAATGAACACACTACCGATTCTAATGTCACGGAGAAGCGTTAGGTTCTCCGTGGCATCTCGGATGGCCGCTACCGACGACGCCGGATGCGTCGTTAGCAGGGAACGCCGTTGCCTGCAGTTCTCACGCACAGAGGTGCAATGCTTGCACTTCTGCACGTGGAGACGCTCGCCACCTCCTCGTCGCAGCGGCGGCAGAGCGGCAGATCTCCGGCGACCACCAGACTGAGCAGAGCTCTGTCTGACACGAATAAAGGGACTTCTTCGCAATCCACCTTGTGGCTTCTTGCCCTGCTCACAAGGCAGGACCCACCCGCCAACCAATCAACCATCCATCCATCCATCCGTAACATCTGGCATCCCAAGCGGGTCTTGTGTAGCAGAATTTTTGGAGCAACACAAGGAGAGGTCACTGGCCCAAGAATTTCCAAATTTTGTCTTAAGTTTTGGCATCTACGTAGAAGTCAGCTTGTCAGCAATCAGTGCTTCGCAGCCAAGACAAGTACGACGCAACTCTGTGACTTAGCTACGTGGGCCAAGAAGCTTCCTGCAGTAAAAGGACTCGTCAACACGTGTGCCTCAGAATAAGCATACAAGTGGTCGCCGAGGCTCAGGATTAATTTACGAGCTTTCAAAAAAAAAGAAAAAATCAAGGCCGTCAAGATCTCACTGCAAAGCCCACTCTGTCACTGTGGAGCAAGTGTGACGGCCGGTAATCGAGCAAACGCCGACGTGCTTTGCATTTTCATCAAGCCCGCCTGGGCCCACAAAGTCGACCTTCGGACCTCAAAGCCCATCTGGGCCAACGAACAGCCGTTTTACAGCCGTCGACGCGGACCAGCCGCCGACGGGCTCCAGCAGAAATCATCAGTTGCAGCCTCCACGGGCAGTGCAGTTGTCGGCGCGGACCAGCCGCCGACACGCGCGAGCAGCTTCGCTGCCTCCAGCTCAGAAGCGGCATCGCAGAGCAGCCATAATGCGTCAACTTAGTCTACTACTGTAAGTTTTTCTCGCCGTTTTTTTTATTATTACGAGCACCTTGGCTTTCGGGAGTGAACGGACCCTCGCGTTACATTCGGTTTTAAGCTAAATTTGTAGCCGTCAATTAATATAATGGTTCCCGGCCTGTTCAGAACAAAAAACCGCGGGTTGAAAACGCGACCGAGGAGCCGCGGTACCTGCAGCGACCCAGAAAAAATCGACGCGAAGGTGGTAAATCGAGTAAATAAAATTGCGGACCTGTATTTGAAAAATCCGCGAATCGTGCGTAAAGCTTTTATTCGCACAGCAAATCGCGAATTTTCAGCTTCAGATTCTGCGGACGAAATAAATCATGACAACCGTGCTAAAGAATGTCAAGATTACTTGCCGGCTAACGCGTTGTCCGGTAGTTACAGACAGTCGGGCGCTAACGACTTTCCAAGCCGGACCGAAGACGAAAGTGTAGATCACATCCGCCCACCCGCGCCAAGCCCCGTAAATTCAGTAGACGGAGCATGCGCGCTCAGTTTTTCAAAACCAAAGCCACTCGATCCTTTCGATCTAAAAAGACTCGAAGAAAAGCTAATCGGCTGGAATTTGCGCACCGAATCGCGCATCAGAGCCGCTGCCGGTCATACCGTCACAGCACCGCGCCCCCCTACGCCAAGGCCAGGGGATATAAATCCCAGGTCGGCCAAAGCATCCGCCGCAGAAGGTCCGATGACGGAAATGGCGAAATATTTTATCAAGACGACCAAAGCGTTTAAAAATGGGGGCAATGAAAATAAAGTTCGCTTAAAGCGCACAGAGCGCGTACGCGTCGCGAGTGCAGAGGGCAACGCGCTAGAAACAGCCGTAACACAGCCGCCGAAAATGCGAGGAAAAATCGAGCGCCCAAGGTCACCCACCGAGAGCTTAGTAAGCAACGCGGCCGACGGCTCAAACAGCAGCTGCGTCGGAAGCAGCCTATGCGACGCAAATTTTGCGGCGCTAGAAAGGCGCATAAATGCGGTGGAAGCTGAAAACGCCAGGCTAAAGGCCGAGGTGATAAAGCTTTCTATAGAAGTAAGCGATGCATCTAGGGTGGAGCACCAGATGTCCACTAGCGTGCAAAATACCCAAAACGAGAAAATGCGCGCTGCTATCGTGCAACTCGTTCACGAGAACGGTGGAAATCTTGCATGGTACAATCTCGCGACTTCAGGACTACCGGACCAGGTACCAGCGCGCCAAAACTCGCGGTGCCAAGAGCCAGCGCGCCGAGAGCCGCTGTGCCGAGAGCCCGCGAGCCAGCGGCCGCAGCATCAAAGTTCGGTAAATACAAAGCCTCCGCGTCAAAGGTCGAAAAGCGCGAGCAATAACGCGCGCAGAAACACTCTCGCCGACAAAGAAATTGGAGACGTGTCCGCAGCTGAATCCTTCGCGGTCCTATACGCTGAGTCAGAAGAGGAAGCCGTGAAAAGCGCTAAAACTCGTCGCGATACTCGCAAAGAAACCGAGACATCGTCAAATACTCATACTCGGTCCACCGCGCCGTTAAATAAATCGGTCGACCGATCTGTCAGGAAGAACCGTGCTGCATCTCGTGAAAAAGTGATACAGCGCCTAATTCCGAACGAAGACGACCTCTCGGACTCGGATCCATCCGACGGCGATAATAATTACAAAAATTTCGATAACTCGGATAGGCGTGTAAAGTCGACCCCGAGTAAAAGGCCGACAAGTCGACAGCAACCAAGAGGCGGCGATAGCTTCCCCTCGGACGATGATCCAGACTCGGATCCGTCCGACGGTGAAAGTAAGCGCAAGTGCACTGATAAATCGGACAATCGCAAACGCCCGGCTCCCGACAAAAAATCCACACGTCGCAGGCCGCCTCATAGAGACGATCGCTCCCCGCCGGACGACGATCCGGAGTCTGATCCGTCGGACGATGGCGACGACGACGACTATGACGACGATGACGAGGATTGGCCTCCAAAACCTCGTAGTGAGCCAGTAAAACATAGTGATAACAGCTCACGAGCGAGCAGCAAAAAAGAACGCTCGCCGAAATTGCCGTTTCATCAAGCCGTCGCATGTATCCCGGAATTTAACGGAGATCCGGATAACCTCGGGCTTTTTCGGAAAGGAGTACTGGATGTGCTAAAATCACACCCAGCCCACGAACAATTCTTGCTCTTGCACATCGCTAGCAAGTTAAAAACCAAAAAGACCGAAAATTATCGCGCGCGCATTGCCAATTATACATCCGTAGATAAGCTCCTTCACGACTTGACGCTGCACTACGCGAATGTCGGAATCGCCGATCAAGTTTTTGCCGAACTGCGCGCGATTAAGCAAGGCGCACATGAGCCGGTAGGCGACTACGGCCTGCGCGTTGAAAAGCTATTCAACCGCTTCATGACGATCACCGAATCAGCCCCCGGTTTATCTGACTCAGACAGGCGGGCTCGGAGACGTCAGGCGCGTACCGACGTTTTAGATCAATTTTTGTTCGGATTGAAAGCCCCACTTGATCACCAAGTGCGCTGCAGATTCCCGAGAGATCTGAATGCAGCTATAACCGCAGCCATAGAATTCGAAGGCAAGCAAAGCGGCCGAAATTTTGATAATGCCACGCCGACACTCGGAAAAACCTCGCAAGTGCGCAGAGTAACGGCAGAGGAAGCCCAGCCGGGCAATAGCGAGCAGGACGGCGCGAAAAATCCGCAAAGTCCCAAACCAGCTCTTGAAGATAACCCTATAGCACATTGCAGCTACTGCAACCAGCACGGTCATGCTGTCGATCGCTGCAAAGTTTTAATCCGGCATGCATCTCAGCATTTACTTAAAAATCCGTTCCCGAATAACAACGGGAATCGAAACAACAAAAACGGTGCGGGCAATAATAATGGTAAGAACCGCAATAATGGCAATGGCCGGAATAACGGTAATAGTAACCGTAATGACGGCGACGACTGTAATTCTGGAAACAATAATGATAATCGCAATAATGGCGATAATCGTAATTACAACAAAAAGCATCGATGGAACTCCCGAAAAAATTATAACTATAAAGGCAAACGTGATCGCTCGAACGAAAGTATCAGCCGTAACTCGAGAAGCAGCGAAGCAGCGGCTGCTTTAAACTAGACGCACGTTCGCCACGTTCCTCAAGCGGCGAGCGTCGAAAAAATAAGCAGCCGGAAACAAAGCAACAAATTAATTCAGCAAAAATCAAGTTTATCACTACGGGTAGACAGCCTCCGATTGTGTCCGTAGAATGCCCGCAATTGCGTAAGCGCATAGGCAAATTCTACGCTGACTCGGGAGCAGATATTTCGATTGTAAAAATCGGGGAATTGGCGTCCGGTTATCCTATCGATGCACAAAAAATTATTAAAATTCAGGGAGTGACAGAGGGCACAGCCTATACGCTCGGCCAAGCGGAAGTCCAACTGGGTGGACTACGCTGCTATCTCCAAGCCGTATCAAATGATTTCCCGATAGAAAATTCCGGAATCATTGGCTGGGATATTATCGATTCTCACGGTGGCTGCGTCGATGCTTTGAGCAAGAATCTCAAGCTCGGTAACACGCTCCTTCCGTTCGACGCTGGCGAGCAAGTCACTATTCCCCCACGAGTCAAAATGACTATTAGTGCGCCGTTAATTAACAATGACGTTGAAGTCGGATGGGTCCCACTAAATGACCTACATCCCGATTTGCTATTCGGCAATTTTATCTCCGATAACGTAAACGGCCGTGTTTACGCGGAGTGCATCAACGTCAGTGACTCAGAAGTCACCATATCTGCCCCGATGGTCGAGCTGCAAGAATGCGAAATTATCGCAAACCCGCTGTTTCAAGCCGACGAGGACGGCTCTGCTGAAAATGTTGCTAGGTTCACTGCTAATTTGCGACGCATGTTCGACGCAGAAAAACAAGAAAAATATCGCGAAGTTTTCAACCTGAATCGCGACTTACAAGCAGATGCTCAAAAAAGACACGATCGAGTCGAAAAAATTATGAAGCTAGCGGATCTTGAAGGGTGCAACGAGGAAGAGAAAAACCTTATTCGCGAAATCGTTGACGAATTCGCTGGTGTGTTTGGGCTCGACGGGGAACCTCTACCCGCGACCCACCTGCTGCAACACAAAATCGTGTTAAAATCAAACAGGCCTATACGGAACCCCCGCTTTCGATTCCCACCCGCTATCAAAGAGCACATGCTACGCGAGTTAGCTAAGTTGCGAGAGCAAAACATCGTCGTGCCCTCCAACTCAAACTACTCGTCTTCCCTCTGGATTGTTCCGAAAAAGCCGGACGCTGACGGTAACAAACGGTTCCGCCTAGTCACCGATTTTCGGGGCCTGAACGAAGAAACAGAGGGAAGCTGCCATTCGCTTCCATTTACTAGCGATATCCTCGAGCATCTCGCGTCGGCTAACTATATAACCGTCATGGACCTCAAGTCGGGGTACCATCAAATTGAAATGCATCCCGACTCGGCACACTTAACGGCATTTTATGCCCCTGACGGCAACCATGGCAATCAGCTTCTGCAATTTAACAGAATGGCTATGGGCCTAAAGGAAGCGACAATCACGTTTACACGTGCAATGTCGCTGGCCATGAAGGGTTTCCAAGGCGATGAGGTCGAAATTTATCTCGACGACCTCATGGTGTTCGGCGAAACTCTCGACGAACACAATAAACGCCTGCATCGTGTATTAAAAAGACTCTTAGAGGCCAATATGACTATCGAACCAAGAAAGTGCCAATTCTTGAAAAGGGAGGCACAGGTGCTCGGTCATATAGTTGGCGGCGGTCTAATTAAGACAGACCCGGCGAAAGTTCGCGCCATGGCCAACTATCCGACGCCAATAGACGCAAAGAAGCTGAAGCAAGCAATTGGACTGTTCAGCTATTATCGGCGATTTATCCCCGATTTTTCAAAAATCGCTTATCCATTATTCAGGCTTCTGCAAAAAGGAGTAAAATTTGAATGGGGCGATGCCGAAAAAAATGCGTTTGAAACTCTTCGAAAGCTTATGTCGGAAGAGCCAGTCCTAAAGGCTCCGGACCTTTCGCAGCCGTTTATCGTAACGACAGACGCAAGCGACTTTGCACTTGGCGCAATTTTAATCCAAGGCAAGATAGGCTCTGATCAGCCGTGCGCGTAGGCGTCGCGGTGTCTGAAGGGCAGCGAATTGCGGTACCCGACATACGACAAAGAGCTCCTCGCGGTTGTGTTTGCAAAAGAACAATTTCAATGTTACTTATTTGGAAGAAAGTTCACAATCGTTACCGACCACGAAGCTCTTAAACATTTTCATACGACAAAAAAGCCGGATTTGCGCTTTAATAGGCTAAAGGCCGCGCTAACGGGCTACAAATTCGACATCGTATATCGCCCGGGAATCAAAAACGCGAACGCTGACGCGCTCTCTCGCAATCCAGTGCTAGCGGAGGGCGAGGTAAATCCGGACCTGCCGCGCCACGAGCTTTACGAGCTCGCCGATCAGCAGGTGCTAGACTCGCCGGACGAAGAAGCAGGCGCTCCACCAGGAAGAATCTTCCGTGCGCGCGCTACGAGAAAGCGAGGTCAGACCTCCGGAGAGAAGCTTCGAATATCGGCCTCGAGTTCCGAAAACTCATCAAATCGCGCCATAAGTAAAAAGCCCAGGGAAGATAACGCGCTGATTTATAAACGCGACGAGGTTCTCGCGGTGAGAAATGAGTTCGACGGCTACTTTATCTGCCGCGCACCCTCACGACGTTTATCACGGAGACGAAAAAGTTCAAATTCAGTGGTTTACGGAAAAGAAAAATCGAAAACACGTGTACGCACCGGATTACCGCGACGCGATCTGGTTCGATTGTATTTTAACAAACACATTCTTGAAGCGCATAGATAAAAACCACTATGCATTAAGCGCCGGGGAACGCACACGTATAGAGGCAATTCTGCGCGAATCAATCGAATTTCGAGCCAATCCTCCCGCTCCAGAACCACCTAAGCTGTCTGCCGAGCTCGCAGAATCCTCAGATTCCGATGAATCCATGCCATCAGTAATTTCGGCAGTTTCTTGCTCATCCGGTGATTCAATAATTCCCTCCGAAGTACGGCCGTACATAAAATACGTAGCGCCATCCGATCGCGAAACTCGCGGCTCGCGAAATACTCGAGTCACGGCCCCGCAGAAAATTCACGAGTCCAGCAACTCGAGTAGTGATCAGGAGAGTATACGGATCCCCCCGTCGGGAAAAATCGCCAACGCAATCGACGCTCCGCAGATATTTAGTTTCCCGCGAAATTTATTGCCGCAAAATTCGAGTCTGCCGCAAATTTCGCAACCGCACGACTCCTTGAACCCATCCTCACCGAGCAAAGTCCTGCGGCCCACGGCCCCCGAATTTCATATGCCGATTATGACGGAAACTGCCTCGCCGCCTGAAAAACAAAATATTCCAGGCGTCGAGAGCTCGCCAGCCAAGGCGTCAGAGCCCCAATCGGCAATGATCTGGCCGTGGTCTGGCAACCAGGCCAAGAAAAAGCTAAGGGTGAATATTGAAGGAAAAGATTTCGCAGGGAAAGGCGGGGTGCGCATCGATTGTTGGGAGACAAATTCAACCGCCGCGTCGCTAAATAAAAGAGCACCGTTGGCCGTCGAAAATATCCCACGACACACGCGCACACATGAGCCGCCCTTGATAAGAGAAGATGCTCTAGAGGCTCCAGAAGCTGCTCAAAGCATGGTCAGCATAAATGAAATGGCTGATGCATGCAACACGAGTGCTTTCAGCGGAAAAAATGGCTCCAATGCGCAAAATCGCAACTTGAAACTCGGAGAAACGACTTCCAGGCAAAAGCCGACACCCCCAGGTGCGTCGCTGCTGGAACCAGTCGTGGAAAGAGCGCTTGAGGCGCGAACGCTTTCCCCTCCCGCTATCGATGGCCCTTTCGAAAGTTTCTCCGGTATTCCTCTAAATTACGAACGCAAGCCATTGCCATCGGACGAGAATTCGTCTGCAAGCTCTGGCGATGCCTGTGTTCATACATATATTCGCAAAAAATATTGCGCAGAGCCGCACGAAAAATTACGGCGCTCAGGAAATATTCCCAGTAGCCCACCGGGAAATCGCCTGTTTTATTCCCTCATGAAAATCATGAAGCTCAAAATCTCAGCGACGAAATTGAGACGTCAGCTGTTGGCCTCCCCTTGGCTCAGATCATGCGGTGAACCGGCCGAAACAGAAAAGATTTTAGTATCTTCCTCAGATTATGGCACTATAGACTGCGTGTTTATTTTTGCCCATGAGTTTAAAGTGAATGTTTGCGTACACTACGATCCCCCTGGGGACTCGCGGGTCTATTGCCATGTATTAGTAGCCAATGCTGCTGACACCATACATTTAAACTTGACGGGACAGCATTTTACGCCGTACTTACGCGTAAGCGCCCCAAAGGACACCGCCAAACCGGTCAAACCCGGGCGTGAGCGATCCCCATCAAGTGAAAGCGAGAATGAGCGAAATAAATCGCCAATGTTTGGGCGAAAGAAGCGTCTCAAACATAAAGCTGCTCGTACTGTTACGCATTCGAGCGCCAATAATGAAGTCGCAGCTAGCGACATTGGCGATCAGCTGGCGGCAGGCGCGGAACATATCTCTCCGCCGGAGCTGCAGAAGCCAGCACTGAGCCAGCCGGTAGCGTTTGCAGAGTCGCATACTCCAGAAAATTGGCCAATGCAGCCAAACTTAGAAGTAACTCCACAGGCAAATTTGGAATTTTTGCCAGAAGCTGATTCGATTGGAAACGACCCTCCGCTGCATGATCGGGCAGAGACGCACGACAGCGCTCGGCAGAGTCTCGGCGCAGACCAAAGCAGTGAAAAGTCTGACAACGCCGCTATGCAGCTCGGCTCGTCACAGTCTCATGCCAGTGCAGCTGCGCCGATAAATAAAGGCAGCGCAAGCACTGATAACGAGGCGTCGTCTGACGGCGAAAGAACTACAGCTGGAGTTAAAGCAGCACTCGACAATGACAAGCTAAAACGCTACGTCACAACAAAAGCGAGGCCGCCCCGTGAAAAACCGCCGTGGGCAATTCCGGAGGATCAAGAGCCTCCAGCTTTTAATCACCTGCGGGCATATGACGAGCATCCCTTTCGATTCAAGGAAAATCTGGTGTACTTAATTTCGGCCGATAATTTTATATCGACCGAAGTACAAGAAGCCTTGATTGAACGAGGATATTTGAACCCACATGATTTGACTAATAGTCAATTTAAATTGGGCGAAGTGAATGTCACGGCTTGTGGTAGATTTAAGCTTTTCGGAGTCTACATTAAGGCTCACTTCGAAGATCGCCCGCTTCGTGTCGATCTTCGAAGATGTCTGAAAACTAAAGAAAGTAATAGTCAAAGAGAAGGTGCGCAGCATCGCTGTAATAAAAGATCTAGCGATGCTTACGCTTGCTGAATGGGCAAACTTTGTCGACATTTTCGACAATATTTTTGGCGGAATAGCATTGCACGCAATTCTGTACAAGAATAATTTGCCAATCCCTCCAGCCTCTGATCGCTTCAAGTTAATTAAAGAGTATCATGAGGCAGCGATGTGCGGACATCGGGGTATGTCGAAAACATATAGCAAAATTGCTAATGATTTCTATTGGCGGAATATGCGCCCCGATGTAAAACAATTTGTCGCCCGATGCGCGGTGTGCCAAAGCAACAAATTGGTTCGCGTTAAAACCCGGCTTCCAATGCTTATCAGCAATACACCTGCAACACCTTTCGCACATCTCGCTTTGGAATTTTATGGCCCGTTAGAGCAAACCAGACACGGCAATAGGTATATTTTGTCAGCACAAGACATGCTCACAAAATATACAATTTTAACGCCAACAAAGCATGCAAACGCAGATGAAGTAGCGCGTGTGTTGACCGATAGAATAATCTGCATTTTCGGTCCTCCCGCTGCTATTGTCACCGATCAAGGCTCTCATTTCCAGAATAGGGTACTTGAAGAGCTTGCCAAAATTTTTAATATAAATAAATTCTGCACGACCGCTTATCACCCACAAGCGAACGGGTCAATCGAGCGAATGCATCACACATTGACTGAGTATCTTAGAAAATATGTAAAGCATATTGACAGGTGGGACAAATGGACCGCCATTTGTCAACATGCATATAATTATACCGAACATGAAAGTACCCGGTACTCGCCGCACGAGCTGCTCTTCGGCTTTAAGCCAAGAACACCGTCAAGTTTTCCCCGAAGCAGCGACGACTTATCATACAACGATTATTTAACAAATGTGTCAAATAATCTGACGGTCCTACAGACAGTAGCTGCAATGAACCTGGTACAGTCAAAGTATCGGTCCAAGCACTACTATGACCGGAAATTAAATTCAAAACATTTCCGTGAAGGCGAAATCGTCTTTTTAATTGACGAGCCGAAGAAGGGAAAGTTCGCGCGAGAATACCGCGGACCGTATGAAATTATCACGATTAACCGCGAAACAAATAATGTAACGCTGCAAAACGACGAATCATCAAAGGTCGTGCACGTAAACAAAATTGAGCGTCCGAGCGAGCTAGCAAGAGACGCAGAGGCCTCGGATTTGGACCCAGTGGGTTGAGACGTTTTTTTTACTGTTTTTTTGCGCGTCCCCGGACGGGCTACGCCGCAAAAGAAAACAAAAACGTCCCATGGCTAGAACCATCCCAATTACGTCCAAACCTCAGCAAAGCCAAGCTGCTCAATAGCTATTTCTGCCTAGCTAAAATAACCGTGTTGTTCTTCTCTAAAATTCTAGACTCTGTGCGTTATACGGCCTAGGGAGCGGAGAAACGCAGACAGTCAACAATCCGGCCCATTTCATCCAGCAACTACGGGAAAATTTAGGTTTAATAACAGAGAAGATAGCGCCGCTCGCAACCTCCAGTACGAACTGGAAAATTATCGAGAAAATCGATCTGCGCACCTATTTCCAGGCTAGCGATGTCCTGGTAAAGCTCGTAACGACTGCGATACGCGCGTGTATCCCGCGTTGCGACGCGAAGGGTCTGATAAAGGAGGCTGAATCCGCCACCCGCGACGCCGAGCATACGAAAAATCTGATTTTGACTCACGGCGAAAGAGCCGATCCTCAACGTATGCGGCGCGCGCTTCTACCGTTCATAGGCTCGATTCATAAATATCTTTATGGCACGCTAACCGAAGCTGACGAGGCCGAAATCCAGGAGGCAGTCAGGACAATTGCCAAGGACGTGCGCGCGACAGCTGCCCTACTTGCCAACCAAACAGAGATAGTCGAGCACGAACTCACGCATCTGAACGAAAGGATGCGCAAGTTAGAAGCACTTTCGACCGCATGGGCGAGCAGAACCGCTGAAAATGCGAAATACATCAATGATCTTGAGGTAGAAATGAGCATTAGAGTCAGCCTAGTGCAATTCCGTTCTGACACGGAAGTGATCACTAATGCAATTCTTTTTGCAATAAAAGGGCTTATCCACCCAAAGGTTATGGCCCCGGAAACTATTGCCCGTGCGGCAAAAACCATCGAGAGTTCGATTAATCACGCGAAATTTCCCCTTAAGCCGAACGAATTTTCGGCAATTTCGATAATGGAAATCTCTAAAATTTCCATATTGGTCTCGAACGGCTACCTGGTATATCACATCGCTATTCCATTGGTCGACGTTGAAAAGTTTTATTTATTTAAGGCCTCACCGGTTCCCGCAATCCAACAAATATCTAATATATCGTACATGGCCGCTTACATTTGGCCAGTTCACACGTACTTCGCAATACGTTCGACTAATCGCACTTATCTGCCAATCCCAGCCGAGAAAGTACCAAAGCTTCGAAAGCTTCAAAATACATTGATTGCGGTAGACCCAGAACCGGTGCGAGAAATTCGCGACAGCGCAGTTTGCGAAATAAAGATTGCAGCCGGACGCGAGATTCATAACCCAGAAGAATGCGATATTCGCATTAAGAGGCTGAAAGAGTCATTCTGGTTGCGATTGCACAGAGTGAACACCTGGTTTATTCCGCAAAGCACCCAGAGGATATCTATATCCAGTGCTTAAGGGCAGAGCAAATAACGGCGCAAATCGCTGGAGCTGGTATCCTCGAACTACGCGAGGGCTGTACTGCTCACACGGCGAGCGCACGTCTAATAGCTTTCTCCACAGTAGCTAAAAAATTGAACGACACGTCATTTGGCGGTCTGCAATTTAACGTATCAAAAATCATGGCACGGCTAAATGAATCAGCCACTTCCGCCATGGATCTGCACCAGGCTATCTCGAATCTGGCCGAACATTGGGCTGACGCCGCTCATGGCTCCGGAACTGAGAACCTAAAGAGCGGGGCCAATCTGCGCGAAATCGCGACTAAAGCTCACGAGATCGCACAGAGAAGATCGTCGGCCTTCGAATTAAAAGACTTAAGCTACACCACTAGCCTGCTCAGCTGGGTCTCGTGGTCTTCGCTCGGTCTAATCGCAGCAGCGATTCTTGTAATATGGTGCTATATGCGCTACCGCGCGAATAAACCAATGCGCGACCTTATGCGACAACAGCGCGAAATGCTGCAGCTCGAACTTGGCAAACTAAAAATGCAGCTCAAGTTCGACGCTTCCTCGCCGCCACGGCCGTAGAAACATCGCCGCGAGTCATGTTGCATGAACAAGCCGGTTATCAAATTCAATTATTTCAACGGAAAATGAATAGGCCGACTCATTCTCGCGCTACGAGTAATTATTCTCGTGGTTCACGGGCCTCACTGCCATAAGCCAGGCTGCTCAAAGGCGAGAAAAACATTAACGTTCTAGAAATATTCATAATAATATCAAACTTTAATAATAAATAGGTGCATTATGATCACCTACGTATCAATGGGTTATTGGGTTTTTTTTTAGTATTTCAGCCATATTACAATTATATTATAATAATCATTTATATACATACACTAAAGGGTTCAGTATAATTTTATATATACTTCGCATTCATACATATATTTTTTTTTCTCTCCATTCATATGCATATATCATGCTCACCAGTTGCAGCAAATTGTTCTGAGCCTTACAAACGTATTTTTACGCAATAGCCATATATTTTGTAATAATACAGGCTCGGACAGGCCACGGTACACAAAAGAAAAGTACTCGTGTGCAGGAGCATAAATTCAACCATGAATAATTATATATATACATTTTTCAGATAAATTTTGTAGTCAGGTGTAAGGTATTTTGTATTTAAGAGCTCTGCCAGCCCAAAATGTAAGGCAGCAGCGGCTGTCAAGGACAATACCCGCGCCTATACATCAACACCTTCACACACAATTAATATTGCATAAAACAAATGTTTTTCCTGTACTTAACTCGACATTTACGGAGTCGAGGGCAAAATTGGATCAGAATCCAATGCGCGCACCTCGCGCGTATGTGCACAAAGCACTGGCATCCCTCTAACATATTTTTCTCAAATAAACGTAAACTCATACACACTTCAGAGCGGAGCGCGCTCTTGCGCGCCCCGACGCTTTACACTCTTGCACTGCACGCACGGCTTCGCCGATGACCCTGTTTTTTTTGGGCGCCGAGGACGGCACCCGCGCGCCCCGAGGACGTGTCACGGAGAAGCGTTAGGTTCTCCGTGGCATCTCGGATGGCCGCTACCGACGACGCCGGATGCGTCGTCAGCAGGGAACGCCGTTGCCTGCAGTTCTCACGCACAGAGGTGCAATGCTTGCACTTCTGCACGTGGAGACGCTCGCCACCTCCTCGTCGCAGCGGCGGCAGAGCGGCAGATCTCCGGCGACCACCAGACTGAGCAGAGCTCTGTCTGACACGAATAAAGGGACTTCTTCGCAATCCACCTTGTGGCTTCTTGCCCTGCTCACAAGGCAGGACCCACCCGCCAACCAATCAACCATCCATCCATCCATCCGTAACACTAATAAAAAATATTTGACCAGATCAGCGATTGGGACCAAAATGCCTCGCCAGTCGATCGCGCATAAATAAATAGAAATAAAATCCTACTTTCTTTTATCGCGTTGATCAACGTCGTCCTCTGGCAAGGGAGTAGCTCTTTCGACCTTGCCGTGCTGCTGTTGCGGTAGTAGCTATGGTTGCTGGTGTTGCTGCTGTGCTGCCGTTGCTGCTGTTACTACTATCGTTGCTGTCTTGCTGTTAGGGCTGCTGTCTTGCTGCTGCTGATCACGTTGAACTTTTGGCGCGCGTAATCTCAACTAATCGCGAGTGCGTTCAAAAACTAACTGACTCAAATTTTCCTCAAACTGCGAGTTCTCTCTCGGCCTTCCCGAGCTCCGGCTTTCCGCGCCGACGTGCGGGTCTCGCCGCCCATTATAAACCCCCCCCCCCCCTAGAACAAAAATACCGAGTTTGGTTCTACCATCGCATAGGGATAGGATCTTGCCAAATGACAAACTCCTAATCTGAAAAAATAAACAAAGTACAATTTATTTATTAAAGTGGGCGCCCTGGGCGCCGCTCGAGTGAGGGTAATTGGGGCACTGTGAAGCTCGGTTGATCCTCTCGTGGCCATAGACGAGGCAGCTTCTTCGTGTCGTCCGCACCCTATACGTTCGAGCGGGCGATGGTGGGATTGACCCACTGCTGCTGGATCTATGGCGCCTCCTCCTGGACCTAGACCGCAAACGGCTGGATCGGCGCCTCTTAGACCCCCTGGAGTGCTCCTCGCGTCTGTCCACCGATGGGTCCCCGTGTCCCTGTGCGGGAACTGCTGCGCCGTACAACCGGCGTCGTCCGCCAGTTCACGGGAGAGACGTGCTCCCGGTTCCCAGACCGGTCACGCCGAGTAGAGCCACCACCTGCAGAGCGCATACGCTTCTCTGGTTGTGGTGTGCTCTCCGAACGCACATTGGTCCGGAGTCGTCTGCACGCCCCTGGCCGGACCCCTCGGGGAACTTCGCCTCTGGCTGCGTTTTTTTCGGCGAGCACTGTCCACGCCCGGACCTTCTCCAAAGCCGCCTCGGCTTCTTTAAGGGCCCGGGTTGCGCGGCTTTGCTTCTCTTGAGCACGCCGCCGTCTAGTTTCCTCGCGCGACCGCGCGATTGCTCCTGGATGGGGCACTATCCTCAGGCCCACTCTTTGGCCCTCGGGTCTCCTATGGCGGCGCGACTGATCGATGGCCTTGAGCGCGGCCTTCTCCTCCTCGATCAGCCGCACCCAGGCTTTCGGGCGCTGTCGGAAGACCTCCTGTGCCAGCTTGCGAGCCTCCAGGTTCGCCTCGATCGCCTCCTCGATCATTGGCCGTAGTTCAGCCCATTCCTTCTCTACGTCGTCCGAGGCAGTATCCGGAGCAGGTGCTGATGGTGCTGGGGCCACGGGCTGGGCGGACTCCAACCGCGCCGAGATGGGCAAGCCTGCGAAGAGCCGGCGGCGCGGCGGAGCCTCGCCGTCTTCTTTCCGGCGGTGGGTTGCTGTTGAAGCTCGGGGGCGTCAGTAGTAGCTCCTCCTCCCGAGTCTCCTCTGCCCAGTCCCTTCTCGGTGGGTCATCCTCCTCGGACAGGTGGTCGTGGTCCATGACATCATCCTTATCTGCGACCGAATCCTCCGGTAAGCAGGCCTCCTCAAAGAGCCTGCTGAGGACACCGCCCCAGTCGGCCGAATTCATCCTGAAACAAAAATACTTCCCTAGATCAGTCTGTATTACCTGTTACGGTCTCCTCTTCTCGAGATATTGTCCTCGCCGGATATTGTTTGAGTTGACTGGCATGGACCAAGTTTACCACATGCCTTTCTTCGTCCTTCAAACGATACGCGTTGGTGCCCAGGACATCTGTAATCCTCTATGGTATGTTCTGACTTTAAACTCATATCCTTCGATATAAGGTCTAAACTTCCGCCTCCTTATCGCCCATCTCGCAGCTAGGCATTCATGCTCAGTCACTGAGTAGTTTCGCTCAGCCGGTGAGAGGGTACGGCTGGCAAACTCTAACACTTTTTCTTCGCCGTCTATGATTTGCATCAATACGGCTCCTAAGCCAGTATCGCTTGCATCCGTTTGTACGACGAACTGAGCGTCGAAGTCTGGTCGAAGTAAGACTGGCGCGGTTACCATCAGTGCTTTAATCTTCATAAAAACATCTTGCTGTGCTTCACTCCACTCATACTTCCTACCTTTCTTGGTCAATACAAAAAGAGGTTCAGCGATGCTCGCAAAGTCTTGTAAAAACTTGCGATACCATGACGTCATTCCTAAGAATCGCCTTAGCTGCTTCATGTTTTTCAGTCCCGGATAGTCCACCGTTGGGGCTATCTTACTTGGATCAGGCCAAAACCCGTCCTGGTTGACTAGGACGCCTAGGTACTTGACCTCACTTTGGCAAAAGGCACTTTTCTCATAATTGATGACAAGTTCAGCCTCTTTCACCCATGTCAAGACATTTTCTAGGTACTTGAAATGTTTCTCGAACGTCTCTGTGACAATAATTATGTCATCAAGGTACAAATATGCGTAAGGTTGAAGCTCTGGTCCGATTACTTCATCGATTAGCCTCTGAAATGACGCTCCTGCGTAGGCTAAACCAAAAGGCATGCGCTTAAACTGGAACAATCCCAGATCTGGTACCGTGAACGCCGTGATTGGTCTCGCTTCTTTCTTGAGTGGTATCTCGTGATACTCATTACTGAGATCCAGTGTCGAAATGTACTTCGCTTTCTGCAGTTTACGCAGTATATCATCCATGTTCGACAAAGGATAAGCATTAGCTTTTGATAGCGCATTAACTTTCCGAAAATCAACGCAAAAACGAAACTTCCCATTCGCTTTGCGCACCAAAACCACCGAGCTAGACCAACCACTTGTCGGTCGTTCAATAATGCCCGCCTCCAGCATCTCATGTACTTGGCGGTGCATTTCTTCTTCCATCACCCTCGACTGCTAGGTTTATCGGCTCTTCCCCCATTATCTCTGGTTCCCATGCCGCTACCTTGGCATTAGAGCTAGGAGGACAGAGATCTGGCTTGTACGCCAATTAGCACAACAACGAGGCTGCTGGAGGTGGAGGGAGTCTATATACCAACTTGCTCTCGATGGTGGCTTCTATCTCAGCAGGTGCTTCTAAAATCTACTCCACAGTGCTGTAGTCCTTTCGCTGCAACGTTCTCTTTATTGCAGGCAGCATGTTGTGGTAGATCACACCCAACTGCTGTGATACGCTAGGCTTCGGCACCATCCTGCGCATAATCCCTTGTAGACTTATGATATACACCCGTATAGACTCATTTGGCCCTTGTGTGCGTGCCTGTGCCTCCGCTTGAAGCCTCTGCTGGTATCCCTCAGTTTTGCCGAACCATATCTTGGCACACGCGCAAAACTCTTGCCAGCTAGTCCACGCTCCAGTCTGTGAGGTCTGTGAGGTCGTTCAACCTCTGCACTCCCTCCATTTTCTGAATGAAGTGCTCGATGCTCATGCTGGAATCGCCGTTGAACCGGGCTGGCCATTTTCCGAATACACTACCAGCCGCTCTGGACGAATTGTGAGAGGACGTCATACCACTGGTAGTGCTTCTACTACCAGGTACGCTGCTCGTCTAACCAGTAGCGTTTCTACTCCCCCAGCACCTGCCAGGGGTTGACGTCTAGCGCCCCGTGCCGTCAACATCGTCGTGTTACGCGGCGGCGCTACTAGACTGGCCATGTCCTCGTTTCCAAAGATACTGTACGTGTCTTGAAAATCGACCCTTGGCTGGGGTAAACCAGCTCACGCCTTGCGCGTTTGCTTCGGAGGAGCTGGAGTTTGCTCCAAGCGGCGTTACCCATCATAATCGCCATTAACGTTTCCATATTCTTTGATAACTGGTGCATATTGACGTCTATTGCCTTCACGCGGCGTGCCAGAATTTTTACAGCGTCCTCTGGCTCATCCTTGCCAGATTCAGCTGACTCTTTTCTTTTTGCCGTCTGCATCGCAGCTTGACCTCGCGCTCGCTGTAGGCTCCCTTCAGCCGATCCTCTACCGTGAATCGGAAAAGACATGGGATTCAGCTGCGTCTGCGTGGATCGTCCTCCCTCTGTCTGTCTGCAATATTTCTTGCATCTTCCTCCTCATCGGAAAGTTGCATCGATGGGATTAGGCACGGTGTACTGGCTAAGGCTCGCGCTACCTTCTTTATAGTGCCTTGCCCGCATGGGACCCGTGTCTCACTCGACCATCTTAACCGTTCGTCTACGGTCTGGTCGTGCGTCAATCTTTCCAGCGGGTGTGTTGCCTAGGGTTATACGATTCACCTGCAATCGTATCACCTGTCGTTTCCAGCCTGGTTTCGTCGATTAATGTCTGCCAGAGTTGCTCTCTTTCGACGCGAGCTTCCGACGGCAACCCCGTCGGAAGCTCGCCGGGAAGAAGAAGAAAAAACCGAGAAAAGGAGGGTCGCAATCCTTCAAGCGGTCCTTCGACGGTTCGGCTGGATGGTGATGAGAACTCTGCTGAAATTATAGTTTCTAGCATATTCAATGGTACGGAGGAAAAGCGTGGTGATGTGGCACATGCTGTTCTCAGCACCATCTTGCCATCGGTCGCTAGGACCGATATCGTCTCCATGCGTCTGCTCCGGTCGGAAAGTGTGTGTACAGTAGAGAAGGCTGAACGATTGTCGCCGTGGATAGTTCGCTTATCGAATCGGTTGTTGATGGGAGACATCATGCGTGCGAAGCATCGTTTCACCGGCCTAAATACTAGACATATTAACGTTTCGTCTTTGGACCAGGAAACTAGTAATGGCCTAATTCGTAAAAAAATTTTTATAAATGAATTATTACAGAAGGAACTTTTTCTTCAATTTAGAAGCTTCAAAAGCTTGGCTCGTGGACTAGGCTTTAAATATGTTTGGCATAGAGGCGGTCGTTTTATGGTAAAAAGACGAGACGGGGATATTGCTCACGCGTTTAAGACAGCTGTGGACTTGCACGCAATTGCTGCGTCTTATGACAGCGCAACTCGCGCCATTAACCCTGTAAATATGGTGACAGCGGTACAAAACTGTATTTCTGCAAACGATGCAGTATCTTCGTGTGACAAAGCGCGGGATACGGCTAATAATGTTTGACTAGACGCAGAAAAGGCTAAGGGAGCTGAGCTCGAGGGATTGAGGGCTGGTTTCTTGAATGCAACGTCCCTAAATAAATATATGGAAATGTTTCGCCAATTCATTGTAGGTGCTTGTCCCTTCCATCACTTGTTTGGTGTGGCTGAATCGCGTTTCGGGCAAAATGTTGATGATGTGTTTGCGCAGGTTGATGGATACTCGGTTCTTCCACAGGATAGGAATACCCATGGGGGTGGAGTGGCTCTTTATATCCATAATAGTTACTCTCTTATGTTCATCCTCAACAATGACAGATGTTGGTAAACCGGAAATTCCTAAATATTTCATGTGTACAGTACAGAGGGGCCAATTACCCCCTGTTTTTGTTGCTGTAATTTACAGACCACCGGGTATCTCTTTCACAGAGAATTCAGACCTACTCGATAACTTGAGACTACATACTTTCCGAGCAGGCACAACATCATTGACCTAATCATCCCTGCTCCTAGGTCCTCACTTCCTACTTTGAGCTCCTTTTATTTCAGAGATTTTAAATCTGTTAGGCAGGGTGAGCTTCTTTCTCTCCTTGAGACACTTGACTGGTCAACTGTCCTCTGTCCTGCTGAGACATTAGACAAAAAGCTTGAATCTCTGAGCCGAAATGTTGCAGCTGCTATTGATGAACTTGTGCCCTTAAAGCAGTTTAAACGAAACAGGAAGGGTCTCTCGCCATGGATCAACGTCGAGCTTCAAGAACTGTATAATCGACGTGATGCTGTTAGACGTCGGTTTCGTCGTACGCGTGACAATCTCCTGTGGACTGAGTTTCAGAACGAGTTTCTGAACGAGCTCCGCAATCTTGGGCTGTTAAGTAGGACTAGAGAGGAATTGTGCATGGCTTTTCACCAGATGAATTAAATACTCATTTTGCGGGCGTTTCCATTTCTCAGTCAGAGTGTGAGGAGGACTTGCATGCTGCCCTTGCAACGGCCAGTGAAGATGGTTTTAAGTTTCGTGATGTAACGTTTTCTGATGTTGTTCTGGCTGTTGCACATTTTACATCACAGAAACGGGTCATCATCTGGTTACAATTTTTAACCTTTCTCTGTCAAATGGAGTTTTTCCTGCAGCATGGAAGAGGGCGCATCTGGTTCCTCTGAAGAAAAGAGCAATTCTATCTACTGCCTCGGACTTCTGTCTAATTGCTCTGCTGTGTTTCCTCGCCAAGGTACTTGAGAAGATCGTTCACGATCAGATGTCGGAATACATCGAATCGAAGAAGCTTCTTGAGTCCCGTCAGACGGGCTTTCGCCCGTTCCATAGCACGCAGACGGCGCTTCTAAGCTTGACGGAGGATATCAGAGCAGGCATTAACAGCAAGAAGCAGCTACTGACTATTCTTCTGCTGTTTGATTTTAGCAAGGCGTTTGACACCATTTCTCCCTCTAAACTCCTTAGCAAGCTGATTAGGTTAGGTGGTTCTGTGGATTGGATCATATATCACAGGACGTACACATCGAGTAGTTACAAAAACAAACGGTGAGTCAGATTGGCTCACTACCAATCTTGGCGTACGGTCTCGGTGTTGGGACCTCTGCTTTTCAGTTTGTATATAAACGATCTTCAGGATGTTTTGGCCAATTTTCAGGGGCCTGAGGACTCACTATCAGAGGGTGTTAGGCTCTTGCTTTATGCGGATGACCTCCAAACATATACTCAGGTAGCTAGAGACAATCTTATGGAGGGTGTGGATCGTTTGTCAATGATGGCGAGAGCTGTGTCGGCGTGGGCGACTGAGAATGCGCTCCGTCTTAACCGTAGCAAAACAAAAGCTGTGATATTTGGTTCGGAGTATAACATTAGCAAAATAGAAAGTCTAGAGCTGCCCGGCATTGAGGTTGAAAGTGGCGTTTTCGTTCCATTTGTTGACGTGGTGACTAACCTTGGTGTTGTGATGGACTCGAGAATAACTTGGAAGCCGCCGGTTGATGCGGTTCGTCGTAAAGTAAATAGGGCTTTATATGGTCTCAGATCTTTCAGATCCTGCACAACTGAGGCGCTTCGTAAGCGGCTGGCTAGTGCTCTTGCAATCTCTCATCTGGATTATTGCTCTCTTGTTTACATGGATATCTAGGGGAGCTTGAGTCTCGACTTCAGAGGCTGCAGAATTCTTGTATACGATATATCTGTGGTGTTAGGAAGGACGAGCATATTTCCCCATACAGAAAGAAATTGGTATGGATAACGGTTCGAGAGAGGAGAGACTATTTTGCCGCGGTCATGCTGTACAAGGCTATAGTTATGAGGCAGCCTCCATATGTTGCTGCTCTTTTTGAGAGAAACCAGTCTAGGACCTCGAGCAGGGACTCCAAAGGGATGAAGTCTTTCAGTTCCCAGGGTGCACGACTTTGGAATTCGCTACCGCGCGAATCGAGAAGTCTTCCATCGCTTAGTAGTTTTAGGACAGCAATACGCCGTTACATGTACCGAGTTGACGATGAATAAAGGTTGCGTATTGTAAAGTTATATCGACGAAATGTATATTGACTACGATATGTCTATGATATGTACAAAATGTTTTTGACTTGTGCAAAATAAATTTTTATTCTATTCTATTTATTCTATTCTATTTTATTCTTTTTATTTTCCTATCCCGCATATCCACACGTATTGGGCGCCAGTTGTAACGGGGCTGTTTCTAGGCGGATAAATGCCTAGGGCCACCGGACAAATGCAAAGTGCTCCTGCACTTTGCTTCTGCGAGATGCTGATTTCGCTCGTGTGGTCGCTTACCTGCAACGATGCTCCGGTGCTCAGTATGCACTACACCTCTGGGTACTGCCCGCGGAGGCGGCTGTATTCGGTGGTTTGAATAGGAAGAGGAATCAGAACGCTGATCAAATTGACACACTTCCGATTCTAATAAAAAATTTTTGACCGTATCAGCGACCGGGGCCAAATGCCTTGCCATTCGATTGCGCATAAATAAATGGAAATAAAATCCTACTTTCTTTTATCGCGTTGATCAACGTTGTCCTCTGGCAAGGGAGTAGTTCTCTCGATCTTGCCGTGCTGCTGTTGCGATAGTACTTGTGGTTGCTGCTGTGGCTGCTATGCTACCGCTGCTGCTGTTGCTGCTATCGTTGCTCTCTTGCTGCTAGGGCTGATGTCTTGTTGCTGCTGATCACGTTGAACTTTTGGCGCGCGTAATCTCAACTGATTGCGAGTACGGTCAAAAGCTATCTTATTCGAATTTTCCTCAAACTGCGAGTTACCTCTCGGCCTTTCCGCGCTCCGGCTATCCGCGCCGACGTGGGCGTCTCGCCGCCCGTTATAATATATATGATGTAACTTTTTGTCTATATATTTAAAATGAAATTCTTCTGTTTATATCATAACTAATGTAGTTTTAAACAATATCCCTGAATTTTAAGTCATCCCTTCGCTTGGAATCTTACTGTGCAGCACCTGAAATTCGGAAAAATACAATTATGAAAAAATCAGCCATGTAACTTATCCTGTAATTTTTTAGTTGATGGCCATCACTGGAACTTATTAAAATATAACTCTGTGTACCAGGCTATTGGATCTGGATACACAGAAAAAATCCTGATGAGGTATATATGAAGCTGAAACATAAAAATGTTAAATTAATAAATTTTAAATAAAATCATGTTTTGATAAATTAAAGTTTATTATTGCTGTTATATTTTTTTCTCAGTCGCAAAGCATTTCATGTGTGTACCGTGTATCATAACCTCAACTGTCATGTTATCAGGGCAGTTGCAGCATCCCACTTGGTCCAAGATTTGCTGAACTGTAAAATTAAAAAATTTTAATACAAATTATTTTTAAAGTATAAAGTGAAAAAATAATATTGGATGTACTTACAAAATTTAATGTACACCTGCTGCATATGAATCATCCTGTAGTTCTTCTTGAACTTGTCTTCTTGTCACACGTGCCTCTTTTTGGAGATTCCGAGTGCGTTGGAGCATAGCCTCGACCCCGAGCCAGGCCCGCTCCGCACTTAAAGGGGGGCTGTCGAGTGGCTTAACCTCCCCGTCAGAAGATGTGGCCTCCTCTTCTTCCTGAGCCTCGTCCGGAAACACATGGGGGTCTAGGGCCTGTAGAGGGTCCCCCTGTTTCTCTGTAACGATGCTCGGAGTCGGGGGCGGGTGGAGCGGTGGTCTGTGGAGGGACCGTAGTATTCTCCGCTGCCCACCTGCCTCCCTCCTCGGGTCGTCGCAGACGCTATCGATGGAATTGGGAGTAGAGTCCAATTCTCTCCCAGGGAGTATACTCCTCTGAGTAGGAGTCTATGATGGGAAATGTACATCGTATTTTGTTTAAAATATGGATGTAATCATAGGAGGAAAAATAAATAGTTTGAGAGAAGTTGTAGGTAGAATCATAGGAAGAAAAGGGGTGAAGTTAAGTTCTCTTAGCAGTCGATCGCGTAGATCGAGAAGAGACTTCTGTTCGCGGGCTTCGCTTTACTTTAGATCCTTTTGGACGCCCGCGTTTCGTTTTTACTGGACTTTCGACTTGAATTGGAGGATTTGAAGGTGTGACTTTAACCGCGTACCGATTTACAACAACTCGTGTTTTCCGCGGCCTACCTCGCTTACGTGGCGTGTCCACGTTCAGATTTCTTTGAGCGTTTCTCGCGTTGTTACTTGAAGTCTTCTCTTCATTTTTGACTCCTTCAAGTCCTTCTTCTTCTTCTCTAATTTCCTCATCTTTATCATCTGAGAGTACATCTTCCCCTTCGACATATGGTTTTAAGTCGACAACGTGGATCTACTCGAACTTCTCACCTTGTGCATTTATAAGCGTATATACACGTCGACCCACCTTAGTAGTAATCTGAAATGGTCCAGCGAATTTCGGTGCCAACTTAGCGTTTATACCCTGAATTACTGACGACAATATGCTATTTCGCTTCCAGACTAAGTCGTTAACCTGATATTTGACATGTCTGCGTTTCGCATTATAATATTTAGCTTGTCGTTCGGTGGCACGCTCCGAATATCTTGCTGTTCTTAATCGTAGTACGAATAACTTGCCCATTCTTTCTTCCCAGTTTTTCTAAGCTTGAGTATTCGCTTCTTCTCTCGCAGCACATTCTTCAGCTCTTCTAGTTCTGTGTGGTGGAGTGGGGTGTCGGCCTATGTTCAAGAAAGTTAGGCTGACTCCCGTAGATTCTTGCATAGTGGTATTATACGCAAATGTAAGCTCGGGTAAAAATTTATCCCAGGTCTTGTGCTCATGCTTCGATGAACGACGTAACTATCGTTTGGAACGTGCGATTCACTCGCTCAACCGGATTCGCTTGCGCGTGATACGGTGGTATTGTATGACGCTCTGTGCCATGCCCTTTCAGAAATTGATCCAGTAACTTATTTCTGAACTCGGTTCCATTATCAGAGAGAAAAATTTCTGGCACACCGAAACGTAAAAACACACGCTCGTTCAGCTATTTCTTGATGGTTTTTCCATCTGCCTTTCTAATCGGAATAACTTCAATCCATCTGATGAAGGTGTCCATGAATATTAATATGTACGAATATCCTTTAGTAGAGCGAAAAGGGCCCATGATATCGCTTGCTACCACTCCCCATGATCCAGCGATTCTCCGCTCCCGCATTAGTCCAGCTGGGACTAACTGCTCGACCTTGCACTGCTGGCAGACTGTGCAGTTTCGTACAAACTTACTGATGTCTCGATACATGTTTTTCCAATAGAAGCATCTAACGATTCGCTCATAAGTCTTACGCCGAGCTAAACGTCCAGCTGTCGGTTCACAGTGCGACTCTCGCAAGACTTGAGGAACCTTTTCCGAGGGTATAACCATTTTCCAAGCATCTTCTATAATATCTTCAAGTACCAGGTCGATTCTATAGTGGTATAGTTTACCTGCTAATAGTAGTATATGGGCTGGTATGGAGAGACTGGGCGTGGCCTAGAGTGACGTCACCAGTCCGTGGCTGGCGCCAGTTGTTTATGTAAACAGAAGTCCATGTTTATATAAACACTGGCTAATAAGGTCAATAAACATAATTTACGACCGTTACTGTCATAAACAGTCTGTCATCGATGGGTGCCTTTTGTTTATTTATAAATAATTATAAATAATTTTTAAAAAAAGCTATATCCCGATAAACAGTCTGTCATCGGCTGTCTTTTGTTTATTTATAACTTTTGTTTATTTATAAATAATTATAAATAATTTTAAAAAAAAGCTATATCCCGCATACGATGCCAGCCCCTCCCCCTTTTAGCCAAGCAGACCCGAGCGCGACTCTCTCTCTCTCTCTCTCTTTCGCTGTTTACTCCATACCGGCCCCGAGCTCGAACGCACGTGCGCGACTCTCGCTATACCAGCCCGTAGCCCCCCTCTCCTTTTACACTATAGTAGCCCGTGAGCTCTGGCGCGGTGGCTCCCGCCGCTGATGTACCGGACCTGCTTCTCTCTCTCCCCTCTCTACGCCATACTCACGCGCGTCCGCCAAAGCTGCCGTCTACCTGCCGTATACCTGTAGCTTGTCTTCTATTGCCCTTGCCCCGGCTCTGATCCTTTCTGTGCTGTAAAGAAAGAGATTGTTCCACGTAGATAATTTATATAGTGGCCCTGAAAAGGGCCGATTGTTTTTTGAAATATGTATTATTGTCAATTAGCGTTTTAACTTGCTGTAGCCGTCTTTCTCGGGGCACGAAAAGGTGTTTGTGGAAAATGATTTTTGATTCTGTGACGAGAAGGAGGAGGAGGATGAGGATTTTTTTGACAGATTATTATAACCGCTTTTCTCTGGATACGAGAAAGTATTGGTTGAAAATGACGACTGATTGTTCTATTTTCTTGGCTCCTTGCTTCTCATGAGAGGCTGTCTCTCCTCCTACGTAGAACCTTTTTGCTGCTCTTTGCTCTGCTCCTGTCCCATGGTCGAGTTGCTGCTTTGACGATCGCTTGACGAATGATTGTAACGTGGCGGTTACCCCGCTAGAATTGATTTCCAGTGGGCAACTCCCGAGCGCCAACGTTTACAAATAACTACCGATCCGGCCGAATTTCTCTATGATGGGCGCCAGGTCGGCAGGTAGCTTCGTCTCCCGACAATCGTCACACGCCGCGGCTGAAACACTTTCTCCCAGAGGAGATTCCGTCGTCGACAAAAATACGGAGTACTCGGGCGTACTCAAACTCTGCGTACCACAGTATAGGAAATCGGGTTGAAGAATGACACAATCACTGATTTAAAAGTAATGAATAATTAACAGTATTTATTAATAGCCTGGCCACGAAATAAATTACACGAAACGAAATGCTACGACGAATGCTCTATTGCATCCTCGCATCAGACATGGCGGCCGCACGCCCCGACCAAGTCGCACCGCTCCACTCGCGCAATCACACCAACGACCGACAACGCGAAACCTGGCCACAATCGATTACCAAAATTCACAATACAAATTTGTAACGAACCTTCAATTATCTCTCTATCTGTTGTCCGCTCTTCAACTCCTCTCACAACCGGCGTTCTTCTAACTAGATCCCACGTGGCACGCTTAAATAAAACTCCTTGTTACTGGCTCCTTGAGTGAGATGCTACTCGGTTGCTAGTCCGGAACAAAGTGAGCGAGTCACGCGCCGCGAGCCTTCTTTGTCGCGAAGGGCTTGTCCGCGAACCACTGATTGACGGGTCATTGACAGGCGTCAATTAGTCACTCAAGCGCGCGACTTTTGAACCGCGATTCATTCACGCCGCACTCATACTTTCTTACAATTGCTTAAAACTAAGGCCGGCCGCAACAATGATGCCGGTGCGGAGTAGGCTTCGTTAGCCCCTCCACTCGCTATTACACATTCAGGTCGCACGTGGACCTCCACCAGTATCCAATCATATCTTCCAAAGGCGCATCCACAGGTGCGTTAAAATAGGCCGTGAGTGCGCGCACACCCGCTGGCTACAACTGCTGCTCGCAGCGAGGCTTCCCCCTCTCCGCACCGCTGGCTCGGTCGTTGCTGCACGCTTTGGCTGTTTGTTAGGCGGCTATGGTTCTGGCCGCGACTCTTTCCTCCCCTCGTTACTTCTACAAACAACACAGGAGGAATTATTTTCCAGTTGTTGTTGCGACGCAATTAACGAGAGCGAGGCGAGGAGTCAGTGCTTGTCCTGACGAGCGAACCTCGTCACATGATTTGCATCGAAATGAACGCGTGCTTATATAACTGTACTAATCGGTGCCGCAAAGCTTATTCTAAATTTCTGGTTTGGGGATCGTTGATGGGAGTGGGGGGGGGGGGGGGGGGGGGTTTCGCACACATAAAAAGAGAAATTCTGGCACAATATTTATTTATTAAAAAACGCGTACGAGTCGAACGACTCAGTTTACAATCTATGCAATAATAAAATGACACACGAGTGCACAAACATACTTACATAACCGCATACACACGCACACACACTCTAAATTATATGCAAGCTATACACCTACACTTCCGAGTAGCGCGTTGCTGGCGCAGTTGACGTGTGGGTCCTCCTCGCATTAATCCGGGCACCAACTCTTTTGGCGGAGTAGGCATCCGATGGAAGTCGTAAGGTACGCTGCGGTTCCGGCGTACTGTCGGTGACATACCTTGGACGCTGTTATCGTCACCGTCGTTGTCATCAACTGCTGATGATGGTGGAGGCGAAGGCGATCTCGGTGAATACATATTTAGGATGCAGGGGCAGGGCTGTCCGTTGCACTTCCAGCAGCGAAAGAGAAGGCACCTCCAACACTGCTGCCACAAGCCATGCTCCGAACTGTTAGCGATACATACTCTACACTTAACGTTGATCGGCACAAACTGTCCCGCCAGAGAAGCCTTTACCTCGGCTTCTTGCTGTTTTTGCTGCAACAGCGCTGACACGTGCAGCATTCTCTGTTGGTAGCGCTCGAGCTGGCCGGTCAACTTCTCCATTGTACGTTTTTTCGCTTCGATACTAGCGAGAAGCGCATCGCGTTGGGCTGTTAATTTTTTCAAATCTGCCATGATGGTGGCCACGTGTATGCTCTATATGGAGATTCAGAGCGGACTGATCGATAAAACCCGTGTCATAAGCCGTTGGGGAAAAATTTCTGTACGTAGTTAGAGGGGGACCGCACCTCTCCACTCTTTGCCTTTTAACGACGTTCTTTGTCTTAAGAATGCGAGACCGTTGGGCTTATCGGGAAAAATCGGAGACGAGGTGAGAGCGAAACAAAGGTCTCAATGTCTCGCGAATCAGCTCCAGGAAGTATCGTGTAATCATGGACTTGGACTTTGTTTTATTATCGCCGACTGATTAGTTTTCAAAACTAAGCAGAGAACGAATAATCGAAACTCCGCTAGACACTTGAGAACGAGTGTAAACTGTTTATACAGAGATTACATGTCCCCGGTATGAGAAATTAAAAAGGGTCAGCCATAGAGTCATAAAAAACTGTTTGATCCGTGTCACCGGATCTAGCGGTCGCGATACCCATTCTCGGAGACGTTCGCTATTCGCCTAAGGTTTATGACTGGTATATGCCTAAAGCGCAAACAACGAGTACAGTATTGAATTTATTTCTTTCGATCACTGCTGGCACCCTAGATTTCTCAGCTATGACTGTAATATGCGCTGTTTTAAAACAAATCCCTCTCTTTAACGCTTCGCTGATCTGCGATTGTCTTATTCGACGAAATTACTCCTAAGAAAGGCATGCTATTTTCGTGTCAACACTGAGCCGTCTATAAAACTCCTCCGTACGCTAGCGCAGTCATCAGTCTCTCGAAATGCGTGTCATTGAGAGAGCCAGCTTACCACGTATCGCGGAAATGTCCAGTGCTACAATCGAAATTCGCGACGCGATCCTGCGCGTAGCCAACGCGCTCAAGACTCGCCACCTACCTGTGCAGAGGAAGTGTACCCGCGAGTGGTATGTACGCGTTCATCGGATGTGCGATGAGAGGCTGCGACGCGAGCTGCGGTGCTTGTTGACGCATTGCGCGTACCGCTTGATAGCCGATTTTTATCAGAGATGCTTTAAACATTCTAGTGCTGTGATAAAAATCGTCGGCAATTTCTTGGTGCAACGCGGTGCACGCGATGTGTTCTGTCTGAGGCATATCATTGAGGACTATGGTAAGTATTTACAATGAGCCCTACAATCAGTTTTTTAAATAATTGTACTTTAATTTTGTTCTTCTTGCAGCGCGAATTACTCTACAGGAGGACGCTGAGGAGAGCGACAGCGATGCAACGCTATTTGTTGTGTCGTCACCTCCTTCACCACAGCGAGCCACATCATCCGAGGAGGAGGAGGAGGAGGAGGAGGAGGAGGAGGAGGAGGATGAGGATGAGCAGGAGCAGGAGGAACAGGAACAAGAGGAGCAGGAGGAACAGGAACAAGAGGAGCAGGAGGAACAGGAACAAGAGGAGCAGGAGGAACAGGAACAAGAGGAGCAGGAGGAGCAGGAGGATATACAAGTTCCTATGGAGGAGCCCGTGGAGCATGAGGCTGAGAACGAGGTGGAGGACAGCGATCACGACGATGAACGGTCTGGCGTCTCCGAGCAGGCTGTCTACAGAGCGGGCGCTTCGGCACCGCTGAGAGGTAGCGAGCAAACGATGGAGGCTGCGATGATTCTGCTCTCGTTGCGCTACGAGCCAGCTCCCGAGTTCGGTCCTACGAGAGCCGAGGTTTTCGAGGGCTTTGCGACTCGGGATGAGACCGCTGAGGAAATTGCGAGGAATCTGTATGCACGCTTCGATCAATACAGCTCGTTCGACCGTCGTATTAATAAAAGTAAGAGAAATTTTTAAATTTTAAATTTTCTTAAAAAATTATTATTACTAACAATAATAATTTTTTAAGTTATCAGACGTCGTTTGAACGAAGGCATGGAGCCTTGTCCGGATGCAGATCCAGAAAATGACGCGGCTATAATTTTTCAAGCTGCAGCGCTACGAATCGTGAATAACGGTCGTGCGCGGGAGATACGTTGGTTAAACGACTTGCTTGAAATATCAGCAGACGTCATATTTTCTATGACTGCGTCCGAGATGGCCGAGATGTTCAGCAACATCATTCGATGCTACAATGGTCGTGCGGAAGAATGAAGGCTTTGTTTATTTGCAGTGGATGACGATAATATCAGCAGCAGCAGCAGCAGCGAGGAAGAGGGCCCATCATCGCTGGAAATATCATCGGACTCTTTAACAGCGCTGAGCCCTACGTTGTCGATGCTGCAGGAGGTCGGGTTCTACGATGCGGGTCACCCGATCATCGATGACAGCACAGCGAGCGACATGTCGCAGGTAGGCGGCGGCGCCGGCGACGGCGGCGATACCTCGAGTGAAGAGGCACTGTCGCCGGACAATAGTATTGTAAGCGGTTCTGCTACAGCTTCTTATTAGAATCAGGAGGAGGGGGAGGAGGAGGAAGCTCGTAGCGATGAGCGTTATCGTCGCTTCAAAATTATCGCGAATACGGTGCATCGCGTACGGAAATTCCGTACAGACGCTCGCCGTCTGACGCTACGCCTTAAAACACCCCCGCATAAGACCAACATGCTCAGCTGGGTTGAGTTAGCAATACGTGATATTTACGAGTATTTGCTAACTCTAATCAAAAACGGGAGCGATCGCGTCGGTGTTTCTATTGCAACGTATACATGCCGTCGTGCGTGCTATCAATACTTGTGTTGGTGCCATCTATACTCATTACCACTTGTTTCGGCGTTGCCATGGAGACGCAATAGTGGGGCTGCGCGATGAGACACCGCGCGCTTCGTGGGCGTTACCTAACGCTCTCTCCTAAACGATCCGCTTCGAGCGGCGATCTAGAGACTCTCTTCCTTCCCGACACTCAAACCGAACGCTTGGCAACAGATTAACACGTGCATACCGCTTACAGAACCCCGTGTTGGAGATTCGAGCAAAGTAAGTTTTACTGTCTAACAATCTACTCGTGCATATGGCACGGGAATAGCCGACAGGCGAAACCGTGTGCGATTAGCGATCATATACACGAGCAAACTAACCTGCTATCAGCCGTTGAAAGAAGTGAGCGGGGATAGCTTGCAAAGGTGAAACCGCGTGCATCATTGCTTAATCACGGCTCGCAGCTGATAGCACCCTTCGTAATTTTTCTCCTTTCCTTGTGCATGTGTTCGCGTTTCGCGACAGTGGGAATAGTCTCGTGCGAAACCACTGTTGGCTTCGGCCATCTTCGCGAGTCGTTGCATTCACATTCTTTCTTTTACAATTACACAGGCATGGGAATAACCACGTGCGAAACCATGGAGAGTTTCTCATCCGGCACCATTATAAGGGAATACGATACACACCCAATAGAATATAACAAAATTTCTTTGTTACAGGGATGAAGGCCTTTGTGAATTATTAATAATTAATCTCTATTTACTTCTAACAACATAACGTTTGTTCATTCAATTTTGTATTTCAGAATAATGACTTGCTTAGCTTCACACATTCGATTGTAATATATAATTGATAATATATGTTCTAATACACAGAAATAAAATTGAACTCTTGTATTTCGCTACCTGTCCTTGTGTCCTTTTCAAAATTTCAAATAAAGATATTTGAAAACCCTCAATCTTGCACTATCTCTAGCGAATATTTCGCAAACGGGTCAGCTGGGCTCTCGTATCGTCTCGCTAGCGCGCTGACTGGCGACGATTTATGGTGTGTGGTGTCTGGACTCGTTCAGAGCAACGCAAATTTTCGAGTCGACAAGTCATTTACCATTTGTTTGACCGTCCTAGAGATGCCTGTAGGTGCAGGTGGCTCTCGACGGAAAAACTTGACCGTCAATAGCGTTTCTCAACGGTCCATCATTCAGATCGGCAATCATGATAATCTTTGTTTGCCGAGAGCGCTCGTCGTAGGCGAGGCGAAAATCGCGCTTCAGACGAACGATACCCCGGCGATGCGAGCCGAATGGAACGTCATCCGCGACGGTCGTAGGCAACTACAGTATGAGCGAGCTGTAAAATTGTGCCAAGATGCCGGTGTTCTCGTACCTCGTGAAGGTTGCGGTGTACGAGAGCTTCGTCAATTCCAGCATTATTTTACTGCTCGTGGTATAGCTTTAGTTGCTTACGAGAAAGACTCGATGGGTAGCGGTGAAGCACCATTTTTTGATGGACGCAGCGATGCCTGCACAACCGTGATATTTTTGCTCTACTCCGAGCTTCATTACGACGTGATCGTCAATATTTTTGGAGCTGCGAAGGCAAAATTTTTCTGTACTTTTTGCAATCGCGGCTACAGTAATATCGAGGATCACAACTGTAGACAGCTGTGTTCGCGCTGCTTCGTCTCGCCACCCTGTAGCGAGATCGAAGCTTTGCAAAAATGCGCATCGTGCAATCGCAGTTTTTTCGGCGATGTATGTTTTCGCAATCATTCGGTTGCGGGATCATACAAAGCGAAGCACAAGCGATTGTGCGATGTGCTGCAGATTTGTCTTACCTGCTGTAAAAGCGTGAACCGGCTTCGCGGTAAGCACGAGTGCGGCAGAAATTGGTGTCGACATTGCAAGTCGACACACGGTTATAATCAACACTGTTTTATACAGCCGAAAAAAAATGATGCTTCAGCGAAAAAATATCTTTATGTTTTCTACGATCTGGAAACGATGCAAGAAGCATCGTATCTTGGCGATGAAAGCATAAAGGTGCACGTCCCGAATGTCTGCGTTGCACAGCAAGCCTGCACGGAGTGCATAAGTTTTGACGACATTTCAGAATGGTGTCCCTCGTGTGGCGTGCGTGAGCATGTATTTACCGAAGATCCCGTCGGTCAGCTGCTACAGCTTGTAGTACGCGAAAAAACCGACTTTGAAAATATACTATGCATCGAGCACAACGCACGAGGGTACGATGCTCAATTCATTTTACGACGGCTTGTCGAACGTAACATAAATTGCGCACCAAGCATCATACTGAATGGTCAGAAAATACGGTGCATACGGTATGGACGCACAAAGTTCATCGATAGCCTCAGCTATTTTCAAATGAAGTTGGCCGCGTGGCCTACTACATTTGATTTAGGTGAGACTACGAAAAAAGGCTGTTTTCCGCACCTTTTTAACACCTCGGCTAACGCCGAATACCGTGGGCCCATACCGGATGCGCACTATTATTCACCCGACACTATGTCCTCGAGCGAGCGCGAACAGTTTTTTCTGTGGCACAGCGAGATGCGTGCAACAAACGCAGTATTCGATTTCAGCAAGGAAATCGTCGACTACTGCCGTATGGATGTGACGATTCTGCGGCGAGCGTGTGTGGCTTTCAGAAAAATTTTTCTCGAGGTCGGAGACACGGACCCGTTTGTAGTGGCTACTACAATCGCGTCCGCGTGCTCTCATCTCTATAGAAAAAATTTCTTAAAGCCACAGACTATAGGAATAGTCCCCAGGAGCGGGTATCGGCGCGCCGACAAGCACTCCCAAAAAGACGTCGAGTGGCTGCTGCAGTGCGAGCGAGAGATCGGTCGCGAAATCGTGCATGCAGGCAGAGCGCGCGAATATCGGCTTCCCGAGGGATTTTTGGTCGACGGGTTTTTACCATCTACCAATCCAGCAGAAAATTCCATTGTTTTTGAATACCAGGGCTGCTATACGCATGGATGCCCTGATTGTTTCAAAAACAATCGCAACAAACCGAATGCCTGGGGTCGTACTTTCGACGCGTTGCTCGAGAGTACACGCGCTAAAATCGCGCAGATCCAACAGCTCGGTTACGAGACGCGCGAGATTTGGGAGTGCGAGTTTGACAGAGTCAAGCGTGAAAACCCCGAAATCGCCAAGTACGTGTCGGAGCATCCGCTCATCAACAAAATAACGCTTAATCTTCGTGACGCGTTCTTCGGCGGACGGACCGAAAATTTCGTCGCAGTTTACGATGCTAAGCCAGGCGAGCGTATTCTGTATACAGATACAGATCGCTGTGTCTTTACGTTTGTAAGCGAGGCAGATTTCCGCTCGGTCATCCAAAGGTTTACGTCGGTGAAGAATCTGATGAGCTGACGGGTGGCAATCTCAACAATTTTTCTGCCATAGATGGGCTTGTAAAGTGTAAAGTTTTACCGCCAAGAAAATTGTATCATACTCTTTTGCCGATAAAAATGCACGGCCAGCTTCTCTTCGCAGCATGTTCGACATGCTGCGAAGAGTTGCGGCAGAGCGATTGTTGCCACCCGGATGCGAGTCAGCGAGAGTTCAGCGGAACCTGGGTGGCGGATGAGCTGCGAAAAGCCATCGAACTCGGCTATACTATAACTGAAATATTCGTCATATGGCAGTATAGTATGACCGAGTACGATCCGCTCACAGGTGAAGGAGGACTTTTCGCTGGCTACATAGACACTTTCTTGCGATTAAAGCAGGAAGCATCGGGGTTTCCAGCTTGGTGCGTTGACGCGGAATCGAAAGCGCGTTACGTTCGCGAGTATCGCGAAAATGAGGGAGTATCGCTCGATCTGGGAAAAATCGCGAAAAACCCTGGCCTGCGCACTGTTGCAAAGCTCTGTCTGAATTCGTTCTGGGGCAAGTTCGGACAGCACGATAATTTAAAACAGACTGTGATCGTCAAGGAGCGCGAAGACCTCCTTAAACTTCTAACAGCCGAGGATAAAGAGGTCTTGAATCTCCTGCTGGTCAACGAGGAGGTGATGTACGCGAGCTGGCAGTATATCGACGATGCTGTGGAGTCTACTCCATATACGAACGTAGTTATAGCAGCCTACACGACAACTCTGGCTCGCTTGAAACTATTTTCGTATTTGGAGAAGCTCGGCAAGCGAACGCTGTATTGCGACACTGATTCGTGCATATTCGTATGCAACGACAACGCACACGAATACAGGCCCCCGTTGGGCTCGTTACTCGGCGATATGACCAAGGAGCTTCCTCTCGGGTGGTCCGAAATTTTACGGCTACAGAACCGTGAATTCGAGAACTGGCGAGGTATCCGAAAAATGTAAAGTCAAGGGTATCTCGCTAAATTTCTCGAATTCTTTGAGAATAAATTATCCTAGTATTAAGAGTATGATTGACAATTATTTTAAGCCTGATAAAGAGAATGAATGCATTAATCTTAAGTTTAATTCTATTAAAAGATTGCCAGATCACACTATCGTCACGCGAAAAGAGGTCAAATCGTGTAGCATAGTTTTAAAAAAGCGTAGGTATGTTACCCCCGGGTTATCGCTCCCGTACGGTTACAAAAGTTAAGTATAGTAAGTTGTTTGTGATTAAATAAAAGTAAATTTAAGAATCTCGTTTTTGTATTAGCGCTTAAGTAATATAAATTGTTCTGCGTTATAATATATTTATAATAAAAAAAAGTATCTTAAACTTTTTTCTTGTATTCATGACATCCTTCCCTCTCTCTCCTTTACCCACTCATCATTGCACGCTTATAGGCGAGCCGTACATGCAGGCGTATAGACGGCTCGTCCGCGGATGTTACTCGTGGCCGCTAATATACGCTTATAAGCGGCCCGCGTGAGTATACGCGTATACGCGGCCCGCGTGACTATACGCGTATAAGAGGCCCGCGAGAGTACACGCGTATACGCGGGCCCGCGCGCGCGCGACCGCCGCCGCCGCCGCCGCCCCCCGCGGTAAATGAATAATATTAATAAAAAGCGCTTTTCGCGAAGAGAGCGCTTTAGTCGAAAAGATGGATACGCGTTGGAAGCATCCTTTTACAGCGTGCATAGCAGGACCGACAGGAGCTGGAAAAAGCTGGTTTCTGAAAAAATTTCTCGAGCATCTGCCGGAGATGTGCGATGCTCGCTTCGACAGGGTTCTGCTCTACTATACCGAGTGGCAAGAGACCGCACTGAATTCAAAGTTGGCGGTAGTGGTAGTGGTGGTAGTGGTGGTGTACCTATCGAGTTTCGAGAGGGACTTCCGCAGCGAAGCGTTTACTCCGTGAATACGGGAAAGAAAAAATTACTGATTCTCGACGACTTGATGCGAGAATCATCAAACGATATAGTTCTGGATTTGTTCTCGCGTTCGTCTCATCATTTGAATTTGTCGGTCTTTCTGGTGACGCAGAATATTTTTCACCAGGGAAAGTCTCAGCGCGACATAAGTTTAAATTCAAAGTATCTTGTTATATTTAAAAATCCTCGCGACAGAGCGCAGATTCGGCATCTCGCGCGACAAATTTATCCGGAAGATCCAAGGTTTCTGCAGGAGGCTTACATAGACGCTACGCGCGGACATCACTCGTATCTTTTTCTCGATCTAACTCAAGCTGCCGTGGACGAGTATAGGGTTCGCACGTGTATATTCCCAAGCGACGATATTCAGTACACCTACGTGCCGAAATTCGGTAAAAATAGAAAATACAAAATAGGTGTGCAGAGCTCTCAGCATAGACAGTAGGCAAGAAGCTATGGCGCCAACAACATCGAAGAAGAAGAAGAAGAAACAGACCGGATGTTGTATACCCATCGTGGCTGCGCTCGACACCAAGCATTTCAAGAGAAAACGAGTAGCTGTACTGAACGCTCTTTGTCACACGAACGGCCAACAACGCAGTGCTCTTTTACGCACAGCTGACAAGAGACTCGTGTGTTGCATATGCGAGTGCGCTTTGAATATCTTGCAAGGTGTGATCAAAATCAAAGACTCGCATAAACGACGACTCAAAAAACACAAAAAATTGCTGAGAAAATTGACTATTTGCAATAATAAGAAATCTGTCAGCGATTGGCAGAATAAGAAACGAGTTCTCGTACAGCATGGTGGTGCTTTTTTGCCGCTTCTACTTGCACCTATTATCGGGGCTCTTGTCTCGAAGTTATTTAATTCAGTCAGCAGCAGCGGAAGACTAAAATGGATCGTGCGAGAAAAATGATTATCGTGCCCGAAGATATGTTTTCGCGCATGCAAAACGTTCAGCCAGCAGCACCGCAAAACGAGTCGTGTGAAAACTCTGTTCAAACGTGCGGCGACAATCTCTCGAGACTCGATTCTGAGATGCACACGATTCTACATTCCAATAAATTTACAGATGAGCGTGAAAAATGTCAAAACTATTTACAACTACTGCGGCGATATCTGTTTTTCAAAGATTCCGAACGTCACGCTGTACACGATAACGAGCGCGACGTCGACGAAATAGAGGCCGCATCGGCACCAATGACTGAAGAAATTATACTCGACAGCGTGCCCAAGAGTTACGCTCAAAAAACGCGCCTTTTGCTGAAACACTGGAAAACCGTCGCCGGCGATCGTCTCAAGTGGGATAGCACTGGCAGAGTCAGTATAGACGGCCGACCCATACAAGATTCCAACATTATAGAACTGATTAGCGATGTTGTCGCACGCAGGAAAAAAACACCGGATCAGTCTGAAGTGCCCATCGGCCGTTTACCTTTTGCCAAATTCATCAAGCCAGTCGATACACCGATAAACCTGATTGGAAACCCGGAAATAGTGAAAATTGGTAAAAATTTGACAGAGCCGAATAATACAGCGAAACGACGACTGCCTAGTAAAGAGAGCATCGACGCGTTGATGGAAATACACAACTCTAACAGCAGCAGCAGCGAATCACCGACATCGCCTGCTTTGACGAGAAATCAAGCAAAGAAGAAGTGGCTACGTCTTGCAAACTTTTAAGCATAGCGTCGTCGTCGTCGTCGTCGTCGTCGTCGTTGTCGTCGTAAAAAGGCAAATTATTTAGCACGGCTGACACGCGGGAGAAAGAACGTATATACGAGTGGCTTAGTAATCAAGACGCCTATACTCTTCACAGACCCGTTAAGCGTAAATTTCCGCGATTAAGTTACAACGTGAGCAACATTGACGACGTATGGGAGTGCGATTTGCTTCAATTAACCACGATCAAAGAGCACAACGATGGATACTGTTACCTACTCGTAGTGGTGGATGTATTGAGTAAACACGCGTAGCTGGAGCCTCTACGCGATAAAACTACAGCCAACGTCACCGCAGCCTTCGGACGAATACTCGAGCGTAGCAACGGTCGCGTCCCTATACTCTTACAATCCGACAAGGGTAAGGAGTTTGCAGGCTCGCCGTTTCAGGCATTTTTGAAAAAACGCGACATCAAATTCCGTACAGTTCGAAACCCCGATATCAAAGCGGCTGTTGTGGAAAGACTAAACCGTACTATACGCGAACGAATGTGGCGATACTTTTCGCACAATAACACCCAACGTTATATCGACGTGGTGTAGAAAATCATATAGGCTTACAATCATACGCAACACAGCGGTACAAAGATGCGCCCCTGTGACGTAAGCATCTACAATGCTGCGAACGCGCGTGAGAATTTAGCGAAAAGAGCTCGTCTGCAATCGACTTACAAGATCGCGAAAAGATGGCGTCAGGTGTAATCAATAAATACAAGCCCGGATTTTACGTACGCATTAGTCGCACGAAAAATACTTTCGAGAAGGGATACGAAAAAAATTTTAGCGAGGAAGTTTTCAAGATTAAGCGCATATCCACGAGACTGCAGTTACCAACGTTTATTCTGGAAGATTTGAACGGTGAGGAGATTGACGGCTTTTTCTATCTCGAGGAGCTTGCTCACGTTGGCACGAAACGCATGTCGGCCGCTGCTGAGCAATTTAAAATAGAACGCGTAATTCGTACAAAGGGTCGTGGGCCGAAGAAGCAACTACTCCTCAAGTGGGTTGGCTATCCGGACGAATTCAACTCGTGGATTAAAGCCTCTGAAGTACTACAAATTTGAAAATGGATCAGAACGATTTTTACCTAATTCTACCTAGCAACAGCAGTATGATGTACTATAATGAAAAGGCCACAAGCTGCTTTACAACGCAGCTCTCGCGCGAGCTCAGACTCAGCGGGAATTGGTCCGTTGCACTCGTCGAAATTCACGTGCCGAGCACTGTCACGCACATTCAAGAATCGGATGCCTTTTACACGTTTAAACAGTCGGAAAAGGCAAAGCAAGAAACACATTTTTTTCCGCAAGGTATTTCCGACAACATCGAGCAACTAGCCAACGAAATAAATAAATCAGCCGCCTTTCACGATCATTTGCGTCTCGAAGCTGCACCCTTTCAAAAGGGCTACTACATGCTAAAGCGCAAGTGTGCCTGCGATGATCAGCATCAGATAACGTTTAACGAAAAAATTTGCCGTGTTTTCGGTTTCGAAGATTCCGAGACTCGGCGGAAAAACGGCACCTTTGTCACATCGTCAATGGGCAGTGTAATCGCGCTAGGAAACAGACCAGCATCGCTTTCCCGAGCTATTCCCGATCAGCTCTACGTATACACGGATGTATGCCAGCCACACACTGTAGGCGACACTCAAGCTGCTCTACTGCGTATAGTTTCCGTGGATAATGCAAAATACAAATTCGGCAGTAATATCGTGAGACATTTTGCAGCTGCTCATTATATTCCACTTTTACATTACAGTTTTCGCTCGATTGTCATAGATATAAGGGATCAGCACGGAGTGCGAATACCATTCGAATATGGAACGCTGACGGTTACGCTTCACTTTAAACGTAATCGGTAGAGAGAGAGAGAGAGAGAGAGAGAGAGAGAGAGAGAGAGAGAGAGAGAGAGAGGAAGAGAGAGAGAGAGAGCAACAATGAGTCACTACGTACGCTACTACGACGAGCAAGTAGGCGGTGGAGGAGTGAGACACGTCTATTCCGGCTCAACGTATCAGCGCGGACGAGGTGTAGGTGCGTGGCTCGGAGGTTTATTTCGAAAAATTCTTCCGTACATCGCTTCCGGTGCCAGAGCTGTGGGCAAAGAGGCTGTGCGCACAGGTATCAACCTGTTAGACGACGTCGCAAACAACGGCTCGAATTTCAAGGAGGAGTTCAAATATCGTACTAAAGAGTCTGGACAAAAATTGAAGAAAAAAGCCGGTGAAAAGATAGCAGAAATGATGAAAGGCTCTGGTTATAAATTACGCGCAATGCATTGAAGGCGTCAATTGAGAAAGACGCGTACATCGAGTACAACCGGCTCTAGCAAAATACGCAAACAACATACGGCAGGGAGGAAGAAGAGAGTCACGAAAAAAACGAAGAAGAGGCCTAAAAAGAGAAGTACTCAGCAGCATCAGCAGAGTTTGAGAAGTGTTACGGATATTTTTGGTCCCAGGCGTATTTAGTTTGGGGTAAAAATGGCATTTTTACATTCGCACTCAACGGAATGCATGTCCAGCGAGCTGGATCTTTTCACGCTTCCAGCCACCCAAACATCCATTGAAAGCAGCAGCTTTCTGCATTATAAGCCTGTGTCGTCTCTAAGCGACGATTTACATTACTTTGACATTACTTTGATGTGACATTACTTTGATTTGACAACATTACTTTGATCTGGCTCACACTATGCTTCATGTTCAAGCTAAAATCGTACCCGCTGACGAGGCTACCGATACGTCCGAAGACCTTAAAGACGGACCGATCAACAATTTCATGCATTCAATGTTCAATCAGATTGACGTTTTTTTCAATCATAAAATTGTTTCACCGCCTAATAATGCCTATCCTTACAGAGCGTACATCGAGACGCTTCTTAACTACGCACCGGCTGCTAAAGAGTCACATCTTACAGCGAGTCTGTGGTACGACGACACGAGCGGCGGTTTCAATTCGCCAGCTAATGCGGTGAACACTGCCACAGCACCTATAATCGCGAACAAAGAGCTGGAAAATCGCAAATATTTTACACAGAATCGACGATACTTTGACATGATTGGGCATCTACATCACGACCTCTTTAATCAGGATAAAATGCTGATTAATGGCGTAGAAATGCGCGTACGTCTAGTGAGGAGTAAGGATGCTTTTTGTCTGATGGATGCGACAACCGATGGAAAATTCAAACTCAGCATCAAAGAAGCTACACTTATAGTTCGCAGAGTAAAAATCAGTCCTGGAGTTTTACTGGCTCATGCGCAAGCATTATCGAAAACCACGGCTAAATATCCCATAACGAGAGTCGAAGTTAAGTCGTTTACTCTTCACTCGGGAATATTGGGCGATTCGATCGACAACGTTATACACGGTCAGCTGCCAAAGATAATTTTGGGTTTTGTGGAAAACAAAGCATTCAACGGAAACCGCGCATTAAACCCTTTTAATTTTCAACACTTCTCTATAAATTATATTTCTCTCTACGTCGACGGCATACAAATTCCAAGCAAACCTTTGCAGCCACGTTTCACGGGTCTCGACAAACTCTACATTGACGCTTTTCAAACACTTTACACGGGCACAGGCGTACATTTTCTCAACGAAGGTTTTGGCATTAATCGCTACAACTATTACAAAGGCAATTTTTTGACGGCCTTCGATCTCACTCCTGATTTATCGGCACACTGTGCCACACATTGGAATCTCGTGCGCTCCGGTAGCATACGCATAGAAGTAAGATTTGAGACGGTTCTTTTCACTGCTATCAACTGTATCGTTTACGCAGAGTACGACAACGTTCTGGAAATCGACTCTAATCGCCAAATCATAACGGATTTTAGCGCTTGATGCACACGCACACTCGATTGTAGCGCCTCAAAAAAAATTTTTGATTCGCGCTTCATAAAGCGAGCGCGATGACAGTCTGCAGTTAGTCTCCCTCTCGAAACAGCCAGCACCTAACGTACTCGAGCAGCAACAGCATCATCGTCATCATGACGGACTACGTGATCGATATTCAAGGTTTTCGGGATATAAATAAAAAATTTATTCCCAAAGAAGTTGGAGTTTTATCTCTCCAGAACCGTATAGTTGACCATTGGATCATTCGCGCGCCGTGCAGTTTTACCGAATTACCCACGGATATGCAGCAGACGAATAATTACTGCACTCTCGATGTACACGGTTTAGAGTGGCACGATGGAGATATCTCCTTCAAGAATCTGCGTCGTAATCTGTGCAACTTGGTGAAAGACGCGCGCCGTATATATGTCCGTGGTCAGGTAAAAGCCAAGTTTTTGGAAAAAGTAGTGGCTCGAAGAATCATCAATTTAGAGGATTTTAGTGCTCCTTCGTTTGACGAGCTCTCTGTGCAATTCCCTAACGTCTTGCTGTGCACCAGCCACGGTATCAAGAAATTCGAGAACAAGAAAAATTTTTGCGCACTGCGTGGAGCCTATCAAATCAGAAGGTGGATACACTCAATCGTTCCCAGTCCTCATCGAAGCGATCCGTACGAGATAAATAGCCAAGTAATGTACCAAGCTATATTAGATTACGATCGGCTGTAGATGGAGAGATATCACTATCCCGAAAGATTTCGCGCTAGCAACGTTGTGGACGGAATTGAAAAAGAAGCTGACGAGAAAAAAGATGGTATGGTAGAAGAAGAAGAAGAATACGTAGATGTACCATCAACATGAATGCGCGTCAAATAATCACAGCTATTAGAGAATTAAAAGCCGATTCAATAGGAGTTTACGCTGCTAATCGCGTTCCGAAATTGCTCACCACACCGACAGCTATTGTAACGAATCTCGACACGTCCGATCAGCCAGGATCACATTGGGTTGCCATCTTTATAGATAAAAATGGATACGGAATTTACTTTGACAGCTACGGAGTTGCACCCGTATCAAAGCATCATCTCGATCGACTCAGAAAAAACTGCACGCGATTCGACTGGAATAAAAAACAAGTGCAGAGCGTCGACTCTAAAGTATGTGGCGAACACTGCATTATGTTTCTGTATCATATGTGTAGTGGCATTTCTCTGCGAAAATATCTACGTTTTTTTTCATCAGACTTTGTCAAGAATGACGCATTAGCCGTTAAGGTTTATCGAAGGCTCATGAAAAGAATGCAAAATAAAACAAAGCGTCATCGCCATCATCGAGTCAACGCATTCCCACGCACGAGTTCTACAGGACGGGGTTACTGTAATCAGATCTGCACAGCTAAGACCGGATGTTTATTATCTGAGTAGTTTATACAAACGTTCTAGCTGTGACGGTAGCATTACATGCTCGTTTTAATATGGAATGTAAATACTGTAACGGCCGTTTCTAGAAAGATCTGCGAATCGTTGAAGCTAGCTCTTTGTCCCCCCGTCCTTTATAAAGGTGTCGTGGCGTAGTCGCCAGCCATCAGTCGTAAGAACACTCTCGTCAAGTAGACTTCGTGTGTGTAAAAAATCTTTGCAATGGATTCGCCAGCAGCAGCATCAGCAGCACCAAGTGCCGAGTCTTGGAAAAATAAGTCGATCACGTGCAACTTGTTGTACTCGACAACGTACGCGCTCAACAAATCAAACTGCAAACGTGCAACCATAGGCCTGGAGTATTACAGCGGTTACTACAGAGCAGTGTTGAAAATTTGTGCAAATGGATCGCCAGCCAAGTATGTGATACTCGACACACACAGCTGGGAAGTAATCAAAGATCAGATGGAGGCTATAGATCCATATCTGAATCACTCCTTCACATTCTACCAGGATTTTGGAAATCCTAGCAAGATCCTTCTTCCAAATCACGATATCACGTTCACAAACAGCTTCGGAGCAAGGGCGATCGGTATCGATGAGAGGCCAACACCAACATCACCACCTACAGCAGAAATGACAACCCACAACGGTCAGCAGTTCATCAGCAGTGTCGGCGGCCATGACGATGAAACATAACGGCATCCACCTTGTAATAACCCACCCATAGGCTCTCTCGCGACAAGCCCCGAACACCGCGCCGCTAATACCGTGCGCCGACGCTAGGTGGCCACGCTTCTCCGGCGCGCTGGCCACTAGCAACGCAGCACCGCGAGGGGCATATAAACAGGCCGGCCGAGACGGCCAAGACACCTCCCCCAACGGTCCTCACCGACCAAAGAAAGCCGAGCCTAGGCAGGTGCGAGTATTAGTCAATCGAGGAATAAACCGTTCTTTTTGTTCTAAATAATTACCGTCGTAATTATTTCACCCTTCCCTCACCTTCCACCTCCTCTAATCCCACGCCCATGAGAGAGAGTGAGAGAGAGGCTTACCGAGCCGAGTTGGAGTTGATTCATGGTTACCTGGCCGTAGCCAATCGGCGAAACACCATCTTGGAACGCCGGCAACACCGAGCCAGCCCAGTCGACGCCGCCACCCAGACCGAGTGCCCTCACCAGGACAACAGCACCCAGACCGACGATCAGCGGACTTCGCCGCTCGTTCACGCCAGCGCTGCGGATTCGCCTTCGCCGGACGACGGAGCGCTCTGTGCAGAGTGGCCAGAGCACCTAAAGCTGATCGACCTCCCGAGCCGCCAGCCCTCGCCGGATCTCCGGGAACTCCTGAAGTCGTCCACACCCCGGCTCGAGATCATCTCGCGGAAGATCGGGGCCAAGAGAGCGGCGAAGCCGACTCCTCCGCTCAAACGCAAATCCACCGCTCCTCCACCACGAAGCAAACCTAAGCTGGTTCGCATCGCTCCCGTGGTACCTCCCCTCCTCCTGGCGGTACGGAAGACGGCTCCGAAGCCAGCGGCTGACGAGCAAGTCGACCTGACGCTCGACGACTAAGACGCTTCGCGTCCTCTAGTCATTTTTTGTGTGGTCGGTTCTTTCATTGGGGCTGGCCCGCAACAAAAGAAAGATAAATTTCTCTTTCCCCTTTTCCCCATTAGCTGTGGTGAGTTCTCACCGGGTTGGGCGGCCCTCCCTCGTCCAGGCTCTCCCACAGAGCCGACCTAGAGAGGTCCGAGCAGTGTCCGCTCTCTAGGCAACTGGAAGCACCGTCGAGGGATTCAGTCCAGCAGCGACTGCACCGAGGGCGCCTCAGCGGGCGCTCACTACCCAGCCAGAAACGAGCACAGCAGCAGCAGACATAGGACTCATCCAGGGCGCCGCAACGGGCGCTCCCTGATCAGCGAACCGGCACGAGGGGATCACTTCGCTTCGCCTACCCCTTTCCCTGCCCAGGAGCAGGAAGGATTCAGCGGGTCCAACCGGCCTCAGCAGGCTTCCCCTCGCCATCGAGCGCCTTCTCTTCCTCCCATCAGGCCCGCTTATATCAAGTGGCGCCCAACGTGGGGCCTAGGCATCACCAATTGCGGTCAGAGATCGCAACGGATCCATGACTCCACGAGCTAGCAGACACAGTCAATGCCCGTCCAACACTCGCCCATCACACGACCCGTCACCAGGTCCGTGGCAGCCCAACTACTTCTGCGATTAGAGAATAACGCAGTGGCGCCCAATACCGACAACAACTCAATCAACGACGAGAACGCCAACCAAGGAGAGCGGTTCATCACACCTAGGCTCACGCAAAAACCAAGTGAAGACAACGCTGAACCAACGAACGACGCGCCTCAGCCACCCGATATGGCTTCGAGCAACGGAGAAATTACTCCCAACAACGGTGGCAACAACGGAGACGCTGGCCCCAGAGGCCTACCCCCGGCTATGCAAAACTGGGAAGCTTTCTGTCGAGCGCTCTATGGTCACCGACCACCTTTGCCCGAATTCAAGGGACTCGGGCACGAGGATCCCCAACGCTACCTCCGCAACTGCGAGGAATACGCGCAAGCCTATGAAATCCCAGATGCTCAAAGAACGAAGATCTTAAAAAAGGGTCTACGTGGGGACGCAGACAAGTGGTGGCAATGCTACAAAACGCTTGATTTCGATTGGCCACGCTTCCGAGAATTGCTCTTCAACCGCTACGATAGCGATACAATCAAGGGAGAGCTCACGGCGCAGCTCTATTCGAAGAAGCAGGGCGACAAGGAATCAGTTGGTGCTTTCTTACAAGAGAAATACCTACTCTTTCAAAAGATCAGACCTGTTGAACCCGAGGCAAGTCGTCAGCACACTTGTCGGACTCATCAAACCTTCTCTACGAAAAACGCTGCGCCCTGTCGCACTCACCGACTTCGGCGACCTATTGAGCAGAGCGCTCCAAGCAGAGAAGGATGAAGTGGAAGAGGCACAAGTCAAACCCAAGCCAGCAAAGACAAACGCGATCGATAACAAGCCCGCTCCCCAGGGCTCTGGGAACAAATCGCTGCCCCCTCAATGTTGGCACTGCCCAGAGAGGCACTTCTACAGGGACTGCCCCGTGCTCAAAGAGAAGACAAGAAATCGGTCGGAAAACTGGCGCAAGGCGGCGGACGAACCGGCGGCCGACGCCACCAACTCCCCAAGCCGGAAGTAGGAACCTGCTCCGACAAAACAGGCGACCTTCCTCGGATAAAGGTCAGGCTCCACGGAGAAGAAGTAGCGGCGCTCGTGGATTCCGCAGCCTCCATTAGCGTTGTAAACTCATCCATTCTGTCCCGCCACCAGTACGTGAGACAGCGCCCTACAAGCTGTCATCTGGCTGGCGAGAACGCGGACCTGCGCATAGCTGGCGATACCGAGCTCGAGATCGAGGTTCAGGGAGCAAAGCTCATGGTACACGCCCATGTGTCTCCTGACATAAGACACCCACTGCTGCTCGGCCTACCTTGGCTCAAGAGGCAAGAGTGCGTGATAGATTTCACTCAAGATGTGGTTTATCTTGGTCAACAAGTTCGCGTAACCGCACCGCTCATACACGGAACACCAAGACAGCAGTCAGTCCCAATAAAAATTGAAGAACTGCACTACGGCCTCGCGGGCAACGCTCTTCAGCGCCTTCTCCAACTCTTGAAAGAGCACAGCGTTGTATTCGCGCAAGAAGGCCAGAAGCTTCCACGCACCAAGACGGTCAAACACGTCATACGCGTGGCCACAGAACAGCCATTCCGGCTCCCCCCCCCCCCCCCCCCGGAAACGAAGCAGAAGGAGATTGACAAGCAGATACGAGAAATGCTGGCAACGGACGTTATTGAGCGGCCAACATCTCCCTACTGCTCGCCAATCGTTCTTCCCAAGAAGAAAGATGGACGCTATCGTTTCTGCATTGACTATCGCCGACTCAACGGCATCACCACGGATGCAGCACAGCCTGTGCCACACATCGCCGACGCTCTCAAGGATTTAGGCGACGCCAACATATTCACGGCGATCGACTTGAAGAGCGGGTACTGGCAAATACCCATGGACCCCGCCTCCAAGAAATATACGGCGTTCTCCACGTCCTCCGGGGGTTGTTATCAGTTCAACGTCATGCCTTTTGGACTCAAGGCCGCAACAGGTACCTTCCAACAGCTCATGAGCCAAGAAGTGTTGCTTGGCTATCTCCACGCTTTTTGTCTCGTCTATTTAGATGACATCATCATCTACTCACGAAATCTCGACGAACACTTTGTCCACGTGGCCAAAGTTCTGGAGCGGCTGCGCACGCACAACCTTACGGCCGCCTTGGAGAAGTGTCGTTTTGCCGTAGACCGTCTCGAATACCTGGGACACGTCATCACCAGCAAGGGCAACGAAGCCAAGCCCGAGCACGTGCAAAAGATCGCCGACGCTCCTATCCCAACCACAAGGAAGCAACTACAATCCTTCCTTGGCACGTGCAACTGGCTAAGAGAGTAACGATTCGCTTGCGACAAGCTTTTGCTAACCGTTACTCTACCGTCACTTTACCGTTACAATACTTTCGTACTTTTCATTCCATCGTTTGAGTTGAATATCTTCTCTCGTTTTGCACTTTGATACTTATTTTTACTATCTTGCCTACGGAATACCTTTTGATTTTGTTGGTCTTTCCATACATACAAAATTGTGATATTCAGCGTATCAACTCATAGAGTCCATCACCAGTCTACAACAGAAATTTCCTTCCTTGAGCCAAAATAATGAGTGCTTGGAGTAGTGGTGAATCAGAACCAGAAGAGGAGTGTGGTGACGATAGGACTGGTGAATCACAACCAAATGCTTCTTCCGAAATCTTTGATGATCCTGAGACAGATGACGGTGTATTTATCGATTCTGTCTATTTCCCTTCCATAAAAAACTTTGTAGGTCATGCTAATTTTTATGAAAATATTCCTATACCAGAGTATACTCCATTAGCTTACTTTGAATTCTTTATAGATTCGAAAATTTTCAAAGTAATTTTGGAACAAATAAATCTCTTCCAGAAGCAAAATCCCGATCCATTCCATTCTAATATGGCTCCATGGAAAGATGTAACAGTAGAAGAATTGCGAATCTTTCTTGCTCTAACTATCAACATGGGCCATGTTCGTAAGTGTAATGTCAAAGATTATTGGAGTATGGATCCTGTATTATCCACTTCAAATTCAGAAAATACATGATCCGTAATAGATATCTCCAAATTTTACGTTTTCTGCAATTTGAAAATAATAGGGACAATGCATCACCCTACAAGAACCACCCTCTGAGGAAAATTAAACCTGTAATAGATTTTCTAAATCAGAAATTTTCCTTTTTTTGCATCCTGGGAAAAACCTTTGCCTTGATGAAAGTTTGATGCTGTGGAAAGGAAGATTGAAGTTCAAGCAATATTTACCCTTGAAAAGACACAGGTTTGGTATAAAATTTTTCGAATTGGTTGATTGTGAGACTGGATTCCTATTACGATTCATTATCTATACAGGAGCTGATACAGATTATGAAAAATTTGATTTGGGAATCTCTGGAAATATAGTAGTTGATTTCCTAACACCATATTTCAACAAAGGTCACGTTATCTTCATAGATAATTGGTACTCGTCTCCTCAACTTCCTAATTTTCTTCATGACAAAGATACTGGTATGTGTGGGACCGTGAAGAAAACCAGAAAAGGAATGCCCAAGCTTGTCAGTAAATTGAACCGAGGTGAGATTGAAGTAGCGTATACCGATTCTTGGTTAGCAATAAAGTGGATGGACAAGAAAGAAGTTTACATGATAACAACAGTCCATGAAGTTGGTTACGCAAGTACAGGGAAGAAACATTGGAGTACTAATAAAGATATTATAAAACCAATATCTATAGTGGACTACAATAAAAATATGGGAGGGATTGACAACATAGACAGACAACTTTTATTGGCAGAAACGATTAGAAAATCTACTAAATGGTATCGAAAACTTTTTTTTCACTTACTTGATTTTGTTCTGGTAAATTCTCATGCATTACTTAAAATGAAAAGTACCACTAACAAAAAGATTTCTTATCCTGATTTTCGTATAGAAGTAGTGAGAGGCTTACTGGGGATAAATTCTGATAACTTGCGTCATTCATGTCAGTCGAATGACTCTCGACTTACTGGGAAACACTTTCCTAAGAAAATTGATCAAGGGGAAAAGAAAGAACGCAATTGCTGTTAATGTCTCATGAATAAAACCAGACATCGAAGCACTTATGAATGTAAAACTTGTCAAGTTGTTCTATGTATAGATCCGTGTTTTGAAACTTAGCACACCAAAGAAGTCTTACCGACTTGATCAAGTTGGAAAAAATTATAAAAAATAAAAGAAAGTCATAAAGTCAGATATTATCGATAGATTCATATAGATCTTAGAAGAGCAATGTGAGAAAAATTCAAAATAGACTTCTGACAAAATGGAAAAATGTATAAAAAATGGAAAAGTGTATAAAAAAATAGGAAAATATAAAAAAAAAATGACGTCCACGTCGTTAGCTCTCGGTAAAGCAGAAGGAGAGTAGAAGGCCTAAAAACTCCACATTTCTAAGAAGAAAGCACGAATCAAAACACATAAACCCTGAGATGGCTATATACCCAGAAGAATGAGTATAATTATGTCTATTCACAATCAAACAGGTGTGAAATTCAGATGTCGCACCTCGGGATACTCTTAGATATAAATTTTGTTCGAATATATATTGACCTTGTTTGACCTCGAATGGCCGTGATCATGACCAGTTATGACCGATTAAACTCCAGATTTGGATGCAGCACATCTCAAAACCTAAGAATATGATTTTATGCCTCTTTTACCGAACTGAAAATTTTTCATGACCCACCAGGGCCGGAAAGCCGATATATCGGCTCGGTCCATGATAGGAACATTGTACATAGTTGATTGGTGATATAAGACATGAATTTAGGCACTTCCAAAGGAGGTTTCGAAACCTCAAAACCCGGCCCTTTAAAGGTTAATGGTGACCTTATCATATTGTATCTTTTGTATCTCTCTTCCCTCACCTACTTTCCACTCAGATTTTACTCGAAATTCTGGCCTCGCAGACGTCTATTCTGGCTTCGTGCCCTAGCGCAAGTCGTTCTCATAAAGCATCCGGAGGAGGGTAGCGAGGCCCCCCTTCTAACCATGGCGGAGCCCTTTTCGGGCGCCATCCGGCACCGCCATAGCCATCAATTGGTTTTTTGGTCCGCGGGAGATATTTTATTTTTTTCTTACCCTCTGTAGGCAGCACTATGTGCCTACAACGAGCACTCCTCTATCGCCCCCCCCCCCCCCGCGTGGTGTGTGTGTGCGCGCGCGTGCGTGCGTGTATGTGCGTGCGTGCGTGTATGTGTGTGTTTTTTTTATTTATTTTTTTTTTTTTTGAACGGGCGTAGGCAGCAAGCTCTGCGCAACATCCTCTTTCCACTACTGTGATTAGGGGTTCCGGATCAAGTTCGTCTTCTTCTTTCTCTGCATCGTCCGGCCGTCTACTTCTGACAGCATCGTCCGGTTGGCCTCTGGCAGTCTCATCCAGCTTTACGTTCCTCTATCTTTCTTATGTAGGATGACAGCTTCGCTGCTTTGTGCCATACCGGCGCAACGTAAAGCGTGATTGAGTCAATTACTTGGGCCAGTAGTTTCCTCTGTGTTTGCCGTAGTCCCCCTGTATTAGGCATCAGTCCCGCTAGGGCATTGCAACCTGGGATGCTTTTTACCGACCATTTTTAAATGTTCTTCAAACATCAGTCGGGCGTCAATTTGTACTCCTAGGTATCGTATGGAAGGCGACGAGGTTATATTACTGCTTCTAACCCTTAGAGTGATTGTCTCTATTTTTTACCGACTACTTACTAATACTTCCTCCGTCTTGTATTCTGACAGTTTAAGACCAGCTGTCGTGAGCCAGCTGATAATGTTGCTAATTGCGTCGTTGGCGTCTTCGGTAGTTCCCTCGATTGTTTTACCGGTCACTACTACCGCAATATCGTCCACAAATCCAACAATCTTAATATTGTGGGGTACCGGAATTCTCAATACACCGTCATACATAATATTCCAGAGCGTTGGTCCCATGGCAGAGCCCTGTGGAACTCCTGCAGATACTCTGTGTAACCATACCATCGTCCGCGTGGTATTGGAACGTTCTATTGCTTAAGTAGCTTGCTACTATTTCTCGTGTGTAGCTTGGTACCCCGAGGCGCTCGAAGGAAGCAATAATTTGGGACCAGCGTGTAGAATTAAAAGCATTCTTGATATCCAGGGCAATGATAGCGCATTACTTCTTTGTTCGAATTGATGCTCAGATAGCCCGTAGCGTCACTCGGTGAAGTCTTCAAGGCGTCCAACTATATTCTTTCTAGAATCTTCCCTGGCGTATCCAACAAGCAAATGGGCCTGTAGGATGACGGATTCTCCGGTGGTTTGTCGCCTTTTGCTATCAGAACTACCTGTTGCAGTTTCCAACGTTTCGGAAATATGTTTTTTCTGAGACAGGTTTCAAAAACCCTCGAGAATGTCCTGGGATTAACCTTTACTGCTAGTTTAATAGCCTAGTTTGGGACCCCGTCCGGGGCGGCTGCGTCCTTGGTCTTTGCACAGGCTCTAGCGAGTTCAACTTCGGTTAATGGTGGGATGCCATCTTGTGATGGGGCTTTCTAATGAACCTCACATTGGTCATCTTTAGGGAAATGTACTTCTATTATCTACCTTAAAAATTCTGCCTCACACGGTGGCGCAACTACTTTGCCTTTGAGCCACGCCATGACCACTTTGTAGGGGCGACCCCATAAGTCCCTGTTTTCTTCTTCACAAAGTTCAATGTTGTAGTGGTTTTTGTTTGCTTTTATCTCTTTGCCGAGCATTCTTGGTACCAACCGGTATTGTTACCTCCAGTGTTCTCGATTGTTTCTGGCTCTTTGAGTCAGTCTTCGCGCTCGATGGCATTTCTTGTGCAACTCTGCGATTTTTCTTGTCCATCAGTATGTTTCGCTATGGCCGTTTTTAACTTATCCAGATCGCGTCATGGAGGTATCACACGCGATTCTTGCGAGCTCCATGGGAGAGTCGGCCTCGTTGTCGGGAATACCTTCGTGGTACTGTCCCGTATGGTGGACCACGCGTTAGTCTCCGGCGATAATTACGGGTTTCTAGTTGGTTGCTTCATCCCCTAACCTAGTGAGCAGCCTTGCAAACTGTTCTTCCGTGAGACTTGGAGGGGCATACACACTGAAAATGTAAAAAGCTCGCTTGGATGGTGTTGGCGTTCCTGTAAGTGATTGTACGCATTAACTCAGATTGCTGCCCTGCTGCTGCAATCGGTGAACCATTGTTGTGTCGCATTCCTGTCTTTGTATTGCTCTGACATGATAGCAACATCTATTAAAGATTCACGAGCGGTCTGTTCCAGAAGATCATGTGTAACTTCGCAGTGGTTTAGGTTGAGCTGCAGCATTCTCATCCTCTAAACTTTTTGATGTACTCCTGGGTAAGCGGGCATACATAACTGTATGATGCATGCTTCGTCTGGGATTTCCAGCCTCTTGGCATAGCAAACAGCATGGATCCCTCGTGTACGACATGGCTTCGTGGTCTGAGCAACCACAACGTCTGCAGGCTTTTGACCTGTCCGTTCCTCCACACATAGCTGCAGTATGGCCAATTCGCCAACATCTATAATAGCGCTTTATTTCTATTTTTCACCGGGCCCGGCAGTTCATCCATCCAATGCGGATTCTGCCTTCCCTTATCATATTTGCTACCGAATTAAGTGGAGCACTTACGGCTGCTATCTGCTTTCCCCCGTAAGCTGGTCGAAGAGATCTTACTGATATCGACCAAGGTAACCCTTCTTTGATGCGAGTGATTTGCTGGGACCTTGTCGTGGCAGATGTCTTCTCCTTCATCTTTCCCTCCACCTTGTGGGCGAATTCCTATGCCTTCGTGCTTTTACTGTTTAGCTCCAATATTAGGACTCCTCCAGCATTTCTCCTAATTTTGGTGACCTCCTTTTTAAGGTCGGTGAGCTCCTGGTCTCTTTTAATCTCTATTCTAGATGTCAGCGTAGGACAACCCATCCTTAGCTTTCATTACGATGGAGCTCGGTCTGATCCTACTAGGAGGCTTCCTTTCCCAAGGTGTCTGGTCTCTTTTTACCTTCTTGTTTGCGACCTTGCCCCACTCACCTTTTTGTGACCCTCTCTTGTGGGTACTTTCCTCCTGTTCTGTTTACCCCCCCCCCCCCCCCCCGTGGCTTGTCGTCTCTGTATTTGGGTCTTTTTAGTTTTTTGTGGTTCAGGGGTTATCGGAGCCTCCCTAGACCCGCCCTGTTTTTCTCTACTTCGCAGACTCGGAGTGGTCTGCGTAGTTTCCTTTCCCTTTCCTTTCCCTCCAATCCTGGTCGTGGACACTGTTGCAGATTGTCATCGGCTGCGCACACCGTTCTGAAGGAGACCCTTATGCTGCGGTCAAGGTCCTTTATATGTTTGTGGACGTTGTGTTTATCCCTTACAAAATAGATAAGCTCATCGATTTTTGCGCCCACTATCCATTGTTTTACCCTCACTATCCATATTTAGTTTATTTCCTGATGCATTACCATTGCTTTCCCGTGCCAGGCTTATGCTGTTATTAGACAGCGTACTTTCGCCTCTCCCAGATCCAAGGGGTTTATCCCCAAAGAGGCGAGCGTCGACCACCGGGGCTGGTACCCGATCGAAATCGACGGCAGGATTAGTAAAGCCTGCCTGGGTACTCATTTGTTTGAGCACGCTTCTTTTTTGTTTATCCTAGCTACCCTGAATACTTGATGTTTTGGTAATTTTCCACAGTGCTGGGGTGCCGAGGACTTTCGTGGCAGCACTCTTTGCTCCTGTTTCCTAGGAAGGGGCCCATTAACAAGGTGCTAGCATCCGGGCCAGATGCACCTTGGTTTTTAAGTGAGGTTGCTACTACCCCCCTCCTCCTTTCCGATTCTTGACTAGTGGGAACCCGGGCTTGGGACCGGTATAGCGGAGTTGTGTATGTGTGTGTATGTAATATATGTGTGTGTGAGAAAATGATAAGAATTGTACCATTCTCTGTTTTTATTGGATTTCGGACCTCTTAAGTTTTATTACAATCATCACGTTTTATTACGTTTCATTACAAATTCATCACAAAACATAATATGAACCATGTAAGCGAATTTAACCAAATTTGTTATAGCAATCAAAATACATATAGAAAATTTCAAGAAAATGAATTTGATGTGGTATCAATGTCAATAGAGTCAGTACAATTTGCGATGGTACGTTGTCCGTCGCAAGGCCGCCTTTTTAAGAGAGAATAATATTTGCGTTTTGCAATTATTAATTTGCGGAATTAATTTTTTTATGGTGAGTGTGAACTTCGGCGAAGGCAGTAGAGAAGAGTGGAGAATTCCAGTGATATAAGGAGCACCGAAACAACGGCGTACAGGCTGTTGGTGTGAGAGCTGAATTGCGAGAAGTGTGAGTGTGCGTGCGGCCACCGACCAGATTCAGAGAACGAAGACGCGGCCAACTTCGAACGGGAGGCCACGAAAACTGAGGAAGCAGACATGGGTCAAGTCCGACGAGAGGAAGCTGAGGTCAGAAGAAGAAGACGAGCATTTTCGTGGAAGGGAGCGTGACGAGGTCCAGCCCAGGAGCAGGATTGTAAGTTATCTTACTCAGGCGTGGATACATTGAGATAGTACAGAGTGTGCCGAAGGCGATGTCATGATTGTGAGAGAGTGTTAGAGAAGAAGAGCGAGAGAAAGAGAATCACGAGAGAAAAGAGAACGTGCGAAAAAACGCGAGTCGAACACGTGAATTCGGCGAGGCGTGCGAGAATTGACAGGTGGGCTACGCGCGGGCCGACTCCGGGAAAACTCAGGGACAGCGCTTTGTGTTGCCATGCGAGCGCGAGAGGGGAGGGTGATCGGGCGCGAGAGAGAGTCGCGTGGCGACGAAGCTTCCCGAGCGCGGCGGCATAGGACGCTGCCTTACCGATCTCGTCAAGCGGTTGAGCGAGTGGGTGAGAGCAGGAGAGAGAGATTAGATTAGATTAGATTAGATCATTTATTTGCTGTACATTTTATTGTACAAAAAACATTAACAGAAAAATACAAAATAAAGAATACGTAAATATTTATAGCTAACTTAGAGAGAGAGAGAGAGAGAGAGAGAGAGAGAGAGAGAGAGTGAGAGAGAGAGAGAGAGAGAGAGAGAGAGAATGAGTTTGAGTGAATGAAGAAGAGTTTAACTGAAATATTGAGTGTTTATTACTGCAATCACCCCGAGTAACCCGACTTGGGGTGACCTAGCGGGGTCGCCTCTGAGGTTTCGCAAGTAGGAAGTCGGAACTTTATAATTATAGTGTCGCGGATTCGGGACCGAGAAGACTATAGGGAAATTTGTCCCTCCGGTTTTGCTTCTCACAAATTATTTAAACATGTCTAAATTTAAACTAAGCAAGCAAAAGAAATATTAAGAAATATAACATAGATGAACACAGAAAAAAACAGTCAGAAGAAATAAAGCCAAAAGAAGCATTGAGATTACGTAAATATTGGGCAAACCACTTGTTTCAAAAACAAACGATGCAAATAGATTGTGTGAATATAGGAAAAACGTAACTCAAGTAGTAAAAGAGAAAGAAAAATTAAGATCACGCGATAATAGAAGATGCAACATATAATTCAAAGGGAAAAGAAATTAATAGATTACGTGAATATAGAAAAATCATGACCGAAGAATTAAAAACAAAAGAAAAATTTAGATCACGTGACAATCGAACGAACGCACCATCAGCATCGAAACAAAAAGAAAGAAAGAAGATTACGTGAATATCGCAAAATTAAAAAATAAAATTCTAAATAAAGACAAAATATAGGTAATAAAAAAAGGAAAAATATAAATAATGATTTAGAACAAATAAATATAGAAATCTTTAATTCCCCTGAAAAAGACACCACATGTATATCAAATCCTAATATCACATCAATTGGTTTCATTGCAAATGTAGAGTTTGATGAAGACAGTATCATACAAAATTTTATAGGAAATTTAGACAACATATGCAAATTTTGCAATTTGAGACTTTTTAAGGGAGAAATTTCATAAGATAAAATATATATTCATTGTTGTCATAAAAATAAAATACATCTTAATGACACAAAAACATTTCCAGTAGAATTAAAAAATGTATTGTTAGACAATACTTAAAAATTCAAGAATTTTAAGAAAAATATACGTAGTTATAATAATTTATTGGCTTTTGCAAGTTTTGCATTTAAATTAATACATTTTAATACTGTTGGTCCACAAGTATTTAAAATATGTGGACAAGTAAAATTAATTCATATGCACTTTATCCAAACGATAATGATAATCCAAAATATGGCCAATTAGGTGTGAATTATGCCAATTAATGGGGAATTTAATCCTTTATTATATTTAAAAAATGTATCACACCAATTTATTGTAGATGTTTGGTTAAGAATTGAGGCTTGTCGGTTATATTATTTACGTAGTCATCAAGCACAATTACGAACTAAGATGTATAAGGGATTAATCGATTATGTTTCCAGCCGAACAAATATTGAAAATGCAAAAATCGGAAAAATGATAATATTACCATCATCTCATATAGGAAAGTCAGACATTTTTTTAACAATGACTTGTAATCCCAATTGGAGAGAAATACAAAAAATTTATTACCTCATAAATCAACATTAGATCGTCCAGACCTAATATCACTAGTATTTCACAAAAAATAAAAGTCTTAAAAAATGAACTCACAAAAAAGAATATATTTGGTAAAGTCAAAAGATATGTATATGTTATAGAATTTCAAAAACGCGGATTACCACTTATTTATATGTTAATATGGTTATGGCAAGAATATAAAAATCGAAATCCCGATTAAATTGATCAAATAATAAGTGCTGAAATGCCTGATAAAAATAAATATCCTAAATTATATAACATAGTAAAAAATAATATGATTCATGGGACATGCGGTACACAAAACAAAAATTGCGTATGTATGAGTGAGGATAACAAAATTTGTACCAAAAAGTTTCCCAAACCATACATAAACCAAACACAATTTAATCCTGATGGTTATCCTTCTTATCGTCGACGAAACGATGGTAACTATATTATAATGGATTTGTTGTGCCATATAACCCTTATTTATTACTCTTATTAGATTACCATATAAACATTGAAATGGATAGTACTATATAAGTTTAAAATACTTATTCAAATATTTTCATAAAGAACCTGATAAGGTTCTCGTAATATTTACAACAGAATACAACAACAACAACGAAAATTCAATAATGAAAACGATAATACATATAATTATGAAATAACACAACATATTTCAACAAGATATGTGTGCGCACCTGAACCCATGTTTCGTACTTTAGAATTTAAAGTAAATGACCAATCTTATATAGATAATTATTTATAGATTAGCTGTTCACGATGTTCATGAACAAAATGTATATTATCTAGAAGGTGAAGAAAATAAAAGAATAAACAAAAATGTAGATACTACATTAACATCTTGGTTGAAATTAAATCAAGATGATAATAATGCGACACAGTATTTGTATCATGAAATTCCATATCATTATGAAAACTAATAATAATAATAATATAAACAAAAAAATTGAATATAAGAAAAAAATGATTTAAACCGATTATAAGTAGAAAATATTTTGTCATTCTTAGATATGCGTACTATCGATGGAATGGACTATGATAAATATGAAGAGTCATGTTTAGCACGAGGTCTTATCAAGTATTATCAGTAATGATCAAGAATAGAAATTTCCTAAATGAATGTGTGAATTATTTGCATATATACTTGCATTTCAAAAACCACACAATTCATTAGAATTATACGATAAATACAAAAATCATTTCATAGATCCAAAATTATAAAAAGTTGAAGCTGAAAATATAGTTTTAAAAAATATTGAAAATATTTTATTACATGGATTGATATTAAACGATTTCAATCTTGCTAGTTATGATAACAAATTTGTACAAGAAGAATATGGTTATGTATCACACGATCAAGACCATGATGAATCTTCTATTATTATTAATGACATTGACACAAGTATCATAAATCATATCAATACTCTAACCATAGATCAAAAACAAATATTTAACTTGATTATTAATGCTACAATTAATAATATTGGAAATAAATTATATTTTATCGACGACCCAGGTGGAAGTGGTAAAAGTTATTTACATAATGTTACTATTATATATTTGTTATCTTAATAATATCATTTCTTACAATGGCATGGATTGGTATTGCTGCTAATTTATTAATCAATAGTAAAACTGTACGTAGTACATTTAAGTTACCTCTAAACATTAAAGAATAAACAACATGTAATATTTGCCCTAATTCAAAATACTGAATTTTCTTGAAAAATGTCAAAATAATAATTTAGGATGAAATTTCAATGGTTTCAAAACATGCGTTTGAAGCAATAAATACATGTCTTCAAGATTTATGTGGTAATAAGGTTCTATTCGGTGGAAAAATCATCGTCACATCCGACGACTTCAGACAAACACTTCCTATAGTTAAACACGGTAACCGGGCAAAAATATTACCATCTATTATAAAAAGTAGTAAATTATGATCGTATTTCATAAAGTTATCATTAAGCGAAAATTTAAGACTACAAGAAACAGACCATGAATTCAAAAATTCGCTTCTTTATGACGGTGAACATAAAAATGTTACAAAATTTGAATTTGACCAATTAATGTCAAAGAAATCCCAACAGAATTTATTTGTAATGATAATGTAATTACAGAAATTTTTGGAAGTGAAATTGATCTAAATGATCTATCGTTAAAAAATAAAGTAATTTTATCACCCTTAAATTTCGATGTATTGAAACTCAACGAAAATATAATTGAATATATTGATGGAGAATATTATGTATTTTACAGTGATGACCTAATTAAGGCTGAAGCTGATCATAGTTTGACAGAATCCATACCAATCGAATTTCTTTATTCATTAACGCCTAACAAATATAATTTTTAAAGTTAAAAATCGTATAGCTTTATTATATAGTTCTCTACTGCATATAATAATAATATTGAACATAATAATCGTATTAATTAAATAGAACTAAAAACTAAAAAATTAATAGAGTAATAATTACATTTAACATTTAAGAATTCTAATAATAATTACAGAATCAAGTTTAAGAATATTACAATTAAAAAATTATGAAGTAGTTTTATTCTCTATCACCGGGAGTTATCAAATTCTATACAATACATAAATGAGCTTTCACTTAAATAAATGGACTCAGCAGGAGCTTATATCTACTATTTCGTTCATATTTATTTTATATACGTTATAGGGCCAAGTAAAATAGCAAGGGTAAAGGAAATTTTTACAATATTTAATTTTCATTAATATGCAATTTATGGTTGGATTATGCATAGCAATGTTTTTCAAAACATATATATTTATTAATGCATTAATAAGTGAAAATTGTGAAAAATTAAATTCGGAAATACGCATTACAAAAGGTAAATAAGAAAAAATAATTATCATTAAAATATTATTAATAATTTTTAATATCTGTTATATTAAGATGAATATAGCGAAACAGGAAAACTATTTAAAACATGCAGTGATGAAATTCAAGTTTCAAAGTGTGAAGGGTATTGCGATTCGTACGTTCAGCCAAGTATAATAACTTCGACAGGATTTACAAAAGTATGTTCCTAATATGTGTATTTATTTATTATTTTTATAATACGTAAGAGGGCCAGGAACCCGAAATTTAATTCGAATCTAGAATTCACGCTACAAAATAGCAGATATCAAAATAAATTAATTTGATTATAACACACAAACAATCATATAAAGTTTGAATAAAGTTTGTAAAATGATAGATAATTACATTACAGATTAAAACAGTTTCGTGGATTATCATAATTTTGCTATAATTATTTGTTTTATACAATTTAGATTCTTTTGTATGTTTTTGTAACTCTGAGATAACACCCTATCATGCATGCGTAGGCTGCCTTGGTTATATTTTCTCGGTCTTCCGGCTATGAATACTTAATTATTCTCAAGCAAACTATCAATTTAATTTTTTGTTTTATAAAAGCTTCTTGTTATAATTTAGATTTCTCATACAACACTAGCCCTTCCATTTTCTTGGTTTATGTTATGCTTACTGCGTCTCATCACGCAACCGTAGGGCTATATGAACTCTATTATTTTTTTTGTGGGGGGTTCATACACCGACAGCCCTTTGGCGAAGTTAGTTTTTTTATTTCATACCTTTATTCAAATCACTCTATTTTTCCTTACTTTGTATATTTCTATCCTTTTTTCTCCTCTCAATATCGTTTCGACTATTTTATCTTTTCCTAGAAGATATCTCCGGTGAGAACCTATTTCAGACACTCACCGCGTTGGTTAAGTCAACGCTCTCCACCCTTGACAGGGTGTCGGTTCAGTCCGGTTCCCCGCCTGTAAGACCGACGTTCCCTGCCTAGTGCAGTGAATTACACTGAAGGAAAATTCCGGGGAAAAACCCACCTCAAAGCAGCCGGAGTCGAGGTACTTTTCCCGTTGAAAACAACCCAGTTAGGGCGTGCGCCTTAACCAATTGAGCCACGGACGCTCACTGAACTCTATTATTTACACACATTAGTTTCGGAACCCTTGTCTGTAATTGCGTAAACATCGTTAATTTCCCTTGGATTTTTAATTGTCTTGAACCGTTATCGCGTGAATCACATATTGTTGGAACGACATATATATAATTGCCCTTTCTCTTAAACATTTGTGTTTTACATGTGATGAACTGACGTTAACTCTCCTTCGTTTGCGTTTTGCAGCGCCTCTATTGTACCCGTTTCTTGTATGCGTTCCTTTATTGACTGATTCTGCGTTGGTACTATGTCTTCTGCCGCTTCGCTCCCATGGGGTTAATTATCATTTTCCCTAGAAGTTCCCTCTGCGTTTTGTTTTATCTGTGGACTTACTTTTACTTGGCGTTCTTTTCTGCAATAGCAATGCTATCGCTTCTTGGTATCTTGATCCCTGCTGTCTGTCGGCCTGCGCGCGTTTCGTATCGTATGCAAAACTGGCTTATCGCTGAGCCCTCCACTGTTTGTCGTATTTTTTTCTGTCATCTTTACGAAATTTCTTACCTTCTCTAACAGATTCCTTGGGAGTGCGTCTGCTATTTTAGTTTTTCCGGGTTTATAAATTATATTGAATTCGAATTCCGCAAGTAACAATCACCATCTATTCACGCATGAGTTTGGATCTTTTGATTCGGAGTGAGTGTAGCGCAATGTAATTAATCATTTAATCGAAAAATCCCCCGAATAAATACTGTATAAAATGTTTAATTGCGGACATCAGTACGTTTACTTCTTTATTATATGTATCCTATTTTCTTTCTACGTCTGTTAATGTTCGCGACGTAAATGCTATAGGATGCTCGTTTCCTGGTTCGCCATTCAAGAGCACGGTCATTAGTGTAAACGGTTTCTTAAAGTCTGGAAATGCTAAAATCGGTTCTTCGCATAGTCTATTGCGAAAAAATTGTAATGCTCGTTACGCTGCATCCGTCTAAACAAATTCCTCGTCATTTTTTATCATTTCCATTAACGGTACTACAATGGTTGCAATCTTATTTATAAACCTCCTGTAATACTCTACGAACCCCCAATTGTTTTTTATTCTTTCTATTGCATTCCTGCGAGCTTATGTGTTCTAAATACTTTAATTCCTTTGTTAGAAATTCGCATTTATCGGCCTGTAATTTCAACACACATTTTCAATGCTGAAACTGTTGCGATTAAGGCTATATAAATTATTTTTAATCGCAAATGTAGTTTTCTATCTATATTCTTCCACAATTTCTATTTAGTCGTAATCAGACTTTAGATCGATAACTAAAAAATATTTCGCTTCCCCCAACAGATCGAGTATATTAGTATGTTTTCCAACAAATACTGATTAACAAAGATTTTCGTATTTAATTTACTGTAATCTATTACTAATCTGAATTCAACATTAGCTTTTAAATCAGGTTTCTTTAGTACCAGAAAATATGAGCTACATAGTAAGATGAGGTTGATTTTTCCAATATATACCCTGCGAGCATTTGTTTTATTTGTCTGTCCTGCTCTTGTCTCTCTTTTGGAGATCGCCTATAGGGCTTTGTAGTAACCGGTACCTCATCGGTGGTCATATCATGAAATTCTTCTTCCAACTCTAGCATTTTTTTCTTTCTATCTTTCTCTCCTGTAAATGTTCGAGTCGCAATTAATCCGTTAACGAGCCTATCCTATTACTTTTGATGATTGGCTCCAGCTTTGTTTTATTGCGTTTAATATCTGTTCAAGTGCTCGGCGCGTTTCTTCCGTGCTATACCTCTTTATAATGCTAATTACCAGAAGGATAATTATTTATCCCATGTACTGCACTTCTCGCCTTATCGCTTTTTGCACGTCGTTCAAAAATTTCGTTATTTCTTTTAACGCGGTAGCTATCTCGTCTATGTTTTTGTCCTCGCGTTTTACCTCTTTCAGTCTTTGCACCGCTTCCCTCTCTATCTGTGTACTCTTTTTTTACAATCTTCTTTTAACTTGTTACCTATAGGGTTACATGTATTTTCAGCGTATAGTGTCGAAATTATGTGCGCTTATTTATTATCTTTTCCGGTAAAATTTATTTAGAATTTTTTTTTTTTTTTTTAGAATAGAAATTTATTTGTCAAGACAAAATAGTTAAGTACAATTTCGCATAAATCTTATCCTATCGCGTCAATTGAACAACAACGCGGAGTACTGCATAATAATATCAGGGTGTTTTCAGTCTTATTAAAATATCACAGTTAATTATTATTTAATAGGTGGCAACGCAACGCCACCTTAAACCGCGATAGCGAGGCCAAAGTGCGGATCTCCTGCGGAATGGAGTTCCACAGGCGCGCCCCATAAACTCGAAAGGAGTTCAGACCCGCGTCGGTCCTCGCTCCCGGAACAGCCAAATCTCTGGGCACCCTACCAGAGGTCCTGCACTGGTTCTTCTCGAAGAGGGCCGAAATGTACGGCGGCTGACCCATATTAAGTGCCTTGTATATCAAGACCGCCGCGAAATAGGCACGTCTGTTTTTAACATCCAACCAGCCCAGTGTCTTATTTCCTTACGATTTCTCAGTATACTTACGGTCTATAAAAATCTTTCTTAGGTTTCTTTACCGGGTTTGTTCTTGATGTATGCTTTTATCATTATTTGGATTACATCTATTTCTGGATTTCGTATCTGTTTCACTTCAATTTTGATTTTGTTTTTATCTTGCTTTCTAACTTCTGGATTTAATGTTTCTTGTTTATCTCGATATTTTTTTCATTCATCCATTTCTTTTACAACAAAAATTATTGAAATAATCAATAGCTATATAATTTGTGTAACACTAAAAATAGTCTTAAAAATACAAAGGTATTAAATACTATTTGTATCTGGAAGGGTCACATTTTTACACCTCCACGTGCTCTTGAACCTTTCCTTTTATAACCTTAAAAGTCTATTTTCGAAAGATTCTTATATCTCCAAAAGTAACCGATAAAATAATGATCTGAACATTTTCTAGATATGCAAAATAATAACAGCTATCAGTCGTTAAAATTCTAAATTGATATATGTATTAGTTCTTGAGTAAAAAATGTCACACAAAAAAAGTTTTCTATGTTTAACGATTAAGGGTGTAAAAAGGTTTCAATTAACTTGAAATTTTGGAAACAGATGTATTAATTACCACGGCTAAGTTCTTTTGGTAACTTTTAAAATACTTTAAATCCCAGGATATGAAGTTTTTTTTTATTTCTGTCGCTCGGTTACCTTCAGTTAACTGAAAATTGTTATAGAGGGCCTATATAACGTTATAGACTAGGTTTGCTTAAGATTGCTATAAGAAACAAATGATCTCTTTTAGCAAAAATAGGAAAGAAAAATGCTTCAGAATAAATAATTGGGAGGGCAGATGCTGCGACAGAGGGACGGATAAGGACGACTAGAGAATAGCAGACGAGATTGACAACGGATGTACGAGAACGTTAAACGCAGATACTGATACGGAGGTTGGACCCTGGAAGGATAGGAAGCATGGCGAGATAGACTTCTATTTTCCCAATTCTTGTCTGGACACGGGTACTTCCGAAAGTATCTCGACAGGAGCAAAGTAACAACACCGGAATGTACGTCCTGTGAACAAGCTTGGGACGACGTGGAGCACACATTCTTTGTGTGCGACTGTGGACCGAGCAGCGACACAGACTAGTGATACTACTGGGTACGACGATAACATCAGACAACGTGACGACACTGAATGTGCAAAGAAAGCGCAAAGGACAATGGCTCAGTTCGAAGTAATGTGATAAACGGTACCGGGCTGGTGTCCGGCGTACAGGGAGATAGTGTTTAGTGGGTAGGGGTGGCCGCCGCCACCGAGCCCCACACATGGTGCTCTCACAAGAGAGTACCAGTTAGTCCGTTACTTACAATTAGATTCACAGCCTCTTACAAAAAAAGAAAAAAAATTAGTACCGAGCAAAGAATTGGCAGCGTTTTTTTATCCTGATTTATGATTTATAAATTTCGGATTTCATGCTGTTTTTGATTTATTTTCTTTGTTTATGTTTATTTTACATAATCAATATTGTAATCTCCCCAACTTTTAAGCAATTTTTTTTTATAATCTATGCTCTGTTTTATTGTAAAGATGTCTCTTACTAAATGAAGTTCAATTTCTACATGCGTAAATACAATACGATTATTACCCAAGGTTTGTGTTAGATCCGTAGTAATGCCTTTTTAATTTATTAATTCATTTTTGTATATTTTTATTCCCGCTCCGCATTGGTTTTCTTTTAATAAGTTTGGACCTGCACCAGAGTTCAAGATTAATGTAAAATTCTTGCCGTTTAATGGGATTTATTAATATAATCGTGGGTGATCTTCTACACAAGACAAGTCTTACTTCGCAAATTTTCATTACGAATTGCGTGTATGACCCAAGTGCGTTTCCTGTTCAGTATCTCAACCCGTGCCCTGATACGTTCGAGCTGTTTTCCTGTGACTTGCAAAGTGCGTGTTTTATCGCACTCGGTGTTTAGGCTTCGTTAGTCCTTGGTCTATTTTTTGATTTTCCACGCTTATCAACTAAATGAGATGATCCGTTTTTTAATTTTTTGAGAACTGTATACACCATTCCTTTACTGATATTTTAAGTTTTTAGAAACATAGATTGACAAACTTTAATATTTTCATTTCTGCAAGAAATATAGTAAACTTGAGAGATATTTCTTTTAGATTTGTCATTCAATGTTTCCTTGTTTTGTTTTTCGGATACATGCCTTAAAATGAAATCGTATTTTTTACTGTGATCTAAAATACTCCAGAAGTCAGAAAAAAAGTTATTCCTTGCTTCTTCACTAATTTTCTGAAAGCATTTAAATCTACAGCCGGGTCCATATGACTCTTGTACTGACCGAGCTTGAACAACTTTTTTAGTAGTGCTTGAAACGTATTCTTGCCCCGAGTTTGCAAGCCGCGTCCTAATGTTTCGTATCAAATTTTCTGGTCGACATAATCATTTTCTTGTTGAGTGTTCTATGGGTTAGGCTTTTCTTTTGTTCTCAAGAGCGATAGTTTCCTGATTTTCACGATTTTGAGAATCATCTTTAATTTCTTCGTCTGTGTGTGAAGCATTATCTTTCTCATCGCCGGTACTTAGAAAAACTTCATCTACGTTGTCATGATTATCAATCACTAAATAATTATCTTCTTCTCATTTCGAACTTGACTGATTGTTCGAAAAATCTTTTTTTAACAAATTTTTAAAGCAATTAGAAGTAGATTTATCGTCATTGATATAGTAAACTTTAGTTACTTTAAATAAATCGCCTTCCGTAATTTTAAATTCGTCTTAAATAACTTTTTTTCGGCAACCCTTCTTTGATCTAAATCAAAATATTTCTTTTCTTCCAATGAATTATTATCTACAAGTAATATAATATTTTATTAATTTTTATTGTTTCATGATACAAAAGTTTTATATAAGTAACATATTTATAAAAATGCAAATGTCCAATAACATTAAACATTTTAGACTGTTAATATCTTTCACAATTTATTATACATTTTATAAATATTTATTGTAAATAGTTGTATTACTTATTATTTTTTTAGTTTTACAGAACAAAAAAATATATTTTCATATAAACAAATCTGATTGATCTGATAAATAATAACGTATACCGTAATTGTACAATTGAAAAATAAATGTTCACAACAATAAAAATGTAACCAATTATATTGTTTTTTCTTTTTTCTAGTCTTCATTAGTTACTTAAAGCGTGAAAAATTGTTTTTAGAATTATATAAAAGTATTCAAGCGTTGTACAAATTTACAATGATTTTAAATGTTGAAAAAATCAAGTTTAAGTCACTTTTTCTCAAGAAACAGATTTATTCTATGAACGCTCAGAATGTGAAAAATGTTCCATATTCGCATACAAATAAAGCACAAAAAATTTTATTTTGAATAAAAGTTAATTTTGAAAGAAAATGAGTTTTTCAAACATATCTTATGAAATATCGATCATAGATCCATCCATGACGTTAAAAGCCAATCCAACCCATTCAGGTAATAGCTTAATTTCATATTAATATCAATCTTGAAGAATGATAAGTACTACCTCAATACAATTAAATCTTCGACAAATTACGTTCATTGAAAAATGGAGCTGTTTATGTTATGCAAAGCTGATCCTTTTATGATCTACATCAAAATATTCCTTATTTTTATAATAAATAACTGAGAAATAATTAAGAATATTATTAATTTGTATTATTTTTCGATTTATGTTAAAAATTTCCATATAATTTATTTAATCTTTAAATTGCAATTTTCAAAAAATATTTTGTTAAAAAGTACTTCATTAACCATGAATATATTCCATAGTATACTAAATATTTTAATAATATTACAACCGTGTGTAAATAGTAAGTAATAGCTTTAACTCTTAATTTTCTTAATTTTAGGTTTACAGACTAAACAAAAATGTATATTTTAATGCAAATTGCTACAAAATTTCAAAATTATAATCTTTGCAATTTATTATTGTAAATAAAAAATCATCACTTACCTACATCAACGTTTACTTGAATTTTGGAAAAAAATGCTAAATAAGCAAAAAAAAAACTTTCAAAAATTCACTTTTCAATAGTATAAAGTACTGCACGAGTATACGACACTGCAAAGAAACTTTAATTTTTTTATCGGCGGTCGCGTCTATTAGACGCAATGCATCCTTGCATTTGATTAGCCAAACTCGCATTTTAGCCTGATCAATGAGATCATGATGAATGTGACCAATTACGTCAAAGTATCGTTGACTCCGTGTAAAGTATCTACGATTTCCCAGGCCTTTGTTTACGAGAATCGGTAGCTGAGCGGTGCTCACTGCGTTTGCCGGTGCATCGAAAGCAGGTAGTGTATCGTCGCACCATAAACTTGCCCTAAGGTGTGATTCTTTAACAGCCGGTAAATAGTTGAGAAGCGTCTCGATGTACGCTTTGTAAAGATATCCGTTATTAGGTGGTGAAACAATTTTCTGATTGAAAACAACGTCCTTCTGATTAAACATAGAATGTAGACAATTGTTAATCGGTCCGACTTTAACACCTTCGCTCGCCTCGTCGGATTTGTTGTATTCATAGATCTATATGCATAAGCCTAATTTCAGATTTATGTCTCTTTTATAAGAATCCGTTATAATTTAATTATATATACTTGCCTGGTTCGTAAAACTCGTCGTTTATTTTATTGTCGTCAATGTCTTTGGTATAAGACATTTTCTTTAATATTAGCTAATTTAGCATTATAATTATTTTAAAATTCTTTCCCAAGTCTCTTTTTTATATAAAAAATTACCGATTCATCGTCCTGAATTTAAAATTTTTTTCTGATATATTCCATAACATTATTTTGTTTATTTAAGAGTAAGATTTTTACAATTTGTAAATGCCTCATAAAGTTCGTTATTTTATACCATAATAGTATTCATTGCATTTAAAGATAATGAAACATTAGATTATCATCTGTGCTAACTAAAACTATAACGAAGCTTATTCACCTCCAAGTAAATGCATGTTTCAATATATATTTGCCAACACGCATATATGTTGTATACGTAAACAGAAGTTTTCCTGCTGCACCAATTCGCTGAAAAGTACACACATAAACAAACGCGTGCTTGTGTGAGTTTGTTATGTGTATGCATTATAATTTTTATTATTATGTTATCTATAATTATTATTTAAGAAATATATACACAGCTGTTGTAACGGGGTGAGACTGTCTCTGAGAGGAGGAAAACTCAAAAGGAGATGTCGAGACCGAGAATCGATCGGGCGCTCCCGAGATCTCTAGGCGCACGCTCTATCCATTGAGCCAATGCCGCCTTATTTCGTTACTCTCGTTCCTGCTCCAATTACCGGCATAGCAAGGACCTGAACCTCGTTACAGTTGTAACGGGGCGGTTACGAGGGGTAAAATGCTTATGGTCACCATACAAATGCAAAGTACTCCTGCACTTTTCTTCTGCGAGATGCTGACCTCGCTCGTGTGGTCGCTTACCTACGGAGTCCTTGCCTTTACCTGGCCGTAGTCGTTGGGAAGTGGACCCTTTTGCTGCAGTGCCTTGTAACTCGATGCTGTCGTCCTGGCTGCTGCTGCTGGTGACACCGGGGATGCTGCTGTTGCCGTTGTGTTGCAGTTGCTGTTGTTGCTGTGGAAGCTGCTGTTGTTGAGGTTGCTGCTGACGCTGCTAACTCACTTTGGAAAACGCGTGAAAGCTCGACTACTCACTCTCCCGAACCAAAGTAAACTGACTCGAATTTTCCCTCTAATTCCGAGTCCCCTCTATAGGTCTTCCCGCGTTTTGACTATCCGCGCCGACGTGCGCGTCTCACCGCCCGTTATAATGTATACCTATACTATATAAATATTTAAATATGTATGAATTATTCTATTAAAATAGACGGATTTAAAAAAGAAATTTCCAAAAACTTTATTTTTAATTTTTTATAAGTTAAATGACTTAAATGGTTCTTAAATGTGTTCAAAAAAGGATATGTTATTATGTCTTAAAAATACTATATTTTACCAATATTAGATATAATTTTTATATTATTTTATACACGATTATATGTATGTAGTGTGCGTGTTGTGTACAATGAAATATCTTTTGTTGATGGCACCGGCGACCCGGCAGATGCCCGCCAGTCTTGCAGTCCTAGAAAAAAATATAGACATTAAAAAATATTCTGACTTCAAATTTCCTAAAAAAGTTCAAATTTTTCAAAAAATGTTTTTGATCAATAAAGGAAGGCCTATGATAAGCAAAAAATTGGTCAGATGAGATTTTGGCATGAGATCTCAACTGAGATCTCAGGTGAGATTTTCCAATAGGGACGAACCCCAGAGTACCCTGGTACCCATAGAAGCTATACTTTATTTCTCGCCGATAGGGACCTGAGTACCTGCCGGCAACCGAGCACTTCCTTAGACGTGATGCTAATATTGTTTATGGCCAACAGAGCGGCTCTGCTATCCGAACAGAAGGTCCGGAACTGTCCGGCAGCTCGTTCCTCTGCTCAGCAGCTCCTTTGCCACTTCCGTTATAGCCCTTACCTCCGCTTGAAAAACCGTGGCATGTTGATCGAGTAAGCAAACGATCTCACCTTACTCTCTATCCGGGAGGATGATCTTGTATCGTTTAGAGAAGACTAATGTCTCTCCTACTGTATCACAACCTCTTTCTTTAATCAGTAGTAGTATGCTACCTCGTAGTCCTTCATCCTTATAACGCGCGTCTGCTGAGCTGCCCGCAATTCTGCATCGAGTCCTGCAGGCGTGCGCTCTGACTACCCTATCTAGTGGAGAAAGTTCTAACAGTAATTCTAACATCGTGGCCTTGGGTGTGGCCCGCATGGACCCTGTGATACCTTCCATAACTAGTCTCTGTACTCTGTCGAGTGCCCTGCTATGTACCTTCAATTTGTATTTGTGTCTCCATACCAGGGACCCAGGCATAAGTCTTAGTTTGATAATGACTTCATAAAGCCATTTTATCTTACCAGGTTCCAGATCCCAGGTGGCTCCAAAAGCTCTCCTGCATGCCCAGAACGTGCTAATTGCCATGTCGCATTTCTTTCTGATGTGACTGCCTCAGTTTAATTCTGAGTCAAGCGTAACTCCCAGGTACATTACTTCCATAACCAGCCCTAGCCGGGGTCCCCTGCAGCTGTAGCCCCGTCACTGGTTTGATCTTGTACCTGTTCGTAAAGAGCATGTCGCTTTCTTTGTTAGGATTGACCCCCAACTTTACTTTGTTACACCAGTTTTCAACCAGTCCTAGTGCATATTGCATTACGCCCGATATAACGTCGACATCGTCTCCTCTTACAAGTATATTTTAATTCTCGTCTCGCCAGTGGTTTTCTTGAATTCTAGTAATCTATTAGTAAGTTAAGGGCTGCAATAGTACAAAAACGTATTCAAACAACGTATGGCAATAGATTCCCGAGGTAAAATATCAGTATTCCATAATCAATATTAATAAATTATTTCGAAAATATTGAAAATATCGAAAATTAGCATGTCGCCAGCAAATTTTAAAAAAGATCTTTTTATTCTTCTGACCTATGCAACGAATTAAAACAAGTGAACCGAGTATTTTTAATATCAACGGTTTATCCAGTTTTTCACCTTCATGAACTTATGTCGCCAATTTTTTGTCAAACATCATTTTTATTAGTTTTTCAATTTTTTCGGCCCTGAACTGATATCGTAAGGTCAAACAACCTATGACATTATAAAGTATTTACGAAATCAAAGTAATTGTTTGGGACAAGATTTATAGAAAATTCACACAAGCCAAAAGAAACTCATAGTATAATATTGTCCACACTTTATTATTTGACTTAAACTAATCACCGCCAAATCAAAATAAATACACCTCGAAAATGTTGAAACAGATCATAGCGAAGAACAGAATCGGAGTGACCCACCCCGAACACTCGCTCTCTTCATCTCGGAGAGTATCGAGCCGCCGAAACTAAGGCCCGCTAAAACAAAGCTCTTTCCCGACAATTACCGAAGGGACTCGAAAGAGTCCGAGCGCTCTTTCCCGCTACGGCTACGAGCATATATGCATTCACACAAGTACTTCCCACCAGACGATCTTCCAGCCATGACGTCACGAATCATCGAACAACAGAAAACGCCAGGACTTTATTTTAAAATTCTACAATTACCGGATACGTCCGGAACAATTCTCCCCCTCGTACAAAATTCCACAAATTTTGTACCACACTCATAACGCAATTAAAAGAAAATATTTGCTGCCAGTATATTGAACACTAAGCACGGATCCAAAATACATAATCCCCGGCATTTGCCCTATGCCTCCAAGAAAACCGCGAAAACTTGAAGAGGGGAAATGGCATCGGACACATTTATAATTACAATGTTAATAAATACTCATACATACATACACACACTTATATTAACAATTTTACTTTTTCGACATCGCTCGCATAACCCATCAGTCATGCTTTTCGTATTCGCATTTAATGAATTTAAAACTCGCGAAATAACTAACACGAGGGGCTAGAGCGAAGTGTCACCGCCCGACACCACGGTCTCTCGCCATCCCTTGCGCTGGCCTCACCGCCGAAATCTCAACGCCGCTGAGACCCGAGGCCCAAGCCGATAATTACCGAGAGGACTCAAAACAGTACGAGCGCGCTTTTCCACTACAGTTTTTCATCTAACGCCTCCCACCACTCGGTCCTCGTGCCATGCAGTCACAGATTAGCCTTTCAGCTTCTCTGCACAGGAGGTCGACCTTCACGTACCATGGAGCGAACTCCCACCCGAGGTCTAAGGCAGTCTAGGAGTGATTAAAAAAAACCACCCCTAACCGTATTGGCTGAAGCCACGAATCGCACTGCCGATTCACGCAATGAGGATCAAGACAGCGGAAGAACGCTTGTAAACAATATAGATACATAAAAACGCGTGTCGCACTCACTTCTATACTCGCGGTAAAAAAAACCGTTTAGTCTTTATACTCCAATAAAACCCTCGGTTATCTAGCCAGGAGACTTTCAATAAACTTTCTAACATAACGCGTCATCAAATCTAAATACAACAATGGCGCTCTCTTCTGTTGAAACTCTTTGGACTCTGCATTCGAATGACCTTCAGCGCAGAACGAACTCTCAAATCAGGCCTATAAGAGTCTCAGGACGACCGCGAATCGTCCCTAACTAATGAGACACTACAGCCGTGGAATTGCACTGCCAACTTCCACGCACTGCAAGAGTTTCGAACCCCAAAAGCGTCATCAATATACAAATTTGATGTTTCTAACTACTCTTATGCGGCTCATCCTGTGTGTACTAGCACGGTAGGACTATTGCTCATAAGAGTATCACACACTTCTCTCGTGATAGTTCCAAATCGTGAAAATCCCTAAAGCTCATCCCTATGCGTATTTACGCGGCGGACTATTGCTTGTAAATTTCACGCTATCACAGAGACCTGCTATTGTTGATTACTCATGAACAAAAAAATTACTCAACTCAGCACAGAGTCTCAACCAATTCACCCGGGCCCTGGGCAACTGGCGAAACAACTGTGTCAGCTAAAGCAATTAGTCATGACGTTATCCACGGAATATCAGCCTCGGCGTCCCTAGCTGAGCTATCCGTGGAATATCAACTTCGCTAATCAACATTCATTTCTAACGCATTATAAATATATCAAACATATTCCTGTCAAATAAGCCGCAGCGCCTCGAAAGCCTACTGCGTCAAATTTACGTCCACTCAATTTTATATAATCAACTCGCAGCGCCTCAAAAGCTTACTGCGATCAATTATCAGTCAAAAATATTATTCAATTCGCGCCTCGAATACCTAGCGCGTACATAGAAAAACTTCATATTGACTTCGAAATTTCATAACAATTACCCGAATTTAACACGAATACGAAAGCACAACTGTGTAATGAAATAATTCATACATATCAATTTTCTTTTGCCGCTCGCCAGTTTAACAACGCTCACATAGATTTTGTATGATTCGTCCGATATGACTCGCAAACATTTTCAATTTTGTTCATAAAGTTTTACAAAGATTTTGGCATTTGAGCTAAGTTCATTTAATTCCATATTAATATCTTTATATGGACACTTAGTTTTCAACCATAATTATACAATAAAACTACTATAATTAATACAATAATATTTAAGGTGATCACGATTTCAAATTAATCAATTTATTTGCAATACTTTCTCTAATTGAAAGTTTCAAAGCAGCTAATTTCTCCAAAATAAATTAATTATTTTCTTTAATTCATATTTTTCAAATCACTTAAATTAATACGATGCCTCTCACGAATCTCCCCCTCGGTCTAGCTACCGCAGATTTACTGTCTCCCACTAATAAGACCTTGGTTTTTCACAGATTCGTAGAGGAATGTTTGTGACATCATTGTAAATTAATCCATAAAATAATCCATGCCAAAATTTTTATAAATCTTTGCTTCAATAGTATTCTACGCAACTTAAAGATACATTCCACTGGAGTTGCCGCTGTTGCAGGTAGTGGCGATACGCACGCCCGCGGTATCGCATTTAAGTTGATAAGAACGGGATACATCCATCCACTGCCATTGCTTCCGACTATGACGTGTTTCCCATTGCCATTGTGAAAGCAACTCCGCTACCATCAGTGACAATTGCACGCATAAGATGCAAGTTTTTTCTAAAATAAATTCAAAATAAGAATTAGAATACTTGTTTAACATCATAAAATGTAAACTATTATGCCTATTAAATTAACGGGGCTTTCATCACACATCAACATTTCATTGCTTAACTTTAACGAAGCTAACCAAAAATTTAAAAATACCTCCGGTTAATATTCCAGAAAATGTATACACAACAACTACAGTCCATTATATTACGTGTTGCCGAACACTTGAGAAAATATTTTTCTTCGGGAAAATCGAACGAGCTGAAATTTATTGCCCTAATACAATAAGATCTCGCATTCTCACTTGGAAAAACTCCACGCCGGCTCATAAAAACTCCACCACGACACGCACATGCCTAGACACTTAGCCTCGGCCGGTTGACACCCGAAACTTACGCGCCGGCTTCGAGCGCGTTCGAACATGTGCCCGCTCTCTGCTACGATGCAGCTCGCGTAAAAGTACAACGCACTATTGTGACGTCCCGCCCACTTGACGCGGTTGATATTTTCAGATTTCAACAAATCCTAGTCTCTTGGCCTTTAGTTTATATTAAAACTCTCAACAATGATCGTATCATTATTCAATGTCCTATAAAGTTAACTCAAACTTTGCACTAATTTATTTAAATTATCTATCCGACTCGCAATCGTACCATTGATTTAAATAGAGCAAGAAATCTCTGAAATTACTTTTCGTTTTCTATAATTTTAAAAATTATAAAATGCAAACGTACAAAAAATTCAGCAGGTAAACTTATAAGTTTTCGACACAAATTCAGACTTTATTCATTCACGGGTTGCCAAAATACAGAGCTAATCGATTATACTTTGCAATGAAATCTTATTTCAAACATTTAATAAACCGTCATCATATAGAATTTGTAACAAATAAACCACATAATATTTTCATTATTTCCAATTAAATATAAAGCGTTAGACTGTATTACACTAGATCAACCAGCACAAATTTCAGTTATTATCATATAAAACCAAATTTTAATAAAGTGCTCAACATTTTGCAACTTTTAAACCGAACCAAAATTGATACAACATAAGTATTTCTCAATTTAATTCAGAATTTTGAAAAACGTCTTAATCTCAAACACTTTAATTTCCGAACATTTATTAAAATAAATTCTATTTATATAGCTTTGCAAAAAATCGTTACTATAATCGATATATATAAACCTCCAAAATTATGAGTAGCAATTAGACTGAATATTCAACATTTTAATCTCCAAGTACCATTTTAAAAAATGAAAATACTTTAAAGTGTACAACAATCACTACATGTTAATTAAATAAAGAAATATAATTCCGCCTTGATACAAAATTTTACTTATCTTTTAGCATTTATTCAATTGACGCAGCCACTTAGCATTCCACAGCTCCAAATGTTGCCAACTTAGGTTCCAATCCAACAATCCTTCCTTCTCACCGGCTGTATCCATTGTTTGATGGTCTTCTTAATTACTCGTGCCACCGCGCATTCAGTTACGCCGCGTATAATTATATTTAAACAAACTGTCACTTGTCCCATGACAAAATATCCCAGCAATGTTCCCGGGTTTCGGCACCAAATTGTTTGGGACAAGATTTATAGAAAATTCACACAAGCCAAAAGAAACTCATAGTATAATATTGTCCACACTTTATTATTTGACTTAAACTAATCACCGCCAAATCAAAATAAATACACCTCGAAAATGTTGAAACGACAGATCATAGCGAAGAACAGAATCGGAGTGACCCACCCCGAACACTCGCTCTCTTCATCTCGGAGAGTATCGAGCCGCCGAAACTAAGGCCCGCTAAAACAAAGCTCTTTCCCGACAATTACCGAAGGGACTCGAAAGAGTCCGAGCGCTCTTTCCCGCTACGGCTACGAGCATATGCATTCACACAAGTACTTCCCACCAGACGATCTTCCAGCCATGACGTCACGAATCATCGAACAACAGAAAACGCCAGGACTTTATTTTAAAATTCTACAATTACCGGATACGTCCGGAACAGTAATGATTAGTCAATGAAGCGTGTGCCTTAAAAATATTGAAATGACAGCATTATTTGCATAATTCCAAGGAATAAATTACACTTTTTAGCAGCGCAGCTCCAAAGTTCCTTATCACGTTATAAGACCAAATAACTAGGCCTAGACCACTATAGTGTCCCTAGTGTCGCATCCAGGTCCAGCCGTCTGCGCTGGTGTTTACACCGAACAAACACGAGGTGTTGGCTGCTATACGCTGTATGTTCGCGTGTTTAACCTCCTCGCGCGTCGCGTCGCGTATTTTCTATTGGAGTATTTTGTGTAAAACGCGTTATTTGTTGCTGAAACCCATGTTTTTCATAACATGCAGATTCGCGAGTGTCTTCTCTATCCGTGTGTGTATATTTCAGGTTGTTTAACTAAGACCAAAGTTGTGAATGAAAATGTTTAAGAACATAAGCCAATGTATTCCAAGCAGTGCAACCTGTGGTCAGATAAGTATTCTATTTATAATTTTCTATTTGAATTTCGTCAATTCAGCACAAGAGCAAGTTGCTTTGTGTAAATTGTATGTCTTTGTTACAGGTGCCAGTAATTTTTATACGCCAGGCGTGTGCACCCGGGGACTTATTTTGTTCGCGAACACCACTTTATTGGTATGTAAACCGTTAAATTATTTATCTGCTTTTCCTCCTTTCTCAGAGTTTAACGATAGAGTCAAAATGTAAGTATGGGTGTGAGGCAGTGATTGTGAATGGCCTTACCCTTTTGTCGTCGGCCATTTAAAAGAAAGAATTTATATTGATTTAAAACATTATTCAATCACCCTATTTCAATAATTTTTAATTGCTCTCTCCTTCCAGGATTCATCTTCTGTGTGCTTGTGGTACGAGAAACCAAGTTTCAGTCACTTGAGACTCATAAACTTATACCGAGCACCTGCGTTAATCTTCTTGTCGACCAGATTTCGGTAAGTTTTATTGAGTGCGTACAAATTTTAGTACTCACACCTTGTACATGTGAAGATATTGTGATACGTTTATTCTAAATGGACCGTTCCCTTTTAATTTTACTTCAAAGCTATTCATTATTCCTTCTTTTGAACGGGATGAATATTACTTACATCATCATTGCTGGACGTATACAAAAATGTTGCAGGGATAACCTTTGCAAAATTTATGGTTCGACTTCTTATTTTTGAATCAAACAATATTTAGAATAATCTGGACCTTTTTTGTGTATCTAGAGAGTTTAAATTATCATTGCTCTTTAAAAACAATGTTCATTGTACTTGCATTGGACTGTGCAGCAAAAGTTAGTTTAGTTTTATAATTAATTATAAACCTGAACTAAAGACCTCCCACGCGTCTCGAAGCTCTACTTCCCCACGAAGTCGACTCTTGTCGCACTCATTAGCCTTACGGGATCTGGCAACTGTGCAAGTGTCTAAACTGCAGCGTGGCTTTGCACGTGCGGTCTTGCGCAGCGGAGGGGAAATTGTTTAGATCAGCGAGATACTTGGCTACCTGATACTATTGTGGCCTTGAGTGTCACTGTACCTTTTATGTCTAGAACTTTCCCGATTTTATATTCGAAATAATTCTTCGAATATAATTACAGGAAAGTTGTCACATAACAAAAGATGCTAAAAATAGTCTTACTTAATAACATTCAACGCTCAGTCTGTTCATTATTTAATACTATTATTTATCTTATTTATTCCTATAGTAATATTTTGAATAACACGCATATATATATATATATATATATATATATATATATATATATATATATATATATATATATATATATATATATATATATATATATATATATTGTAACAAGCCCCCGGCATTCGAATCGCGCGGGCTCGTTGAGAATCGATACAGTATAGGAGGCGCGAGTATAAACAAACACTGACAGCGGAGTAGCTTGAGACCGCGCGGGGTCCAAGCTATAGTTTCTTATTTTTGTTTCGTAAGTGCGAGCGGCAAAGCGATACACACTGATACGTCCTCGAGCGTTGAGAGAGCCGAGCAGTGGCAAGCTCGGGGGAGTAGAGTAATACTTGATCGGTCGGTACGGACGGAAGGCCAGCACTTTAGACAGATACTCGAGGAGTATCGGAGGTGAATCGAGACCCACCTCGGGAGAGAGCAAAGAGTCGAGGCACGGCAACAGTGCATCGAATTGTTGCCATTTTTGTGCGCGTCAGTAGACACTTTCAAGTAGCGCACGTAGATAGTTATAAGCCGCGTAAGCAGCGCGCGGTAGGCAAGGTGGTTGCTCGCCCTCATAAACCACGTGCGAGCGCGCAGAGTGGGAAGCGGCGGCAGCGTGTGTGTGCGTATATTTAGGCGTAGTGGTAGAACTTCTGTGGAATTTATTTTTACAGGAATTTCCGGGCTAGAAGAAGACTTTGTATTTTTTTTATATGTATGATTTTCTCTGTTTTTTTACCTTTCCGTAGCATAGGCGCGTAAGTGACAGTGCTTGGTCGCACGTTGTTTTTTTTATCATTTTATTCTTTTCACTAGCAGTTAAGTGCGAAAGTTTTTTATTTGAACATTAGAAGTACATAGATATTATTCAAGTCAAAATTATTTGACGGTAGATTTTAACATTGGCGTTAGGATTAAATCGTGCGGTAGTTTTATTACAGCAGGCGACCAGGACACAAGCGGTGAAGTAAGCACATAGGTAGGGTTACGTATTGCGTAGACACACACACACACACGCGGCCGCGTGGACACGTAGTGTCAGCGCAAGCGGATAACAGCGTGCGTTAGAGATAAGATTCAAGAGTGAAAAAACTCAGCTTGTGAGTTTAACAACTTCAAAGTTTGAAGCTGCGCGAAGATGGCCCAACATTACAACGTATAGGGCGCATCGAGAGATAGATGTTAAGCGAATACGCGACTTCGCTCTGCTGGAAGAGGAGAACGAAGAGCGGGTCAGAGTGAAGCGTGAGGAGCTCCGCGAGACATTTATAGAAATGGCAAGCGTCATCGAGAAGCCGGAAGGGACAAAGCTATCACCGCAGGGAGCACACCCGCTAAGGAGGTGGCTGGAGGAGGACGAGATTGTGCAACAGCGTATAGCAAGCTCGCTGCAAAATAACAGTGGAGCAAAACAATATCCGGAGAGCGATCTGTCAGAGGAGGAGCCGGTAGAAGTAGATATAATCAGAGATTTACACGGCAAAGAATACGTGCTACTGCGCGCATTCATGGATTATGTATGTGACATGCAGCACACTCTGACAGAGTTCAAAAAAGAACAATCAGTAGCGGCGATCAATAGGACGTCCAGCACCAGACTCGACCTAGCACAGCAAAAATCACCAGAGTTCAGCAGACGCAGCACGCGCCGACGGAGCGCGCAGCCCATATTTAACAGTAAAGGGCCGCACGTGAATTTCGACGAGAAGGCGGTAATATTGAATAGCAGTTCGATACCAATCAGGAAGACGGCTACGTCGGCGCTGAAGATAGCAAGCGACCTGGAGGATACTGTGGATGCAGCAGGAGACGCCCTCGGTACAGCATGCAGAAGGAGACAGCACAGCGAACGGTCATCCGATCACTCCGTCGGGGAAGACCGACGTCGAACAGACAACGGCGCAATCGTGAGGAAGTGAAACTTGAAGTTTAGCGGAGAACGCATTATACGCATCGACCATTTCCTCGATCGGGTCGAGGAATGCCGACGAATGTCAAAGCTGTCAAAGGACGATATGATGGAGGTTCTGCCGGAGTTGGTGACCGGCGTTGCAGACGTCTGGTACCGCAGCAACAGACACAGATGGGGAACATGGCACGATTTCCAGGAGGCGGCACTACGATGGTATGGCACGAACCGCAGATACCAACAAAGGCTCCAATCCGACGTGGAAAATCGCTGCCAAGGCGAATGGGAGCCAATGATAGATTACGTCACAAAACTAGCGGGAATGCTGCAGAAAATGGACCCAGTCCCAGAAGTGGAAAAACAGCTAGGCATGCTGCATAAAAATCTCAGACCGGAATTGCAAATATTAACACCCCGCTTGAAGTGCTCATCAATAGAAGAATTCAGGGAATTAGCCGAAAGGCGGAGATCGTCGTGTCCTACGGGGAAAGTTAACACCTTCAACCAAAACCGGAACGGACACTGCTATCTAAGCTGGACTACGCACCGCCAGCGCATACCCCAGCACCGAAAGTGGCGGCAATGGGAATGCAAACAACAGAAGAGCAGGAAGTAGGGCTTGCAGCAAGAGTGCTCAAGATGCTAGAGGAGAGAGACGCCGTGCGGAGCAAACAGCACCGCGGAGATGACCCAGCTAAAAGCACAGGAGCGCCGATTCGAGACTCCAATGCACAGAAGGAAGCCAAAAAAGAATTCTTTCTTCAAGAAATAATGCCCGGAGGTAACGGGAATCGGAGGACCGAGCGCGTAGCGGAGGTCGCTCCAGGCTCGATGGCAGTAAAGACCTCGAGAGGGAACTATTGCCTCGGGCACTATTGCCACCCGAATCTCCTTCTCGATGCCTCCGACTCTAAACGGGAACCATACTGATCCCGACATCCTTGTCTTGCTCCCGTTTGTCAATCTGGCAGTTTGTCCGGGGGTCGGCATCAGCTGTCTACCGAGCGCGCTTGCTATCTGCAGGCCAACCGGCCCCATGCACACGCGAGATGCTCCATTATCGTACAGAGCTCGCAGGCGAAGGCCGCCTACACTAGTTTGTATCCACCAACTTTTTTCCTCCTCATTTTCGTCGTTGTAACCTTTTCCGCCGGTTAAATCCTCCAAGATATTCTTGATGACGTCGTCTGAGCTGTTGTCGTCGGTGGCGTCTGTCTGGATAAAATCGATCTTGATTCTGTTGCCCTCTCCTGCGCTCTGCACCGCGCCGCACAGTGGGAGATTTTTAAAAAATCGTTCCAAAAATCAACGGCTCTTACTAGAATTGTTCTAGCCGACTGAAACTTTACAGAATACAAGTTTGAGTCATACAAATTAGAGGAAAATTATTAAAAAGATCGTTGGATCATGTTTAAGGTGGTTCAAGGTGGTCTATATGGGCATATGAGCCAAATCTATGTAATTTACTGAAAAAATTCGTTAAAAAATAGCATAATACAGGGTCTAAAAGTACTAGCAGGATAATTTTTTTTAAATTGCATCTTGCATTGTATTGTTTTGAGAAAAAATATCGGAAAGGTCATCCGGCCATGTTTAAGGTGGTCTGTATGGTCATAAGGGCCAAATCTGTGTAATTTACTGAAAAAATTCGTTAAAGAATAGCATAATACAGGCTATAAAAGTGCTAGCAGGATAATTTTTTTAAATTGCATCTTGCATTGTACTGTTTTGAGAAAAAATCCTGATAGAATTTATTTTAGAATTTATTGAATTAAATTTTAACATATTTCATTTGCTTAACATTTTACAATTAAACGCTAAATGTTATTAAATAATTATATGAGACACATAAATATTCACATGCCATTGATTGTGATTTAATTAACGTGACAGAAACGTTTTTTAAAACATTAAAAGGTAAATTAACGCTTTTTTCTGAACAATATAAAACTTTTCTGATTTACTATTACTTATTAAATGATACTTTTTACGCTTATTTTTAATATATGTTATCTTCTTCACTATAGTCATTATATTCTTCTGTCTCCTCTGTACAATTTTCACCTTCATTTTCATACTGATCTGTTTCATGAGTTTCCCTACAAAGAAAAATGGTCATTAAAAGAATTATTTATTATGCATATAAGTAAATGATTTATTGAATTTATTTTCAATCTACTCGAATTTATGTATTTCAAAGGGACAAATAACCCCTACAATCAGAATACATGAATGATTTTTATTTTTGCAAAGAATGACTTTGATTAGTATAAAAATGTTTACACTTATATTACCTACCTTTTAAGATTCTTTTATTTCCTTGTCGACCTAATGCCCCTCATTGAAAAGTCAAACACTGATAAATATTATTTCGCAGTGTTTATACGATTCCAGGACAATACATGGTCAAAATAGGCTAAAATTTTTGGACATACTTTTGACTCATTTAATTTAATTTTTCCTCATTTATCTTAAAACTAATGGTTTCAAAAGTTTGTCAAATATATTTCCGCCCGTTACGTTCATGTATCGTCCTGGAATCGTGCGGACAAAGTTAAAGCATTATCAGTGTTTGATTTTTCAATAGGGTACATACAGTTAAAGAAGAGGTAAAAAAATCTTTAAGGGCAAGCAATGCTCTGTTATATAAGTAAACACTTTTAAATCAATCAAAATTATTCATGTAAAGTCAAAAATTATTTATTATTCAGGTTAAAGGAATACTTTGTCACCTTAAATTATTTATAAAAAGTTGTATATACTGTAAATATTTTATGTTTATAATAATTTTATCAAAAAATATTAAAAATTATCTATCAACTAACCATTCTTGAATAAATATCTTAGTATCATCTGCTAGTTTTAATTTGTGCTGCTTTATGCGATCATTAATTTGAATGAGAGAAATTTTTGGATCGCTCAAATAGACCATGTGATTAAATACATCCATAATTCGCAATTTTCGGCTATATTGACGTGCATGCTCTATCATGTATTTCCTAAACAATTTGTGGCTAGATTCTAAAGCATCTTCAGCATAGTATGATATCGGTAACTGAAACTGTCTTATAATATCGCACCCATGCACAAGTGCTTTATGTAGTGTAGGGCTCATTCTCGCCCATGGATATAGATCAAAATGCAATCTTATTGTGTTTCAGCATAATATTTCCACAAAATTTAGTTTTAACAACTGTTTGCATCGATAAATTGATATTATTGTTGCTATGTTACAAACTAATCTCTCGTTAAGACATGTGGATTCAGCAAATTTTTTTGGGTTATCAAAGCATTTTCTAGATAAGTTGCCCGTATTAGTAGTTCCATGCCCTTGAAGAACTTGATAAACTCTAACGCCAAAGTTGAGTTTAATTTTTGACTGCACTTCTTTTTTATGAGTCTCAAATTTTTCTAAATCAAACAGCAATTATAACAATTATATTTAATTATTTTCAGGAATAAAATATAAGAAATTTTATTACTCTTTTAATTCAAATTCATGCTTATACTAAATTATATATACATACATGCATATCGTAAATACATTTTAATTTTGTTTCGAATATATTAGTAAAAACTATTTCTAATAATAATTCAAATCTTAAGAGGACATCGAATCCGTAACTTTGTAAATCTGTTAGGAGGTGTTTCGTGTATAATTGACTTTTAGTTTTGCGAAAAAGATACTTTAAATTTATTTAAAATTATTTTGTAAAATAAGATGTTTTCAACAATTAAAAAATAAAATAACAGTTTGATCGACCTTTAATTTTGATACATTGATTCATTGGACTAAAAAAATTTCACTCTGCTCTTCGTTATTTTATTACAAGCATTATTTAGAAACTTTCAGCTAATAAAAAAATATGTTTTTAGCTACGACCTACTTTTAAGGGAGTACCCTCGGTAGAGAGCTAGTCAAAATGAGTGCATTATTTATTTTCAGTTTATTCGCGATATATAGTTAGTAAAATAACTATATAGATTAACTAACACCAAAAAACAATCATGCGTTAGTATTAAATTAATTCTAATCGTTCTAATTCTCAATAACAAGTTCCATAAAGAAGCTAATTTGATTCACTTTTTGAGGTTAAACGTACACTTACGACCGAAAATATTTAATTTCTAGTCTTACAGGTTCCAAATGATAATTTTGAAAGTAGCTATGGATCAGAAATAAAATTTAACATCTCTCAGAATTTTTTCAAAATGTTTTCATTTTTAGATGCTTTTGTATACTACAAAACGTTCATTTCCCCATAAGAACACATGTTAATTTCAATCGTTAATTTCTGGCGTTTGAAGCTCTGCAGGATCTCAAAATTTTAACCAGGGATTCAGTACAGTTTAATCAAGCTGTCACCTAAATTTCAAGCGATTCTCACTTTTAGATCTGTTACCGAAGGTACTTCCTTGAGTCATACAAGCAATATTTGACAAAAATAAAAATGTTCACTATGTAAGATTCATTCTTTCATTTCAATAATACCTTTATGTTCTCTTGAGATATTCCAACTTTTAACACTTTGTTTATAAGATAATTGAAGAAGATGTTCAATTGCTTTGATTTTGACGTGCAGAAGACGTAGTCCTAGTTTTAAAGAACCTTCGTTTGGAGTAAAATCTTTTTTCAATTCATTAAATCGGTGAGAGGACTCTATACACATAGGACATTCTCACTGTGGCTGGGTTACCAACAATTGTGTTGATGCATTTTCCATCAAGCGTTGTTGATATAATAAATGATACTTTTGTTTTTTTCTTATTAGACATGACAAATTCATGTGGAACAATTGCTTCTATTTCAGATATTAATCTACTATACTCATCAATAATTGTTTTCTCTGTTTCTTTTTCAAACGCTATTCTGATTGGTCGGCAGAATCAATAACTTTGAGGACTTGGATTCAACCATGAAAGGTTTTCTAAATAAAAAATAATAATAAAATGTAAAAGACGAAATTTCAATTTTTTTTTATGGGAAAAAGCTTGTAATAAAATGTTATAAAAATAAATCACTTAATTATTTGTTAACTAACCATTAGTACTGCTAATTAATTTAGCAATAAGCACAGAAGTAACAAACAAATTTTTATGAGATTCCGTACATTAATTCGTAGTATTTTGATAGGATTGATGGGGGTTCATGTGTCCAGCTGAACTATTAAATCCTGATGTCGCAATCAACTGTAAATTACTTAACTCTGATTTATTCCAATCTAAAGCAACGGTTTTGCATAATCTTTCGGCAGTTTTATTAAGTAAATCTTGAAGCGGTACGGTAACTTCAAATTCTGACAATTTACGATTTTTCGTTTGGCACTCTAATTTTGCTTCATACACTTTATCATAACATGATGTATTTTGCAGCCTTTTGAATGACTATCTTTTACTAAAGCTTCGTACTTCTTTATAAAATAATTATTTTCTAAATAAAATGTAAGAGCTGATTCTTTTGTATCTCGCAAATTATTTTTTTCGTAATCAACACTTTGTTCTACACTATTTGATTCCGAATATCCGTATAGCTAATTTCAGTACTGTAATATCATTATTTACAAAATCAAGAACTTCGTGAGCACGTCGATATAACGTAGTTTTTGGAATACTAATACCATCGTCAAGAATAATTCGATATCTTCCACCGTTGTAACTATGTGCTATTCGTTTATTTGGCCGCCGGACCAACTCGACAATTCCGCTTTCGTTTAACCATACTAAAATTATAAATAAAAATACAATACTTAAGTTCAATTCTAAATTGGAAATCCTATCTATTTTTGTACAGGAGAATTTCTCTTCAGCAACGTATTACCCCTGATAAAAATTATTTTTGTATGTAACTGTTAGTAATTGAAAATAACTGAACGTAACTGTTAATAAATGAAAAAAATAACCTGGACAAAATTACCTGAATGTTTTTAATTTTCTTTTATTTGAATATATACATGTATGTAAATAGAATAAACAGGAGCAACACAGATATGAACTTTGCAAATTACTATAATACGTACAATTCTTTATTGAATCAAGTATATATACCCAGAAAACATCGCGTGCTGAGCAATATCGGCGCAACGTTGGCTCGGCGCGGTTGACGTCAATTGTCCGTCATTTTGATGTTAGTTTTTGTCAGGCGCAATGTAAAGCAAGTAAGTTGCAGACCATGTTGCAGAACAAATTGCAGAAAATTTTGAGCCAGCAATTTGTCTACAATTTGTCAGTACACTGTGTCGTTCGACAATATTATTATCGCGACTATTATTATTTATGATTTTATTGTTCACGAAGTCCTTTTTTTAATGTAGTTCTACCGATTTTTATTTCTTTCGAGTTAGTGCACTGAAGTGAGTTAGTAGGGTTAATGCAGTGAAATCCCAGCTGTTTCGGAGTGAGACAAATGATGCCATGCACCGACGTATACTGCAGTCTACGCTTGGAGCAGTAATTCAATAATAACATATTTGCAGGAGCAACAAACACTGTTCTTGAACATGCGACAATTTCGGTGTGCATCGCGGAAGTTTGAAAAATATGTGTGCAGTGCAGTTATCGATTCAAGTGCAGTTCTTAGTTCTGATTTTTGTGCAGTTCAGACTTTTCAAAAACCACCATGAGTGTGTATATTTTTCACCTCACCTCACAATTAATCTCCGTCATACTCTGATAAAAAAAATATGTGTAAATAATTTAAAATTTATGACATGCGTGTTGTAAATTATTGTGAAGTTTCTGCTAATATTTTAATACTTGTGAGAATCTTAACCTTACATAGTGAGTGTGTTACACAAGTATACTACAACACAGAGATTATCCTCTTGACTCTCTCTAAGAGCCTGCACTGGACTGCATTGGACCATGCATACTTCATATTTATTAAGAGACGGAAACAACCAGAATGCAATGCTGATGCTCAACCACCAAGTCTGTACCCATCGCTAGTAATAATAGTGGATATCAGCCAACAAAGTGATGGACATTCAAACAAGGACCAGCAGCGTCAATTAGATAAGTAGCTTCAATTTTGCTGCGACACTTCTGGATTTTTATATCCAAAAAGTTATTGTATTCAACCTTTTTGCACAACACATTCATAAGAGCCAATTGTGTAAAAAGACAGAGTATAATAAGCTTGTGGACATAAAAATAGATTTTGTTACACAGCTGATATATTTGAAATTGTTTTTTCTAGGAGGAACTCAATTCAACAGTCAAAACCACTTTATGCATCGTTGGATCACCTTGATGTAGTCACTGAAAGAGCAGAAGTTATCATCAAGGGTAGCAACATCGTGAAGGCCATTTATTTTTTCAATGAACTCTATAAATTTTATCTTTGTTTATCTATTAGCATAATAGTCTGATATATATTTATTTTTTTACACAGATCATCAAGTTTTCAAATGGATGTCATCAGCGTAGAGACCAGCTTTGAGGCTGGGATTCGCCCATCCCAAACTTGCAACAGTTATCTCATTGTCTTTGAATAACTATATCAAAATTTTTACTCGTACCTCAATTGGTCGAGTAATATTTTGGATACACACCATAAGAGACAATTAGGCCGCTCAACAACACCAGCAAAAACACCTTTTGGAGGAGACAGATTTATTCCAGCGAGATCTACAACCAATTTTGAATTAGGCTATTACAAGGTATGTTATGCTCTTAGATAATTTTTTTTAAACTCAAAGATAATAATATTGAGAATTTGTTATAGTTACAGCAACAGCAGAGCACTGAACAGGAGAGCAACAAATCCGAGTGCTCTAGTCCCTCTAAACGTGAGATGCAGCGTTTGATAGGAGAGAATTTGCATGGTGGAGATGTAAATAATATGAGAGTATTGTCCTATCAAAATAAAGCTCCTGCTCCTGATATATCCCACAGGCACCTGATCGTATACTGGATGCTCCAGAAATAGTCGACGATTATTGTGAGTTTTAAAAATGAATTGCTTATATGTCGGAAAATCAACATTTTTATTCTACAATGAAATTTTAATTACAGATTTAAATTTGGTTGCCTGGTCATCTAGTAATATATTAGCTGTTGCTTTAGGAGCTAATGTTTATTTATGGAATGCTGGAACTGGCACTATTGAACAGCTTTTTGAATTGGAAGGTAATGATTACGTTTGTTCAGTTGCTTGGATCCAAGAAGGACTGTACCTTGCTGTAGGGACAACTGTGGGTAATACAGAATTATGGGATTGTGGTCAGATGAAAACGGTACGTGTAATGAGTGGACATTCAGCAAGAGTTGGATCACTTTCTTGGAACTCTCACATTATATCCAGTGGTTGCAGGTATTATACTTATTCTTTAGATATTTATAACCATTTCGTCATCAATGCAAGAGTAATTTACGTGTTTTTAAATAAAATTTCAGAGCTGGTCAAATTGTGCACCATGATGTTAGACAACGTGAACATCTTGTAGCAACAATGAACGCATGTTAAGTTAAGTATATAAGTTATACAGCTACATTCTAGGCTATTTTTATATTCAGAAAGCTATAATACTTTATATTTTTGCACAGTACAATTTTGACATTTTGCAATTCAATTTATTTTCAAACCATAAAACCAAATATTTTTCAAAATGTATTGTGCAAATTGACAAAGTATGATAACTTTCTGGATATAAAAATGGAATAGAATTAAGAGAAATAGCTTGCAACAGTTATCTCATTGTCTTTAAAATCCTGGATCAAAATTTTTACTCGTACCTCAATTGGTCGAGTAATATTTTTGATACACATCATAAGAGACAATTAGCTTGCTGTTCTAAGTTATACAGCTACATTCTAGGCTATTTTTACACCCAGAATTGCATAATACTTTATATTTTTCCACAGTACAATTTTTATATATTGCACTTTATTTTCAAACCTTAAAAATAAACATTTAATTTTAAATGCTTAATTTATTTCAGGATTTCCTTTTGCAGTCCATCCGCAGTCCGTTTGCGTACTAGCATTCTATATACTAGGTAATGTTTATTGAATACATTAATTATGGTAATCTTATAACAATTTTAGTATTATATTTATTTATTATTTGTTTTACAGGTTTGCTGTATACTGCTTGAAGGAACGATATTCATCAACAAATAATTATATATGAAATTTATTTTTTTTTGTAATAATTAATGCCATTGTATTTAAATAAAAAAATATTTTAAAAACTAATTGTATCATTTTTAATTTGCGCGCCTGTAATTTTGTAGGTTAGGAACGCTCGCCGAATGCGCATGGCAGAAACAAATATCTGTCAAATTGACGATCAAATTGACTACCATTATGCGTCAACACGCCGGGGCTACTTGCCCGCGCGAACGCGTCGTGCAGAACGTCGTATTGGCTGAAAGTTGCTTGCAATTTGCCGAGCGATGTTTTCTGGGTATATATATATATATATATATATATATATATATATATATATATATATATATATATATATATATATATATATATATATATATATATATATATCAAAGATTGTCATATGTTGATGAATAAGTATGTATGTGTGTGTGTGTATGTGTATATACATACATACTTACATACATTCTTATTTATCAACATATAACAATATTTGATATTTTCTCGTATACTTACTAATCCATGTAACTTTAAAGAAATTTTTGTATGTTTACATACTCAAAATATTTCTTTACAGCTGCTAGAAAAAATCCTTTGTTTTGAAAAATTAACCAGCAATATTCTAGTTTTACCCTAGCAGAAATAAAAAGTGCAAGTAACAGAAGAAAATTAAAGTAAACAGTCATCGGCTGTAGACGAACGTCGGAGTTGAAACAAAGAGAACAGTTATTTACAGTTTTATTCCGTTTTCATCTGCTTTTTTATGTTTTTTTTCAGTTCCCACTCAATTTTTTAAATGTCACTGATTGAAATAATGAATATATCAGATAATAGCTGTTAATAATTAATGACAACTGAATTTTTTTAGTTTGAAACAGTTTTCTTCTGTTAATAACTGTTGTCTTCAGTATGCAACAGTTGTATTCAGAATATAACTATTATAAACAGTTATTAACAGATTTTTTACACATTTAAAATCGGGCCTATAATGCTAAAACAATAATACGTCAAAATAACCGTTGATATAATAGTTAAAAACTGCAGATAACTTTTAAAAACAGAAGTGAATTGCAAATAATTTTTTCTAAAACTGACTAATGCTGAAAATAATTGTTGTCTTTGCCTTAATTCCAACATTTCTTTACAGTTATTAACTGTTTTTTTTCAATTTTTATTCAGATATATCCAGATATTTCCAGATATTTACTGTAATCTACAAACAAAATTTTTAGCTAGGATATTTATAATTCTAGTATAGTTCAACAAGATCAAAAATGTCAAGTCATGCGACCAAATCCGATATGTAAATTATCAAAAATTAATTAACTCCTATTTTTACAACCGAGAAGTTTAAAAAAAGTTTTATCCTGCTAGCACTTTTCTAACCTGATTTATGATTTATGATTTATTTATGCTATTTTTTAACGAATTTTTTCAGTAAATTACACAGATTTGGCCCTTATGACCATACAGACCACCTTAAACATGGCCGGATGACCTTTCCGATATTTTTTCTCAAAACAATACAATACAAGATGCAATTTAAAAAAATTTATCCTGCTAGTACTTTTAGAGCCTGTATTATGCTATTTTTTAACGAATTTTTTCAGTAAATTACATAGATTTGGCTCATAAGCCCCATATACCACCTTGAACCACCTTAAACATGATCCAACGATCTTTTTAATAATTTTTCTCTAATTTGTATGACTCAAACTTGTATTCTGTAAAGTTTCAGTCGGCTAGAACAATTCTAGTAAGAGCCGTTGATTTTTGGAACGATTTTTTAAAAATCTCCCACTGTGCGGCGCGGTGCAGAGCGCAGGAGAGGGCAACAGAATCAAGATTGATTTTATCCAGACAGACGCCACCGACGACAACAGCTCAGACGACGTCATCAAGAATATCTTGGAGGATTTAACCGGCGGAAAAGGTTACAACGACGAAAACGAGGAGGAAAAAAGTTGGTGGATACAAACTAGTGTAGGCGGCCTTCGCCTGCGAGCTCTGTACGATAATGGAGCATCTCGCGTGTGCATGGGGCCGGTTGGCCTGCAGATAGCAAGCGCGCTCGGCAGACAGCTGATGCCGACCCCCGGACAAACTGCCAGATTGACAAACGGGAGCAAGACAAGGATGTCGTGATCAGTATGGTTCCCGTTTAGAGTCGGAGGCATCGAGAAGGAGATTCGGGTGGCAATAGTGCCCGAGTTACCAATGGATTGCCTCGTGGGGCGTCGAGAAGGAGATTCGGGTGGCAATAGTGCCCGAGTTACCAATGGATTGCCTCGTGGGGTATCGAGAAGGAGATTCGGGTGGCAATAGTGCCCGAGTTACTAATGGATTAAAGAAAGCAAGAACTACATCGACGTAGAACTAGCTACAGCAGAGATGGAACGTATGGCGCTGTCAACAGTGGGCTTAGCAGATGTGCAGCAAGAAGAACGATATACGATCACGCAGTTGTTGGATGAAATAATCGGGAACGAGGTGGGCAAGATAGATTGCACCACGTGGATTGAACACGAAATAATTATGGACTTCACCCGTCCTATTAAACAGAAGTATTTCCCGGTCTCGAAAAAAATAGAGGAGAAGATGCACAACCACGTGAAGGAAATGCTAGCAGCGGGTATTATCCAGCCGGCCGACGGCGGCTTTTCAAGCCCAGTAGTCATGATCCGAAAGGCGAACGGAAAGTACAGATTTTGTGTCGATTTCAGAAGAATAAACGCGCTAACAAGGTGCGTCGCATACCTATATATCGATGATCGATTTAGACAGCGCGTATCATCAAATCCCACTCAAGAAAGAAAGCAGACAATACACCGCTTTAACAGTATCCGGATTGGGGCTGTTTAAGTTTACGAGACTACCATTTGGGCTGTCAGAAACTGGAGCGACTTTCCAGCGGCTGATGGACAAAATAATAACACCTGACCTACAACCGAACTCGTTTGCGTATTTAGATGATATAATAGTGGCAACCGAGACATTCGAAGATCACGTCAAGGTACTGGAAAAAGTGATCAGGCGAGTAAAAGACCCAGGCCTCACGATAAATCGCGAGAAAAGCGTATTTTGCCGAGAGGAGGTAAGATACCTTGGAGTCCTAGTGAACCGAGACGGGTTCACGCCGGACCCGGAGACAATAGCACCGATAATCCAGTATCCTGCACCGAAGAACATAAAGCAACTCCGGCGGTTCTTAGAAATGGCGTCTTGGTACCGATAATTTTTGAAGAATTACGCGACGATGGCAGAGCAGCTGACGCGCCTACTAAAAAAGGAGGCGGCGTACGACTGGGGCTACGAGCAGGTCACGGCGTTCGAGACGATAAAGGCAATTATCGCCTCGGAGCCCGTGCTAAATTGCCCCGTGTTCGAGCAACAGTTCACGATACAGACAGACGCCAGCGATACCGGCCTGGGGGCAGTGTTAACGCAGGTCAACGACGGAGGAGAAAGGGTGCTGGAGTTCGCAAGCCGTGTGCTACGCAGGCGGAGCAAAACTATACAGTCAGCGAGCAAGAATGTCTAGCGGTAATGTTTGCCGTGAAAAAGTTTCGACAATATATAGAGGGCTACGAATTTAAGGTAGTGACAGACCACAGTAGTTTGCGATGGCTGGGCAACCTCAAAAATCCTACGGGAAGACTTGCAAGATGGGCCATAGAACTGCAAGGCCATCGATATACAGTACAACATTAAAAAGGAGCGTTGCACAACGTGCTGGACGCGCTGTCACGCATGTACGAAGAGACGATAGTGGAAATTGCGGCAGTAAGTTCGGAGCCGGAACGCGCGACGCCTGATATTTACAAAAATACCAGGAAGTCTGCGCTAAACCAGAAAATTTTCCAGAGTGGAAAATTGTGGGGGGGGGGGCGGTTGTATAAATACAGGCCCTACCCCGAACTAACACAATTACTGGGTGAGGACGAATGCGAGTGGAAGCTGGTGGTGCGGCAGAAAAGAAAAAGCAAGTGCTATACGAGTGCCACGATACACCGACGGCAGGATACTTCGGATGCGAGAAAACGTACAAGTGCATGGCAGCGCAGTACTATTGGCCGAGGTTATATCGAGAAATCGCGCGTTACGTGCGACGGTGCATGGGAAAAAGAACCGTGCCGAGGCCATGGCAGATAGTAGCGGGGGACATCATGGGCCCGCTACCGAAAACAGCCAAAGGTTTCGAGTACATCTTGATATTCCAAGACCTTTTCACATGGTGGATAGAATGCATTCTGTTGAAGATGGCCAAGGCCAAGGCTGTATTGGAGGCACTGTAAGAGCGAGTTATACTGCGATTCGGCGCGCCCGAGGTTTTTCTGTCAGACAATGGGACAGAGTTCAAAAACGAACTAATTGGCGACTACTTAAAAGCACAAGGCATACACCATATTAACATGCCGCAATACCAGCCGCAGGCGAACCCAGTCGAACGAGTAAACCGGACGGTGTAGAGGGAGATTGTCGCCTATTCCCACAGCGATCATCGGACGTGGGACGTGCACTTGATGGAGATTGCCTTCTCGTATAACACAGCAGAGCATTCCGCGACCGGAGTCAGCCCAGCCGTGATGAACTTCGGCTGACAGCTGGTCGCTCCGGCCTCACTGCGCCGCCAGGAGGATCGACAAGTAAGAGAAAACGAGGAGCAGCAAGCGGTGCAAGATTGGCAAGGGCGTTTGGCAAGGCTGCCCACGCTACAACAGAGCGCGAACGGTCGCGCGCAGGAGGCGCAAGATAGGCAAGCTGGCTATTACGACGCACGGAGACGTGCAGTTCGGCGTGGGAGAGCAGGTGTGGAGGAAAAGTCACGTCCTGTCCTCGGCCGCGAAAGGAATCGCTGAAACGACGAGAAGACGAGTTATCATCGATCGATGAGAAAGAAGACGACGCCCGACCACCGTGTGAGGCGAGTAAGGAGTGCTCGACGATAGAGCCGCTCTGAGCGAGCGCAAGCGAACGTAGCATAGTAGAGCAGGACAGGGTAGAGTGCGAATCCGAGGCGAGACCGACAGGCGAGGGAGACGATGTGACAGCCTCAGCGCCGAATGTCCTGGAAGAGGCTGAGCGTGCGAGCGAACCGCTTCCTGAACCTGAACGGCCGCAGGGCGTCCGGCGCTGGTGAGGGACGAACCGCAACTCCCCGCTGACGGCTCGATAAGAGCAGGCGCCGAGGGAAGAGACGAAATGGCACCGACGCGAAGAAGGCCCGGACGTCAGAGGCCTCGACCGCGGAGATCGAGGAGATCGCCACACCTCCAGAACAACGACGACCCGCGGCGCCTCCGTTGCGACGACCCAAGACGCCGTCGCGCGCCGGCCGAGAAACGGCCCGCGCTAACGCCCCTCCCAGGAAACCGCCGAAGATGACGGACGTCATCACGGGCTCCGCCCCATCGACACGAGCAGCAAAGAAGACGGGCCAACCGGCCCCAACGGCGATGACTCTCGACAAACCGGAGGACGAGCCCCCACTGAGGCACCGCGGAGCGACGCAGGGCTGCAACCGAGGAGCGAGCCCCGTCCAGACGATTGCTTCGGCTGGGCCGAGGTGGAGAGTGAACTGGATGAGCTACGTCGTGCTACCATTGTGACCACGGCATGGAAACGGTCGGCGTATCGGCGATTTAGACGCCTACCTAGAGCGAGCGGGAGATGGGGCGCACCTTGAGGCGGAACGGTGGCTGGACCTGGTCGAGGTCCGCCGGGAAGAGCTGGGCGCCATCGATAAGCTCCGGCGGACTCGCGCCGATCGCCGCCGAGCAGATAAGGAGGCGAGGGCCGCGGCCGAGGCGGAGTTGGCCTGTAAGATCCGGGTGCGCGAGCAGATGGAGCGCGCCACTAAGGCCACCGCCGCGAAGCTCGCCGACGCCAAGGCTCAGGGGGAGTTTGCGGCCCGGGCGCTGGCCGCTAAGGCTTATCGCCAGAAGAGGAGACAGGAGGAGGGATCGCGATGCTATGTGTGCGGATACCCCGGCGTGGTCCGATCATGGGAGTGCGAGGATCGGAAGGACCACGCCCGGGTTAAAGAGGAGACCCCTTGGAGGTGGCCAACGAAGCCGTGAAGTAAATGTAAGAGAGCGGAAAGTAGTAGCTCTCACGCATCTGTAGCAGGAGAGGGGGGGGGCCTGTCGAGCGGGCCGTCTATGGGAATTATATATATATATATATATATATATATATATATATATATATATACGCGTCTCCACACGCGCGTTCCAATAGATACGAGGCGGCGGGCCGCCTCGGCCCTGGGCGCCAGGCACCGGAGTGCCAGGGATCCCACGATCCCCTTACCTTGAGACGCCGGCCCGTTTTGAAAACGCCAGTTCGTCCACTTGCCCGGCTAGCCAGTATTCAAATAAATATACATACATCTGAGACAATCACAAAGGTTGTGGGTACTAATACAAATGAAATGTATCGAGTGTTCGCGTTGATTTTCCTTTTATTTCATTTCACAATTGTTATTATTACTATCTTACATTTATTGCGACCTCCTGTCGCACAATCCTTCCAACTACGACTTCCTTGTCGAACTCAGTCACACTCATACCGTGATTCGCATGTCACCGCGCCGAGGTTCGGACGAGAGGATGCCGACGCACCCCCTAAGCGCGTATCCGGCCAACTCTAGATCCTTCTCAACGAATTTGACGCCGAAATTACTTACCCAACGCGGACGGGAACAGCTGCCTCGCCCTTTCCGATCGTCTACCGGTGCCGACGATCGTAGCGTCCGTCGCAGTCTGCCCTCACGAGACCATAGTTATCCGCCCCGACGATAGCCATTCTCTCCCGATGTACGCATGTCCTCTGGCGTGCCCGCCGTTTGCCCCGCCGGTGACCTCGTCCAAACTTCGACGCAATCACCCACACACTCCATAACCCGATTTCTGTCTTAGCTGGGCCGCTGTCCCTAATGTCACACTTAAATTACATCAAGTCTTAATCTAACCTAATCTACTGAGTCTTATTCTAATATAACATAACGCGGATAACAGAACTAGCAATAGTTGTAATTCCGCGTGGTCGAGTTCACCTAACTAAATCGAAGGCTGTTTGTCAACATGCGCCTTGATCGTCGAATAATATTCGTGATATTATTTATGATAGTTTCGAGAGTGAGTCGTGACCGTGTGTCTGTCGTGTAGGTCAAGGTCGCTTGTATCCGAGAGCGTGGACGTTAGCTTGGTAGTGTAAGTCTTATTTTTGTCATTGTCATGAGAACGAGAGTCGGATTACATACCCGCGAGTTCGCGCAACTCCGCAATCGGCACACTAACAATCACAAGAAAGTTACACCTTACTCACAGTTACGCAGTAGTCTGTCGAGCAGTACTCCTTTACTAAAACATCGCCCAAATCCTCCGGCAGTCAAGAGTGCAATAGAAAAGGTAGCGGGTGAGCCGGTGAACAAAGAAGAACTCCTTACTCAGCTGGTGGTCTGACGCAAGGGGCGAGGTATCGAGAAGCGCTCGCGTCGATCCCGCTCGCGGTCGAGGTTAGGTTGGGTCGCTCACCTTCCCTACTCTCGCTCCCGCGTGCTCGAGCCTAGTCAATGTCGGCCGAGGCGCCACGAAGACGACCGAACGCGCACTCGCCGACTCGTGCCAAGTCGTTGCCGCGTGCAGCGCGGCAGCTTGTAACTGGCAGCGGACTGCCATGTAACAATATATATCGGGCATTTCACGTCAAAGAGCACAGTGGGCTGCCCAGAACAAAAATGCTTCAAAATAAACGGTTTTAGGGCTCAAAATGTTCGCATTTGAAAACTCTATTGGAAGCCGTCTGGCGATTTAAAAAAAAACATCATGGCGGTTCCAAGATGGCGCTCGAAATTATGGAAAAATTTTGTTGTTTGAGAATTATTGATAGATAACAGATATAAAGATATTATTTTATGCACTAAATCACCGTATCTATACATTTTCGGGGTCACTGAATTTGAAATAAACGTTAATTTAATCCTATGTGGTCAGTATATGGCCCTAACCTCAAAAAACACCTTAAGAATACCGAAATAGCGGGTTTCAGGTGTACAAAGTTGAACCAAAAGTTGGAAACATCTAGATCCGGATCGGAAATGTATTTGTTATTATGTATTTTGATGCGGTGAAGTCGAAGCTACCACTAGAATTAACCCAACGGGTCTTAATTTGGTCCTAACCTCAAAAAACGTCTAATAGGTAAGAGTAAACGTCAAAATAGGTAAGAGGCTCACATAATTTGTACGAAATCCAATAAAAGATAAAATAGTTTGATCTGCAAATGAAATTGACATATTTCTATGTATTTTGACCTCCTGAATCCAAACTTGTCAGCTACCCAACGAGTCTGTATTAGGCTCTAATCTCAAAAAACAACTCAAAAATGCTAAAAAGTTGAGCATCAAAAATTGAGAAAGTTCTTCCCGGGACCAGACGACGTTAATCGTATATTTTTGAGGTCGCTGATTCTAAATCCGAAGTACATGTAGCTCTATTACGCCAAGGTTTCTGAGGGTCCGTTCACAGTGGCAGAATACCCGTGGCTGCTCTGGCGTCGATGAATTTTATCCGCGTACGCATGTTTCGTATAACTCGTATAGTCATGTGTATCCAATGTTACATTGGATTCATGGTCGTATGACTGTCAGAGACGAGGATATGTGACACGGTGTCCGCAGTGACCGCAGTCATCGGTGTATCCTCGGAACGATATTTTTTTAAACTGAGGCAGGCAGAACGTCGAATACACCAACGATGAAAATGTCCCTAGCCCATGGGCAACTAACTTCAGCCGCGTGTTGGCCGCGGTCTCACCGTGGGCCGCGGACTGTATGTTAGACCACGGTCTCACCGCGGCCTACATAAGTATTAGACCTCGGTCTTACCGCGGCTTGATCGAGAATCGACCGCGATGAGCCCGAGCTCTGACCGCGGGATCAGATGGAGATCAGACCGAGGTTACTCCGAGGCGCCCCTGACGTTCACCCTGGACGTTACTCCCTGATACCCTGATGAGAATGAGTGTCGCCCGAAGTTGATTCGCGACTTCTTTCAGTGGTATATTTTCGCCCCCTCCCCCCCCCCCCCCAACAGATGGCGCCAGTACGTCTGCAGGTTATGTACTTCGTACACGGAACGACGGAATGCGGCCAATTGCAGATGCTCCTTGCGAATATAGTTTCGTGAGCAGTATAAGATGGTATATATACCTAATGTAAACATAAAACTCATAAACATAAATTCAGATAAGTATTAAAGTTAATAGATGAACTATTTTTGCAAAATGACGATACTTTGTGAAATGTTTTATTTATTTTTAGGGTTAAAAAAGCGGTACTTGAAGAATGCTTGGAGATGTGAGCAGTCAAACAGAAGTTTAGGAGACTACAGCATTGCGGAAGAAGATGTTCTTTTCAACAGATTGCAGTTAACCAAGGAGTTTATATATACTTCCTGGTGGTGGTGAGTGGTTTTCTTGACTGATTTGATCACCTGCAAACAAGCCGGAAGCTGCATTGATCTCTGCTTTGACTTGTTGTTGCTGCTGCGGTGGAAATTATCTTGTTCTTCTTGTGTTGGGCAATAATCTTGAAGTGTCTTGTGCCATGTGTGCAGTTGTAAATTTTAGTGTTACAGGTTACTAGGATAGTTAAAAGAGTCAGCAAGATAGTCATCAGTGGTCAGTTGGTGTTGTCAGCTGTTAAAATTTGTCTGCGACGACCTTGGAAGTGAACTGAAAACACGTCAAACACCTTGGGATGATCCACGAGTCCAGCGTGCGCTGTCTACTGGTGCTGTTTGGTGTTCCTGGCAGATTCAACCTCCTGCGGACCAGCTTCAAAGTTTTTTTCGCATCTGTGGTGTCGTTTATTCAGTAATTTTTTAACTAATGTTCGAGTTTCTCGTGTTATGTGCTCAGTTGTGTTGTTTGCAGATTTTTCACAGCCCACGCTGGACTCGTGGATCATACCAAGCTGATTGGCGTCCCCTGAATTCATCTCCAAGGTCGTCTCAAGGAAGTTGGAACAGCTGGCAACGCCAAACAGCACCACCAGCAGTACACAAATAGCTCTTCCGGGTCACTCAAAATCTTCAAACAACACAACTGAACACATAACATGAGAAACTCGAATATTATTTAACAAAACACTTTATAAATGACACCACTTGAAGCTTTAAAGTATATTTGACAGACATTAGTACGTTTATTTAATCAGCAGTACACAACAATGTAGAAATACAATAGGTACAATACATAGATTTTCTTTTGTTTTACTTATGTTGCTATTTTCAAATGAATGATTTAGATACACTGAATAAACTGAATGCATTAAGTATGTACATGTGTATGTGAGTCATAAAAAAATAGAAGAACAATAATTCACAGTAAACTATTATTTTGATCAGATAATTTTAAAAAATCACAACTTTTGCTCGATAGGTTACTATGATATCCTTGTAAGCATTGTTACTATTTTGACTGTGTGATGACGTTGGAGAAGATGCATAAGCCCTGAGGTGGTCAATTTCAGCATGTAATGCTACAACTACAGCTTCTTTTCCTTGAAGTAATTCTTCCAACTCAGTGACTCTTCCAGCCAACCCCTCCAAGTCACTATCACCTACACCTTCACTCATGCTTACGCTGCTGTACGTAATGTCCCTTGATAATATACTTTCATTATTCTGGAACAATAATTTAATAGTCAAAATTTGATTATTTCTTTAAAAACGTAAACTTAAGTTAGTAAATTTATCTCTGTTCAAATAAATACCAAAGAAATATTTCTATAATGATTTTATTTTTCGGAAATCATACATAATATCAATTATCTGATCTTCTTTTTTACGCCAGAGGTTTCTCATTTAGACTTATAGGATCGATGTAGCGGCACAATAATTCCATGAATTGCATTCTGAAATGCAGGCGATCGCCCACCGACAGTTTGATCAAATACGGATATAAAAATTTTTTGAAGGCCATCTTTAATCCTTCGGCATCTGAACTCATATCCAACAATTGCTTATATACGTCAGAGCTTCCGTCCATCTCAATATTATTTATTAACATAATTCAAATAATGAAGTTTTAACATATACCTATAGAACTCAGCCATGACAATAGAAGCTTACCTTGTACAGTTGTTTATTAAAAGAATCAAATATTTGTGATCAAAGTACACTGCTATGATGCCGATACTTAGTACACGAGGGATTATGGGATTTCGCACGTTAGCAGTTGCAGTTTAGGACTGTGTGTATATAGGGCGCATCTCGCCGGTGTTGATACCTATATATATATAAGTATATTATAGAATAGGTATGCCCTCAAGTCCTCCACCGATACACTCCGCATACACTATACTTTTGTACGCATGCGCGGGCCGACGGTTACAGTAATATATAGATATAGTTGCGCGAGTGGAAGGTGAGAATAGGCTGGTATAGGTCAGTAAACTAAAATGGTTCCAAAATCTCTATCTATAATATACAGTACTCATATACTATATATATATTGTTAATGGTATATCGTAGATAAGTAATTGTAAACCAACGAACACGTATAACATATATATCGTACAGTCAACATACTTAATTTCCGAACTGACGGATAGAAGCTTTACGTGTCCGTATAGCTATGTCGGTATGTGTAATGTGCAAGGTGAGCAAATTTTTTGGAGTCAGAGGCTAGTACAGCGACTATTGTCTATGTGCATATGTATATAGAAGTTATAAGCTATATTACTTGAAGAAAATCGTAGACAAGAAGAACAAACATTTCATGTAAGATTTTGTTCACAGTAATTCAACGTTAAAATTGTAAATATGTGCTAATAATAGAAGCGTGCTAGAAGTAGAGGTTATGCTATACTCTTTCTACTATACTGTTTTGTGATTATAACTATAAATACTTTATAGATAAATGTGGATAAAATATTTTTTTTTCATCTATTTTTATCACTTTTCAATCAAGTGCATACTGATATATGTATAATTTTTACTTGAAAAATATTTATTAGTAATTTTATCTACGGGGAAGGATAGATTTTTTTAGCAGATTGAGTCAATTCTGTTTAAAAATAATAAATATTACTTTCCAAACTCCATAGATGTATGATTTTTTTCAGGTTTCATTTGGTCAAAAGAGCTTTTAAACCTTTATTTTGAGAAACGTTCCAAATAATTTGTAATAGTATCAAAAGCAGAACTTCGTTGTCCAGATTTACATGACACGTGCCTACGATACCGAAGTGGTATGCGAACCGTATCATTTTTTTAGAGATTTATATACTTTCTACTGCTATTATTAATATGCTAAATAATATTACTTAAAACAGGTTTATTAAATTAAATTAAACAGTCTTTCGCCAATTTCATTAGTTGATATATATATACTGATAAAAATACTATATTAAAATATATAACAACTCCAACTTGAGAATTGCATGTGCACTATCAACAATAATATATAGAATATTATCAAATATGGCAGTACACGAGATAAATAAAAGCAGAAGGGATCACAGCGAATATCATCGGCTGTTCCCATTGTTAAAACAACACGATGAAAAATTTCAAAAATATATGCGTATGAAAATTGCTACGTTTGAGTACATATTATTAAATGTGCACGACTCATTGATCAAAAATTGGTGCAACCTTCATATACAACTTATCTTACCAGAGGAAAAATTAGTTATTACAATAAGGTACATATTCATTATTTTACTATTATAATGTCTTCAAATTCATGACTAATGTTAACTACTTTTATAGACATTTAGCCACTGGTGCCTCTTTCACTGATTTGTCTTTTGCATTCCTTATGGGGAAATCGACTATCAGTAATTTGATTACAGAGGTATGTACAGCTTTGTGGAACAACCTTCGTCATTTACATCTGATATTGCCGCAGCCAACATCAGATTCTTTAATGGACATTGCACAAGAATATTATTTAATGTGGGATGTTCCACACTGCCTGGGATCAATCGATGTGCGACATATAAGGATAAAACAGCCAGGTGGCACAGGTTCTTTATACTATAACTATAAGAACTTTTTTTCTATAACATTACAAGCACTTGTGGATGCTCATTATAGATTTGTTTCCATCGATGTTGGCGGCTATGGGCATCAGCATGATGCTACTACGTTCAGACATAGTTCACTATACAAGGCTTTAAAATCGAAAAAAATTAAATTTCCAGAAGATATGAATGAACTATATAATAGTCGCACCATTTTACCATATTTTTTTATTGGCGATGGAGCCTATCCATTGAATAAAAATTTAATGAAGCCCTATCCAGGCAAATGTTTATCAAGATATGAAAGATTATTTAATAAAAGGATATCGAGAGCAAGAATGGCCGTTGACTGTGGTTTTGGGCGATTATGCCAAAAATTTCGAATTTTCTACAAACCTATGGAGTACGAACCAGATAAAGCCAAATTAATAGTAAAAGGAGCTTGCATTCTACACAACGTAATAATAGATCGTAAGAAGCCAGTTACTACTGTAACACCTCAGTTAATTGATGAATCATCGATTCTCAAAGGTGATGAAAGGGAAACAGATGATGTTTTGACTGGGGATGGTCAAGTTATTATTATTGTTGGTCTGGGTGGACCATTGGGTCCTGATGCCTAGGCTTACGCCCTTTGCATCCCCGGTAGTTAACTAGTGGTTGAACCAGACTAGTTTTGTCGTTTGAGGATCAGCATATCAGGTGGTATGACACCATTCCTGTATTACTTGTTCCTCAGGGTAAGAGGTGTCAGGTGGTATGCCCCATTCCTGCGTATCTTATTCCGTTAGTGACTTGTACAGGTGTATCACCGTCCTAACGGTCAGTGCCTGGATCGCTATTGGTTCGCACGTCGTCGTCCCCAACGCCCTATGTCTCTTTTCGGCTAAGGCTAAGCAGTGGCATAATACATGTATACTGCTTTCCTCGTTTTGGTTACACCACCTGCATACTGGTGAGTTCTCTCGACCTATAGTGTGCTGGTGGTATCCCAGCGTCCCGTGTCCGGTAATTAGCTGAGTGAAGATCTTTGCCTCTGCTCTGGTCAGATCTCGCATCTCTGACGCCCAGTCCTCTCTGATGCGTGATCCTATCAGTGCTTTGGCTTGTCTACACCCGTTGCTTTCGCACCATTCTTTTAGGTGTCGCTCTCTCAGCCAGTCGTGCACCGCCTCTTTGACGGTGCACGCCTGAATGCCAAGGGCGGGTTCCGGTCCAAGTAAGTCTTGTCCCGCTGCTATTCCGGCTAGTTCGTCCGCAATCTCGTTTCCCCTGATTCCATGGTGTCCGGGGACCCAGTAGAGGGTGAGTCTGCGTACTTTCCCACCGAGTCTGTTTAAAGCCGTTATGCAGTCCCACACCAGTCTGGAGGAGGTGCTAGAGCCACTTAGCGCTGCTAGGGCGGCTCTGCTGTCCGTACAGATATTGATGCAGTCCTGCCTTCTTTCCTCAAGCGCGAGTTGTGCACAGAGTAGGATGGCTGTTACTTCCGCCTGGAAGACGGTGGCGTGCCTTCCGAGCGGTGTTATAAGCCTTTTTCCGGGCCTTCTCCGGAAGACTCCAGCTCCCGCCCTGCCTTCCTTTCTGGCTCCATCTGTGTACCAGGTTTCACCTGCGGGTGGACCAGGGTCGTGTTCGCTCCAGTCTTCCCTTGATGGGATTTGGATGTGATATCCTTTCTCAAAGTTAAATCTACGTACTGTCTTATCCAGTCTCATTGACAATACAGCATAGTCTTTTCCTTTGATCTGTTCTTTTGTGTGTTCTCCTTTTTCTCTCCACAGTCCATGATTTTCCAGACGGTGTGCTACTATAAAGGCTGCCGCCTGGATTGTTCTGTGGAAGGGTTCAACACCAGTGATGGCTCCCAGGGCTGCCGTTGGGGTGGTTCTCATAGCCCCTGTTGCAGCCCTTAGGATCCACCCCCTGAGCGTTTCGAGTTTCTTTTGTACTGTCTTCAGATCTGTCCTTTTCCACCATACTGTAGCCGCGTAGGTCAGCCTTGGTTTCAGGATACAGTTGTATATCCATAGGACTGTTTTGTAGCTCAAGCCCCAGCTCTGCCCAATGGCTCTTCTACACATCCAGAAGGCTGATGTGAATTTCTTGTACTGTTGGTCTATTTGAGGCTTCCAGTACAGTTTTTTGTCTAAAATTACGCCTAGGTATTTTGCTTGCTCCTTAATTTGTATTTCCTGTCCTCGCATCATTAGCGTTCGTGTCGGTCCTATCTTGTACTTTCTGGTGAAGACGACCACCTCCGTTTTCCGGGGATTGATAGATAGGCCTTTATCCTCGCACCATTTGCTTAGGTGCCTCATTGTCGACTCGGTGATATCCAGTAGGGTGTTCAGATGTTTACCTCTGGTGATTATAAGTATATCGTCTGCGTAGCCGACCGCTGATACTCCCAGGTTGGTCAGCATCCTTAGTGCTCCATCTATCACCATGCCCCACAGAGTTGGGGAAAGAACTCCTCCTTGTGGGCATCCGTTGCCGACGGAGCCTTTGACGGTGGTGTTACCTCTTGTGACTGTTAGTTTCCGGTTGCTTAGCATGTTCGTGATCCACTTAATTAGCGAATCAGGTATTCCCTTATCCTTGGCTGCTTTGCAGATACTATCTGTGGTCGTGTTGTTAAAAGCCCCTTCCGCATCGAGAAAGGCTCCCACGGCGTATCCTCCGCTTTCGATCTGTTCTTCGATGAGCGAGACAGCTACGTGCAGGGCTGATTCTGTTGATCTTCCTTCTCTATATGCATGTTGTTCGTTGCACAATGGGTTGTTCTTCAAGATATGGTCTTTTATATACCTATCCACCAGCCGTTCAAGCGTTTTGAGCATGAATGACGTCAGACAGATAGGTCTGAAATCCTTAGCGGTGTTATAGCTTCCTTTGCCGGCTTTCGGGATGAAAACCACCTTGGCAGTCCTCCAGCATTTTGGCGTGTATCCGGCTGCAATGCTGGCCCGTGTAAGTCGCACCAAAGGTCCGATGATTATCTCAACTCCTTCTTTGAGCAGAATCGGGAGGATTCCATCCTCTCCCGGTGACTTGTAGGAATCAAAGGAGCTGATGGCCCACCTCAGTTTTGCCGGCGAGACAATCAGATTAGCGAGTTCCCTGCAGCCACTGATGTGACGCGAACCCTCGCCACCGGTTTCCACCTGGTCTACCGCCGTCTCGCATGTATCCCCCGCTATCGTGAAGCCGGGGAAGTTCGACTCCATGAGGTGCGCCAGCGTCTCCTCGTCCGATTCCGTATACTTGCCTGTTGGGAGTTTAACCGCTCCCAGCCAGGCTTCGGGATTGCGGGCTAGGATCTTGTTAAGCCTAGCCGCCTCTTTACCAGATTCCACGTTGCTGCAGTACTCCCTCCAGCTTTCAGTCTGGGCTTTCCTTACTGCGTGGCGATATTCCTTCTGTTTACTTCTCCAGGTTATCCATTGCTGGTTATCGTTGCTCCTAACTGCTTTCTTGAGTAGAGCTTTGGTCTCTTTCTTCAACTTTTCCAACCGGTTATTCCACCAGGGTACCTCATATTTGCCTCTGCCTCTCACCAGTTTGCAGTTGGCTTCATATGCTTCTATGATGGCTCTCTGCAGCGATTCCGCCGCGGTGTTGAGCTCTCCTATCGTGTGGATCTCCTTTGGAAACCCTCCTTTTAGTTTCCTTTCCAGATCTTTCCTGTATTCTTCCCAGTTCGTGCGCCTGGGATTCCTGATCCACGTTTCCTGTTGTCGCGTTTCTCCTGTAATCATAAAACAGATTTGTGCATGGTCGGAGAGTGAGGGTTCGTCCGACACTCTCCAGTCCCTAATATATCTCACTAGCTGCCTTGAGCAGAGTGTGATGTCAATTACCTCTCTCCTCCTTACGTTCATGAAGGTTGGTTCGTTACCTCTGTTGATGATCTCCAGGTTAGTGGTGGTCAAGTACTCGAGTAGGGTCGTCCCCCGGTCGTTAGTGTTTGTGCTTCCCCACACCAGATGATGTGCGTTAGCGTCACATCCGACAACCAGGGGGAGTCCCCTTTCCTCACAGTATTCCACCAGCCTGGATACTTCCTCTGTTGGTGATTCCTTTTCAAATGGGAGATATGCCGAGGCGATAATCACCCGCTGCCTGCCCACTCCTCTTGCTACCTCTATGGCTAGAACAGCAAGGTCAGCTGTGCATAGGTCCAGTAGTGGTGTTGTCTCCAGACCCTTCGTCACGATGCACGCCCTTGTTCTTTCGTTGCCTGGGCCCCTGATGACCTTGCCTGCCCCTCCTAGCCCTCTTATCGTTCCTCTGTAACACCAAGGCTCTTGTATTAGTGCTATGGCTGTGTGCACCGCTGCCAAACGCCTGGTTAATACCGCCGAGGCGTCCTTGCTGCGGTGCAAGTTGATCTGCGTTACTGGGATGTCTGTCGAAGCCATGATTGACAGCAACAGCTCCCCCAACACTTGGTTTTCCTTACTACGACTCGGTCAGGGAGTATTTAAAACTCACCTTCCCAATGTCGTAGTAGGCTTTGTTGTCCATCCCTGAAAGCGTTCTAATACCACTTTCGGGGATGCCCAGTACCAATAAGGTCCCCTCGGCCTCTTCGCTCGATTTCTTTTCGGCGTTGAGGATCCTCCACGCCCCTGTTTTTAGGGTGGGGTTGTACCTCTGCAGCCTCGCCAGCACCGTTACTGCCTCCTCTGGTTTCCCAGGGACCCAGACCACGGTCCTGACTACTTTCTGCAGGAGCTCAACCCCTCCCACCTTAATTTTGGCTCCCTCCCAGATGTCCAGCCTGGGGATGCAGGATGCTGCCCAGGTTCTGGCACTCTGGTCGGTCGCCACCATCACAATGGCCCCCCCCTTGCAGAAGGACTCCTCGAAGCGGGGTAGCGGCAGTTCGGAGGGGATTTTATCCACCTCTTCCCTCATCGCGTTCCTGAAGCGCTTGAACCTTTCATAGGTTATAAGCGCCTCAGGGTACCCCTCTTCGACGATGACCATCGTCAAGGGGTTGGTCCTCTGCGCCAGTGATAGCGTCTGCACCACAGCTTCCCTCTCCCTCGGTTTCTTGGGGGCTTTTTGCCCCTCCGGGGGGGTGTCCGCTGCGGTCTTTGGTCTTTTCTTATTCTTATTCTCGACCGGGGTGTTCCCGCTCGTGCCTTCTATCGCCTTTTGGGCGTTCCAGGCCTTGCGCTCACGAGCTCCCGGTCGACGTTTCTTCTGCCGAGTGGCAGTTTTGGGGGGATCTTTGGAGCCCCCTGCCGCTGGTTCCTCCGTTGCCGGATTCACCATTGCGGTTGCCTCTACCTCCATCCGGTCCAGTGGGTCAGGAACCCCTGGGTTCACCTGTTTCTGAGAAACGGTTCTGCCCAGTTCGTCGTCCCCAGTCTGTGACCGTTGGGTGTCGGCGCTCTTCCCTTCGTCTTCTTTTTGTGTGTTTTGTGATTGTAATTCCATTTTGTTCCCACGAGTAGCTAGGGAACTAGAGGTCACCCGCTGCAGAGCCCCGCTTGCAGCGGGAAGGCTTTCGTACCTCGGGAGGGCGCCTGGTATCCCGAGGGCACCGTTTGCGACCACTGGACCCCGTGGCCAACCAGTCCCCTATGCACGGTTTCTCACACAATGGGATTGGGGGTTGGATGTAATACCCATTGCGCCTCCTTCCGAACGCAATGGAGAGTTGTCCTTAGCGTCCGGAAGGTCCGACCGACCGTTCTCGAGAACCCCGAGGTCCGGACCCGACCCGGGAAGAGCCCGACGGGAAGAGCCCATTTTACCGAGATTCCGCGCCTCGGGCGCGTACTACTAATAGCTCGAAGAGGCGGCGAGCTGACGTCGTCGTATCGACCGACGACCCCCCCCCCCGCCGCCCCGACTCTCCACTTTCGTTGCACCATTACTTCCCGGCCCGGGAAACGGGACGGTCGCATAGACCTCCGGACGAGCCCCCACACCGGCTCCTCTCAGAGCACACGACAAGGTAACAACTCCTAGTGGGGGATGGTCAAGTTATTAAGCTTCAAAATCACATGATTTACATAAACATTTTTTCTGCACAAAATATTAAATAATTGACATAAACACATTCAAACTTTGTAGAATGATGGATATAATTGCGTTTCCGAGGGTAACTATCTAACTATATGTAGTGGCTTATATTCTAATTTTAATTTTGATTATTGTTATATACAAGCATCGAATAAGTTTCTTTTGTCGACTGCTATTTTCTGGCGTGAATTAACAAGCAAAATCATAATTATATTGAACTTTCAAGCTATTTTGATATACGCTCTGAACATTGTTACTAAACATGGTTACGAAATAACAATTTATTAAATTGCAAACTTGTATACGTATACATCGCCTTATTATACGCTACCGGAAAACTCAGAATGAATATACATACTCTAGTCGTATTTTTATAACTCTATACACAATTTTTATTGTATATATATATATATATATATATATATACAATATACAACACACGATCGTTCTTCTCGCGAATAAAAACAAGTCGATTCGGCAGCGGTACAATATACATAATAACAGAACGAAAGAGCGAGAGAGAGAGAAAAAGAGACGCAGTGTACACATATATATATATACTTGGTATGCTAGACTATATGTATATATATGTGTGTGTGTGTGTATATATATATATACACACACACACACATATACATATACTCTAGCATACCAAGTATATATATATGTGTACACTGCGTCTCTTTTTCTCTCTCTCTCGCTCTTTCGTTCTGTTATTATGTATATTGTACCGCTGCCGAATCGACTTGTTTTTATTCGCGAGAAGAACGATCGTGTGTATGACAATTGCGCGTGAAAGCCTCGGCTGATAACAGCTTTCTTTGATAATCGTTCGTGTATAATACTTGTATAATATATTTGCGCGGTTTGTATAATTTTTAAGTGCGTCCCCTCTCCATTGGAACGACGACTTCGCGAGACTGTCTAAATATTGTCAAGCAAAAGCAAAAAGTACAATCATATAAGAGTGCGGTTAGAATAACGCGCGTTTGAAATTCACAGACGATTCGCGATGAAGGATCCTGCTCATGTACAAAATAAAATACATATTGTAAGATGAAGAAAAAAACGTTTATTAAATTTTTCCTTACATTATTATGTACCAACCTCTATTTTTTAGGACTTCGGAAGATAAATTTATAATTGCATAATAATTATACATAGAAAAAATTAATTTTTTTGTTTACACTACACTTTTTTTAAAATGTATACCAAAGGTAAGCCAGTATCAATGATGATTGGATTTTCATGGGCACAATATTTCACACTATTTCCTTTTAGCGCATTTAAAATTTTAGTATGGAATATAAAATATACATGCAAATTTATTTTATATAAAAACTATAAAACTAAATGATTGATTCTAATTTTAATGGAACTTGGTTATAAATGTAGGAAAATTTTACCAAAATTATGTAAGGCCAATTGGGCACAAGAAACTAAAATAAATGAAAATGAAATAAAATACAATAAATTAAAATGCATTACAATGGCTCCTTCTTGATAATAAATGGGTTTGCTAACCAAGATTGTAAATTAGCGGTTGGTTTTACATCGATGTCTTCTTCGTCGCTTAATGTTATGATATCTACAATGAAAAAAATTAAAATATTAGTACAAATTATTTGGGAACAATAAAAATACCAAAAAATAAAATACTTACCAACTTCTTCATTACTTTTCTTATCATTTCTCACTTTCTTAACATTCATTGAGGTTGGCCTGACTGGTTGTTTCTCAGTTTTTACTTCAATTGTTTTGGATTGATCCATGTTGACTTGTTTGATAGTTTTTTGATTCACGTTAACTTCATTGTTACTTGATCGTGAGTTATCGTTGTGTTCTTCCATTTTGAGTGATGGCTGTACTGCATGTTGTTGTGTAGAGTGTACTGCATGCTTTTTTGCTTGTTTATTGTTTGTAATGTAATTAAAAAGCGTCACGTATGTTTCAAGCATACATTGCAGTTTGAGCTCTGCTCCTGAAATTTTGTCTAGTACTAGGTAATGTACTCAGCAAAAATTGCCAGTCAGCTTGGTTTTCAGGGCTCAACAACGTAGATGTAGGTGCTTCTACAATTTGCTGAGGGCATTTGTATGTCTTATCAACTTGATATGGCGATTTGCTTGAAGGTCCAGCCATTTCAAAACTTGACTCATCCACTTCTTCGTTTTGCTCATCGTCGTCAATATTTCCATCTGACTTAGCCACAACAGTATCTTTCATAAATAACATTGAGTCAAAGTGACACCATACTCTCCTTGGTTTTTTCGCAGCAGCGCCGGACTTTGGTTTTGGCTGCTCAGCCAATACCTTGGTAAAATGCGTCACAAGATTCTTCCACTTATCGCGAGCTTGCTGACCTGCACAAAAATATACAAATTATTATTATATTATATTCGATTACTTATTACAATATTTATCAAATTTCTATATTACTTGACACATTTAGTTTCATTGCAATATTCTTCCAGTGTATTGCACGTTCATTGGGATTGGAATATTCTGGTAGTGCCTTGTTCCATAGAACTTCCGCTTCAAAGACGCAAGCAATTAAATTTTCCTCCTTGGCTTTGTTCCATCTAAAAGACACTAGAAAAAATTCGTTGTTTTTAATAAAGAGAATGTTGCTTTTAATGGAGTGTATGCGGAGGGCTTGAGCTGCCCGGCACGCTTTTACCTGATGGAGTATATTCATAATTGCAAAGATGCAATACCGACACTAGCAACAAGCTTTGCAGTTTTCAAGACTTCCGAGAATTCTTTGCGTATGCGTAGAGGAATCTTCCTTCGGCTAACACTCAGTCACAGGCTCTAGCACAATACAAGGCGTGGGTTTGGCGTTTTGAGAAAATTCAGAAATTTCGTCTCGTACGCGAAGGGGATTTTCCTTCGGCTATGCGTGCGTGCAAAAACAATTGACAAGATACGCGATCTCTTAAAAAATAATAAGGTTAAGTTATTTTATACTTACTTGTTGCAGATACAGATACTTTATTGTTTTGAACAAATAAAGGTTGACGAAAGGCTCGTATGTAACGGTTGTGATTGCTTCGTCACTTGTGCACTTCTTTGTGGCAGGAGTCGATGCGTCGTTACCAACAGCTCTTCTCTGTCTGTTCCAGTTCCGATTTCCGTTAATGTAGCCGTTCTCGATTGATGTAGGAAATTGTTAGTTTCAGGTATTTTTGATCATAAAACCGATGGAACGCCGGATTGGGGAAGACTTTTTGTATCTAGACCAACCGTGCATGCGTGAATACTGTATACAGGGGTGGGGGGCTGAGAGCTTCCCTAGTAGCACAGAACGTTTTAAAAAGGTCTTACAAACGTAAATTACACCAAAAGCGAACATTTCTGACGTTTTTAAAACGTTCTGTGCTATTTAGGTTAATCAGAGAATATAGAGCTCCGTGAACTGCACGAACTTGCATATATATATAATAATAATAATAATAATAAACTTTATTGTCTTTATACATTTTTTGTATTTTACAATGCTTTCTTAACTTAAATATAAACATTTGTGTGCTTTAATACGCATCCTTTTTTTTTTTCTTTTATCTCTCCTCCTCCTTCCACTCGTACATTATTCTGTCCACTTTCACCTTGAAGTCCCCGTTCCTTAGAAGCTCCCCATTCATTTTCGCTTCCTCTCTTCTTCTCTCTCTTATCCCCATGGCTTCTTTCTTTGCCATTCTCTCCTCCCAACTCATCCACTGCTCTATTCTCACCTTTCCCCCTTCATTTATTTCCTCTCTCCCCTTCCATATCTTCTCCATTTCCTCTTCTGCCGCAAATATGATCTTTTTTGTATCCTGGTTTGCTGTCTCCTCCAGCTCCCAACTCGTTCCCTCCAGGATCTCGTCTAGCCAGTCCTGCAGCACCTCCTTCTCGTTCCAGTTTGTCCCTTTATGGATGATCACCCCTCTCTCTCCTACTTTGCTCCTCCCTCCCTCCGTCCGCTTTCTCTTGTTGTTGTTCACGATCCTAACCTCACTTTTCACATTTATCCTTTCCCTTTCAATCCCTTTTCTCTCCTCTCTCCTTATTTTACCTTCCAATTTTTCTACCATTCCCTTTAATTCTTTGACTGTTCTCTGCATCTTCTCCCTCTCTCTCCTTTCCTCCCTCAGTTTTCCTTTCAATATTTCTACGTCACCTTCTATGTCCATCATCTTTCTCTCCGCCGCTTCTCTTCTCCCTCTCTCCAGTTGCAGCTTCACCCTCCACTCTTTCATCTCCTCTCTCATATCCCGCATCTCTCTCTCCACTCTTGTCTCGTGCTTCGACATCTCTCCCTCCTACTTTTTTGTCGCCTTCGGTTCTTTATCTTTCTTTTCTCTCTGCTAACTTTACACGCTCTCTCTCTCCCTGCTATAACCTCTCTACTCACCTCACCATGTGCTCTCCTTTCTGTTCCTCTCGTTCCTCTTTCTTCTCCCTGTTCCCTCCGTCTAGTTCCTCCTAGGGACTTTCCCTAGACTTCCCCGCATGCTTTGCGCGCACTTTTCAAATCTCCTTTCTGCTTCGTCTTTTCTTTTCCTTCCTTCCTTGCCTTCCCCTCCTTTATTCTTGCTGTCTTTCTTTATTTTTCCTCTTCCATATCGTGCTATAGAGTTTCTTCACTTGCGTTCTTCTCCCTCCGACTGTCTCCTGCCACTTTTTCCCCTCTATCTTCGTCTCCACACATTCTTCGAACACATGTTTAAGCGTCTCCTCCTCACTCCCACATAGCCTGCATACCCTTTCTTCTTCCTTCTTCCAGTATTTGTTCCCTCTTGTCTCACACCCTAGTCTGAACCTTGCCGTAACGTTGAGCGCCCCTCTTCTGCGTTCTCCCACTTCCATCAGGTACTCTGGTATTTCTCCCTGCTCCATCATTACCTCCCTTATCTCACCCGCATATCTGGACTCCTTTATTTCCTCTCTCCACTTCTGCCATTGTGTGTCCTTGTTTATCCTTTCTATTTCCTCCTCCACTCCCTCTTCCTCCTCCATTCTTCTCGTATAATCCTCCACCGATATCCCGCACTTCTCCAATTCCATTCTTCTCACGTCCTTCCCTCTTCCCTTCCATTCTCCCCTTTCTCCCTCTCTCTTCAGCAGCCTCCAGCATTCTCCTAGCAAAGAATTTTCTTTTGCTCTCCGCAGTTTCCTTTCAAACCTAACTGCCCTTTTCCTTGTCCTTGTCTCTAATTTAAACCTTTTCGTCTCCCAGTGAATCATATGTGCCGGCGTGGTCCTATCTAGGTGCAGCACCCATTTGATGTACTTTCTCTGTATTTTCTCTAAATCCTCCTGCCCTTTCCAACCCCATATCTCCGCCCCATATTCTATTACGCTCTGCACTAGAGCGTCGAACAGCTTCATCCTCATCTTCCAGCTGTCCTTGAACGTTGCCTCTCCTAGGCCCCACAGGGTACTTATCAGCGCATTTGCCCTTCCTTTCACCTTCTTCACCTGTTCTTCCTCTTTCCCGTTTTCTTTCATCGTGTATCCCAAGTATTCAAATGTTTTCACCACCTCTATCTCCCTTCCATCCCATTCAAATTTCTCTTCCCTCCTCCTTCTTCCTCCGTTTCTAAAAATCATGATCTTCGTTTTCACTGTGTTTAGCTCCAATCCCTTTCTTTTGATGTATCCTTTGAATCTTCTTAGCATTTGTTTCAACCCGCTCGCGTTTGTTGCTAGCATTACTACGTCATCTGCATATGAGATTGACCATACTTTCCTTCTCCCTAGTATTATTCCTCCTTCTTGCACCTTTCCCATCTCTCCTTCCAAGTCTGCCATTGCCACGTTAAACAACAGTGGACTCAGCGGGCATCCCTGTCTCACTCCCTTCTGCGTCTCAAAACTGCCTACATTCCTTTCCCCTATCCTTACTTCACACTCCGTCTTCTCATAAATTTCCTTTACCCTTTCCCTTATCCTTCTATTCACTCCCAGCTTCCTCGTCATCTTCCACACTTCTTCCCTGTTTACTTTGTCAAAGGCTGCTTTCATGTCCGCGAAGCACGCGTATACCTTCCCTCCTTTCTTCCTTAGCTCTTGCTCCACCGCCTTGTTTACCACATATATAGCGTCCGTTGTACCTCTCCCTCTTCTAAATCCCATCTGCGTGTCGCTTAACTTTTCCTCTTCTTCCAGTTTCTTCTCCAATCTTCCCTTTATCAGTTCCGCATATATTTTGTATCCTGTGTCCATTAGTGTGATTCCTCTGTAGTTCTTACACTCCCCCTTATCTCCTTTCTTATAGATTGGCGTGACTTTCCCTCTCCTCCACTCTTCTGGCAGTCCTCCTCCTTTCCAAATTCTTCCTAGTTTCTCCGTTAGTTCCTCCACAATCTTACCTCCGCCCTGCTTCCAAGCCTCATTCTGGATTTCATTCAGGAAGTAAGGGAATTATTTCCCTTACTTCCTCTACTTCTATCTCTCTCTCCTCTTCTTCCTCTTCTTTCCCCGACTCTTCCTCATTATCTCTCCTTCTTTCCTGCGTTTCTCTCTCTCCCAGTTGCCCTTTAAAAATTTAATAACCTTTAATAACTCCTTCTTTTTCCTATACATGCTCCTTAACTCTCTTTTCGCCTGCATGAACCTGTCTTTTCCCTACCTATTTATCCCTTTTTTGCCCTTTTCATTTCTGCCCTCTTCTTCCTGCAATCCTCATCCCACCATCTGCTGTCACCTCTCCTTTTTCTTCTCCCCCTCTTTGTTTGGATCGCGTTTCTTATTTTTATCTTTAAATCCCTCCAAGTCTTTGCTTCCCCCCCTTTAGCTAGCCAACCTCTATACTCCCTGATGGCCTCCTCTGTCCACATTGTTCTTTTCATTTCCTCTTCCAACCCTTCCGAACTTCTCCCTGTCTCTATTTCCACTTCCAATGATCCATGGTCTGACTCCATTCTATCTACTACCTTCATTGACGTTACCTTTCTCCTGCCTTCCTCATTTACTATCCCATAGTCTATTACCGAGCATCCCATTCCCCCCACGTACGTGAGTTCCCCTTCCTCATCCCCTTCTGTACTGTACATACAGTGTACTGTACATGTATATATATATATGTATATAGTATATGAGTACTGTATATTATAGATAGAGATTTTGGAACCGATTTTAGTTTACTGACCTATGCCAGCCTATTCTCACCTTCCACTCGCGCAACTATATCTATATATTACTGTAACCGTCGCCCAGTGTGACGGAATGAAAATATTGGTGACAAAATAAAATATCCCCTGCTAGGAGCGACCGATCGGGATGATTTTTTTTTTAAATGTAGCTTATACGATACAGATTTAGGGAAAAATATACAACTTTTATGAGCCAGCGTTGCTGACTAAGCCAAATTGCTGATATCAGCAATTTTTCGATAAATTCCATACTTTACACTTCTATTGCGGTTCGAAAAATTGCTGATATCAGCAATTTGGCTTAGTCAGCAACGCTGGCTCATAAAAATTGTATATTTTTCCCTAAATCTGTATAGTATAAGCTACATTTTAAAAAAAATATCATCCCGATCGGTCGCTCCTAGCAGGGGATATTTTATTTTGTCACCAATATTTTCATTCCGTCACACTGTGCGGCGGAAATCCCCTCTATTTAGGTTTAAATTGCTTTAAAGGGGCAAGCCTGTCGATAACAGCCATGATGTTGTGGCTAAGAGATTCCAACTTGCTTTCGACAGTCTTATCCGGGCAACTGATGGTCGACCAGTCACGAGAAGAGACAGAAGTTCCTCTTGTCTGACGGCTTTGAAATCTCTATAAAAGAAAGGGCTCAAGAGCGGGGTTATTGACTTGGGGGCTCCAATTGTGACATCAATGATATTATATCTGCTCGGAAAAGTCGCCATCATGTTGTTCGCATCAAACACCACTTCATTGTCGTCAGTTAGGATCACGTCAATCCATGTGTGAGAATTCCCCAACGTGGTGAGTCGCGCCATGATTAACTAATTTGAGATTTAACTCGCAGGCAAAATCTTTAATGAAATTCACATCTTGAGACGCCGACAGCATATTCGCATTCAAATCCCCCATGATTATTCAATAGTCATAATCTACCGCGTGTGATCTTAGCTTATCCCTTAAATCCGTAAAGGATATACCTTGGTGGTCTGTAAATAACCGCAACAAAAGAGGAGGCATTTTACCCTTTTGCACCCTACACATAAGGTATTCAGGAATACCTGGTTTGCCATCGTCTTGCGTCGTTGCGGATGAGCACAACAAAGTCGCCTTGTATCTATTATATATAAAAAGCGCAACGCCTCCTCCTTGGGTATTCCTATCCTGCCGAAGAACCGAGTAGCCATCAATCTGGGCGAATACACTGTCGACGTTTGGCCCGAAACGCGACTCAGCTACTCCGAAGAGATGGTAAATCGGACGAGCAGTCACCAGAAATTGGCGGAACATCTCCATATGCTTGTTTAATGATGTTGCATTTAAAAATCCAGCCCTCAACCTCTCGCGTTCTGTCTCTTTTGCCTTCTCCCCCCTAGTCAAACCTCACTATGAGGTTTTCGTGCTTCTTTGCACGATAATTTCGCGTCATTTGTGACGTCACCGTCTTGTACCACTGTCAGCTTATTTACATTAGTACTGGTGCTAGTATTATTTACAATAATATTAACACTGTCATAAGATGCAGCAATCGCTTGCAGCTCTGCTGCCGTCATAAACGAATGTGACATATCCCCATCTCGTCTTTCGACTAGGAAACAACCGCCTCTATGCCAAGTATACTTAAAACCCAGACCGCGTGCTAAACTCTTAAGACTTTTAAACTGGAGAAATAATTCTTTACTTAATAATTTATTTATAAAAATTCTACTTTGAATTAGGCTGTGATGTTGCACTTTTCACGGGTGAGAATTCACCCGAGCAACAGCCACTGTACACTGGATTACTCTACGAATATACCCGGACTCTTCCGATCTCAATAAAGGGGGGACAGGAATGTAGGTTTTGGACTGCCTGGCGTGGCACTTTGGGGGAAAATAAACAACGCTTCGGAAATTCAGTATAATTGATACATCATATATATATATTTTATATCTCATTGGCCAATCCCCAAACGGAGGATTGGTTACAATGCTTCGTCTTCCCTTGATGTGACGCAATGCGTAGAGGGTTGTGCTTCCAAAGAGAGAGTCACAAACCTTACTCGCGACTCACGATAACCACCACAGTTTTGAACATAGATCCATATACACGATACGGAGGTGGCGCGACACCAAGGCAATACTCTGTTATGGCTGGACGTAAGTCAACAGCGGCGCAACGAGTAGACAGGTTATATTTCGGAGGAGAAACCCATCGGCAATTTACTATGGCGCAATTGTCCAACACCACACTCGCGGAGAGAGAACAAGGATTTACTCAATCATTGCTACAACCACTAGTCCCTGTTACGTTAATGACGACCTCTCTCTTCTTGCCACGTGTCGATACGTCTCGCGATTGACGATGGGGTCTGCGACTGGCTGCTGTGATGGTCACGAACGGAATGAACGAGTGGGAAGCCGCTCCTCTGCGGGAGGCCATGGCGCCCCGGAAGACCACATCTAGCCGCGCCCTCTATACTGGCAAGACCACCCACGGAGTCATACTAGGGGGGAATAGAATAGAATAGAATAGAATAGAATAGAATAGAATAGAATAAAAATTTATTTTGCACAAGTCAAAAACATTTTGTACATATCATTGTCATATCGTAGTCAATATACATTTCGTCGATATAACTTTACAATGCGCAACCTTTATTCATCGTCAACTCGGTACATGTAACGGCGTATTGCTGTCCTAAAACTACTAAGCGACGGAAAACTTCTCGATTCGCGCGGTAGCGAATTCCAAAGTTGTGCACCCTGGGAACTGAAAGACTTCATCCCTTTGGAGTCCCTGCTCGAGGTCCTAGACTGGTTTCTCTCAAAAAGAGCAGCAACATATGGAGGCTGCCTCATAACTATAGCCTTGTACAGCATGACCGCGGCAAAATAGTCTCTCCTCTCTCGAACCGTTATCCATCCCAATTTCTTTCTGTATGGGGAAATATGCTCGTCCTTCCTAACACCACAAATATATCGTATACAAGAATTCTGCAGCCTCTGAAGTCGAGACTCAAGATTATATCCATGTAAACAAGAGAGCAATAATCCAGATGAGAGATTGCAAGAGCACTAGCTAACCGCTTACGAAGCGCCTCAGTTGTGCAGGATCTGAAAGATCTGAGACCATATAAAGCCCTATTTACTTTACGACCAACTGCATCAACCTGCGGCTTCCACGTCATTCTCGAGTCCATCACAACACCAAGGTTAGTCACAACGTTAACAAATGGAACGAAAACGCCACTTTTAACCTCAACTTTCTATTTTATTAATGTTATACTCCGAACCAAATATCACAGCTTTTCTCTTGCTAACGTTAAGGCGGAGCGCATTCTCGGTCGCCCACGCCGACACAGCTCTCGCCACCATCGACAAACGATGCACACCCTCCACAAGATTGTCTCTAGCTACCTGAGTATATGTTTGGAGGTCATCCGCATAAAGCAAGTGCCTAACACTGGGGGGCATAGGCTGGCGCGAATTGTGAATTTACATTACACGTGGCATGCGCGCGCGCCACCACGTCTCGTGTCGAAGAGCTACACCGATAGTGATGTATGCACAGATTTCATGGCGGTCGCACTAGTAGTTCTCTTCCGCCGCGCGCGTTTCCCCTCCTCTCGCGGTCTCAGCTCGCGCGCTATCTCCCTCCTCTCGCGGTCTCAGCTCGCGTGCTATCGTGTTGCCAGCCCTACGCGCGCGCTATCTCCCTCCCATTCCCCCCTCATACTCTCGCGTCAGTGCGCGACTGGGGTGCGCGCGCGCCATTCCGGCTTTGTGCTTCTCGCCTTGCGTATCGCCTTGTTTCTCTCCAGGAGTCGTCACCACGACCCCTGGCGGGTCTCCTCGTCAGGACCATCATGGCCGTCGGTGTCGAGGAGAGCGGCGCGAATGGTGACACGCGGCAACAGTGCGTGGCGCGTGTTCTGTAATCACACCGAAAAGCCACCGTCGCGACAGGCTCTCGACCGGTGAGGTTACCTCTGGCCGACAGGCACGTGCGCATATGCCTCTCTTTGTGCGTCGGAAGCTGCAGCGGAGGCGAATCCTCTCCCTCGCCTTCGTCCGCGTCCGACGGCACGTCGCAAGGCTATTACTCGTTTCCGGGTTCAATGACGAGACGTTAATATGTCTTGTATTGAATCCAGTAAATTTATGTTTTGCACGCATAATATCTACTAATAGCTTGCGGCTAGAGAGACATACTACCCATGGTGACAACCGCCGACAATCTGTTTGCGAATCCGATCTTTCTGCTCGAAGCTTGCGCGTGGGCCGGATGTCGTCCCTGGCGACTGACGGCAGGATGGTGCTGAGAATAGCGTGGGCCGCAACGTCACCACATTCTTGCTCAGAACGTCAAATACATTAGAAATTATTATTTCTGTGGAATTATCAGCCGCATTCCCCTGGGTCACCGAAGAGACATTCACGCTGAGAGAAGGAGCACAGCCTTCCTTGTTGCGCTTACTATCCCTAGGTTCACGCCGATTTTTAATGACTTTGAAGCCCTTCTTGTCCGTATCAGTCAGCGAAGAGGCGCCCGCGCCATCATTCGCATTGACAGAGTGAGAATCACTTAGCGAGACGAAAACTCGTGACGTATCGACGTCATAATTACATATATTATTATTGTTATCATTATTATTATTCTTGTCATTGCCATTAACATTGGGACAAGAAGCAGAACGAGCATCACCATGGCCAGACCAAGCGTCATCAAAAAAGCTTTCCAATTTAAATGCAACGAGACATCAGTCTCGTGCAGAATGCGTACAAGCGGGCACACAAACAAAGCGAGCGAATGGCAGACCCGCACGACAACAACATGAGCACAAGCCGAGTGCTCATGGATAGCAACACGTGCTCGAACAATGTAAACACAGCCGCGAACGAAACCGACGACGGGCGCAAACAAACTAACACACACCACCGAAAAGAGCACGGTAAGCACCACAGAAATACACAAACGACACTCGACCCAATCACCACCAGAGGGCATTGGCGCCAGCGACTGGGGCTATATAAGCCCAGCCGCGACAGCATGGCAGGGGTTCGATCAGAGCTCCCGATCCGAGCGTTGCCGTGAGCACACGACACCGCTAGGAGGGCTCTAGAGGAACTACCGATATCTGACCGTTTTCGTGCGCACACGTAACGGCACGGATACCGAAATTACCGCACTATCATCTGAATTACCTCTGTGCGCACACAGGATAATTCAGACCCACCGAGTACCTGGAGAGGCGCTCTCGTGAGCACACGTAGCGCAACTACAGGCACTAAACCGCCAACCACCGTCCCACCGTTTCCACCGTTCCTGTTACCACTGTGCGCACACAGGGTAATCGGAACCCGAAACTGACTGCAAATACTGGCAGAGTCGTGCGCACACGTCTCTGTCAGAATCTGCACACACTCCATACATACACCGCTTCACCGTCACACCGTTTCTACCGTTCCTGTTGCCACTGTGCGCACACAGGGCAATCGGAATCCGAAACTGACTGCAAATACTTGCAGAGTCGTGCGCACACGTCTCTGTCAGAATCTGCACACCCTCCGTACATATACCGCTTCACCGTCACACCGTTTCCACCGTTCCTGTTACCACTGTGCGCATACAGGGTAACCGGAACCCGAAACTGACTGCAGAGACTTGCAGAGTCGTGCGCACACGTCTCTGTCAGACTCTGCACGCACACGCACAGCCCCACCGTTCCGCCGTTTCACTTGCCGCTGTGCGCACACAGGGTAAGAGGAACCGCGGAGGGCGATTCCAGTATCAGGTTGAGTCGTGCGCACACGTCTCAATCGGATCCTGTGGTCAACAACGCTACACACACATTCACTCACCGCCCCGCCGCTTCACTTGCCGCTGTGCGCACACAGGGTAAGAGGAACCGCGGAGGGCGATTCCAGTATCAGGTTGAGTCGTGCGCACACGTCTCAATCAGGTCCTGTGGGACTCCCACCGATACACTAACATCACGCCGACGTTCCGCCGTTCCACCTGCCACTGTGCGTACACAGGGTAGGAGGAAATCGAGAACCGGCGCGGAGTCCGCACAAGATCGTGCGCACACGTTCTAGCGAGGACTCCGCGATAGCGATTACAAGCCTGGTGTTTCGCCAGGGAATAGCCAAACCGCCGTGCTCTAGACGTAGTATGTATAAGTAGGTGTAAGCGAAGCGTACCGGCGACCGTACCGAATAAGCGATACGTACCAGAAACAAATGTTAAGCGACGACTGAATGTTAAGCGTCATACCGTTTAGATGTTAAGGATCGCGCCGATAGTTAATAAGTACCGTAATCACCGTCTAGACAATAAGAAGTAGTTGTAAGAGATAAGTCTTTTAAAAGCGTACCTTGTTTGGTTACAGGTGGCGAATGATGACGCGCCTTGAGAGATATTAAATATACAAACTATTTAAACTTAACCAAACGGAGTTGTTTCTAACCTCACTCCCCTTTCCGAATCCTGAATCCCAACTGACAAAATCCGGTGCGAGGGGAACGCAACCGTTACACATTAATCGCCTGAGCATCTCAAGCTGCTCTTTAAGGTTTTTATTCACCTGCAAGATAATAAATTACAATAAATAAACAGTCTTGGGAAGTGAAAGTTCAAAAATTTTAATTTTGCACCCTACGAAATTCAAATTCAAAAATTCAAAACTCGCGCGTTTAGCGTATGCTCGTGAGCCAAATGAATACAGTCAACTGTTACTCGATAAATATGACATGCGATGGTGTTGCACTCTTGCGGCGGAAAATTGAGAGTCGAGCACAGTAGCGCGACGATTTCGCGCGCTTACTCAGCCGGATATATATATATATATATATATATATATATATATATATATATATATATATATGTATATATATATATACATATATAGTACATGCATCCAATCTAACCTCAATGATGATATCAAAAATAGCCACTTTCAGATATCGACAAACTGCTGACCGCGATAGAGCTGATAACGGATAAGATAACTGCGAGGAAACACTTTGCGGAAAAGTCCCTCTAGGCTCATAAAACACACAAAATAATGTGGTTTTTGGACTGACACTTGGGTCCGATCAGAGGGTCTCGTCCGCTGAAAAATATTACTCGAAAGAGTGAAAGGAGAGTTGGTAAAATGTAAATATTGTACGAGTTACTTGAAGCCGCTGTTCACCTACCGGAAGCACCATAATATATGAGTTGTTATTGTATTTCATTAAAATCCTTCTTTTTTTTATAAATCAACAATTGGAATTGTTGTTAATTTTGTTATTATTATTGTAAAATAAAAACGAAAATATTGCAATAAATAATATGCAATAAGAATGTATTAAAATTATTAACTAACTAAATTAATAATAATGCTAAATTATACCAAAGTAACTTAATTTATTTAAGGCTGAATTGATAATGTAGTGTTCTGGTATTTACTGAGTTTTGATTTGAGAAAGATATATGTATATCTTTTGTGTGTATGTATGCAATACCAGATATTGCTTAATATTAATGATATGGTAAATACTCAAACAAAAGCTTACTCTTAATGTATATTTAAATATTTTCTTCGAAGGTTCAAATACAAATAGGTCTTTAAATATCTTTACCTAACAGTACATTTTCAATGAAAGCCTACCTAAATAATTATTACATCTAAATTATTTCATTATGAGGGCTTTGTTTGTGCAAACATTTGGGAAGGTATATTTATATTCGTATGCAGTGTAACATCTGGAGATTTCCCAAAAGATACCTCACACATACATACATTGGTATATTTATACTACATATCCGCTTCGCCTAAAATTCTCAGCGCACTCGATCGTAAAATCATAGGCTTTTAAGTGCTATAGAATAGAATAGAATAGAATAGAAATTTATTTGTCAAGACAAAATAGTTAAATACAATTTCGCATAAATCTTATCCTATCGCGTCAATTGAACAACAACGCGGAGTACTACATACTAATATCAGGGTGTTTTCAGTCTTATTAAAATATCACAGTTAATTATTATTTAATAGGTGGCAACGCAACGCCACCTTAAACCTCGATAGCGAGGCCAAAGTGCGGATCTCCTGCGGAATGGAGTTCCACAGGCGCGCCCCATAAACTCGAAAGGAGTTCAGACCGGAGTTCAGACTATCTGCATTTTTGCGACTTGCAGCTAGCCCTTGTCGTCCTCGGTTCTAAGAAGAGTGTAGAGGAAACTCAGAGTACCAATGCAGTGACATCTTGTGCGCTGCATATTCGTTTCGTTTTATAGCTGTAGGATGTTTGAAAAGAAAGATAAGGGTAGGCACATGTTCTCAAATTTTTTTTAGTATCCCATGGGAAAGTTTAAATATCTCTACTTCTCAAAAATAGTATCTTCCTTCGCATAATACGAGATAAAAATAGATATATTTTCAAAGAGATAGGATTATCTGTTGGAAGTGTGTCTTCTTTTTTTTTTAATGGCATTTGGAACTCGGAAGTTCATTGGCTCATCTACGCAAGCCTTCTACGCAGCCCTATCTTGTGATAATCCAACCCATAGCCCACGCTCCCGCCCAATTTCGCCTTTACGTCTAGGCCCACCTAGAGGTTGCGGTCCGTTTAGCTTGCCCCTCATAACACGCGCTTCCATACGTTCGTCCCCCATTCATTTTTGGTGATATTTGGTGATGCATATAGATTATGTAGCTCGTCATTATGTAATTTTCTCCACTCTCCGGTTACCTCATCTTTTTTTGGCCCGTATATTTTTTGCAAAACCTTATTTTTGAATACTCTAAAACGATTTTCCTGTTCATTAGGAAGTGCCCAGGTATCGTACCCGTATAGAATCACCGGCACTATTAGGGTCCTATACAGGGTGTCCCATTTTAAAACCACTACCCAAAAATCTCCCAACCAAAGCGTTTAGAGAAAAATTTTTTAAACAAAAGTTGTCAAGTTTCAAAAGGGACACACAACGATGACCTTGACCTTGACTTCGACCTTGACCTTCATCGTTATTTTAAGGTCAAATTGATTTTTCTAAATGGAAACCCACATTTTTTATACCGGGAATGGAACGAGTGGGAAATTCTACGTCTGACTATGATCTTGACCTCAACCCTGACCTTGACCTTCAGGGTCAATATAAGGTAAAACGATCTTTTGAAATGGAAATCCTTATTTTATTGGTCACACGATATTCCCAAAGTGGAGTAAATTTTTGTCTTCCAGTAAATGACAGCCACTTTAGACATTCGCTGCGAGATTAAAAATCTTAATAGTAACAGTAGTGAGCGGCAAAGGGATTCACGTTAATCTAGCATCTGGAAGGTAAGAGGTAAGGGGAGGACTCACGATAATTCAGCATGTCAATGGAAACAGAACTTACTACGTTCACGTTGTTATCTCTGGATGGTGCAAAAAGTATGGTGCTCACATAGCATGAAAGCTTTCTGAAAGCTTCCTGCAAGATTCGTATTCTCACAGGGAAGCTTCCAGGAAGCTTCCTTGCTATGCGGTGTAAGCCCTTTTATTCAACCTTAGAAAAGTCAGTGGGTAGAAATTGTTAAATATCATTTGATACTTAGAATTTTTTTCACTATCGGAATAGGAAATGAAACTAAAGGTTAACATAAAAAAATCGATTTGACCTCATATTGACCCTGAAGGTCAAGGTCAGGGTTGAGGTCAAGATCATAGTCGGATGAAGAATTTTCCGCTCTTTCCATTTCCGGTATAAAAAATGTGAATGTCCATTTAAAAAAATCAATTTGACCTTAAAATAACGATGAAGGTCAAGGTCGAAGTCAAGGTCAAGGTCATCGTTGTGTGTCCCCCTTGAAACTTGACAACTTTTGTTTAAAAAATTTTCCTCTAAAATGCTTTGGTTGAGAGATTTTTGATTGGTGGTTTTAAAACGGGACACCCTGTATATCGTTATTTTAATATTCTTAGGCAGCAGCCTCAATTTTAATAATTTACTCACGGTGAAGTAACGAGAATTACCCGATTGGAGTCTTTTGTCGATCTCGGCTTTAATTTCGCTATTATCTTTTATAGTTGTACCTGAAATATCTGAATTCGCTAACCTTTTCACAAGTGAAATTTTCAGCTCTGAGATCCCCTTCCCCTACGCAGGTGCCTTCCCTACCCATTATCATATATTTCGTTTTCGATTCACTCACTTCTAACCCTGTATCTTTTGACGCTTCATGAAAATTTCCGCGTTTCTTGCTACCGTTTCCCAACTCGAAAACTGTATAATGAGTAACAACGCATATGAAATATGGTCAAAAGTAAAATTAATTTATGAACAAGAATCGGTATCTAACAAGTCTAGCTTACTGCAGAAATTTTATGCATCTCGAATGGAGCCTACGGAATCAATAGTGTAATTTATACTAAAATTTTGAACATGGCCCAAATCCTGGAGGATTTGGACGAGAAGATATCGGAGTTAGGAATCGTGTCCAAAATTCTAGGAAATCTGTCGTCCTAAGTTAATAATTTCATAACCGTCTGGGATAGTGTTGACATCGAGGAACAAACATTGGATAAACTGCAAGAGCGATTGATTAATGAAGAAAGGCGTTTAAGCGAATGTGAAGAAGAGACAAGCGCGTTTATTATCAACGCACGAACAAATTTCGCAGATAAACAGAAGGCCGATGAACGAGTGACAAAGACGAATGATAGAGCTCATCAAGGACGATCATCAACGATATCGCTGACATGCTATTATTGTAAGAAGCCTGGTCATTTCGCCAGGGATTGCCGAAGGAAGAAAAGAGCATCGTTTAATAGAGGTAAACAAAGCTCCGAACGTCGTACAGTCGCTTTCGTGGCGACAGTTGTAGACGGTCAAACAAACCATGATGACGCTCTAATGCAGTGGGAGATATCAGAGATGATGAAAATAAAAATTCAGATGCATGGATAATAATCAAGAGTGGGTGTCTAGACATATGACTTACCGAAAAGAATGATTCCTGGTTTTTATACCATTTAATGGAGAAAGCATGACTCTAGGTGATAACGAAGTATGTAGCACTGATGGATACGGAACAATATCGATAGAAAAATATGCCGACGGGAACTGGTAGAATTCAATAATTGAAGGCGTTCTAAACGTTCCGCGGCTGCGAAAGAATTTGTTTTACAAGTCGGCATGTGTACTCAAAATGGCTACCGAGTAATTTTTGGAGCACATAATGTTGAATTGTATTGCGGCGATTCCAAGGTAGCTCAAGGACGAAAACAGGATACCGAGATCTACAGGATGTTCTTCAAGGTCATCGAGCGATACGAAGTGAATTCGGTAACGACAAATTTTCAACGCTTATATGAACGTGTAGGACACGTAAATGAAAGGACACTTTAACAAATGGTGAAGAACGGAATGCTACAAAGAATACGAGTAGTGTCGGAGCAACCTTTGTCGTGCGAGGCCTGCAAGCTTGGAAAATCGCATTTGTAGACAAGAAGAATAAAGAACATCGAGAATGGCAACCGGGCGAGCTGTTTCATACGGACGTCTGTGGACCAAACAATATAGACTCACTGGGTGGTGCGAGGTATTTTCTCACTTTTATTGATGATGCCTCTGATTATAAGTTTGCTTATTTTCTCAGGCATAAGTCGGATGTGTACGACTGTTTTAAAACATTTGAGCAACAAATCAGGAATAAAATCAATCGACCCATGAAGGTGTTGAGAAGTGACAATGGTACGGCATATTGTAATGCTGAGATGAAGCAGTGGATTAAAAATAAGGGCATCAAGCATGAGACCACTGCACCGTACACTCCTCAACAAAATGGTAAGGCTGATCGTGTCAATAGGACGATTGTAGAAAGTGCTCGTACTATATTACTTAGAGCAAAAGTACCTAAATTCCTGTGGGCCGAAGCGGCGAACGACATCGTCAAATAACTGTGAGTCTACCCCTTTCAAGGCATGGACCGGTGAGAAGTCCGAGTACAGTCATCTAAGGGTCTTCGGATCTCCAGCTTTTGTGAATATACCGAAGCATTTTGAAAAAAGGTGGATGAAAATGCATTTAAAGCTGTGTTTGTAAGATATCAGGGTGAATCGAGAAATTATAGATTATATAACCCTGTGACTAGAAAAGTGACCGAGTCCAGAGAGGCAGTTTTTGTAGAGGATCGGGTTGGTGAGGCCTTAGCGGATCTGGATAAACTTGAAACTATGATGAACCTGGATAGCAGAGTGTATGAGGGCGAATTGAAGCAGGATCCTGAACCTGGCAGTATCATGAATCAACCAAGGATGCCTGCATTGGACCAGCCGGCAATCGATGATGCTGAAACAGCCTGATGGGAGTGCAGTACAGCGGCATGCAACCGGGGGTCAGAATGCACCTGAGGAGGTTTCATCAAATGATAATCCAATAATACAGATTCAAGAGGAAATGAGCAGGCGAAGAGTAAATAAACAAACACCTGAATCGAACACTGGCCAACTGAGAGATAGAAACAAGATAGAAGCCCCAAAGCGATGTCAGGTAAAACTAGCTGAATGTAATAAGCCGCGTAATTATCGAGAAGTAGTTTCAGGTGTTGACGCGGAGCACTGGATAGCATCAATTATTGAGGAAGAACTCCGAGCACACGAACGAAATGGGACTTGGGAACTCGTGCCAAAGCCAGAAAGCAACCGCGTTATAAACTCGACATGGGTTTTCAAGTATCAAGAAGGCTGGAAAGTAAATATAAGGTTCGACTTTGTGCTCGAGGGGACTATCAGGAATATGGAGTCAACTACATTGAGACTTATGCACCAGTGGTTTGATATGATGCCTTGCGACTTTTGCTGGCCATTGCCAATGGGGAGGATTATGACATCGTCTAATTTGATGTGAAAACGGCATTTTTGTATGGGGTGTTCGAGGAGGAAGTCTACAAGAGTATTCTGCAGGGATTGTATGCAAACAATGATCACAGGAAAGATGGCCTAAAGCAAGTTACGTGGTTGAGACGGTACGTTGTCCATAGCAGGGCCGCATTTTTCAAGAGAGAATAATAATTGTGTTTTGCAATTATTGATTCGCGTAATTTATGTTTTTGTGGTGAGCTTGAACTTCTGCGGAGGCAGTAGAGAAGAACGGAGAATTCTAGCGAACCAAGGAGCACCGAAAATAACGGTGCCGAGGCTGTTCAAGGAAACAGGGGAGGACGAGAGGGTTCCTGGAATGAGTGTCGCGGGCACGAACATGTAAGGCTGCTGCGACAGCGGACCGTACCTTGTACGAGAGAGTGAGAGAGAAAGAGAATCGCGACGTGCGCAGCAATGGCGCAGCCACTCGGGAAATCGCGTACGAAGGGATTCGTGGAGAGAGGGCAGCTCGCGGCGAAATAGTCAGTTTTCAGACTACCAGCAGATTAGCGTAGCTCATCGATCTCCGTCACGCCGCGAGAGGTTTACGCTGATTGGCTGAAGAGAGAGAGAGAGCGGAGTAGAGCACTCGAGTCGCGGCACGCGACTCGGGACTGAATATCAAGCCTTTGAGCGAGACGGACGTGCTATACGACTTCCCTCGAGATTTTCCATTGTTCTTTTATTTATTTATTTATTTATTTAATTCCAGACTCACAAACATATGCATCCGATACAGAGTTGTTATTATTCACACAATAACACACTATAACGCCGCAAATCCTGCAGAGGAAAACAGTATTTCCTGTTTGCAGGTCCGAATAACAAAGATAACGAGAATATATATAAATACTGGTTTGTCATTGCTTTACAGCAATAACCTCCAGTCATACTACATACAGTCCAGGCTTCGTTCATACGTAGGAATAGCATAAATCCTTGTCGGACTTCCAGACGCAGATCATACCATCCTTTTCATCCACACTTAACCTAGATTGGGTTATAGGAGTCCCTGGACTCTATTCGCCCGAACACTGATAACAGTATATAATATTAGTATTTACTTAAAAAATTAACAATGACATATAATCAATTTAACAGTTGTATATAAAAAATAAGTTATTAGTTGGTATTTTCTAAAGTGTAAATAATTCTATATTTTTGTCTTTTAAACCAGTAATGCTACGATAACATTAAATATCACATTAAATAAGATTGTATTGCACGATTCTAAGATTCTATATTTTTGTGTTATAATTTGATGTTGTTTAACAGTAAAAACATTTAAAGATTAAAATTCTAGTTTGTATCATGGCACTTTTCACAGCTTTCACAATTTCACTAGTTTCGAATTAACATTTTTCTTGCTGTCATAAATCTGTCCGTTGTTGCATTTTTTCTCTTATGTATGACATTTTCTCTGTAGAGGTGAGCCTAGCCGGGCATGTGAGTTCGACAGCACAGGTATCTCTATAGTGTGAAAACATTTCTTTGTGCTGATTAGATGAGTCACATTTAGAGTTTAACGTAAAAACAATATCATCTATAATTACTATGTCTTTGTAGGGTGATTGTATTTTAAAGAAGGACACTGAGTTCTTAAAAAGCTATTTTCCTCGTATTCCTCTATCAAAATAGGAAAAAGCTTTATTGCATCCTAGATAGTTGATGTCGCCATACGTCATTCTGAGACTGGCTGATTCTGTGATTTCTAGGCCCGGTGCGGCCGTCGCATCTCTACTCCTTGCTTTGTTGCTATTATCCTCAGCTATTTCATCTATCTTAGAGAAGACCGATTCTATTGGTTTGTATTTTTCAGTGTTTACGTTTTTGTTATCATCCCATTCATTTGCAGTTTCCTTTACAAAATTAATGAATTTATTATTATTTCATTCGTTATGTTGTCTAAACTATCTGTGATATTCTGATATGTTAAAATAATTTTTTTTATAGTTGTAGTTGGAGATGCGTCGATGTTAACGTATTTTGTGAGAATTACATTTGCCCTTAGCGCAAAAGTAAGTTCTAATATCTAAGTAAACAGAATTTATTTCAGTTTTTTGTCTATTACTTTTCATATCATTTCTGCGCTGCATTAAATCCTGTATTAAAGAAAATATAACTCTCTGTTGCTCACCATGCTCCTGATTGGACATCTCTAAGAACCATGATTTAAGTTGCTTGCAGTCAATTGAAGTGGGAGTACTTATCTCAGTCATTATTTCTCAATCAATCTTGTATTTACTTGATGTTTGATGTTTTCCGTAAATCTATGATTTTGAGATTATTTGGTAGATTATTGGAGATGTTGATGGTTTTAATGTAGCTGGTTTTTCTACTAATAGTTTTATCATACTTCGGTAGGATTATTAGCTTTTTCCTTGTTATGCTTAATGATTTTGTATACTGATCTTTGAGGCTATTGTAGTGGTACTGTAGGCTTTCGTAGGCGAATAATTGTTGAAGGTTAAGTGGGTTAATACTTTGAAAGAGATTTTTGTTTATAAGTCTTATGATTCTTTTTTGGACCGCTTGTAATAGTTCTAGGTTATTTTGATAAGCAGCACCCCACGTAACTATTCCATAGTTAATCAGGCTATGAAAGAATGCATACTAAATTATTCTTGGAGTAGTTGTGTCCATGAATTTTGAGATTTTACTGAAGATAAAAATAAGGTATCTTGTCTTGTTTATAAGGTATTCAATATGTTTATCCCATCTCATGTTCGTGTCAAAAATTAAGCCTAGGTATTTCGTTTCTTCTACTCTCATTATTTTTTCATTATTAATTTTAAATTCAATTTTTTTCGGCACATTAACGCAGTAATTTCTAAAAGTCATGTATACTGTTTTTTGAACGTTGAGTGACAATTTATTTAGCCTGAGCCATGTAGAGATATCGTCGAGGTGTTTGTTTATTTTTACTTCAACCTCGGACCAACTTTTCCCAGTAGTTATTACTGCAGTGTCATCTGCATAGGAAATTATGGAGTTTTCAGGCATATTTATTAGCAAGTCATTTACGTAAAGTATAAAAAGCAAAGGGCCAAGTATCGTACCTTGGGGGATGCCCAGATTTTTTGAGATCGTTTTTAATGCATCGTTGGTTCCAATGTTTTTTCTAAATCCATATATGAATTCTATTATTCTATTATGTATAATTTTTTAGAAGATTTTAGCAATGTTTGATATTAGTGATATAGGCCTATAGTTTCCCATTTCGTTTTTTTGTCAGCTTTGTATATTGGTATCACTTTAGCTGCCCTCAATATATCAGGCCAGATTGACATTTTAATACATTGATTGATTACGTGGGCAAAGGTTTGCAATAATAGTAGCTATAGTTGTCAGAGCTTTTGCACTTATCTTATCAATACCACCTTTTTTAAGTTCCATGTAGTCCATTATTTTTATAACTTCAATTTTGCTGGTTGGCTTGATGTAGATTGTTTTTGGATTGCTTTTAGGTAATTCTAGTTTTTTATTTCTTGGTATAGTTATTTTATTATTCAATGTTTCTCCAAGTTTGCAGTAAAATTTGTTCATATTGTTGGCCATTTCGTTCCTGTCGGTTATTGTAGTATTGTTTTCAGTTTTTAGCTGACTGATAGTAGTATCTGTTTTATTTTTATTTTTGCTTATCTTGCTATTAATGCAGGCCCAGAGTTTTCTGGGATCATCCCTATTTTTCTCAATTGTTTTTTTTCATGTTCGATTTTCGCTTCTTTAATAACTTTATCTAGAGTCTTAACGAAAAGTTTATAGTTTGCTTTTAGTTCTTCATTATTCAGATTTTATTTGAGTTTGTTGTAGAGTATTTCTTTTGTATTACAGGAATTTAGAATCGCTTTTGTTATCCAGTCTTTTCTGGGGGTTTGTTTGGATTTCCGCAGATTTGGTTTTTTTATATTTCGAACTCTCCACGCAATATTGGATTTCTTTTATCATTTCGTTTATACTCTCATTTGGATCATTTGTATTCTTAAATTTTGATCAATTTATTTGCCTAGCAGTGTTATATAGTTTTTTATACTTGTAATAGTATATATCGGCCCATTGGCTCAGTTGGTTAGAGCGTCGTGCTAATAACGCGAAGGTCGCGTGTTCGATCCCCCCATGGGCCACTTTTTTTGCAACTTTTTATTTAAACACAACCAAGATTACGTTATTACTTTTCATGTTAGAAAAAGAAAAGTGAATTCATCGATGTTATTAACTTCATAATAAATACAAATACTTGTAATAGTATATATCTCCTGCTGACTCTTTTTTATTCTGTTTTAAGAAGGAAAGGCTGCCCAGTTTTGGCAAACACTGTATTATAGAGGTCTCTCTTAACATCCAGAATTCTATTGAAACCAACTTGGTGGGTGCCTTGGAAAACTTGAATGCTAACTTAAACTCCGTAATTGACGTAGTAGCACCTCGTAAGATGGTTTGCATAAAGAAAAAATATGCTCCTTGGTTTGGTTCTGAGCTGCGATAGCTCATTAATAAGAGGGACGCCACGCACGGACGCTACAAGCGCACTTGGCGTTCAGAACTCTTTGACGAGTTTTTCCGGCTCAGTAATGAGGTTGATCGCAAGGCTCAAGAGCGGAGCTCCTATATCACTAGATATTTGTCGGATACTCTTGATGACAATCGGGATATATGGAAGAAAATGCGTAACCTCGGCCTCATAGCTAGGCGCAAAGAGGAGGAGTTTCATGGTTTTACGCCGGGCGAGCTGAACGACCATTTCGCTGGGATATCTGTTTCACCCTGTGAAAACCTGGATGACGAGGTGGACTTAATTTCTACTGCAAGTGAGGAATCCAGTCAACATAAATGATGTCATTCTTGCCATTGCACACTTTTCCTCGCAGGCGAGGGGTGTTGATGGGATCCCTCAGGGAGTGATCATGAAAGCTTTCCCAATAATTGGCAAATTTATTATAAAGATATTTAACTCCTCTTTCGCTCTGGGCATCTTTCCGAGCACTTGGAAGCAGGCGCAATTAATAGCACTAAAAAAGAACAGCGCCCCTTCATCTGTGTCAGACTTTCGACCTATAGCACTACTCTGCTTCCTATCTAAAGTGCTCGAAAAGTTAGCTCATTCCCAAATTACGGAGTATCTAAACAAAAACAAAATTTTGATCTCCTCCAGACTGGTTTCAGAAAACATCACAGTACCCAGACGGTGTTAATTAAACTGACGTATGACGTACGCATGGTCTTTAACAGAAAGGAGGTGACACTCTTGCTGTTATTTGATTTCAGCAAAGTCTTTAACACCATATCACCTACCAAATTATTAACTAAACTGCGACAGCTGGGCTTCTCACGGATGGCTCTCTTGTGATTAAAATCATATTAAGGCCGCACGCAGATGGTTATTTCTACCAGGGATGGTAATTCCGAGTGGTTGGAAACCAATCTGGGTGTTCCACAGGGTTCGGTCCTGGGACCTCTGCTGTTCAGTCTGCACGTTAATGACCTACAAGACTTACTGGACAAAAGGACGACAAAACATATTTTTTATGCAGACGACCTACAGATTTACCTCCATACTACCAAGGGTAAACTTGGGGAGGGCCTGTCGCAATTATGTGAAGCCGCAAGACGGGTGTTAGAATGGGCGGAGAACTCTGGACTGCGTCTGAACTCTGGCAAAACCAAGGTAATATTTTTTGGATCCAGAAAGAATATCAATGACATTATTATTATTATTATTATTGTTCTGGGTGGACCGTTAGGTCCTGATGCCTAGACTTACGCCCTTTGCATCCCCGGTAGTTAACTAGTGGTTGTACCAGTCTAGTTCTGTCCTTTGAGGATCAGCGTATCAGGTGGTATGCACCATTCCTGTACTACTTATCCATCAGGGTGAAAGGTGTCAGATGGTATGTCCCATTCCTGTGTATCTTATCCCGTTAGTAACTTCTACAGGTGTATCACCGTCCTAACGGTCAGTGATTGGATCGCTATTGGTTCACAAGTCGTCGTCTCCAACGCCCTATGTCTCTTCTCGGCTAAGGCTAAGCAGTGGCATAATACATGTATACTGCTTTCCTCATTTTGGTTACACCACCTGCATACTGGTGAGTTCACTCGACCTATTGTATGCTGGTGGTATCCCAGCGTCCCGTGTCCGGTAATTAGTTGAGTGAAGATCTTTGCCTCCGCCCTGGTTAAATCTCGCATCTCCGACGCCCAATCCTCTCTGATGCGCGATCCTATCAGTGCTTTGGCTTGTCTACACCCGTCGCTGTCGCACCATTCTTTTAGGTGTCGCTCTTTCAGCTAATCGTGCACCGCCTCTTTGACGGTGCACATTTAAATGCTAAGAGGGGGTTCTGGTATAAGTAAATCTTGTCCCGACATTAATGTCCTTGAATTTGCCTGGAGGTAAGGACGTGTGATGGAGTGATCGTCCCTTTTGAGGATGCGGTGGTGAGACTCGGTGTTACATTAGAAAGTAAATTAACATGTAGGCTTTATTTTAAAGCTATACTCCTTTACAAAATTATGTGATTGCGTGAGCCAGAGTATCTGGTATCGTTTTTTAGTAAGCATCAGCCCAGGCCCTCCGCAAGGGGGCCCCCGCCTGAGCTTCATGTTCCGGTGGTGAGCACTGAAACCGGCCTAAAAGCCTTTCAGATCCAAGGTGCACGTTTCTGGAACTCCTTACCCTCTTCCATACGCCTTTTACCTTCTCTCGCATCCTTTAAGGAAGCAGTGCGCGACTATCTGCTCGGCCTTGAGCCCTAGCCGTCCCTCATGTGGGCGGATGATACGGGTGTTCGATAAAATTTATTTGTGATTATTTTGACTCGGCCTTTCCGGCCTCGATCTGTGATATTCTCGGCGAGATTGATATGACGTGATATTCTTGACGAGATTAATATGACGTAACTGCAGCTGTTACATGTGTTAAACCAAATGTGATATGATGGGTCTATGACCAAAGTTTTTTTTATTAGTATTATTTATTTATTTATATTACAAATATCTCTAAAAAAGAAGTGTATTTTATTTATTGTATTTTATCTTTTTACTGTAAAGTGAAATAAAGATCTATCTATCTATCTATCTATCTCTCTGGGCTACGTCATAAAATTTCCCGCCCAGTTGATGCCACATCTGGCATCCCTGCTGCGGCGGGAGTCAACACAATGCTGTCGGACCTAGAGACACCACGCTGGTCAGCCGACTGCGCGCTCGCATTTTCTGTTCTAGCTATTGGCGGACGACTATAATCCTAGCTGCGATCCGCCTTCTTCCTCTCATTACCTCAACAAACAACAAAAAAGGTCATCACATGTTATAGAAAAAAAGAGTGTATTTATCATCTTTACAGAAATGAATCTGAAAAGCTTCGGGACTTATAGATAAAAGACTTAACGAAGAATTAAAAACTCGTGTTCAAGAGAGCGGCATTAAATTTAGAAAAGCTATTGAAGAAACGGTAGCTTTAAGGCTCTAACGCGTTGCCGAGTACCATTATTATCTTGATAAAGAAATCAACAGGCTAAGAGAAGAAGTCATTTACATGGCTTATCATGTATTTGTAATAGCAGTATAATTGAAGACGGGGTAAATGAAATTCTATTGCTTTTACAAACAGAAATTATGCAAAGTATACAAGAAATTTGAACATATACAAGCACATTTGCGAATAGTATTATGCACGCTACAAGTAACCAATCAGTCATTTAACAATATAATGTACAAAGAAATTGTAGGAAAGCGAAAAGACAACACAAAAAGAGACTCGTAAAGGGAATTCGTTATGCAACACAACACACTAGCATTAACTAGTGAGGTATTTGAATATCTAAAAATTACTCGTGCTACAGCAGTCACAATATTAGAAAAAAGCCCAAAAATAAAATACGCGCCAACACAGCAAGAAAATTCAATAAAATATCTACTAGTTTACGAAATCCTAGAATCAACGGGCCTGATAAATATTATGGGCCTCAAACAAATTCTTGCAAAATTATTATTTTTTTATCATTTTTGTGCTGGAATTCAATTCTACAGTAATAATTAAGTAATAACGTGATCTTTCAAAATATATTAATAATATAATTTTGTCATAAACAAACTAAATCTAAAAAAACACTTCTTTAAAAAGTTAAACAAATAATATTCGAGACCGAAGTATGAGTAGGGTGAAAAGAGTGAGTTTATTTTATCGCGGAATGTTATTTTAATCTCTCGAGCCGGATTTTGTAAACAACGGAGGATCAGTATTGCAGACCTCAAGATGCGTAATCACAGCAGTTTGATTGCGAGCTTTGACGAGAGCACATCGAACAAGCGTTTAGTAATATTCACGGATCGTGAGCACGTTGCAGAGACACATTAAAGTTTCACAGTTAATAAAACTAATTTTGAAATTAGACCTTCCTGTATCTCCTTCGGTTGTTTTTATCTTTTTTTCAACAGCTTTAAAAATGTTAGTGTATTGAAAGTATTTTATTAAGTGCTATGAATAAATTTCATGGAATTGAAATGCTTTCCGAAGAGTCACTCAATTTTAAAGAGCCGTATAAAGACGTGAACACAATAATAATAGAAGATGAGATTCTTCATCATGATCCTGACTACTCTCAACCACCAATAGAATACTGTACAGATGGCTATGAAAAATTATCTTTTGACTACAAAACTAGAGCAGTCAAGTGCTGGAGGGATACAGAATCGAAAGAAACTCGTAATATTGATTCGTTACGACAAAACTTCCAGCTTATAAGATCTGAAGAACAACTATGCTGCTGGGCCAAACATTTAACTAAAGGAGAAACGTACAGAGAAACTAAAGGAGAAACGTACAGGGAGAAAATCGGTAGAATATGTCAGTTTACTTTAGATAATTTTAAATCAGCTATTGTGTCTGGTTTAGTAGTTCATGATAATGATCTACGAAAATGGGCTCTACAGGCACAGAAAGAAATAAATGGTGATCTTAGGTTCAAAGCTTCGACAGGTTGGCTAAAGAGATTTAAGAAATCGCACAGAATTGTGTCCAGAAAAATAAATGAATTAATTTCTACAAAGACTTTAGAAAATGCCGAAGAATTGAAGCAGAAAGCCCATGATTTTGTTCTTGGTGTTAAGCAGGAAATACAAACTTTTGGATTTGAAAATATCTATAATGCAGATCAAAGCCGTTTCAAACTTGAAATGCATTCAAGGAGAACGTTGGCCATATAAAAGCAGAAACAAGTAGAATGTGTTTCATCAACAACGCACTCCTATACAGTATAATATCCTCCAATGGAAAATTATTCTCACCTCTGTTTTTAGTTTTAAAAGAACCAACTGTCATTCATTTAAAAGAACCAAGACCGAATGTCTTTATTAGTTTTCGAGATAATAAGAAAAATCGATTTTTGGGGGTAAACTTTATGGGTGGGTTTCACCCCTTAGAAGTGGTATTCCGCCGATAAAAAACAATTCGTGTCACTTATTTTTTAATGTACTACAACATATTATAATATTCCTAAAAGTAGTGGCTTGATAATTATTATTATCAAGCCACTACTTTTTTTAAACTTATTAGATGCAATGGAGATATCAGGGTTTTGGAGCCACCGTCAAAAGAAGAAATATTAATGCTTGATTTAATTAATAAAAATGTAACTATAGATGATATTGAAGCCAATATCTTGAAACCAAATGAATATCTCAACGATTTCACTATTGATACATTTTTATCCATAATAAAAGAAAAACGGAATTTGAAACTTCAACATTTCTATGGCTCAACCATTTGAACTTTGTAGAGAAATGTAAAAATCATAAACACGTTGTAGAAATTATTGGAGGTAATGAATATAAACACTGGCGCTGTTATTTTTATAATGAAAAAACCTATATATTTACGATAGTTTAGGCATTAAAGCGTACAAAAATTTACTAAACGAAGAAAAGGATTATATAGCTTTAAGATTTCGCAATGTTACAAAATCAATGAAATAAGACCACCACCAAACTGAAAAACATAACCCGACGTGGATCTGCGATCTTCCTCATCACTCGCATAATCCGAATCACAAAATCCAATCAACTCACCCGTAATTCCGCTGCCGGCGAACCGCGGCACCATGTTTTGTCATGGTGAATGCCAAGTCAGCATGTTCACCCTTTTCCATAGGAGTACATGCTGACTTGGCATTCACCATGTCAAAACATTTCAAAACTTTCAACGCATAATCAGTTTGGTGAAGAACCATGGTTCTATTTAAACGACCGCGCTCAATTTGTATTCCAACAAACACTCTCGGCTCACACGTCGCAATCTCGAATCTCTCACCCAATACATTGACAACATAATTAAGATTGCATACATCTTTGCTCATAATTAGACCATCATCGACAAACAATACAAGACACATTCTATACTCGCACTTTACATTAACAAAAATATAATTCTCCGACTCATATGATTTAAAACCGAGATCTGACATAAACTCTTTGAACATAACATTCCAATACCTTGTGACGTGGCAAAACCCGAGGGACGAATTTCCCTATCGTCTTCTAGGTTCCGACTCCGCGACATTATAATTTGTTAACGTTCCGACTTCCTATTTGCAAAATCTCGGAGGAGGCCCCGCTAGCTCGCCCCCAAGTCGGGTTACTCAGGATGATTGGAATAAATACATATTCAATATTACAGTTGAAGTCATTCTTTTAATTCTCTCTCTCTCTCTCTCACTCGCGCTCTGTTAGACTCTGTTCTATCTCTTCAATTTTGACTCACACGCTCGACCGTTTGACGAGGTCGGTAAGGCAGCGCCCCGTGCTGCCGCGCTCGGGAAGCTTTGTCGCCACGCGATTCTCTGTCGCGCCCGATCTTCCTCCCCTCTCGCGCTCGTACAGCAACACAAAGCGCGGCCTCTGGGTTTTCCCGGAACTGGTCCGCATGTATCCCGCTTGTCAATTCTCGATCGCTTTGCAGAATTATCAAGTTTAACTCGTGTCTTCTCGCACGTTCTCTTTTCTCTCGCTCTCTTTCTCTCACACTCTCTCACAATCACGACCTCGCCCTCAGCACACTCTCCACTATCTCACTGTATATCCACGCCTAAGATGACTTTCGATCTTGCTTCTGGGCTGGACCTCGTCTCGGTACCTTCCGACAAGACCGCTCGTCTTCTTCCTCGGCTCTCAGCTTCCTCTTGTTCAAACTGGACCGCATCTTCTTCCTCTGGAACCTGGTCGGTGGCTGCACGCACACCCACACTTCTCGCGATTGCAGTTCAGCACCCCAAAACTCACTCCCCGAGGATTTCGCACGCGATCCATTCGATGCGTATCGTATCACAGCTTAAATGATCGTAGGTGCGAGAATACTCCCGCGAGATATGCACCGGATACTAGGAAGAACACACAGCACTTCTTAGTTGACAAAGAGTGTATCATCAGCGCTCGGAGCGATCGGTCGTGTTTCGCGCGCGTGTCGTCAGCTTGTTGTGTGTCTGGTTACAGAAAAGAATGTGCAAACTAAGTTTATACGCAAGAAGAACCAAAGTGAAATAGAAATCAGCTGTATGAATACTAAAAGCCTGGAAACACTCGAGAACGTGTTATCAAGTAAATTAAAAAATTAAAAGGTAATCCAAAAATGAAAATTATTGGAATAGACAATACTACAAATATGGATGAACAGGATATGGAAAATGAGATTAACACTCGTAATTTTAAAAATTATAACAACAAAAGTAAGGCACTGCACATGTACACCAATAAAAGGACCAAAACCTACACAGTCCTAATAGAACTCCCACCAGAAATCTACAAGCACATACATCAAAACAATAATAAAGTTTTTATAGGTCATGAGTACTGCAAAGCCTACGATCTTATTAACATTACCCCTTGCTACAACTGTGGAAGATACGGACATAGTGCATCAAAGTGTAGGAACAAATCAGCATGTATAAAGTGCTCGGATAACCACAACGTAAGTATCTGTAAGAATGATAGAATTAAGTGTGTGAACTGTATATTAAACAACGCCACATACAAAACAAGTCTACCCACGGATCATTTGCCAACAGATAGAATAAAGTGTACAATTCTTAAAAAGAAGATCAAAAAATATATCAACTCTATTGATTACCCGATCGCACCTGTATTACCGACGTGGGACGAAACAAGTGCACGTAAACAAATACACAATCTACAAACAAACAAACTGCTATACCACAGATCGATAACGGCAGGAAAAAAAGAGGGAATTCTACGTTTTGATACGCAGACTTTTCGGAGTTTGACCTTAAAATGACCTTGAAAAAAATTTCTCAATATAATTTTGAACGTAAAATTTCCCGCTCTTTCCGAATCCGGGGTCAAAACTAGGTGTTCCTATATGAAATAACCACTTTGACCTTGAAATAACCTTGAAGGTCAAGTTCAAGGTCAACGACGTTAGCGCCATTATGTGACCCCCTCTGTCCCCTACGACTTTTATCTAAACCGTTTTTCTCTATCTGGCTTAGGTTCCGAGAAATACGGGTGCGGTCATTAAAATGGGTCACCCTGCATATATATATATACCCAGAAAACATCGTTCGGCAAATTGCAAGCAACATTCAGCCAATACGACGTCCTGCACGACGCGTGCGCGCCGGCATGTAGCCCCGGCGTTTTGACGCATAATAGTCGTCAATTTGATCGTCAATTTGACAGATTTATTTCTGCCATGCGCATTCGGCGAGCAATTTCTCTTGATTCTAGTCCATTTTTATATCCAGAAAGTTATCATACTTTGTCAATTTGCACAATACATTTTGAAAAATATTTAGTTTTATGGTTTGAAAATAAAGTGCAATATGTCAAAATTGTACTGTGCAAAAATATAAAGTATTATAGCTTTCTGAATGTAAAAATAGCCTAGAATGTAGCTGTATAACTTATATACTTAACTTAACGTGCGTTCATTGTTGCTATAAGATGTTCACGTTGTCTAACATCATGGTGCACAATTTGACCAGCTCTGAAATTTAAATTAAGAAATGGTTATAAATATCTAAAGAATAAGTATAATACATAACAAAATCTATTTTTATATCCACAAGCTTATTATACTCTGTCTTTTTACACAATTGGCTCTTGTGAATGTGTTGTGCAAAAAGGCTGAATACAATAACTTTTTGGATATAAAAATCCAGAAGTGTCGCAGCAAAATTGAAGCTACTTATCTAATTGACGCTGCTGGTCCTTGTTTGAATGTCCATCACTTTGTTGGCTGATGTCCACTATTATTACTAGCGATGGGTACAGACTTGGTGGTTGAGCATCAGCATTGCATTCTGGTTGTTTCCGTCTCTTAATAAATATGAAGTATGCATGGTCCAATGGTGCAGGCTCTTGGAGAGAGTCAAGAGGATAATCTCTGTGTTGTAGTATACTTGTGTAACACACTCACTATGTAAGGTTAAGATTCTCACAAGTATTAGAATATTAGCAGAAACTTCACAATAATTTACAACACGCATGTCATAAATTTTAAATAATTTACACATATTTTTTTTATAAGAGTATGACGGAGATTGATTGTGAGGTGAGGTGAAAAATATACACACTCATGGTGGTTTTTGAAAAGTCTGAACTGCACAAAAATCACAACTAAGAATTGCACTGGAATCGATAACTGCACTGCACACATATTTTTCAAACTTCCGCGACGCACACCGAAATTGTCGCATGTTCACGAACAGTGTTTGTTGCTCTTGCAAATATGTTATTATTGCAGTATACGTCGGTGCATGGCATCTTTGTCTCACTCCGAAACAGCTGGGACTTTACTGCATTAACCCCACTAACTCACTTCAGTGCACTAACTCGGCAGAAATAAAACTCGGTAGAACTACATTAAAAAAAGGACTTCGTGAACAATAAAATCATAAATAATAATAGTCGCGATAATAAAATATTGTCGAATGACACAGTGTACTGACAAATTGCAGACAAATTACTGGCTCAAAATTTTCTGCAATTTTGTTCTGCAACATCGTTTGCAACTTACTTGCTTTACAGTGCGCCTGACAAAAACTAACATCAAAATGACGGACAATTGACGTCAACCGCGCCGAGCCAACGTTGCGCCGATATTGCTCAGCACGCGATGTTTTCTGGGTATATATATATATATATACATACGTAATAATGTTAATTTTGGCGACTATTCAGCCATACAAATATTAAGTATATCATAAGTAACACATTTTTATTACTAAATAATTGATAAAAATTGAACTAGAAAAATCATAATTCATTTATAAAAAATAAGAAATTTTGTGTGTAATAATATAAATAAATGTAATGTTGACGAGTACTCAGCCATTATTTGTACAATTTATAAATCGACATCTCTTTTAAATCATTGTGATCAACGTTTATTAAAATAAAATTTGAAATTTTTAGAAATACGCTACGATAAATATCAAGTGGCGCGGTAGCGCCACGAAGGCGAGTTTGAGAAGCAGATGACTTCGGCTACCGTGACACTATTCACTTCTATATTGCCATCTGGAATTTTACTTTTAAGAAAAAAAATACTTATCGTTGTTGTATTTAAGCGATTTTCATATATTACAATATTTATATGTTAAACGACAATTTTCAATCGAAATATCAAAATAAACGTTATTTTATTAAATAAACGATTTCATGTTTGACATTTACTCAAATCAGTTTATTTTCCAGTGTGATGTGAAGGGACCGTGAATATAGCCGCGCATCAAAATGTGAAAGGACCGTGAAAGTAGCCGTGTGAATTGCTGCTGATTTGGGGATTGCTTTCCCATAAATTTCTTGCATTCTCTCTCGCATGTTAAGGGACTTTCCACACTGATGCGCTGCGCTTGTGCTTCGCGTGCGCTGTGCTGTGTTCCGTGCGTTTGCGCTATTTGAGAGCATAAGGGTATATGCACGTCTAGGTATACATCATACCCAATGAAGAACGATTCTCTCGAGTGATGCTTACATTTTTAAATAGCTCATTTGATTACTTATAAAATGAATAATTAATACGTTTTGCGATATGAAGACAAAAATGTGACATTCATGTGCACAAATTCATAAAAATCTTCATGATTATTTATTTTAAAATAATGAAAAATAGTGTGATAAGCACCAAAATCAAGTCTGATCTCATGTTTCAAATGAGGTTTAACCCACCACCTTCTATGTCTTTTTTTCTTTTCCCTTAAGATATTCAAAAGCAGTACTGCGTTTAACGCATTTGCACAGACTATTTTATTTTTTGTCTTCATATCGCAAAACGTATTAATTATTCATTTTATAAGTAATCAAATGAGCTATTTAAAAATTTAAGCATCACTCGAGAGAATCGTTTTTCATTGGGTATGATGTATACCTAGACGTGCAAATACCCTTATGCTCTCAAAGAGCGCAAACGCACGGAACACAGCACAGCGCACGCGAAGCACAAGCGCAGCGCATCAGTGTGGAAAGTCCCTAATACATGAGTGTGTCATTCACAAAATGCTCAAATCAAATCAAACAATGATAGGACCGTTAAGTTAGCTGCAACAAGTGTTAAGGACCGTGAAGTTGGCCGCACAGCTATGTACAAATGGATATTGCTTTCTCATCGGTCTTTCTGCATGCTCGATCACATGTAGTTTTTAGAGTCTAGGTGTAGAAAAAATCCGGGGGCTGCGTCTAAGTGTACAGGGTGGCGGATGAAGAGGCCCAGGTGGTGCGCTCCGTGATTTTTGGTCTAGGTAAATAAATCATAATACGAGGACGGTATCTACCCTCGTAGAAAATACGCCATAAGATATGACCTGTCGATAACTAGTGGCCATATTTTTTAGCATAACATGTCAAGATACTTAATGTACTAATGGTTTATAACCTAAAATTCATAATCAAATTTACTCAAATTTAAAAATCAATGATTTAAGAGCAAAATGAAAAATTGAAAAAAGTAATCGTACAATCATTGAGAATTTCATTTTGCTCTCGATGAAAATCTATCATACTTAGAGTGCTGAAATTTTGCATGGTGATTTGTTTCAAGCTGTTAAAATAATATATGTACTTGTCTTTATCTCAAGTGCTGTAGTTTAGATTTTCATATGAACACCCATGTGTAAATTTTGCCCTCGGAGCCATGGGGTTGGATGTGGGCCAGCTATCAAAGACAGATAAACAAAAATTGTTACGCTAGCCTGTTTTTACATAATAAAATAAGCATCCACACTACAAGTTAAACATCTTGCACGAATACACTGCATATAAGGCACTATAAGGATGAATACTGCCTGCGACTGACTCGAACACTGAGTTGGGAATATACGTCAAGATCATCACTTTTACATTTCATTATTGATAATCTTGAACACACAAATTTTACTTAATGTTTCTATTATCTTTTCAGTCTGAGTGTTGAAAGTGGTCATGTTTGTACATATGCATAAATATGTGCAAGGTTAGGTTGCAACGTATAAAAAGTTCGCCATAGTTTTATGGCATATTATGTCCACTTACCATCGCCTGTTAACAGGGGCATATGGCCACGATGTGCCACATGATCTGGCTACTGGGCATAAAATTTGACACATCGTGGCCATATTAGCCTCAATTTCCTACGATGGTAGGTGTACAGGATGCCCGATGATAAAGTCTAGGTAGTTCGCACTTTGTTTTTGGTGTCTAAGTGTAGAGATTATTCGAGGGTACCGTACCAGAACAATCAGTGATTTTATTTCATAGTGATAAAAATGTCACAAAAATGCCATGGACGAAAGGTTCTAAAAATGCTTATATTTTATTTTTAGGAAAAATATGAAACACTCCAAAAAAATTAGTAAAAAAGACTGAAATCTCTAAAAAAATTTAACTTAAAAAGTAAAAAATTAGGCGAGTTTGATATATTCCGCAACGAAATAACAGATAAAAAAGAACTGAGATCAATCAACCAAAGTCAAGTTTAATATATTGAATCATAATAAAGCAACGAAATTTTGTGTGGTCAATAAAGGGCGTACTTAACTCAAAGTTAAGTTATATAATGATCAATTAGAAACAACTCTCAATATACTTACTACGCAACTTGCCATGACCGTTTTTTTGTATTTATGGTGTTATTATAACGTTCATGTATTAACGTAATACATGAAAAGAAAAGTTTAATTGTTCACTAATAAACAAAATGAAACGGTCATGGCAAGTTGCGTAGTAAGTATGTAACGGTTGCGTCTCCCTTGCCCCGGATTTTGTCAGTTGGGATTCAGGATTCGGAAAAGGGGTGAGGTTAGAAATAACTTCGTTTGGTTAAATTTTAATAGTTGGTATATTTAGTCATCATTCGCCATCTGTAACCAAACAAAAGTACGCTTTTAAAAGACTTATCTCTTACATCTATTCCTTATTATCTAAGCGGTAATCACGGTGCTTATGAACTATCGGTGCGGTCCTTAATTCTATGGTATGACGCTTGACATTAGTCGTCGCTTAACATTTGTTTCGCTTAAACGTTTGTAACGCTTATTCGGTCGCCGGTATGCTTCGCTTACAATTACTTATATCGACTACGCCTCGAGCACGGCGGTTTGGCTGTTATCAGGTGTGTAATTTGTTATTGCGGAGTCCTCGCGAGAACGTGTGCGCACGATCTTGTGTAGACTCTGCACCGGTTCCCAATTTCCCCCTACCCTGTGTGCGCACAGCGGTAGGTGGAACGGAGGAACGTCGGCGTGATGTTTAGTGTACAGGTGCGCACGACTCAATCTGGTACAGTGGCTGTCTCTCGCGGCTTCCGTTGCCCTGTGTGCGCACAGCGGCAAGTGAAGCGGCAGAGTGGTGAGTGAATGTGTGTGTGAAGTGCAGATGACCACAGGATCCGATTGAGACGTGTGCGCACGACTCAACCTGATACTGTAATTGCCTTCCGTGGTTTCTCTTACCCTGTGTGCGCACAGCGGCAAGTGAAACGGCGAAACGGTGGGGCTGTTTGTGAGCGTGCAGAGTCTGACAGAGGAGTGTGCGCACGACTCTGCAAGTCTCTGCAGTCAGTTTCGGGTTCCGGTTACCCTGTTTGCGCATAGTGGCAACAGGAACGGTCGAAACGGTGTGACGGTGCAGCGGTATGTGTGTGGCGGGTGTGCAGATTCTGACAGAGACGTGTGCGCACGACTCTACCAGTATTTGCGGCTAGTTTCGGATTGCGATTGCCCTGTGTGCGCAAAGCGGCAACAGGAATTGTCGAAACGGTGGAACGGTGGTTAAAGGATTAGTGCCTGTAGTTGCGCTACGTGTGCGCACGAGAGCGCTCCTCCAGGTACTCGGTGGGTCTGAATTACCCTGTGTGCGCACAGTGGTAATTCAGATAGTGCGGTAGTTTCGGTATACGTGCCGTTACGTGTGCGCACGAAAACGGTCAGATATAGTCAGTTCCTCTAGGACCCTCCTAGCGGTGTCGTGTGCTCACGGCAACGCTCGGATCGGGAGCTCTGATCGAACTGCTGTCGTACTGTCGCGGCCGGGCTTATATAGCCCCAGTCGCTGGCGCCAACGCCCTCTGGTGGTGATTGGGCCGAGTGTTGTTTGCGTATCTGTGTGGTGCTTACCGTGCTCTTTTCGGTAGTGTGCGTTATTTTGTTTGCGCCCGTCGTCGGTTTCGTTCGCGGCTGTGTTTACATTGTACGAGCACGTGTTGCTACCCATGAGCACTCGGCTTGTGCTCATGTTATTGTCGTGCGGGTCTGCCTTTCGCTCGCTTTGTTTGTGTGCCTACTTGTACATATTCTGCACGAGACTGATGTCTCGTTGCATCCCCCCCCCCCCCCCACTTCGGAGCGCGAAACCAGAGAGCGATATAGCGATAAGTTTCGCGGCGCGAATACAATACAAAAAAAACTTACGCGCGCTGGTCCTATGTGTCTGATCTCCCCTGTTGCCGGCACCAGCCTCAGCAGCCTTTGGTAGCCGTTGTACCGCATGACGTACTTTCGTACGCCGATTGGTACAACGATCTCGTGGCCGTCTGGGAGCTGGTGGAGGCGTCGGGTAGTGCCGCTGTCGGATCAGGGCGGCGTCTTCGTGGTGGTGGCGGCGGAGTTGGTGCAGCTGTTGGCGGTGCTGGTGGTGCTGGAGGTGGTGGCGGCTGTCGCGGCGGTGTAGGTGGTGGTGGTGGCTGTTGCGGCTGCGCCACTGGCCGCGGCGGTGCTGGTGGTGGTGGTGGCTGTTGCGGCTGAGCCACTGTCCGCGGGGTGCTGGTGGAGGTGGTGGCGGTGATGGTGGTAGCGTCAGATCTATTGTCGCCACCACTGTGCCACCAGTCAATCTCCTTCTTGCCAGCTGTGCGACGGGTGGTCTCGCCGGTGGTGGTGCGAGTCGTGGTCGCGTTCTCACCCGCCGCACCGCTGGCAGATCCTCCACATGCATAATGCGCAGTCGAGGGCGTCGCGGCAGTAGGGTTGGAGTATAATCCTGCGTTGGTGTTGTTCCGCCAGGACCATACTCCAATGTCCCCGCGGGGAGGTCCCGTTCGAGGGCTGCGAGAATCTCGTCGAGCGTTTCGAGATCGGTATTCATGATTACTAATTTCCATATTTTCGATCGACTATTTATATTCCACAACCCTTTGCATATGTGAATCCGTGTACATTCTATAATTGCGTAATATCGATCTCAAAAATTCTGTGGAAAACCTAGTCCACGTAAAAAAAAAATCTGTTGTCTTGTAAATCGAAAATGACTGGCGAAGTTTTTCGTTTTACCACTAGGGGGCCGGTATATTTTGGCGCGAGCTTTGCGTTGCGGTCGTCCTTCTTACTTGATAGTATGACTACCCTTCTGGCCACTTTATCGCCAATTGCTGGTTTCCAATCCCGTCGGCGCAGGTTGCAGTGCTTCTGCTGTTTCCCGAACTGTTGGGCTATTTGCGTTTTGGCAAGTTCTATGGCGTCCTTGATGTTCTGTAACCGTGCGGCTAGCGGCGTTACGGACTTGTTTTTAGTTCTGTGGTGCAAACTTCCTGGTACTCGGAATTCTCTTCCGGTGTTCAGGTATGCTGGGGTGTACCCGGTGGCGGTACTACTGGCGGTGTTGTAGGCAAATTTTAGGTCGTGGAGATTTTCGTCCCACTTTTTGTGATGTTTGCCTACGTACTGCGATATCATAGTCTTTACAACCCTATTTGTGCGTTCGACAGGATTGCACTGAGGGCTGTAAGGTGGGGTTCTGCGGTGCACCACCCCATTTTCCTTTAGGAAAGTTTCGAATTCTTTCCCGACGAATTGCCGGCCATTGTCACTTACAATGGTGTGTGGGCAGCCGTGCCTCAGGAATATTTTTTCCTTTACCAGGCGGCTCATGGCTTTCCCGTCGGCTTTTCGTAGTGCTGCTAGTTCGATCCACTAAGTAAGTCGATCCTACATTACTAGCAGCCAGATATTTCCTTTCGTTGATCGAGGTTGAGGTCCCACCAGGTCAATTGACACCATTTCCCACGGCTGTTCTACGTTTGTGGCATGCATTTGGCCTGGTTCGGCTTGCTGTTGTGCCTTATAGGCTTGGCAATTCTGGCAGTTTCTGACGTAGCGCGCAGCCTCTTGTAAGATTCCCGGCCAGTAATAGTGCCTGGCTAGTCTTTGTAGAGTTTTCGCCACTCCGAGATGTCCTGCGGTAGTGTCGTCGTGCGCTTCTTTCAATACGGCGGCTCTCTGGTCCGTTGGTACGCAGATTTTCCAGTCGTCTGCCGTATCGTTATCATTGAAGTCCAATGTATGGAGGATATGTCGGTATAAAATGCCCTCCTTTATGGTATACTCTGGATTTGCTCCTGGGTTCTCCTGGACTTCTTTTAGCTTTCTGCTGTACCAGGTGCATTTGGTTTTGGTGTTTATTTTGCATACCTGTAGCGATTGTCTTGATAGTGCATCGGCGACGGTGTTCTCGGTTCCTTTGCGATATTTGACTTCATAGTCCTACTGGGACATTTCGATTGCCCATCTGGCTAGCCGTCCAGACGGGTTATCAATCTTCTCCAACCACTTGAGAGATTGGTGATCAGTAACCACCTTGAAGTGGTGGCCAGACACTCCTTTTCCGTTGCTGAATAATTTTTTTCGGCTTTGTTCAGCGAACGGCTGGCATACGCCACGACGCTTTCTTTCCCGTCCGTCTCCTGGGTCAGTACGGCGCCTAGTCCTTCGTTGCTAGCGTCAGTCTGTACGGTGAACATTTTTGAGAAATCCGGGCACGCTAAAACTGGAGCCTGGACTAAATCTTGTTTGAGCTGCTCGAAAGCTTGTTGCTGTGGTTCGTTCCATTCCCATTTCACTTTCTTTTGCAGCAGCCTATTTAGCGGGGCGGTTTTCTTTGCAACGTTCGGAATGAAGCGACGGTACCAGGATATGAGTCCTGAGAATCGGCAGAGCTCCTTCAGGTTTGTCGGTGCTAGAAGTTTTGTGATGTGTTTGACGGTGCTAGAAGGTCCGTGTGTAGTCCCTCTTCGTCGACTACGTGTCCTAGGTACTTTAGACGTCGCTGGCAGAAATGCCTTTTCTCCCAGTTTGGTTTTAGCTTTGCCTCACGGAGGCGTTGTAGTACATTTTGTATCAGTTGAAGATGGTGCTGGAAGTCTTGGGAGACGATGACGATGTCGTCTAAGTAGCAGAAGACGTTTGGTTCTAGATCTGGCGTGATGACACTGTTCATCAGCCGCATGAATTCTCCCGGAGCGGAGTGTAAACCAAGCGGTAGTACCTTGAACTGCATGAGTCCTCTTCCCGGAACGGTAAATGCGGTGTATTGTTTGCTCTCTTCCGACAGTGGGACCTGCCAGTATCCGTTTTTGAGGTCTATAGTTGTAAGGTACTTTGCACCTCGCAGTTTGTTTAACGTGGCGTGTACTTGCGGCAGCGGATACGCATCCCTGACGCTGATTTTATTCAGTCGACGGAAGTCGATACAAAAACGGTATCTGCCATCTTTATTCTTTGCGATGACGATAGGGGAGCTGTATGAGCTGTTGGAAGGTTCGATGACCCCCTCCGCGACCATCTTATTTAAAATTATTTTTGAATAAAACGATGGATAGGGCTTTTCCCTTGAATATCTTTTTGCATTGTTCGATGACACGTTCCCAATCTCTGACTGTTATTAGTCCTAAGCGTCTGATTAATCAAAATGTTGTTCCGTATTTTTCAATCAGTAAGTGTAGCATCTTCATACACGTTGTTATATCCGGTCTTAGGGATTGTGGATATGTCTTTTCAAGATTATGCCAAACATGTACATATCCCTATATCGGATTACTATCATTTCCCCGATTGTGCGCTGTGTCTCTAGTAGCTGTTCTCCGTGTTTATATCGTCGTTTTATAAGGGCATTTAGTACCTCCGTACTTAGAACCATATCTTCCGATAGTATCTCAGCAAGATGGCACTTGTGGGAAAACGGATGTTCATTTAAACATTGTACGCCAGTAAATAAGTCATTATCATCAGGACCTCTTTCCCATTCAGGTACGCCCTAACCAGGCCATGACTCTGCTATTAGATAGGGTGACATTGCTGCCCATATGCGTGACTTTAGTTGGAAGATCCATGGTGGCTCGTTGTCTTCTGACTCTGTATCTGATTCTTCGTCTGTTTCCTCCTCTGCTATAATGTATGGAGTAAAGTCGTCGCTCGCGAGGTGTACATTTATGAATTCTTTCACTTCATTTATATTAAACTGGTAATATTTATAATCGTTGTTGATTTTGAAATGTACTTATACGTTGTATTCAAACGTTTTCGAAAAGACGCATATGCAATTCGCTTCGCCGTAGTCTACTTCTGATAATAAAATTCGGTGCGCTTCCTCTGGATTGTCGCAAGTTTCTAGATTCGGGCTTCATAGAAGTTGGTATCTCAATGGGCTCGCTGTCGTTTCGATATTTAAAACATTTATTAATAAATGAAATAAGCAGTTCCCTGGTGGATCCGTCGGCATATGACTGTCGTGAATCAGTCGTTTACGTGGCTCCTCACAGGTTTCTTGTTTGGTATATACGTTAAATTGTCCAGCTAGTTCGTCTGAATCCACGATGTTGCAATATTTTGGAGACTGCTGGGTCTGGGTGGCATTCCGATATTCGCATCTGATCTATTATTACTTGATCGATAGAGTTCGAGTTGTTGTTGTCTCCGAGTCCATCTGAATTTCCGATATCGGGTAGTGGTGTAAGTTTTGGTAGGCTTTGATGTCGATTTGCTGAATACGATAGAAATATTTCTTTGTCTCGTAGACGGGAAGGCTTTATTTTGGTTTGTTAAGTTCATCCTCATCTGGTACCAAAGTAAATGAGTAGTAATGATAGGCTGCGGAGAGTCTATACTCTGTAATGCTGTGTAAAAGACTCTTTCGCGACTGAATTTTTAGTAATGGGCGCTAGGTCGTGAAGATATTTTGCCCTCGCGCACGCACGGCTGCAGAGGTTCTCCTCTCGGAGGAGATTCGTCACTGAGAATAACAGGGAAAGGGGAATGACGCTCCCACACCTTTATTCGTTCGGTTAAACCTGGTTTATTTGCGTAGCATCGGGGAACAGAATTTACTAGGATGGCGGGGGAATTTCATACAGGAGAACGGCGGAAGTCACAAAGGAATGCAATCGCTTAGCACTGCTCGGCACGATCGTTCAGCACACCAATAGTTTTAATTACTCTACTCTACCTCAGAAACCAATATCTCGAACTTAGGCCTCCTCTCGTGGCCTCAGGCGCTGGCTCGTGTCCTGAAAATCGCCGAAAACTTAACGTGACAATACTAGAGGGAACTAGTGTCTCGCTTGCTGGTCCTCATCCAAGTGTGCAGCTCTCTTGTCGGCACGCGTCTCTAGGCCCTAGCCTAACCTAAACCTCTCATTCACACATGGCGCTGCGCACGCGCACAGTTACAGATTTGAGCAGCGCGGAATTCAAAGATCGGTATACAAATAATTATATTGAACAGCAGGTATCATTCATTAGGCTCTCTCGCGTACAAATACAATAACTTAGAGAAATCGCCGTTCGTCAGTACACGCTTTAGAACATACGCCAGTGCATCCGCACTCACAATCGCTGATCACGACAATTTGGCACGGTCGGACTCGTTGGTTTCGTTCTTTCAGCGGCGCTGCAGTCGAGTGGTTTAAGGCGCTCCCCTTGAGACACCAGCCGCACGAGCGAGCCGGCCAAGCAAGCAAGATGTGCGTCGAGCGGGCTTGTGCTTCTGTACGCGTACAAGCCTCTACCTCTTTCCACCACAAAATTCAACCTGCAATAACCCCGGTTATCATGAGTAATAATATCACTCTATTAATCGGTTCCAGTACCCATGTGTGTGAGCATTTCTATAGACGGTCACCCAGTCGCAACTCTCATACGCAGCTATTTCCATGTTGGGCTTTCCCTTATTAATGCTCCGGTAGTCAGGTCTGCCGGCACCTTTCTGACTTCTCGACTCCCATATATTTATCTGAGCGCCTGATTGGCCCTACTTGTTTATTTTTTACACGTCTACTATGAGGCGGATCATAAAATGGTTTTTGCTTGCCAAAGAGTATTTGTTGAAGGCTCACTAACGGTGAGCCCGTGTTCGGGAGTTTATTTTCAAAGTTCCGATTTTCCGCTAATTCTTCCCTTTCCTCTTGACGCGATCTGTATGCCGTAGTGTAGACTGGGAAATCTGTAGTGGAGGGTATCTTATGAGACCTAGTGTTGTTGCTTTGAGTTTCTCGAGAGGCAACCCGAAAACATGCGATCTTTCCCGAATCATCTTTTTAATGCAATCAATTTCCTCTTCCGCTAGGTCCTTTAATGTTTTCAGATCGAGAAGTTCTGCGCCTTCTCTTATTGCTTCGCATTATTCCACTATTACCTCTAGTGGGTTTATCTCTATTTCCTTCTCGATATGTTTTTTCCCTTTTCGATTCGTGCCCATAAAATTCCAAAAAAAATATTCCTTCTTCTAAATTCTGTAGAGGGTTAAATTCTACTTCCTCAGATTTGTCGCTGGCTCTTGCAATAACTTGTCTAGTCGTGCAGGTATAATATCGTTCATTTTGAGTAAAAGGTTTTATGATTTGACCAAATTCTATAGATCTGTCTGCGGCATTGACATATTCACCATATTTCATAAATACGTTCCATCCTAAAATCCCATCTGTATTTATCGGTAATTCATTAGGAACAAAATGTACGAATGTTTAGCCCCCCTAAACTTAGACATTTTCTTGTCGTAACTCCATTAATTGAGTACTTGTTGATTCTGAACACTCGTATAATATATTATATAAGGTTTATCAATTGACGTCCTCTTTGTGACGTTAATAGCCTTGATTAAGTTCACATCCGCACAACTGTGCGCATAGAATTTCGCCCTTCTCCTTCCTAACATTTTACTCGTAAGTTATATAATTGGTGGCTTGCGTCCTGTTGTCACTAACCTTATCCAATGCTTATTATTCTCCTCCTCCTCTATCTTGCCTCCCCTCTCTAGTCCTTTTGGTATTTTAGCTTATTTAATTTGCTATCTTCCTTAATTCTTTCTTTGTGTTTTCTTGTTTCTCCTGCTATTTATTGCCTTGTTCCTCTGCCTTTATCTCTCAATTCTCGTACAGTTTCGATGTTTGCTGATTGCTTTTTGTCTGCGTTGGAGCTGTTGGGAAGAGAGTGTAGACCACTAGATGTCCCGGTTTACGGCAGTAATGACAGATGTTCATGCCCGCGGTGTACCTAACAGTTACAGTCACGGTTGGTACCGTCTGCGAGTTGGCTTGTACTTTTGAATCTAACGTGATTTTGGCTAAATTCACAAGGTTATTCACATATGCAAGGCACGCACCAATGCGATGTTTGAACACGAGTGCCTCCGTGATAGCTTCACGTATGCAACTTGGATTTTTAAAACGTACTTGGCGTTGCAATTTCCCATTTAGACCTAACAAGAATTGTTCGAGTGCCTCCTCGTCAGTAATATTTTTATATGTGACCCTTTCCCAATCGCGCATCTCGCGGCTCGAGTCGTAGATGTTCAACAATCTATTGTGCAGTATTTGAACACTTAGTCCGTAGTCCCCTGCGCTTTCTCCGCTCTATTGGCTAATTACCTTTAGATCAACTAAACCTTTATCAGCGCCACCTGTGCTGCTGTACTGCATAATTAAATCAGCTAACAGCCGCTAGACGGTGTCATATTACGTCAAGCGTGTAGTATAACCATCGGTCGTCCGTCCTCGGAATGTCGAAGCCAGCGACTTAAGCACCCAGTGCTCGGCTGACGAGCCGAATTTGTGAATTACGTCGCGAAAAGCACGACAAAATAGTGCAAGCGTGTCTGGATTTCCGTCGTAAGTTCACGTTTAGTCATTTATCTATCTTATCCTGATGAAGACTGCGGAATGATTTAGTTTTCGAAAAAATTTTGAGTTAGGTAGTTAATGATCCGAACAGAGGAGGTTCCCATTGATGTTAGTCCCAGTATGTATTTATGATGTTATTTGATAATTTAATCGACTTACCTTAAGGTGGTTGCGATGACAAGTATTTGGACGTAATTCATCCGTCCTTCCTGTCTTATGGATTAAATAATAATGACCGAATAATCTACTTCTATTGCGCTTTTATAAATGCACCCGTATATTTTGCGAATAGAATCCCACACCTAGCACAAGAAAATGTTACGCGTGAGGATTGATGGCTTTGTTCTCCGTGAGGTGTTAAGCTCACGATTACTGCGAAAATATAGGGGCAAAGGATAAAGACAATAGATTATCGGTGAATGCTTGGTTTATTACTCGTAGTTGACAATAAATGAATAACTTATGAAGGAGAGAAACGTGTGCTTAAGCAAACTCAGAGCAATCACGTTGCTAGCTACATGATCCTAATCTATATCGTCTCCGAATCTAAACTACCTGCCTCGTGATGGATCGTGAATTTGGCGGTCAATATGCGGCACGTCGAGCGGCGGGTAAGCCGGCTGAGACTCTGCTTGCATTCCGTTTTATACGCACGCTCGGTAGCGTGCCTTGTAGTCGCACGTTTGGGGGTGAGTCCGCGCTGTTGCTGGGCGCGTATTAAGCGAATAATGCTCGATTGCGCTCTAACTAGCAACGCTATAGATGTGTGACTTATCACACCTGTGGGGGGCGATGGTGGAGTTTATTAAATTTTCAAGAATAATATAAAAATGAACGAATTTTACGTTATTTAGTGGGGGGGGGGGGGGTGTTTTAGTGGGGGAGGGCGGTGGGGGGAGTATTACCAAAACAACTATATATATATATCATTATTATGCACTGTATTCATTTAACATATGTCAAAATATATCGACAACATCATTTCGGCTCAATGGAATTTTATCTTTCATTTCTTTCGCACGCGTTTGTACCATGGCTGTGATGGTATCGAAGCATTCATCGTCAACTAGATCAATAACTGTATCATAGTATACAGTTGTTAGGGGAGGAGAATAAGATTGGTGGTAGGGATAACGATGTTAATCATGGAAAAAAGCGGTCACGTGTGGGAGGAAGAGATGGATGAGATACTCGTTGCGTGGCAGTGTAAGTGGAAGTAGCGGGAGACAGAGTGTCGAGCAAGAAGAACGCTGATTTAAACATTCCGAGAATCAAAAGAAGATAAAAAAAACGGAGTATCATTATTGTCAGCTCGTGTTACAATAACGACATCTTGGAACTACAGCATTGTAAACACCTAACAATGCAACTGCCACTTCCAATGAACTCGTCATCAGCAGTTATTTTTCTCTTTTCTTTACAACACATATATCGTCTGGTCACATCATCATTTTTTCGCAAATTGTCTGCAAAAAATTGTCGAGAAATTTCTTGAAATCCAAACCACTGCTCATGTAATGCAAAAGATGATGCAATATTGTCCACAAATATCGGAAGTATCATTCTGTAGCCGGAGATTATTCCAGCGAAATTGTTTACAATTTTTACAAAACTATCAAAATAAAAAGCGCTAGATGATTTATCAGCATATACGGCGAACCAATGCATACCCGATCTTGTATGATCATCTGTATTTACAACAAACGCTATCGGTTTCGTCCACACCTTCGGTACCTGATCGGCTGGGAATACACCGACAGTATGCGAACGGATTTTTGACAGGTTCTTTAAAATGTCGAAATTGAAGGGGTTACCCGCACGATCGCCATTAAAAGCTTTGTTATTGACAAAATCCAGGATAATTCTTTTTGGCAGCTGGCCCAATATGATATTGTCCAATGTTACGCCATATACACCACTATGCATAGTGACTGCCTTGACTTCCACCCTTGTCAGAGTATATTTAGCCGTTATTATCGCGAGACTTTCCTGAACGCCTTGCACTTCGACATCGTTTAGCAGTAGTCTCTCTTGATCAAACACATCTGTGTGGAAGTGTCCAACGAGATCAACAGGTTTATTAGCAGCGAGTAATTTTCATCTTTCTACAAGTCCCTCCTTATGATTTTCTGAGTCGTTCATATTTCCAGCCGTATCGTCGCACTACATGACTACCAATAAGTGGCAGGATTAGGCGGTAGGTCCGTAATTCAGCAGCGCCTTGATATATGCTCTGTAGGCGTAAGCGTTATATGATTGAACAGCGAATGCATCAAATTAATGACTGGTCCCACGCGGGCTACTAAATGTCTAAAAACCGCTACTTCATCATCAGCTATATCTTCTTCGGACGTGCTAGATCTTAAACTTACACGCAGTCTGAGCATTGTATGCGCGAGATCGAGGTATTCATCGCTATTTCCGGGTATCATAAATTCTATAGGGAAGTCATCGATCAAGAACGATATAGGTTTATACTGAACCCAATGCGAACCTTCGATTGTCGTTTGGTCGGTGGAACGTCAAATAATAGCAACTCCGACTTTAAACATTCGGAAGAATGGGTGTGTAGAAAGGCCATCTTTAACTGTCGAAAATATCTCTAGTCGTTCTGCTCCTTTTTGTATTTTTGTCACCACGTGTCGTCGCCGTCTTCTTTTTCCTCTGTCTCCTCGTTTTTCTTATTACACGTCTCTTTTTCACACCACCACCACTACTTCTTGACTTGCATTTTTTATGACTATCATTATGCCTTGCGTTTCCTTCCAATGACATAGCCTCTCTTTCTTCCGCGCGCTATAGTGACAGGCCCAACGATCAGTTGAAACTGAGCCGGAGTCCCACAAACGTGATATTTTATATCCTGATCCCTCCATCAACTTGTCCAGTTTTTCTTCGGATTTTCTCTTGAATTTTTCACCAGATTCTCTCACACGATTGCGGAAGGACTCCTTCAACGGTGTATTGCATAACGCAACGTCAGATATAATGTTGAAACCCGTACGCACAGCCCTCCTTGCCCACAGCTTTGGTTTCTCGACTGATGAGTGGAAAGACCCGACGAAATATGCCGGCCAGAAAGGAGCCGATGGTAAGGTGAGGTCCCCTTTCCCCTCCTCCTCCACGGTAGCCATTTCCAACTTGACCGTTGAAGTAGTCCTCGTAGCAATTCATGTCTAGTCATCGACTTGAAATGAAGTGTTACGGTCACTGTCTCATAGTTGATATCGACTGCCCACATTGATCTCTTATATCTATTTCAATTGTCTGAAATGAGCTGAATAATAGTGGTATGTACATTACGGAGGAGAAGCTTTTAACTCGGGTAGTACCATACTCGTAATTATGGGTATTCAACGATGCAGCTCGTAGCAGTCGCAATTGAACATCGCCTGTCACATACGGTTCACAGATGTCGCTGTAGATCATAAACATGGCTGGTAGTCCGTTGGAAAGTCGGTCAGGTCAATTATTCAACTCTATTGTGTATTGGTGTGCATGTAAAGGTGCGTAAGAAATGTTCTCGAATCTTCTATCACTATCTCTACTCATTGTGCATTGATTCTTTCGTCACTCTTTTTTTTTATTTTTCCCCTTATGTTCTTATTGTTGCTGTTTTCTTTCATATTCTTCTTCTGCTTCTTCTTCTTTGAGTGCATTTGATGCGTGAAAAAAATTTCTCAAACGATATCTTGCTCACCATGTAGCAGGCTGTCATCATTGCCAGTGTTCGCTCATCTCCATTTGTTTCATCCGCGAGCATTCGCTAAAATGCAAATTGAGCTAAAACTCGATCAGCCTTGCGTCTGTTGCCTTGCTTGTCCCCGTAGACTAGATAATGCTGATGACATGCCTCGTCCAGTGGATTGACGCCGACTTCACCACGCTCGATACGTTTCGTTAGTTTTGTACTTGGACCACAGAACCTGTAGCCGGGTACGTCCATTTCAAACGGTAGCAGATTGATCAACTCATCCAAAGCATTATGTTTCTCACTCACCCGTTCTTGCTCTATTTATTCTTCATTGTTTTCTTGGCCGGTGACTTTGGATTCTTCTCCAGGCTGAACTTGCCGCTCATTCGTCTCCATGATCTAACTTCAGCAGCGAATGCGTTAACTTTTTTTTTTTTTAAACTACCTGAGTGGTTGTTGTTTCTTTTTTTGCTTCTGTAGGACTATACCCTCGTCGTCGTCGTCGTTGTCGTCGACGTCGTTGCGTCTGTCAGTAACAACAACGTTTGCACGTCTGGTGGTAGCAACAGCAGAGTTGCGACGTGGAGTTCCAAATTGATGAGCAATATTATCTAGTATAAAATTTTGCGCTGGGTCGAGACCTCTGACACCACCTAACGGTAGCGGTGTAGAATTACCGATTATGTCAACACCTGTTGTATCGGCTACTATGTTTTTACAAACACGCTTGTTACCGATGTATTCGCGCAGTACAAAAGATTTGCGAAGAGCAACGGCAAATTGTCGATGTCCAGGTGGTGGTGAACATTTTCTACTTCTCACAGCATCGTTCGTTAGGTCGACCATGTTAGCATTGCTTATACGCACACCACCTATTGTCACGTCACCATTTGCATTCCAGGCGATATTACTACTTACTCGTAATTTACGCAATTCTTTGTCAGCATTACGTCTGTACTTTGTAGGCACACTGTCTATAATACTCGCATCGATCCGGTCCTCTTCTTCAACTCGTCCACACGATAAATGCACATCTTCATCATCATCATCATCATCATCATAATTCTCGTCCTCATTATTGCTTTTTATTTGACGCTGCTCCTTATTAACCGTTTTTCTTACCTTAAAGTAGCTATTGGTATCCTTGAAATGAAGATATACACGAAAAAGTTTTTAGCATCTTGGGGAGTACGTAGTTTGGAAAATATATGAATCCGTGAAATATCGCATATGTATGCGTCAAAACTTGAATCTATTCGCTTCCAAATGGATGTGTATACACTCCAACAATTTCGGATAGATGGCGTTCTCAAAATGGAGTTGCGTACGGTCATGTTGGAATGCCAGGGACTCCGAGATTTCCGGTGTCGTGGGGATTCGCCCGCTGGAGCTCTCAGGCCTCCAACTTGGCATCTCGTCGCGCTTGGATCGGTCAATCGGATGTTTATTCACGGCGCTTCATATATGTATATATATATATATGTATTTGCATGTGTACATATCCTAACCCGGACTTTACAATATGTTATGTATATGTAGAATTCTACAAAAAATCATCCAGTTTTCGAAAAATTTTTCGCGAAATTTAAATTTTGGTTATTTTATGAAACCCGAGCTGTAAAAAATGCATAATTAATGCATTCACGGAATTCAACTTCTTTTGTTATGGAAGTGTAAATATCTAACTTCGATGTATTTTTCAACGCAGAATTTAAATCCGATGTTAAAAATTTAATAAAAATAGAAACGACCCCTAAAATGGGGTAAAAACTACCCCTTTACTTGCGTAATTCCAATTCTTTTGTTACGGAAGTGTAAATATATGATTCCCATGAATTTTTTAACGCAGAATCTGAATCCGATGTCAAAAATTTAATTAACATAAAAACAACCCCTCAAATAGGGTGAAAAGTACCCCTTTATTTACAAAAATCAATTTTTTTTTTCATGGAAGTGCAATCATAATGTCGAATTCTACCGGAACTTTTCAAAAAAATATTCGCATAATAATAGATTAGAGGTAACTATTTTATTGTTATATTTTCGGCTTCTTGCACTTCCAGTGAGATAGAAAAACCAATGTCCTTCTAACAAATATTATTTTCTAAAAAATTAATTATTTATTTGTTATTTGAAACATATATTGACACTTCCATAACGAAAAAAAAAGAATTATGTAAGTAAAGGGGTACTTTTCACCCTATTTGAGGGGTTGTTTTTATGTTAATTAAATTTTTGACATCGGATTCAGATTCTGCGTTAAAAAATTCATGGGAATCGTATATTTACACTTCCGTAACAAAAGAATTGGAATTACGCAAGTAAAGGGGTAGTTTTTACCCCATTTTAGGGGTCGTTTCTATTTTTATTAAATTTTTAACATCGGATTTAAATTCTGCGTTGAAAAATACATCGAAGTTAGATATTTACACTTCCATAACAAAAAAAGTTGAATTCCGTGAATGCATTAATTATGCATTTTTTACAGCTCGGGTTTCATAAAATAACCAAAAAAACTAGTTAAGCCGTCACTTAAGAGGAGGGCATTAGCTTTTTCTTTTTATTAGAGATACAAGAAACTAAAATAATCCAAAGTCTAAGATGTACCTTCAAATTTAAATTTCGCGAAAAATTTTTCGAAAACTGGATGATTTTTTGTAGAATTCTACATATATCATACATACAGGGTGTCCCACTTAAAAACCATCACCCAAAAATCTCTCAACCAAAGCATTTTAAAAAAAATTTTTTAAACAAAAGTTTCAAGGGGGACACACAACGATGACCTTGACCTTGACTTCGACCTTGACCTTCATCGTTGTTTTAAGGTCAAATTGATTTTTCTAAATGGAAACCCGCATTTTTTATACCGGAAATGTAAAGAGCGGAAAATTCTACGTCTGACTATGATCTTGACCTCAACCCTGACCTCTACCTTCAGGATCAATATAAGGTCAAAACGATCTTTTGAAATGGGAACCCCTATTTTATTGGTTACACGACATTCCCAAAGTGGACTAAATTTTTGCATTCCAGTAAATGACAGCCACTTTAGACATTCGTTGCGAGATTAAAAATCTTAATAGTTACAGTAGTGAGCGGAAAAGGGATTCACGTTAATCTAGCAACTCGAAGGTAAGAAGCAAGGGGACTCAAGATAATTCAGCATGCCAATGGAAACAGAACTTACTACGTCCACGTCGTTATCTTTGGATGGTGCAAAAAGTATAGTGCTCACATAGCATGGAAGCTTTCTGCAAGATTCCTGCAAGATTCGTATTCTCACAGGGAAGCTTCCAGGAAGCTTCCTTGCTATGCGGTGTAAGCCCTTTTATTCAACGTTAGAAAAGCCAGTGGGTAGAAATTGTTAAATATCATTTGATACTTAGAATTTTTTGCACTATCGGAATATGAAATGAAACTAAAGGTTAACATAAAAAAATCGATTTGACCTCATATTGACCCTGAAGGTCAAGGTCAGGGTTGAGGTCAAGATCATAGTCAGACATAGAATTTTCCGCTCTTTCTATTTCCGGTATAAAAAATGTGGCTTTTTATTTAAAAAATGAATTTGACCTTAAAATAACGATGATGGTCACTGTCGAACTCAAGGTCAAGGTCATCGTTGTGTGTCCCCCTGAAAACTTGACAACTTTTGTTTAAAAAATTTTTCTCTAAAATGCTTTGGTTGGGAGATTTTTGGTTGGTGGTTTTAAAATGGGACACCCTGTATATATATATTAACCATTTGGCTCATGTATTATACAATATAATATGTATATTGTAACGGGCGGCGAGACGCGCACGTCGGCGCGGGGAGCCGAAGCGCGGGAAGGCCGGTAGAGATCTCGTGATTTGAGGAAAATTCGAGACAGTTAACTTTTGACCGCACTCGCAAGCAGTAGAGACGACGCGCGCCAAAAGTTATAGGATTACAGAAGCAGCAAAGACAGGAGCCCTAGCAGCAAGAGCAGCATCGTGAGCAGCAAGAGCAGCAACGAGTGCAGCAACAGCAGCAACGGCAGCAACCGCAGCAACTAGAGCTACCACCGCACAGCACGGCAAGGTCGAGCAGGAGACTCCCTGGCCAGAGGACAACGGATATAACCGCGACAAAAAGTAGGATATTATTTCCTTTTGTTTATGCGCCATCGGCTGGCGAGGTATTTGGCCCCAGTCGCTAATCTGGTCGTATATTTTGTGGCCTTCTCGCGACGCGAATACGCGCAACGAGGACGACGAATTTCTTAATTGAATAAACGCCTTTTTATTAGAATCGGTAGTGTTCATTTGATTGTCGTCCCGATCCCTCTTCCTATTCAAACCGCCGAATACCGCCGCCTCCGCGGGCACTACATAGGAGTGTAGTGCATACTGAGCACCAGAGCATCGTCGCAGGTAGGCGACCACACAAACGAGTACAGCATCTCGCAAAAGCAAAGTGCAGGAGAACTTTGCATTTGTACGGGGTACATAGGCAGTTAGCCGACTAGAAACCACCCCGTTATAATATATATTTATATATTGTTTACTATAGTTTATTATATGTATCCACCAAATATATATAATTATTAGATATGCAAAATGGAAATCGGGGAATATGAATATGCAAAAATGTAAATAATATTTATTTCTTCAAATTATTTTATTAAACAAATCATATAAACATTCAAATGTCATACCTAGGAGACATACCTGGTGATGACGTACGTCTCTTAAATTAAATTGTAAACAAGGATCTATTTTCGGTATATCTACTAAATTACTTGTAAAAATTCAGGCATGTACATATACTCATATTAGTTATCAAGTGGGAGCAAAAACAAAATTTGACAAACAGACTACGTATTAAGAATTTCTGGTCTAGCTTTTAAAAGTGAAACTTGCTCTGAATACATGGAGAAAGGGCAAAAGTAATGATAAGTTTCTTAATGTAAAAATACACTAGAAACTAGAAATATAACTTACTAGGGTGAATACATTTCCTGTAACAACCCTTCTGAGAAATATCAGACGCCAATTGTAAAAATGTGCATAGGGCTCGAAGCGAATGCTCGAACAGGATCATACAACTGTAAACTAATACGGTAACTAAATTCTAAATGATTATATATATCTTTGTGAATATTCAGGTGTCTACCACTAATACACAGAATAAAAGTTATAAATAGAAGATACATAAAAGCTAAATATTACATTTTACTCGTGCGCAGCCCAAAGGAGTATACCTCTATTCACTCGCACTCTAGAGACGTTGGAGCTGTGTCTGCTCTCGAAGCAACGTAGAAGTCTCAACGAGGAATTCCAGACCAAGGACGACTGCAACGAGGGCACCTCTGCGGGTATGAACTGTTCGTCTCATATTCGTGGACCAAGGACGACAACAATCAGCTACACTCTTCATACCACGACTCATCAACGACCCAACGAATGCCGCATTCCTCAACAACCTTCCTCTGGCTGGAGCAGGAAGGATGAAGCAGGACGAACACCTCCCAAAAGAAGCTAAGTACTAAGAAGAACAAAGGCACGGGTATTTTATTTTAAATAGCATTATTTAGAAGTAATGCCTTATAAGTTACACTTGTATGCATCCATTTATCTTTATTACAGATTTTGATTTAAATTAGTTTCAACTCACGAACAAAGAGCCTATGAGATTAAATTAAAAGTAAGTTCTCTTATTTTTAAGGTACCTGAAAACATTTCCGATACTTTAGTGGAATCCTTTTCCCAGAGTCTAGCGGCTCTCCTTGTAAGTGCGGGGTGCGTAGGGTAGTGCGTTATGTTATTGACTATTTTAGTTAAAGGTTTCTGTAATAACTAGGTCAATATTAGGATTGATGAAAGATACTGTTTATTATTTACTTTTTGAAATAAGCTCATGTTTTATATTACTAACTGATGTTAGAAGAAACGTACGTATATCTAGTAAAAAATATTTTGCTTGTCTGTTGCAGGAATGCTCTTGCTGTCGAGAAGTTTTTCTTGAAGAACGGACTGTATATCTCAATAATTGTTACGATTCCAATGGTATAAAACTATCTCCCAAAGATGACAATAACATAGCAGTAAAAATACGCGAACCAACTAATTGTAAATGTATTAAATGTGGATTTGTATGATTTCGTTTACTCAAAGTTGTGTATAATATAAGTAGATTTAACACTCTACACTATATTAAAATTACTAATTTGAATAATTTTGTAATAATCTCTCACAACTCGTCAATAATACTTTAATCCTATATTTTTTACGGTATATATATTCTATCATCATGTCCGCAACTTATTACCGAAAAAGTAAAAAAAAATTATTTTGAATCTTAGTCTTTTATGAAAAAAATTGTTTCTTGAAAATGTCCTCTTTTTACGACCGCTTTAAGAACTTTGTAAAACAGTGAATTACAAGTGAAGGATATTTTTTCTGTGGTAAATATGTGTTAACTATTCGGCCATGCTACATAAAAAAAAAATTAATTTTTTAAAAACAATTTTTTTTTTGTGTAAAAATGCATTTTTACTATATATGAAATGTCCGTTTGAATGCCTAAATTATTATTTGGTATTATTTATAATTTATGGTATGGAGGGAATATTCAGGATAAATGTTTGTTTTAGAAATTCATATGATCATTTGAGGTGATCTTGAAATTTGGTCCAGATGAAATAGATGTTGCGACTAATTCTTTTTGCAAATATAATATTTTTTGAAAAAATTTGGTTTCTGATTATAAAGTTATGAATGCGTTATTGTCTGTAGATTTCGTGCCGGTGAAAGGAATGCCGTAAATAACTATACGCTTAAAAAAGAATTTTGTTTTTCATATATTTTATTAATATATACATTATGGTATATGGGCTCGTGGTTATCTGGGCGGTATTCAGAAAGGTTAGGGCATACCGATATGCAAGATGCGAAAGCGCTTCTCACGAAGCTCATGCTTCTAGGCTGATGTCGAACGAGCGCAAATATGAAATAAAATTTGTAAGTGTTATACAACTATTATAATAATTAATAATAGTATTAAAAAAAGCAAGCTGTTGCGAAACCGTTGCTCTAAGCGGGTCCTGGCTGTTGTCGCCCCGAGCGGGCGGGTGGGTGCCTATCACCACTACACAGCGCGTGCGCAGGTTGCGGATAGAGGAACGGCAGCAATTGAATAAGCAGCCGCGGGTAGCCAATAGGACCAGGCGTGGGTGTGATGAGCCCACACTGGCGAACGCATTCATCTAGAAACAATACGTAAGCACCACAACAGAAAACACTTTACATTATCTCTCATCTTATTTCCGTACTTTCTATTCCTCTCTCTCTCTCTCTGACTACGCTATATCTATATGATATCTCCTTTACTATAATACAATACAAAAAATGAGCCAAAAATCCTGCTATCGTGGAGGATGCGGGAGCGATAACAACTGTCCCGAAAGGGGATGTGTAGAATGATTCGCCACCTGGTCTTACGTGGTAACGAAGCCAGCGAAGGCGCGCTGCCTTACAGGGGGGCATCAGGATGCGAGAATGAAGCCGTAGTGTGTCCGATGACGAGTTGTCTTTTTCCTCGTCAAAGTAGGGATGCTCTCAAACTTAGTCTGAGGGAGGTATGAGGGTTATCACCCCTGGGACGGTGGACTCACCTGCGATCGGAACAGGATCCAAAACGCGCGGGTTTAACTGACAATCATGGTACAACAAAAAAAATCAAAAAAATAGAGACTTAGGGTAGGAACCTGGAATGTTCGTAGTCTATACAGAGCGGGTGCTTTTCGAGAAATCATAAAGGAAGCTTACAGGTATAACTTAGATTTGGTAGCAATACAGGGAGCCCGGTGGAGAGATGACGGGTTGTTACCATCAGGTAACTTCACCTTTTTGTATGGGGGCGCGAGCACGCATTCCCTAGGCACCGGGTTTCTCGTTAATAAAAACATTATACACTCGGTAAGAAATTTCAAATTCGTGAATGACAGGCTCTTGTATATTATTTTCGAAGGGGAATGGTATCGGTACGTGGTTATAAATGTAAAATGTCCTACGGAGGACAAGGAATAAGAGACGCCACACAAACGTTCTCGATGTAAGAGTAAGAGTCTGTAGGGGGGCGTATAGCGACTCGGATCACTTTTTAGTTGTAGCCAAATTAAGAGCCAGATTAGTAGCTAGTCAAAATAGTAATCGAGCGAATAAAGTAGAAAGCTTCGATATTAAACAATTGCAAGATGGGGTAGATCGAATCAAGTACCAAGTAGAAATTAGCAAAAGATTCTAGGCGCTCGAGGAAACAGACGAATCACCGGTGGGAGATGACGAACCGAACAGTCGAACGGGGGGTCATCGAAGAAACCGTAAAAAAAGTCGCGAACAAAGTGCTAGGTAAAAAGAAGAAGCCAGAAAGCAAAGCATGGTTTGACGAAGAGAGCGAGCTCTGGTTTGAAAGGAGCATAAAAGCGAAATTAGATAGTTTACACAACGGAAGCGATAGAACCGCGATGGACGAGTATCTTAACGTAAGAAAACAAGTTGGCGCGATTTACAGAAGCAAGAAACGCGAGTATCAGAAGAACGAGAATAGAAAAATAGAAGCAAATAGCAAAGAAAATAACCCGCGTGAAATGTACAAAGGAATAAACGCCATTAGAAAAGGTTTTCAGAGTAGGTCGCAGTTGATGAAAGATGAGGACGGGCATCTTGTAACAAGCGAAAATGAACTACTGTTGTTATGGAAAAACTATTTTGATAAGATTTAAATGTACATGAGAACTAAGAAGGGATAGGAGTCGAAGTCCACACTGCTGAACCCTACATGGAGGAACCGACATACAAAGAAGTAAAGGCCGCGATTAAAAAACAAAAACATTAAGGCGGCGGGAAATGACTCCATACCATCTGAATTACTTAAATATGGGAAGGGGGGCCGCGCTAACTTTAAAAATTTACGAACTAGTATTTGCCATTTGGAAAAATGAAACTATACCCGAAAATTGGAAAGAATCTATCATTATACCAATTTTTAAAAAAGGGGATAAGACGTACGGCAATAACTATAGGGGCATTTCACATTTGCCAACGTGCTACAAAATTTTCTCGAATCTAATACAATCCTAACCCCGACTCACTCTATTCGCAGAATATATAATAGAAGATTATCAGTGCGGATTCCGACGCAACAGATCGACGAGCGATCAAATGTTTACTGTAAGATAATTATTAGAGAAAAAGTGGGGATTTTGCGAAGCCATGCACCAGTCATTCATAGATTTTAAAAAAGCGTACGACTCTATCAAGCGAAGCAAAATGTACCAAATCCTAGTACTTCTCGGTGTACCGAAAAAACTGGTGAAATTATTCAAGTATGTTTGAACGGAAGTAGAGGAAAAGTTCGAGTAGGCGGTAATTTGTCAGAATCTTTCAGTATACGGGACGGGTTAAAACAGGGTGATGGTCTCTCTACGGTGCTGTTTAACTTAACGTTAGAGTATGTTGTTAGAAAAATGGAGGATAAAAAAACAGGCGCAACACTTAACGGAGTAACACAGGTTCTAGGATTTGCGGATATGATTTAGATATAGTGGGAGATTACAGGGAAACGCGAAAATATTCATAGAACAGGCTAAGGATACAGGCTTAGAAGTAAGTGAATCAAAAACAAAATATATAATTATGGATAGACTAGGCGTCTACGCGGAAGAAGGAGATCTCAAAGTTGGAAATTTTACTTTTGAAAAGATTAGCGAATTCAGGTATCTGAGCACAACTATAAATGATAGGAACGAGATTAAAGCCAAAATAAATAGGAGACTCCATTCGTGTAATGCTTGCTACTACGTCGTGAGTAAATTACTAAAATCGAGTCTGTTGTCTAAAAAATATCCAATGTGGATCCTGTACCTATTGTACCACATAATAAAAAAAAATATAAAAGAAGTACCCATACCATAAAATGTTTATCGCCAAGATGGCGTCGGACGTGAAACATCCTCCGGATAAGTCCGAGTGTAAATTCTACAAGTGTCATCGAAAACAACGAGACACAACAGTGATTTGCATAATATGTGAAAACGTGTACCACAAGAGTGATCTTGAGAAAAAAAGAATTCCTGCATATGTCGGGAAACATCTAATAGTTTGCCCTGATCATATACTGTGAGACATAACCTCAAATACGGACGAACATATGTTAAGTAATGTGGCTAAAAAAACCATTGCACTCATTAAACTGAAGCAATCCCAAGAAATTAGAGAAGAAATACTTCAAGAAATACATAATAAAACTGTGGAAAAACATAATTCAGTAATTACAGATGATGAAAGTGAAATTGAAAATTTAGTGATAGAAAATACATTGCTCAAGCAATTAGTAACTGAATTGCAAGACGAAAATCAATTATAAAAAGAAATTATTGAACTACAAAAACTGAAAAATACGGAAGTACAAATCAATAAAAGAACATATGCAGAAGTGATGAGTGAGATGAACGGTACAAAATAAACAAAATAAACGGTACAAAATAAACAAAATAAACGGTACAAATAATGAGCATGAAAATTGGTTGAACTTTGTTTTTAGATAGTTTAAATTGTCTACCAATGCCTCTCAATGCACTCCCACAAAAGCTTTTGGAATACCGGATTTGACTAAAGGGATTTTCCCGCATTTATTTAACACAGTACAAAATCAATCATACGTTGGTCCATTACCTGATGTATATTATTATTCATCAGACACAATGTCCAGCGAAAATAGAGTTAAATTTTTGAAATGGCATGAAAAGACTTTTAACTCAGGATATCAATTCAACTTTTAAAAAGAAATTCTAGCGTACTGTACATCAGATGTTGACATCTTAAGAAAAGCGTGTTTCAAATTTTGGGAATTACTTATAAAAACAGGCGACACAGATCCTTTTTTAGAATGTGACACCATAGCATCATCGTGTATGAAATTTTTCCGGAAAAAGTTTTTACAACCGTCCTCTATAGGTATTTTACCTCCTCATAAATATCAACTAAGTAATAATCAATCAAAAAAAGCCATAGAATGGCTTTCGTGGGAACAGAATTTAAGAAATGCACAAATTCAACAAGCGTTCAACGGACGGGAATTTAAAATTCGGGAAGGGATAATTGTAGATGCTTATTTAGAAACAGATGATGCAAAGTACGTATTTCAATTTCACAGATGCTTTTGGTGCGGGTGCCCGAGGTGTTACCGTATAAATCGTGTTTAAAAATGAATGAGTTGGGATACGCTAGATGCACGTTTAGCTCGAACGGAAGTTACTTCAGTTAAAATTTAAAGTTTCAAATATAAGTTGATAGAGAAATAGGAATGCGATTTCGATCGGGAGAGACAGAGTAATCCTCAGATCAATGCCTTTTTAGAAAGCCATACATTGATTGCTAACGAACCTTTAAGAGCACGCGATTATTTTTATGGAGGTCGGGCAGAAAACATCGTAAAATTATGCAAAACTAAAGAATGTGAAAAAATTAAATATGTCGATATCTGCTCGCTTTATCCATGTTTGTAAATACGGCAAATTTCCGATAGTTCACCCTAAAATTTACGTTGGAACAGAATGTGCCAATTTAAGAGGTCCGAATAACGATATCTCACAGGTTAACAATGTAATTAAATGTAGATTTTTACCCCCAAAAAAATTATATCATCCAGTGTTGCCCGTTATAATGCATGGACGTTTGTTATTTCCATTACGTAGAATATGCTGTGAAAAAAATTTGAATAGTATGTGCTTGCATCAGTCATCAGAAGACCGATCGTTTGAAGAAACTTGGATATCCGATGACTTACAAAAAGCTGTAGAAAAAGGCTATATAATATTAGAAATTTACGAAATTTGACAGTACACAATTACAAAATATAATTCTGAAACGAAAACAGGTGGGTTATTTGCCAAATTTATAGATACTTAAAACAAAATCTAGCAGTTGGTCAGTAGATTGTAAGAGTGAAAAATCGAGACAGGAGTACATTGCTAATTACCATAAATCAGAAAACATATTATTAGAATATGAAAAAATCGAGAGTAATCATGGCTTGCGATCTGATTAATCTTAAATAATTTCTGGGGTAAATTTGCACAGCGAGGGAATCTTACAAAAACTGAGGTTGTAAAGACTCAATCGCGTTTCATGCAATTGATGACGAGTCCTGAAATCGATGTAATTGGTTTATTAGCAATCAGTGATTCTAGTATTTATGTTTCATGGGTCTATAGCGATGATTCTTATGATCTTGGAGATATGACAAGTTATAACCAATGTTATATCACCTAGTAGACTAATGTATAATAGCTGCATACACTACATGTTTTATCACCTACCTAGACTAATGTATAATAGCTGCATACACTACATGTTTTATCACCTACCTAGACTAATGTATAATAGCTGCATACACTACATGTTTTATCACCTACCTAGACTAATGTATAATAGCTGCATACACTACAGCTCAAGCACGTCTTAAACTATATACTTATTTAGAAAAATTAGATAAGCGTTGTGCTCTATTATGACACTAATTCATGCATATATATATATTAACAGGTAATATAGGAGAATATGAACTTCCTACAGGATCCTTGCTCGGTGATCTTACTAGGAGTTCCTAAAGAATTTGTTGGCAATAATGATTTATGAAAAATAGGCATAACTATATCGGAGAATAATCGAAAAATTCGAAACTTCCTCATAATTTAAATAAATCTTTAGCACAGGACATTGTTGATGATTCATTTCAAAAAGTGGATGGGAAAACGGCGGTAAAAGAACAAGACGAGGAAGTAGATGACGAGAGTGATTACGATAGCGCAAACTCTGACGATAATAATACAACGATAATCCAGACACCTGTACAGGCTAAGAAAAGAAAACGTTGGAATGCGCTACAGTTGTGAAAAGATAGATAAGAAAATAAACGATTCCTGCTATGACCCTTCTAAGTACGGGGTCAACAAGTTTTATCAAGCGTTAAACGTGTTAAAGAATAGAATTATGAAAAATATAATACTTAAGTGGCTGGAATCCCAATATGTTTATACCTTACATAAGCAGCGACGATTACGATATTCACGGTGTAATTATAATGTAACAAACGTTGATGATATTTGGGAAACTGATCTAATAGATCTTAAGTCTATAAAATCTTATAACGATAATTATTCATATATTCTCGTTGTTATCGATTGTTTGAGTAAATTCGTTTGGGTAGAACCGCTTCATGACAAAATATGTTCAAGTATCACTTCAGCATTCCAACGAATTCTAGCCAGAAGTGAATATCGCATTCCAGTTATTTTATAATCAGATAAAGGGAAAGAATTTACAGGTTCAGAATTTCAAAGTCTCTTAAAAGAAAGAAATATAAATTTTCGAGTTGCAAGAAGTCCTGAGGTAAAAGCTGCGATAGCTGAACGTTTTAATCGCACTATAAAAGAGCGTATGTGGCAATATTTTACCAATTTTAATAATAAAATATATATAGATGTTTTACAAGATTTAGTTAAATCTTACAAGAATACAGAGCATTCTAGTATTAGAATGTCTCCAAGTAAAGTAACTATTTAAAATGCTTACGTGGCACGAGCGAATTTGACGCATACATATGCCCAACATTTTATAAAAGAAGTGCCCAAATACCAGCTACACGTGTACACGTTAGCAGTATAGCTAAGAACGCCTTTTCGAAAATATATGAAGGAACGTATACAGAGGAAATCTTTGAAATTACACGTATTTCAAAAATGCGAGCACCATTTACATATACATATAGAAGTGTTTTACCACTTTTGAAAAAAGGGTCACGCGAGGTTGGTAAAGAAGCTGCACGCGCAGGATTTAACGTTATCAAGGATATTGCGCGTAACAAGACACCTGTTAAAGATGCACTTAAGCGTCGAATACAGGAATCCGGACATAATTTGAAAAGGAAAGCTCAGGAGCGATTGTATCAATTATTGAACGATCGACAATATAAGAAGGTTAAATCTTCGCGAGATCCTCATTCGACTGTCAGCAGTAGTGACGAACAAACAGTCAAAGAGCGAGGACGAAAGAAAAAATTTAAAGAAAGTTAAAATTAAAACTGTAAACAATAACAAACGCATTAAAAACGCATTAGCAGATAAAAAGAAGAATTAACAAACCAAACTACACCCGATATTCGATATATTTAATAATAATAATAATAATAATAATAATAATAATTAAAATGTCGTTTTTACATAGTTCATCTTGTGAATGCTTAAAAGAAAACCTGTCTCTTTTTACTATTCCACCAACACAAACTACAATTGAAAGTTCGCAATAGGTGTATTATAAATCAATATCATCTTTCTCGGATGATTCGCCTGTAGAATTTGTCGCCCCAGGTTCCGGCGAAGAATACATAGATTTAGCACATACTATGCTACATTTACGTGGAAAAATAAAAAATATATCTGGAGAAAAATTAATCGATGGGAAGTATAAAGTCGAGCTAGTGAATACTTTTTTCCATTTGATGTTTAATCAAGTAGAAGTTTCATACAATCAGAAATTAGTCACTCCTGCTAATAATGCATACGCATATAGAGCATATATCTAGACGTTACTAAACTACTGTGCTGGAGCTAAGAATTCTCATCTTTCAAGCTGCCTTTGGTATGACGATGCACCAGGATTCATGGACGAGATCTCTGACAGTAATTCAGGCTTCGAAAAAAGGTGCTCTTTAACGTAAAAAGAAAAATGCGTGGATATGCAAGGTCATCTTTATACAGATATTTTTAATCAGAAGAAATATCTTCTTACCGGTATTAAACTTCCAGTAAAACTTATAAGATCAAGAGATTCATTCTGCATAATGGAGAGCGGGAGTAATGGGAATTTAGTCAATATAGTAAAAGCGACTTTACTTATTCGAAGAACGAAAAGAAGCCGGGTATTCTGTTAGCTCATACGAAAGCTTTATCAAAAGCTACAGCGAACTATTCATTGACTCGTCTCGAAGTTAACACTGTTACTATGCGAGTTGGCGTATTCGGAGAAACCCTGGACAGTATTATACTTGCTCAGCTACCAAAGCGAATCATAGTAGGATTCGTAGATAACAAAGCTTTTAACGGCGATAAAAATACAATCCATTCAATTTTACACATTGTAATATAAATTTCTTTTCTCTTTATATCGACGGCACACAAATACCCTCAAAACTTCTGCAACCGAATTTGAAAGAGAATCTCTATGATGACGCATATCATACGCTTTATTCAGGCACCGAAATTCATTTTTTGAATCAGGGAAACAACATTTCAAGAGAAATAGTACTAGACATTGGAACTTAGTAAAACATGGAAGTATGAAGATCGAAGTTCGATTTGCTGAACCATTAATATCTACAGTTAATTGCATTTTCTATGCTGAATATGACAACGTGCTAGAAATTGATTCATTGAGACAGTTTATCATCAATTTTAGTATTTAATATACGTGGTAATAATTTGCTGACATGAATTTTCTAAAATTGCTTGCCTAATGGAGTATGTCTTGGATAAAAAGTGTAGTAGTCCTCTAGCTATCAACCTAAACGGGCGTGTTAGGGAACAGTTATCATGGATATTATTATCGAGATACAAGGTTTTCATACTGATAAAATCAATTTGACTAAATTATCATAAAATTCTTTGACTTTTTTATCATTTTTTTTTAATCCGTAGAAAATACATTTTTGAAAGTATGTACCCAAACCCGTTTAATAAAAAATAAAAAAACATTACGCAACATCAGAATTTTGACTCCGCATTCTCATAGTGTTCCATCTAAAATATTTACAATTTTGTCGAAGTCTATTTATATGATTTGGAATCAATGAAAGCGATCCATAACTGTCGAAATAATATCCAATCCTTGCCGGGTTTAGTATGATCTTGCGTATTAGACACAATAATTGCAGGCATTGGCCAGGATTTCGGAATCTGATCCGAGAGATAAACACCGTACGTGCTAACTGGTAGAAATCGAAGAGTAGCCAGTATTTGTTGAGTGTTCATCTTCTTTTACACATTCTTATTGTAAATTTTCCGTTGATAAATTAACAAGCCAACGTTTGAGTCTTTTAGCTTCGTTCAATGCACATTTATAATTCACTGAAAAATTTTTTGTAAAACTAAACAAAAAAATACTGTTATAAATCAAAAGCGTACTGAAGAAACAGATGTGCGTGTTTTAATTTATTGTAAGGATAATTGTTGTAGAAATTGATTTAAATTATAACTCATTGCATAGATTATAATACTGTTGAATAGGAAATCTTTACTCAGCCTTTTGCTAAAAACGTGAGTGAACTTGATTTAATATGCAGTAAAGATCATTGTCAGCATTTCACTCAAAACACGTGCTCAAGTCTCATTCTAGCAGTAACGCTCTGCCAAGTAACATTGCAGTATTTCATTAAACAACTTAGAGTTTATGAAGGATTGTCTTGGTAAGGCAGACATATTGATCAAAGTTGTATGTACAGTTTAAACAATAGTAATTCCAAAATTATTTCAATTGGTTTAAAAGAAGATATCTTGGATGGAAATTTCAAACCAATTACCTTAGGAGGAATTAGACAGAATATTGAATTAACCGCAGAAGAGTGGATTCGTCTAGTAGAAAATTTTGAAGAGATCACCACGTTCTTTCAAGACGAAGGTCTTGTACGCTGGAGAATGCCCATTGACATTAACAAAAATTTCAACTTCTGAATCATCGAATCACGAATTCTGCATCATCTATAAGAAGTGAAAGTTTTTCCGAGCATGACAAGAAGAAGCATTGCACATATATTCCATACGTGAATTTCAAACAAGTAACTTTTGATAATTTAGTAGCAATAACAAGTTTAATTAAAATCAATATTGCCTATTTACAAAGTACTGTAAAAAGTGTACAAAATTGTAAAAATTCATTAATACGTGTTTAGCTGATGATGAGTTGAAAGGCTCTAATTTAATTATAAAAAAATTATTAATGATCTAAAGTTAAGTAACGATGAACTTGTAAATAGTTTAGATTTATTCAATAATATTTTCAACGAACTATATATGTTTACAATGTAACAGTTTAAGTAAATTTTTTCATTCTTATTAAAAAAAATTAATTGAATAAGGATGAATAAATGGAAGAAATTTAAATATTTGTTCATAAATTTATTTACCTAAAGCTTTAACCTAGAGAGTAGAGTGGAGGATCACAGACGGCATGTACTCGCACAGCGCATATATATATATATATATATATATATATATATGCTGACTACGCTTTCTGCGCCTTGGTGCCCCAAAGTGAGTAGCTACTACTTACGTTTATCATCGTATTCGAGTGAATTGATAATCTCTTCTGCTTCGTCTTTTAAACTAGTCCTTGAATAATATAGTTTTTCAACTGTGCTTAGACCCGAATTGTGATGTACCATTGCATCAAACTGATTATAAAACGATAGCCATTTATCAAAAGCATCGTTGAACGTAGTGAGCTCCATTGGCTTTAGGCGACGCGTCAAATTAACATTTGAACTTACATTCGTGACGACATTTGTATTTTGTGCTACAGGTGGAGTACTCTGCTCTTCACTGAAATCGTGTTCTCGGCCAACAACCTCGTAAAAGATATTTTCGAATTCATCGTAATCTGTTGACTCGGTTTTCATGATACTAGCGATCTGCGTTGTAAGTATCCCGAATTCGTTTAGAAGCGGTTTGATTGCTGTTAAGCGCACTCTGATCTCCGTCTTTTTCACGCGATTAAATGGATCGTGAATGAAATTTGCAAATTTAGTGACTTTCCCTTTAATCACGGCTCGTTTTGTTTTTAACTATTTAACCGCGTCGTGGTCTGGCATTTTGAATTTTTTGGAACGCTAGACTATACAAATGAAATTGAAGCGAGGAATAGGAGCGTATATGAAAATTGACGAGCTTACTGGTACTTGGCTGCCTAGGACGTCCTGTCGATGACTGCCTCGTATCGTAAACTTCGTCTCGCTTTGTTGCCTGGATTGTTGCGTATGTTGACTTTTTCGTGTTGCTGCCTTGATGATCGATTCGTATCGTCTGCTTCGTATCGACTACTTGGTTTCGTATTGATTAATCTTTTGTTTGATTTCGTATAAATTTGCGTTATAGCTGTCCCAACAGCTTAACAAATTTGTATTTTTTCGATTTGCGTATAACTTTAACGTTTTCACAATTTCACTTCATTAATTTCGCATATAACTTTGAGTTATGCAAACGGCCAAGTTAAATTTATTCTAGTTTTGCGAATCATATTCCAGAGTATTTGCACTTTACGTTATTTGCTGCTATCCAACTCGAAGGACCATGTTTTGACTCGTATAAGCGCGTCCCACAGAGGATCACTTATTGTGAGTATGAGAACGCGCTGTGCACGCGAAGTAATTCGGATGCACCTTTAGATAGTAGAAATAAATGGAACTCTGAAGTTTATTGTGGCGAAACTTAAGTGATAGAACTTTATTTAAAGATTACGTATAAATGTATGCTTGGGTGTAGAAGACTACTACTCAGCTCGACCGTTCGGCAATATCTGCCAGAACTCAATTTTTCGGAGACGTTCGACGTCTCACTCTCATCCCCTCTATCGGGGGCTTCATACACCTAGGTGCGCGCACATACGGTATAGCCGTATCTGCACTGGAGTGGGGATTCAAGGCCCAAGTTGGTCGATTTCATACCTGCACTTGACCTTCTCTACGGGGCTTTATGGCCCTACTTAATCGCGTGACGCATGCGACCGATCGCTTTGGTCGGTTGTTTTAGAACCGGTCGGTACTATAATAAACAGCTAATATTCTAGGCGTTTATAGTCTCACATAAACTCAAGACGCGACAAACAAACTATAAACGTTGTAATAAACTGGAGGAGGACGGGAAATTCGAGTTTTCCCGTCATCAGTGAAACGTGTCTAATCGCGTTAAAAGAACCGTAATTATCTTACTTTTACAGCTTTTCGGAAACAGAATAAACCGTACAAATACAATGATTGTAGTGCGACGCGTTTGGGAATTTACGTCTCATAGATTTAAACGTTCATACTATTGAGAAATGAGAAATGAAAAATAATCGCGGATACCCACACACAATCTCAACAAGGTCTAAAGCCAGACTGGTGAGAATCAAGGCGGTTGTGCCTGTTGAGATACTCAGCGAGCTGATCAGTCGTTCAAAGAGTTTCGATATTTTCGGTAGTATGGCGACTGGCCGTGTATCAGATGGAGATGACGGTGGATGCACCTTGGCGTAATCGAAGCCAGATTCCAGCAGACCGAAAAGGTTCCTTGCTCTATTGATTGATTAAAGACATCGATGAGGTATGGACGCAGGGCAGGATAAGCCACCCGTAGCATATCTGTGGAGATGGCGTCAGGGCCAGTGCAGTTCTTTGTACTAGCTGTAAAGACGCGGTCAATGTCGGCTCCCGTAATCGGAGAAGACTCAAATAGACGGGGTAAATTGCCACACGGAGGTCAGTTAACCGTGTCAGTAACGTCACAAGGTTGTAAAGGTGGTACCGTGCGAGACACCGCTGCGTAGTGTAGGTGGGTTGAAGATATGTTCATCCTTCTAAGAATCTTGCGGTGTCAATACTGTTGCTCAGTTTAGATCGCAGTGCGATAAAATTGGCTTTATCCGCACGTGATCCCGTGACACAAGCCCTGCGATAAGCTGCTCGTTAAGCATCCATAAGTAGGCGAATGTCGGTCGAGATCCAGGGCTTATCCTTTTTCCGTATTACAACCTTGTGACAAGGAGTATGAGAGCAAGTGTGGTTCATTATTCAGCTCAGTCGGAAAAATCTGCGTAACTCTGTTAGCATAATCATCAAGACATTGGCTAAGATCGAGGGAGAGGGAGATGGAGAGGGAGAGGGAGAGGGAGAGGGAGAGGGAGAGGGAGAGGGAGAGGGAGAGGGAGAGAGAGAGAGAGAGAGAGAGAGAGAGAGAGAGAGAGAGAGAGAGAGAGAGAGAGATACTGATTATATTTTGATATTGTTGTGTATTGTGATACTGATGTGGTGTGTCTTAGATGAGATGATAGAGAATTCCATAGATATAAGGCGCTGATATGAAATGATTTCCTCAGTGTCTCAGTGGAGAGAGAGTTTCGCGCTCGGGTCTGCTTGGGTAAAAGGGAGAGAGGGCTGGCATCGTATGCGTAATATAGCTTTTGTTTAAAAATTATTTATAATTATTTATAAAGAAACAGTAGCGGTCGTAAATCATGTTTATTAACCTTATCAGCCACTGTTGATATAAACATGGGCTTCTGTTTACATAAACAACTGGCGACAGCCACGGGACTGGTGACGTCACTCTAGGCCACGCCTAGTTTCTCCATACCAGCCCATATACTACTAAGATATTTTAGAAGCCGGCAGATACTGCACAATAATGTAATACGGAGTTGTTAAAGATACACAGTTTAAAAAGTTACAAAATATAAAAGATTTGAAACCTTTTCTCGAGCAAATGCGATATGAATACTTCATCAAAGCCACAACAAAAAACAGTGCAGTTAAACTCTCTTCTCTTCTGCCCACTGTTAATGCCTTAGACGAGCAAACAAAAAAAGATGTTACTATCAAATTCAACAATGGTTCGGAAATAAGAACATTCGAGCAATAGATTGGAGATGATGCTTAAAATAAGGTTTATTACACCCCGTGCGCATGAACAAACCGCTGTCACCCGATGGACTTTTAAAAAATGAATTTTTGCCAATGCAAAAAAGGGTGCAGTGTTTCATGCGGGTACAGAAAAGTTGGATTGTATTGTGATTCTACTTGTTTTGGGTGCTCGGGTGAAGACTATAATAATAGTCCACCATTAATTGAAGAAGACAAAGATGAAATCGATCACGGAGAAGATCGAATCCGTGAGACAGACTTTTAAAAAACATACATGTATTTAAACCTGTATTATTTTTGTGATAATACATTTTGTTTATGAAATTTTCCTTTTTTTATTTTCTATTAAATTATATTATAAAAATTTCAATGTTTTCAAGAGTAGTTTTTAACCAGGGTAGGTTGAAAGATTATGAAATTGTATCCTAAAGCATGAAACAATCATTATTTAACTATTTTTATCCATATTTCGGGGCGAGTCCGTGCTGTTACCATGCATTCGGATTTGGTGACTCATGCTCGAGTGCATAGCGAAATTGCGGTCGCCCTCGCCCGCAATTTATGAAAAATTTCTACGTTCAAAAAAAAATTTAAAAGAAATTCTCTCGTATCAGTATTTTTTATTATGTTGCCTTTCTATCCCTAAAATATTTATTAATATATCCCGATTCAAGATAAAAATAAGTGTTTTTAATCTAATTGACCCCCCGTAATCTGGTCGTTAATTGCTTTATTACGCGGTATCTCAGTCTAACGCAAAAGAACTTGTTTTTAATCATTACCTGTTTCTTCTAGTCTCTAAACATTTGCTAATGTTGGTCAAGCGGTACTATAATTGTGTAACATTTTTTGCTTAGGTTGGTCGAGCAGTTTTACAAATATAATGTTTTTCTAATGTGTAGTAGTTACATTGATATGTGTAGTGTAATCCCTATTGGAAAATCTCATATGAGATCTCATGCCAAAATCTCATCTGACCAATTTTTTGCTTATCATAGGTTATAAGCCCTTCATTATTGACTAAAAACATTTTTTGAAAAATTTGAACTTAAAAAATTTTTGGGAAAGTCGGACATAGAAATTTTTTTGATGTCTATATTTGTTTTAAGTCCGAATTTCCCAAAATTTGTCTAAGTTTAAGTTGTTCAAAAAATGTTTTTAATCAATAAAGAAGGGCTTATATACTATGATAAGCAAAAATTGGTCAGATCAGATTTTGGCATGAGATCTCAGGTGAGATTTTCCAATAGGGATGCGGCATTGGCCGTCTTTGTATATCCCTAATATACATGGTGTTTATCTAGTGAATCTCTCCTTTTTACAAAATTTAAAAGGTACTCTTGCTTATTTTGAAGTCAACTCTTGAGTGGTTATCTGCGTTATCCCGGATTCCCATCCTTTGTAGGGTTAGCATGGAGTACCTTGGAATCAGGGCTAGCTGGACAGCTAGTCCACTAGCTGCAGCCAGCTGCTGAAGGTTCGGGAGGCTGAGACCGCGTTGGCGACAGCAGGAGATAGTAAATTATGGCCTGGTTAACTATCTCTGGTTGTCTTGTCTCGTGCATCTGCGTGGGTGTCACGTAAGCTTGTGCGTGAGTTTTCTCGTTTCCTGAAATCAGTCTATCGCGGATTAATAGCGGGGCATCCTTTTTGGTGAGAACTTTCCATATTATTATTATTATGAGTGTGATTGTACCGGTCCCCGAATAAGCTACCGTTGATTGAGAATTTACCGTAAATATCTCTATATTCGCCTAAGCTTTTGGCTTTCTCAATAATTTCGCGGAAATCTCGTCCCGTTCTTAGCGATCGCGTTAGGGTCTCCCTTCGAAGTCTTAACGAGTTTGTCACTGAACCTATGTCCAGGGTATCCTTAATGAGGACTAGTGGCATATCGTCTGTATTGTTTATTAAAGCGGCTACGTTTAGTTCTATTTTATTAAACAATACGGTGGGGTAATTGACGCGTATTTCACGGATGCTACGAATCGTATCGTTGGTGCGTGCAGTGCAACTATGCGGGAGGCGTAACGTGCTGACTCTGTCTACGTCTATTGCGTCGTCCGTCGCTCGTTTGCAACTAAAAATAGTTTTTCTTTCGTGGTTGTAAAGAATACCCAGGTGTTTTGGGTGCTCATACGCATCCAAAAGGTGTCTCTTGACTTTATAAGTTTGATTTTGCAATCTGAGAGGTTAAGAGGGGTCCTGCCAGTACTAATTTTAATTTCACAGCTGGTATCCTCGTTTACCTCGTGGACTGGCTCTGTATCCTTACATATGTATAGGTTGTTTAATTTTTTGCATTTATTCAATGCATCTAGGGTAATGTATGCTCCTAGCCCCTGGTCTAGTGCGAAATACTAAGTTTCTGGCCATATGTACGCGAAGGTATCTGATGTGTTTAAGGATTTGTAGTGGTTGTAGTCCAGCAGTGGTATCCCTATGTAATAAACGAGGTGCATGTCTTGAAAAAGAATTGAAGTATTAGATATTTTAATTAATTACCTGATAGATGTACCGGCTTCTATAAGGGGGAATCGTGAGTCGGTTATTCTCACCTTCGCGAGGGCTTCTGATTTTTCTATTTACTCTGGCGTTACGGATCGGGGATGTACTACCCCTTGAGTCGCGAATAGTACTGCGATAGTTAATTTCTGTATCTAGTTCGTACTGTAGTACATTATTTTTCGGCAGGTTTAGGGCTTCTGAAATTTCTTCTTGTCTTTGGAGGCTCGCTTGTTTAGACTGCAGTTTGCCTATAGCGCCTTCCAGTTTATATGTTTTTCCTTGTAGTATGCCGAATTCTGTGTGTATTAACTCGGTCTCGTTCGCCAGTAATTTTGCTAGTTCTCTTGTGTCGTTGGCTGTAATGCTGATGATTTGTGTAATTTCTTCCCCTGCTTCCTCATCTAGGGTTCAGAATAATGTGCGGCTGATTTTTCCTATTGCCGAGAACCAGGCTCGTTTGGTTCTCGGATTCTGTGTGGTTGTGTAGCCCTGCAACAGCTCTTTTACCTTGTCGACATTTTTCATCGCCTCTTCGATCTGCTGACGCGTCTGATTTAATTGTTGTCCATATGGACATGATACGTTTTCTTGGATACAAGCTGTTCTAAAATTCTCCAACACTGTATTAGACTGTCCCATCTGGAAAAAAATGCCTCGAGATTTATCCGCTGGATTATTTTCCATGTTGTGCCTGAGGTTGCCAATGGGTTTAGCTTTTTAACTAATAATCCAGGATTACGGTCGATGGCTTTTATGACGATGCCCTCGCTGGTTTCCATGGGTGCGGTACACCTGTAAGAGAGTGTCCTATAGTTTTACATTTTAGTTTCTTTTTTATGTAAGAATATGTGTGTATTAGTGCGCGGTAGTGGCTATTTTTGTTTCTGCTTTAGTATGTTAGTTTTATCGCTTTATTCATGTGGCTAGCCCTTTAATTTTTATTGACTTGTTTTACTTTCTTTATTGATGCTATTGTTATTTTCTTCCCCTATATTATCCTCTGTGGGTGTTGACCCATGTGAATTTTTTATTTACGTGTGTATTTTTAATGTTTTTTTTCTCTTATGGGCGCTCGTTGTTTGGGTTTTAGTAGGTTGAATCGGCCTTGTGATGTTTCTTTCCTCCTTAATTCGAATTATTATTTAATTGTTGGGCTTTTTTTGTCGCTTATTCGCTTCCTATTGCGGCCTTTAGTTTGCTATCTCTGGCCCGCACAGGTTTCGCGAGGCGCGGTCTTTGTATTTCGTCTGTCGGCTCGGGGTTCGGTGATACTTCCTGCAAGAGTTGCATTTTCTGTCAGCGTCTTCTTGCTTGCCGGTTTCTTATCCCGTTCTTAATCCCAATGCAGCTGCTATCCGCTCCACATTGACCTGTTTTGCCTCCATCCGCTATTATTGCCATTTTCCTTCGTTTTTTTTAATTATTTTCTCGTTCTCTCATCTTTTTCCTCTTTTTTCATTTCACTTCTTTTCTTATTTGATTTTGTTTCCACTGTTTCCCCTCTCTTTTTTTCTCTTTTGTTTTGCTTTTCTTTCTCTCGCCTTCCTTTTTTGTGTTTTTTTTTCTTATTTACCATCGCTTCACCAAGGTTCTGAAGGCTGGACGAGGAGCCCATCAATGACCAGGAGGAGGTAATGGTATTTATTTTATATTTCCTGAATAGTTATTTATTAATCCCTTATTTTGTTTCAGATCTTCTCGGGTGACGAGGGCTTTGAGGAGCCTGTTGGTCCCGTGGATGGGGTCTATCCATGTCACCAGCCCCCCGGGATGCCTTCGTATATGGCCCTGTGCCAAAGGTCCTACGGAATAGTCGTAAGTACCTGTACTTTTTCTCTCTCTGTATATATTCCTTTTTATATATTGAATGGTGTTTTTTTGTTTTATAAGTAGTTGTAGGAGGACTGAGGAGCCTCCGGAGTACGCAGGTCCTTACGACGAGTGCGGCCGCTCGTTGGACCAGCCCCCCAGCTGGATCCCGTTGTCCGGTCTATCCGGTTGCCCGGCCACTGATGGGTACCAGTGCCGGAGGTGGATTACCTCTTCAATGTAAAAAAATAAAAATAAATAAAAAAATATTACTCTTCTAATAAAGCTTTAAGATTCTTCGTATATTCCTTACTTCGTGCTATATCGGTAAGGATGGGTACTTGATTGCCCAATATATTTACATTTCGTGTTTCAATTCCTGAGGGCTAGTACCGGGTGTTACTTGGTATTTATTTTGTTCGATTTGTTGCTGTTAGTATTGACATTATTATTCATTTCTTTCACGATCTTTCCTTTTATATTTCTTTTTTTGTATACTCCTTCCCTTTCTTTTTCTGTTTTTTCTTTATACCTTCTTACCGGTTCTCTGACAATACGCGCCGAGTTCTGTACATGAGCGGAAGAGAAGTTTGTCTCTCCTTGTTGCGTTGTGAGGGATTATTAGGTTTGATTTCCGATATGTGCGAGTCTTTGTGGTTTGAATGTTCGCGCTCTCGTGTATCGCTCTTGCGCTTGCACGCGCGTGCTGCCATGCAGTTCTCTGACGCGGTCACTGTCACAAGTTAGTTTGTTAATTAATGCGAAAATTGTTTAAATCGTCCCAAAACTCACCATTATTAGTTTTCTTATTGTGGATTTCGTTCCAGGCGACTCTTATTTATCGGATTTGACCCCTATTTCCTGAGAAAGTTGTATAAAAGCTGTGGTCACCTTGTGACGGTTCCTGACTCATATGTATATGTTGTTTGGGTTCTGCTGGTAGTGTTGTCATTGTCGTTTGAATATTTAAATGTTTCTTTTATTATTCCCGTCGCCTGGTGTGTGTGTCGTAGGGGTTCTCTTCCTTTGGGGTTGCCTTGTGGGGTAAGTTACTTAAATTTGTGTGAGTTTTTCGCTGTGCGTGTGCATTGTTTATTAATTTGTTTATTAGTGATAATTTAATTGGTTGGTTGAACTAATTTCTTGGTAAGGGAGTACATTTGTGTCTGCAAGATCCAATCAGGTGCTCTTATAAAGCGTTTGCCTTGTATGACTATACATCAGATTGGTATCGTGATATACAGTCTTTTAGCCGATGTTTTCCCTACGTCTTAGGGTCTATGGCACTTAGAAATATACTTGAGGGCCTAAAAGGTTCATAGGAACCTGGTGCCACTTTCTACAAAGTCCATCTATGCCCACAAAGCTGCCAGCAGCCAACCAGGCCCGCCTGGGACCCCGGAAAGAGAGAAGCAGTCAGCACGCGCACGCAGTCATAGACGCGGACCAGCCGTCGGTGCGCGCGACCAGCAGCCAGCCGGACAGCAACCAGCACATCGGCATCGTCCAGAACTTCACCAATATCAGCGTCGAGTCCTGGAGCAACCATGCGTGCGAGCGGCATCATCAAGATCTGCATACTGTAAGTCCCCTTTTTTTTGCTATCTATCAAGCTTGGCTTCCGGTCGCGCAAGGCATACCGCGTTAGCGCACAACTACTTTCTTTCGTCAGCGTTCAGTGTTAGAATCATGAAACAAAAGAAGCAATAGTAAAAAAAAAAAATATATAGGGAACCAAAATGTTGCAAGCTGGAATTTGCGGTACGGACAAAGGCGTTGCACGGTCTAAAGAAAAGTTGAATGGTACGGGAAGCGACCCAGAGAGCGCTGCTAAAGCAAAAAAAATTTCGCTCGGGCCGTATTCAAGTTGCAAGGAAAAATGACACCGCCGTCTCGTAGAGCTGTCATATGAACACTCTGCCCGCCAAAATTAGTTTCGAGTAGCTCTAGTGAAGGTCGCCCCCAGGCAACTCGAATGGCGGACAACTGGGAGAAGGCTCAGAAAAAGTTACTAGAAAATTATAGCAAAGAGTCCAAGCATTACAACGTCATTGCGAAACCGGCGAGAACAGTCGCCGAGCCTCTCAACTCGAGCGACCCCGGATTGCCAGAGACTATTGCACCGATGCAAGAAATGCAGTCCGAATCGCGACAGGAAGGAAGCAACGCCCAAGCGGTCGAGATGGCCAGCCTAGAACGTCGACTGGTAGGACAAGATTTGAACACGATTGACGCACCGGGAAACGTTTGGGGCGAAGCCGGGTTGCCGTTAAGTATTCCAGAACGCGTAGAAATCGATGCGAGGTGTCAGGCGAGTGTTTCAAATTTATTAAACATAGCAGGGATCGCGCGGAAAACTCCGAAGTCGGTAAATGCGGAAATCAAAGGTCCCGCGCCTCAGGTGGGCGACACATCAGAGTCCGCGCCGCATACCGATCGGTCCGCGAAAGTAATCCCAGTCGCCGCAGAAACTCGCCAAAATATAAATACGAATATAAATAATAATCCCCCCGCTAACATCGAGGGGTTTATCAGCGAAGCTAGGGCGAAAGCTTGGATAAGAGAAGCTTTGGCAGAGCAGAGCAGATCAAGTAGTCGGAGACATTCAATCGACAGTGCAAGTTCTGGTGTATCTCGCTCTTCCAGTCTTCGAACCAAAAAACATAATACTATACACGGTGTCAATCAGAAAACCGCCTCTGACCACGGCAAGGGAAAATCGGATAGAAACGCGTCATTCGTAGTCTTGGGGAAGAACCTAACACAGGGAACGCGTATAATACTATCGAGCAGATCAGCCGCTTTAAGGATACTAAACAACGGGCCTTTAGCTTCGGGAAAATAAACCGCGCGGAAGCTCCATGCTGCACACACCGGCAATGCTACGAAAGCCGCCGCAGCAGCAGACGAGTGCTTGATAGCAGCCCGGATAGCAGCTCAAGCTCGGGAATCGAAAGCTGCTCGACACATAGGGGCGGCCACGCAGGAAAAGAGCACTCACATGGAAAAAATGTTGTTTGGAAGGTAGGAACAGTAAAATGTCCGGAAGCGTCGCGAGTACATCTCTACATAATGGTGCAGATGCCAACAATCACCGAAACGACAAAGTCAGAAGCAAAAACAAATTGAATCGAAATAGAGGCAAATCATTCTTAGCGAGACACCCAGTAGATGAGGGACGTGCTGAGTATCGCACTACCACAAGCGAGACTTGCAGACGCTGCATAGTCAAGAGCGATAACAACTGTTACGAGCCGCATTCGACAAGGAAAGGTAAAACAGGCAGTGGTCGTGAACCTTCGACTCGTCCTTGCACACACTACACCGAGCGCCAGCCGTTGGATAGCGATTCGAACGACGAGTCAGATGACGAGCTCGACGATGAGATAGTCGAGTTTAGCCGGGGATATGAACATTGCTCGCCGCCGAGAGAGACGTTCAAGCAATCCGACAATGTTGAGCACAGCTCGGTAAAGCGCATGACCTTCCACCAGGCAGTCACGTACATACCTTATTACGACGGAGATCCCGACAGTTTGAATCTATTTTACAATGCTGTGCGAGAAGTATTGCAGACTTACGGGCCACAGCACGAACAATTTCTGCTACTGCACATAGCCAACCGACTCCGGGGCAAAGCAATGGAAGGATACCGGGCACGCATCGCGAATTACAGCTCCGTGGAAACACTTTTACGCGATTTAACGTCAAACTACGCCAACATCGGTATCGCGGACCAAATCTATAATCAAATACGCACAATCAATCAAAACCCGGAAGAGTCGGCCGGAGAATACGGGCTACGAGTAGGCAAGCTGTACAATCGTCTCCGTACGATCATTGGTTCGGCTCCCGACCTCTCGATCGTGGACAGGGAATCGCGTATGCTGCTGTACTCGAATAATTTATTTTCGGGTTGAGACCGCCTCTCGATAGAATAGAATAGAATAGAATAGAAATTTATTTGTCAAGACAAAATAGTATCCTATCGCGTCAATTGAACAACAACGCGGAGTACTACATACTAATATCAGGGTGTTTTCAGTCTTATTAAAATATCACGGTTAATTATTATTTAATAGGTGGCAACGCAACGCCAACTTAAACCGCGATAGCGAGGCCAAAGTGCAGATCTCCTGCGGAATGGAGTTCCACAGGCGCGCCCCATAAACTCGAAAGGAGTTCAGACCCGCGTCGGTCCTCGCTCCCGGAACCGCCAAATCCCTGGGCACCCTACCAGAGATCCTGCACTGGTTCTTCTCGAAGAGGGCCGAAATGTATGGCGGCTGACCCATATTAAGTGCCTTGTATATCAAGACCGCCGCGAAATAGGCACGTCTGTTTTTAACATCCAACCAGCCCAGTGTCCCCCTGTAAGGAGTAATGTGCTCGGCCCTCCCAGCGCCCGTTACATACCTCACACATGAATTCTGCAATCGTTGCAGTCTAGTCTGCTGCTCACCCGTCACATCAAGATACACTACGGAACAATAGTCCAAGTGAGAGATAGCGAGAGCGCCTGCCAGCTGCTTCCGCAGTACTTCCGAGGTACCGGATCGAAAAGATCTCAGGCCATAAAGGGCTCTGTTAATCTTTCGGCTAACTGCATCTACCTGCGGTTTCCATGTAAGCCTGGAGTCCATTATCACTCCAAGATTGGTCACCTCATCGACAAAGGGCACGAAAACACCATTTTGAATCTCAACACCAGGCAAGTCCAAATTTTGCAAGTAGTTAATACTATGCTCCGAACCAAAAATTATTGCCTTGGTCTTGCCAGTGTTGAGTCTCAAGGCATTCTCGGACGCCCAAGCCGACACAGCATGCGCCACAGCCGACATTCGCCCCACACCCCCACACAGATCGTCCCTCGTGACCTGAGTGTAGGTTTGCAGATCGTCCGCGTAAAGCAAATGCGCAACACTATCAGTCAATTTCCCCTCCATACCCTTAAACTTTGAAAAGACTTCCTGTATATCATTTATATACAAGCTGAACAGAAGAGGCCCCAGTATCGAGCCCTGCGGGACGCCAATATTGGTCTTTAGCCAATCAGAATCACCGTTATTATTTGTAATCACTCTCTGGTTACGTCCAGTCACAAAAGATCTGACCCACAGAACTACCGACCTAGAGAAGCCCATTCTGATCAACTTGCGAAGCAATTTGGAAGGAGAAATCGTATCAAATGCCTTACTGAAGTCAAACAACAGCAAGATCGTCATAAGGCGCCCGCTACTGTCTATACCCGCTCTTATGTCCTCCGTTAGTTTCAGTAGTGCTGTCTGTTTTGAGTTATGCCTTCGGAAACCAGTCTGGAAAGGATCCAGAGTCTCCAGCGCCCCCAGAAACTCTACAATCTGATCATGCGCCAACTTCTCCAGTACCTTAGAAAGAAAGCACAAAAGGGCAATTGGACGAAAGTCCAAGACGGACGATGGAACTGCCGTCTTTTTGAGTGGCACCAAGTGCGCTCTCTTCCAGGCCGCCGGAAAGACCCCGCTCGATAGTAAAGAGTTAAATAGCGCTACAAGGTGATGGCCAATTATCGGTAACGATTTTGCAACGATGTTTTGAGGTATTCCATCCTCACCCTTTGCTTGAGATGAGAAATGAGCGACCGCGAGCACGACGTCAGCGAAGGTGACCTCACGAAAGGAGAAGCCACCCTCGCCAGCCATCGACACGACATCATCCAAGTCTGCCTCGCACTCAAGGTCGGAGACGGAAACCCCGGCAAAATGATTATTCAACTCGTTTGGGGTAAAACCATGCAGTTCGTTCTTGGTCCTTGGGACAAGACCGAGATTGCGAAGCTCATTCCAAACGTTCTTATTACTACTGAGATGATCTCGTCTGGCGTAAGCAGCCCCCAAAACTCGATGCAGCAATTACGGCCGCTATAGAGTTCGAGGGGAAAAGGAGCGCGAGAATAGCAACCTTTGGCGTGGCATTGTCCTCGAAGCCGGCGACGCAGGTGCGTTTAACGACAGCGGCCGAAATTGAGTCCCAAGAGGCACCGATTTCTTATTCGATTCAAGCAGAAACGGCAGCTCCGTCGAACCAGAGTACGAGTACAGACGAGAAATATTTCAATTATTGCAAATCAAATACACGCCCTCTAACGGAAGGTCGCACTCTGATCCGTCATGCTGCTAGGAAAATCATCAAAAACCCGAATGAAAAAAAGGCACGGCGGAGGCCGCCAGTGGCAACGCGGCAATAATTATAATCGAACGAACAATAACGATGATCAGCGAAATGACCGCCCTAACGGCAACGACAACCATGTTGAGTCTTCCGGGAGGCACGACGACGACGGAAACGCGAAGAATAATTTAAACTAGGACGACGCTCGCCAGGGTCGTCAGTTGACGGGCGTCAGATCGAAAAAGAAAAAATCGAGCGCGGTTCAACAGAAATAAGATTTCTTTTAGCAGGCCGACAGCCGCCAATCGTGAACGTAGCCTGCCCCCAACTGAGGAATAGGCAAGGCAAGTTTTACGCCGATTCAGGTGCCGATGTTTCCGTTATCAAAAAAGGAGAACTCGCCGCGTGTTATCCTATCGATACGCACCGAATAATAAAATTCTAGGGAGTAAAACCCGGATGTTCGTACTCACTAGCAGAGGTAGTCATAAAGCTACAAAGGTTAGAAAGGTTAGAGTGTAAAGTCCATATAATACCAGATAATTTCCCGATCGAAAATTCGGGGATCATCGGCTGGGACATAATTGACGCACATAAGGGATGCGTCGACGCTTGTAGCCGGAGTCTAAAGCTTGGCGGCGAAATACTGCCTTTCGATACGGACGAAAAAAATTACCATACCTCCACGGGTAAAAATGGTCATCAGTGCGCGCGTTCGTAACAGCGACGTGAACGTCGAATGGGTCCCAATCACGGATCTGCATCCCGACCTAAGATTCGGATACTTCGTAGCGGAAAATAGAAATGGCCGAGTATTCGCTGAGTACTTTAATACAAGCGAAGAGGAGGTCACGATTGCCGGTCCGTGGGTGGATATGTTTGAATGCGAAGAAATTTTAGATAATCCACTTTATCAAGCCAACAATGGCTCAGTCGAAAACGTCGCGAAATTCGCGGTGAATTTAAGACGTCTCTTTGACAGTAATCGAGCGGAAAAATATAAAGAAGTTTTAACTCTCAACGAGAAATCGCTTACGTACGCGAAATAGTAAACGAATACCCGGGAGTATTCGGTCTAGACGGCGAGCCACTCCCGGCAACGCATTTATTACAACACAAAATTGTCCTAAAATCTAATAAGGTAATCCGAAATAACAGGTTTAGATTTCCCCCTGCGCTGAGGGAACATATGCCGCAGAAATTAGAAAAATTGCGGGAATTAAAGATTGTAGTGCCGTCAAATTCGAATCATTCATCTTCCCTTTGGATTGTCCCAAAAAACCGGACACGCATGGTAATAAGCGTTTTCGCCTCGTCACAGATTTTCGCGCTCTCAACGAAGAGACCGTAGGGAGCTGCCACCCACTTCCGTTTACAAGCGATATTCTCGAACACCTCGCCTCCGCGAATTATATAACGTGTCTCGACCTCAAGCAAGGCTATCATCAGATAGAAATGCACCCCGATTCGGCGCATCTTTCTGCTTTTCACGCGCCAGATGGGAATCACGGTAGTCAATTGTTACAGTTTAACCGCATGGCGATGGGGTTAATAGAAGCAACGGGGACTTTTACTAAATCTATGTCGTTAGCCATGAAAGGATTGCAGGGGAATGAAGTAGAAATTTACTTGTACGACTTAATGGTATTTAGCGAGACTCTGGACGAATACAAATCTCGTCTTCGCCGCGTACTAAAATAACTCCTTGAGGTCAATATGACGGTGGAACTGAGGAAGTGCCAGTTTCTAAAGAAAGAAGCGCAAGTTTTCGGCCACATTGTCGGGGGTGGATACATCAAAACCGAACCACAAAAAGTAAAAGCGATGGCCAGGTATCCGACTCCGACTAACGCTCATAAATTAAAGCAAGCACTGGGGCTTTTTAGTTATTACAGACGCTTTATCAAAAACTTCTCAAAGATCGCGCGACCATTATTTAAGCTTCTCCAGAAAGACTTCGAATTTAATTGGGGAGAAGAGCAACAGACCGCTTTCGACAAACTCCGGAAGTTGATGGCGGAAAAACCTGTTCTGAAATCACCAGACTTTTCCCAGCTCTATCTATCGTTACCACTGATAGCAGTGATACTACTGATACCACTTATAGGCTCTTGGCGCTATTCTAAGCCAAGGGAAACTAGGCGTCGATCACCCTTGCGCCTATGCCTCTCGCTGCTTGAAGGGCAGCGAATTTAAATACCCAACATATGACAAAGAATTGCTGGCTATCGTTTTCGCCAAAGAGCAATTCCGTTACTATTTATTTGGCAGGAAATTCACAATAGTGACGGATCACGAAAGCCTAAAACATTTTCACAACACGAGAAAACCAGATTTGCGATTCAATCGCCTCTAAATATATCTCTTCAATAAATATCTGAATACTGTCCCATCGTTTGTACATTGAATGTATTCCGGGCATCCATATAATCTTCATCGGAAATATGTGATTCATTGAGTTTATTGTAAAACTCATGATTATCGGGTAAACTTGGAAACGTGAGCTTTTCTAAGCTATCCACAAAATCATATGGAAATATGCCTTTTTGTCTGAGAAGATTAATCTGTTCGTTAGTGTATCCATCTGCTCGAAATTCCTTAACTGCTATAGGCACATTTTCTAGATAAGAAGATAGTTTGTCTAATGATGAGGGCAAAAAACGCCATGAATCTATAAACCTAAAGTTTATTTCACACTTGTCTATATATTTCGTAAAGGAAATATATTTTTCCTTGTTGTGTGGTATGAGAGTCACTGTTCCTGGTAAAACGGATGAAGTTGCAATCTCTTTTAAAATTAAATGTGTATCATAATTGAGATTATGAAATACAACTGGTATAAATCTTGAGTCTGTATAATTCAAATTGCATGAATTATGAGCTGCACCTCTGAATCTATAATCAAAAAAATATATTAGAAAATATAATTTTCATTAGTGTTTTCTTTAAATCTAATACATACCGTCCTGTAAGATGACAAAGGTCTCGTACAATCATCTCTTCATTCCGAAAAGGCTTTCGACATATGTGACAGATAGATGCTCGCCGGAATGATAATTCTTCGAAATCTGTAAGTCTCATTGGCTCATTGGCTTCTTATAAAGTTGGTCGATATTTTCACTGATTGCTTTTAACTCTCTAACAAACCACTTTGCAGGCGATTCTTCATTTTCACCCGTTTTTCTATACGATTTATAACCACATAGTTTTTCATCGAAGCTCCACTTTATGTAATAGCCAATACTGTAAGCTTCATGAAGTTAAAATATCATTTCATTCTCAGTAGGCTTCAACATGCATTCAAAATCGGCGTAAATTATAAAAGGCACTTTTTTATTTTTGTTGTAATCTTCAAACTTCAGTATGTTATTTTTTTCATTTGGCAAGTTGATACAACATTTATCTAAATTATTACAGTCCAATTCATGCACTTTTAATTTTTTTTCGCAATAAAACACTTGCAAACCCTTCTCACAGTAGTTTGATTTTATGTGACATTTATTAAGTTGAGTGCAGAGAAGGCGAGACATACTCTTGATCCAAACGTAGTGATATCTAGGAAGATTTTCTTCATCACCACAATTACTCTCTTTATGTTCATCAATATAATAGTCTTGCACATTGAGTACATTTACGTGTTTTCCTTCTTTTCCTCAGTAACGTGACAAGGCGACACTTCATACTTTTCTCTTGATTTTCTTAACATGTATACATTCACAGAAATATTATTTAGTTTTTCAAACTCTGGAATATCTTTTAATTTCACCGGAAATTCAATATTGTTAAAGTTTAATTCCAGCTCATACTGATGATATTTATTTACTCGATTGGCATTTACTTTACAAGGATGTAATACCGAAAGAATAACGTATTTGAAACATTGATTATCTTCGTTGTGCACATTCATACATGCTTTTTTATTTTCTATATTTAGGGAGAGGAATGTATGAATTGCCTTTAATTAACGAATATTTCTTTATGTTTCACACATAAACGTATAATACTTTTTAGAGTCCATCCAGAATCTTTTTCCTCAAATTCTTCCAGTTGTGTCATGATGTGATCTCGTATATTAGTTTAGACCACTCTTCCAAATTAGTTGATAAATATATCGTAGCACTTTCACTTGTAAAGTATTTAATATCAGTAGTTTCTTCATTGCTTTGTTGAATTGAAAATTCTGCTATGAAATCCGAGTTCACTTTTAGTGCATTGAACTCATTTACACGTGCTGTAACTTTTTCACTAAACAGATTGTAAGCATCATTTAAAAAACTTTCAATATCAATATGTTTTAAGTTTACTATCACTCCCGTTCGAATTCGATTGTCAAAAGCAGAGTCAACATCATGTCACTCAACCTTAGCTTCTTTGATAATAATTCCTCCTCCTCGTTTTAGTCTTTGCTCGAACTCAACTTGCATGCAGGACAAATGTGTCATGCAAGTTTGGAATTTTTGTTTCTCACCTCGTGTAAGATCCCTTTTATTTTTTGTATGAGTTCTTGAATCGTATTATTGCACTTATCTAGCCAATAATGAATTTCATTATTGGTTAGATGCTCTTCACTTTGTAATGTATCACGAATCAACGCAACAAAACGTTCGTAAAACTCCATCGAAGCCATTTTCACTCTCAAACTTTGTGATTGCTTTTCACAGTTGAGTGTACTGTGCTCTTCCAAGGGCACTGCGTCCCTTTTGAAGGTTAAAAATCTTGTGAAAAGTGGTGCGAAAAATTTACATTGGAACCAATGCCGAGGAAGATTCTTTTCCTCGTAAGGAGAGAGGATAAATTTTCTCGAGTAGAGATGAATTTTATCACTTTTTATCCAACCAAAGAAAGTTTACTTTTCCAAAATCAATGGAAATTTTGCCTTCCTTCTACCTCTTCAGCTTTAGACAAAATCAAGAGGCGGAGTTTTGTGTTTAAAAATCCGGTGAGAGAATCAGTTCTTCATAGCACCAACTAAAAACTCAAACTAAAAGCAAGATGACTAGAACGTTAGTGGATGATTTGTTATTTAAAAATTATTTATTGAAATGCAAAGACTTAAACGCATATATATGCGATATCCAAAGATTTCAAAGAATTGCTGAAGATTATTTTATTACTAAAGAAGTAAGTTTTTCAAACTTGAAGAAAACTGCGTTACCGACTGCTTAGCTTTTTAATTCTCCATTACAATGGTAGGAACTCGCGGCTGAAAAAAAAGTAATGACCCAATGGGTCGAGAAAACTCATCATGGAATAGCTTATAACTCTGGAGATATTCCATATCATCGACTTCAACAGATTTTTCAAATACGTTCACAAGGCGTTGAGAAATTATTTGTTAAGGGAGATGAAAAAATGCTTTCTTTTTAATACTTTTTCATACAATCTTCATACTCATTTCATACTTTTATCATTCACATTTCATACTCATCCCATTATTTTTTTATTCTTGCAGATCGATTTGTAACATTGAAGATTTAGGATGTTCATCCATATAAAATATAATAATCAGTACACGTGTTTCAACCATGATTTGTGCATCAGACGGAAACCATGGTGTGCAGTGTATAATGTTCTTGCGTTCGTGATTGACATTCTGTAGAATTATCTAGTTGAAGTCTCTGGGACAACCATGGCTTGTTACAGAGAAAAAGCTGCTTCCTTCATCGTCTTTTTGACCATACAGCAATAAAAGATAATAACTTGACTAAAAATAAATTTTTATTAATGTAAAATATATGTCAATCACACTTTAACAAAATATTTCATCTATAATGATATGTAATTATGTATTACTAAAAAACAGGAAGACAGATACTCGGTATGTAATTTTTCTTTGAGGGAAAATTCATTTGTGACATTCTGTAGAGCTGATGCTCAGTTGAAGTATAGAAAAAGCTGCTTCCTTCGTTGCCTCTCTTGGCTATTATTAATACTGTTCTATGAAGAAAAATTATCATGATCATTGAGGTTATGTCTATTATACCGCAACATGTAGAACTTCTAATTTTCTTTCTGAAAGTAGATTTGCGTTGGACTCGTGTTGCATAGGGCAACGATGCACATGATAATCAAATCCTAATCTGATGTCAATGCTAATCACACGTGGTCGCATCATCAGATCATCACGGTGGGTATATAAGTCTCTGATGATGGACACGAAAAATACGAGAAAATAAATCTGGACTTGTTTTTATTTCGTTGTTGTTATTGCGGATCGTCGGTAAGGAAGGTCTCGCATGGTCAACGAAACAGTCGAAACAGCTGGAATATGGAACACGAACCGATTAAACCTGGATTTGTTATATCCGAAAAATAAATTAATTTACTACTTAAGATTTATTGCAAATTATGCAATAATGGTAATTTAGAGAATCGGCAATCAAATTGTAAACGATTCGCGGTGTTTACGATCCCATCAGAATTATATTTTATGAGAAAAACGATATTTTCAACTTTGGCGGCGTGAAAGGCTTTTTATTTTTTGTAAACAAATTAATGGACTGATAATTTTTTCACTGGCAATTATAAACGTCTGTAACAATTTCGGAGTTAACTAAATTTTTTTTATTGCGATATATGCAAATTATTCATGTACTTTCTGGAGCTGCGACGAACACAATGTATAAGCTTTGTCCCGAACTACCCTACCCCAGCCCGCAAAAATAACAAAATGAAAATAAAAAAAATACTAAACGATGTATTTTTAATAGCACATTGCGAATATATCTACCATTTAAATTCCGCACCCCTATTGTAATTATTAAAAATACAAAACAAATTGCCAAATTTTTGATACATTGCACTTTTAATATCTCCGTAAATATCGTGTTTTCGTATTTGCACAAGTACAGAATTGGAGATAGTGTACTGAATGAGAGATTTGATAACCAGAGGTTCAAAGAGTCGGTTGAAGGAACCAACAGAGTTTTGATCCGAGTTTGTACTGAGGATTTTCAAGATCGAAGAGACTTTTCGGTCTTCTTTTCGATGCAGCGAAGTCACCACCATAGTGGTTGAAAAAATAAATAAATAACTACAAATTATTTAAGGCAGTTAGATGATTTAGATGATAAGACTCACCGCTGGCTCACATCGGGCTCGTTACCCCCTCTACAATTACTCCCAATACCCTTCATTCGGTCGACCATCAGCTTTGCTGGTTTCTCAAAGCACTGCTCATAAAATCCTCTATGCACTTCGAGCTCAGACACTTTAGCAGCTATCCAACGCACTGGACTGTCTGTGTGGAAGATAGCAAAACTGTCGACTGAAGGTAGGACAAAAGTTCCTCGGCGACAGCCATTGCGCTGTATTGAAAGAAAGAAGAGAAGATTTTGAAACCGGCTAAATCGACTGCAAAAAGAATCGCGTGTTTAGTGACAACTGCTATTTTTTTCTAGTCTCCTATAATCGATATAAGTTTAACGTGTCTCCTTACCAATGGTAAATCTTCTGCTGAAAGATGTTGAGCACATGCATCACGTGTTCGAGCAGCTGTTCCATGTTTCTCGAGCTCTGTTTATTTTTGAAAAAGGTCCAGTATTTGAAGTCTCCGGCTATTGTCTCAATCTCGCTTTTATAACTGCTACTACTAGAGCTTGAGTTACTGGCATGTATCTGACGAGAATTCATACAGGCGTTACCGGAGGTCAGGTCGCCAGCTAATACCAGCAAATGTCGGTGCATGGATAAGTCGAAGCTCAGTGCCAATGAGTTGAGGAGGACTGGCAGAAGAGGCTGTTGGGGATCGGCGACAACATCTCGTTGGTGAATTCTGCGCGACGTCGTTTGCTGAAAGGAACAGATTATTTTATAACCTAAGATTTTAAGCTACGCACAAGAAACAAGTTGTTACACGAGATTGTACAAAGCGGCAACAAATAAGTCATTGGAAGAGTGAGCAATGAAAAACTAAAATAGCATCCTTAAGATAACTACATTTATATGAAGATAATTTGGAATAAGACCAAAGATAATGTGCATAAGGACTATTTAATTAGTAATCTAAAATAAAACTTACGATCCATTGATTTACAAACCAAACGATAAATTCACTAACATGACTTGTTAGAAAACGATAACTAAAAGAACAGCGCCTCGTCAATTGGTTCATGCGAAACTCGATCCTGCGAGTAACTATAGAACAGAGCATCGCACGGCGGTACCAAGCTGTTGATCAATAATTTGTGATCGATATAAAAACCGGCTGTGGGATCCGTGGGACTTCCAATCACGGAAGTCAAGTAGCGCTCGGCATAAAGACTCGCTTTGCGAGTTATCGAATCATCGTAAGGACACTTGTAGTCGAGACAAGATACGATCCTTTGGAATGAATAACGAAACATTTAGCGACTAAAATATTGTTGACCGTATTGTTTTATAACAATGTAATCACTTGGTCATTGCGGTAGCAGCGGCCTTGCGAACTCTTGGATCTTTATCGCTGATCAACTTTAAAATTACGTTGACGATGCTCTCTTGAAACTGCAGCTCGCTGCAAACGTGTTCGATCGTGGTATAGGGGAAGTCGCTAACGATTTCCAACAATTGTATCCTAACGAGAAAATAAATATTCTTCCTTGAAGCGCTTTCAATACGTGTACCGCGTATTTGCTTTCTTCAGATTGTAGAAGATCAGGTAGAAATACGCCGAGGACAGTCAAAGCTTCACGACAAGTCGTTGCGGACTCATCCTCGAGACCCTGCATTCAATCGTAATGAAATTTTATTATATTATACACTGAGAGGTGAAAGTTTGATTACAATTATTTTAAAATTGGTATACCTTTAATATTAATTGTATGAGATTCCCTATTTTAATTGGGCTATCAGAGCTCTCCTTACTAAAGCAGCCGTTATTCTGTGCAAAAATTCCTTGCAAAATTATCCAACCACCAGTAGTTCCTTTTTCTCTGATTTGTGGATCCAAATGTTCGAAAAATAACAAAACGTCCGATATTGATACGTATCGATTTGACGATCCTTCCTTGGAACTTTCTTCAAACTGGCAAACAGCATCTTCGGATATCTTTTGAGAATGTTGCCGAGACACGTCAAAGCAAGGGCCAATACGCTTACACGAAAACGCTTGTCCGGAATCAGCTGTCCAGGATTTCTAGCAAGTAAAAAGGATGAGACGAGAAAGCGACAGCAGTAGCGAAGCGATGCATCATTATCCAGCAAACTACCAATCGTCAAATCAAGTCATCACGCTGCTGCATGATAAAGTGATTTAAAGGCACATCGTGATTAGATACTATGGAGATAGTGGTGTCATCAAGATCTTCTTTCACCTCTTTTGGGCCTGGACAAGAAGGTTAACTAGTATCTATTGGTTTCTCAAATTTACCTACATCGCTACTGACGTCACTCTCAACTTCCATGCTTCCATCTAAACAAAAATATAATTGTTAATAGCATGATATTTAATTTATAATTATATATTTATATTAACGTACTCTCAATGGAACCAATGATGAGACTACTGTAATCATCTATATCTTTGGTATCAACAATTTCAGTGTTGGATATGTCAAGTTTCCTCGATGCCTTTTGCACTTCCGGCATAACGTACGCGATATCTGTCATCCATTTTTACACTTTCGGAGCTATTTCTGGAATGTCTATAATATCAGATTCAAAGAGATTCGATGATTCTAAATTATCTCAGAGAAAACGGTGGTCGAAAGACTAATTCTACTTGGCCACTGTTTTCCTCTTTCTTTCAACTTATTAATACGTTGAATTATTTCGTTTTTGAATACCAAGTAGTTACAATATTTTTAGGAGAATTTTGTAACAGTTGTGCTAAAGTTTCAAGAGCAGCAATTATCACATTTTGATTTGCATAGAATTTTGCATAAAATAAACTTAGTTCACATATACAAATATAGTGATCAAGAATATGATTTTTATTAAAATCTTGAGTGAGATTTGAATTTGTATCAATATTTGGTAGTATTAATCTTAAACAAGCAAAAACACCAAGAATAATATTTACAGAATCCTCTTTACCCACCTCTTCTTCCATGTTTCCCTCAGCAATATGAGATAACATATCTGAAAAAATATATCAATTATTATTTTTTTCAATTTTCCATAATGAGTTATAAAACAGTAGAAATTAAATTATCTGTCAATTGTTCTATCACATAGTTCATAAATTGAAGTGGTTTACGACAATTTAAACAAGTAACTAAAATCATGCTAAAGGAAGCTCTTCTTACAACAGCTTCACTTAGACTCATATTTTAAAAAAATGCTTCTAACAAAGCCTGTTTTAAATAAATTAGATAATCACATTCGTTAATATTCAAAAAAGTAATTCTCAAAATTCAAGGATTTAGCCTTATATGCATACTTGTATATCTTTATCAGATATATAATGACCCAACGTTTTTAATATTAATGGTAATGATTGCGAAAGAGTTTCTTTTCATTTCACGATAAAATTCAACGATTAACAATAACGTTTGACTGTACTGAATGTCCTGTACCTTCCTGGCTACAGCCTTTTTGTCTTCGTAGTTTTTGGTGCTTGTAAGACGACCAGGCTCACCGATGATACTGCCATAAATGTTGATGAAGTGGCTCTCAGCTAAACGTACTTAATGCAGGATATCAGTATATATGTGTAATATTTAACGCATCTCGATTAGGTTTCTGTTGTATAGTTAATAAAAGTGTTCATCATTGAACAACTGAGATCGCACCGGAGGATTTGTATATTTGAAAAACAGAGTGCCTAGAAAAACTTCATAAGATTTAAGAAATTGAGTACGATGAGGATGTTTTTCATTTTATCGGTATTCCACCACTAATTTCAGGCATTTGATCAGTGTGATACGGTCCGAACTGGCTAGACACGATTGTCAAGGCAACTTGCACTTCGTATGCAATTATCTGTCTTAAAGGGTTAAAACATTCATTTCTTAGTTTTATTTATTGTATCCAATATTTCTGACTCATTAATAAAGACTTACTCTCACTTATAGATCATTTCAGATGATTTCAGTGATTCATTTCAGCATCTAAAAATCATGTAAATTCTATTTCAGAAATATGGTATTATATATATATATATAGAGAGTAACGGGCGGTGAGACGCGCACGTCGGCGCGGGGAGCCAAAGCGCGGGAAGGCCGGTAGAGATCTCGCAATTCGAGGGAAATTCGAGACAGTTAACTTTTGACCGCACTCGCGACTAGTACTGACGACGCGCGCCAAAAGTGATAGCTACAGCAGCAGCAAAGACAGCAGCAGCCCTAGCAGCAACCACAGCATAGCAGCCCTAGCAGCAACCACAGCATAGCAGCCCTAGCAGCAACAGCAGCCCTAGAAGCAACAGCAGCATCTGGAGCAGCAACAGCAGCCCTAGAAGCAACAGCAGCATCTGGAGCAGCAACAGCAGCAACGGCAGCAACCGCAGCAACCAAACCTACCACAGCCCAGGAAGACGGCAAGGTCGAGCAGAGGACTCCCTGGCCAAAGTACAACGAGGATCGTCGTTATAAGCTAAAGTAGGATCTCATTTTCCTTTTTATTTATACGCGATTGACTGGCGAGGCATTTGGCCCCAGTCGTTGTTCCGGGATATTTTGTGGCCTTCTCGCGACGCGAATACGCGCAATACGGACGCCGGATTGTTTAACTGAATAAACGCCTTTTTATTAGAATCGGTAGTGTGTTCATTCGATCGTCGTCCCGATCCCTCTTCCTATCTAAACCGCCGAATACCGCCGCCTCCGCGGGCACTACACAGGAGTGTAGTGCATACTGTGCACCGGGACATCGTCGCAGGTAGGCGACCACACGAGCGAGTACAGCATCTCGCAAAAGCAAAGTATAGGAGGACTTTGTATTTGTACGGGGTACATAGGCAGTTAGCCGCCTAAAAACCACCCCGTTGCAACTCTGTCAAGTCCTCTGCTCGACCTTGCCGTATCCTTGGGCTGTGGTAGCGTTGGGTAGCTGCGGTTGTTGCCGTTGCTGCTGTTGCTTCTAGGGCTGCTGTTGCTGCTAGGACTGCTGTGCTGTGGTTGCTGCTAGGGCTGCTCTCTTTGCTGCTGCTGTAGCTATAACTTTTGGCGCGCGTCGTTAGTACTAGTCGCGAGTGCGGTCAAAAGTTAACTGTCTCGAATTTCCCTCGAATTGCAAGATCTCTACCGGCCTTCCCGCGCTTTGGCTCCCCGCACCGACGTGCGCGTCTCGCCGCCCGTTACACCCCCCCCCCCTAGAACCAAAATGTCGCCCCAAATTTGGTTCTACCATACGTAGAGGGATAGGGTGGCGCCAAATAATAAACTCCTCATCTGTAAAAATAAAAAAATAAAAATTTATTCATAAAAGGGGGCGCCCTGGGCGCCGCCCTAATGAGGGTAGTTGGGACACCGTGAAGCTCGGTTTACTTTCTCGTGGCCACAAACGACACAGCTTCGCTTGGTCGTCCGCACTCCCTGCGAACGAGCTGGCGACGGTGGAGCCGATCCTCGGCTGCCAGACCTCTGGCGCCTCCTTCTGGACATACTACGGGACCGGCTGGTTCGACGCCGTTTTGTCCCTCTGTGTGGCTCCTCCCGTTGGTCCCTCGACGGTCCCCACGTCCCTGTGCGGGACCTGCTGCGCCGCACGACCGGCGTCGTTCGCCGGTTCACCGGGAGACGTGCTCCCGATTCCCAGACCGGTCACGCCGAGTAGAGCCACCGCCTGCAGAGCGCGTAGGCTTCTCTGGTTGCGGTGTGCTCCCCGAACGCACATCGGTCCGGGGTCGCCTGCACGCCCCTGGCCGGACCCCTCCTTGAACTTCGCCTCTGGCCGCGTTCTTGTCGGCGAGCCTCTTCCACGCCCGGACCTTCTCTAAAGCCGCCTCGGCTTCCTTAAGGGCCCGGGTTGCGCGGCTCTGCTCTTCCTGAGCACGCCGCCGTCGAGCTTCCTCGCGCGCTCGCGCGATTGCTCCGGGATGGGGCACTACCTTTGGGCCCACTCTTTGGCCCTCAGGTCTCCTGTGATGGCGCGACTGATCAACAGCCTTGAGCGCCGCCTTCTCCTCCTCGATAAGCCGCGTCCAGGCTTTCGAGCGCTGCTGGAAGGCCGCTCCATATTGGCGCACGGCGCTATCATAGCGCCTAAAGGCATCCCGTGCCAGCCTGCGAGCCTCCAGGCTCGCCTCTATCGCCTCCTCGATATCTGGCCGTAGCTTGGCCCACTCCTTCTGCACCTCGCTTGAGGCAGTCTCCAGAGCTGGTGATGGTGGTGCTGGGTCGATGGGTTGGGCGGACTCCAACCGCGCCGAGATGGGCAGGCCTGCGAATCGCAGGCGGCGCGGCGGAGCCTCACCGTCTTCCCCCGGTTGTTGGTCGATGGTGGTACTCGGGGGCGTTGTCAGGAGCTCATCCTCCCGAGTCTCCTCTGCCCAGTCCCTTCTCGATCGGTCCTCCTCCTCCGACAGGTGGTCTAGATCCATGAGGACCTCCTCGTCCGTGAGGGAGTCCGCCGGTAGGCGAGCCTCCTCAAACATCCTGCTGAGGACACCGTCCCAATCTCCAGAATCCATCCTGAAACAGAAATACAGATTATTCTGCCTACCTCGCATGGTTGCGTGAGCCCTTAGGCCGACCAGGCTTTCTCTTAGCCGTGCCTGTCGCACTAGCCTCGTTCATCGGCTGTGCTGGCACCGGTAGAGTCACGTACTGGGCCTTCCGAGGCCTGCCGCGAGGCCTGGCTACTGGCCGCCCTGTAACTGGACCTCCCGTCTGCTGCGTAGCGTTGCGTTGCCCGCACAACCTACGAGGGGACGGGGTCGAGTCTCCTACGTCGTCACCTTGACGCTAAGTGATACGTTGAGGGGGGCTCACACGTCGAGCACCGCTGTGCTGCGATCTAGCAGGACGCGATTCCGTATTATTGCTCTGTTCGTTACCAGAGTCTCTTTCGCTCGCACGCAATATCTGACGCTTCGTATCTATTCTTACCACATCCATCGGATTTTCAGATCTTCCCTCTTTGATTGTCCTCCTCCGAGTGGATCTCTCATTTATGGACTCCTACCAGTCGACCTGCATCCACCCAGCTCTGGGTGTTGTCGTCCTCGTCCATCAGATGGTGGTATCGAAACCTTGCGATACTGAACGGCTACTTCTTTTGCCCTAGAAGTAGGGTCCGTCCCTGTCCTCTGTTGGTAGTTCCTTCTTTAGCGTTACATCCCTTTCTCTCTGTCTCGCTAGGAACATTCCTGCCAGATTTAGCAACTTGACTTGGCCGTGCTCTTGGCGACCAGTCCTTCCATTCAGGACAGTCTCTCATCCAATGAGTCACCTGACCACATGTCCAACATTCGAGTCTTTTATGTCGTTCTTCGCTTGCAGACTTCCTATTCTGCTGTGCGGTACCTGACACCTTTTTCCTCTTCTGCCTTCTTCTGGCCTTTGGCGAGCTCTGTTTGTTAGCGTCATTGCACTGACAACTACATTGGCCTGCCTTTTGATTCTCGAGACTGCTCAATTTCTGTCTCAGCTCTAGCAACTCCTGATGCATACTCTGAACCTCTTTGAGTATCTGCGACTGTGCGAGGAGACATGTTACCTCCTCACAAGGATTATAGCTTGACTTGCTGAGCATTGAGTCTGATTGCAACTCTGTATCTGACTCGTGCTCTAAGCTTTGAGCTGTTTCTGCGCCTACAGGCGTATGCGCTACCTTGGTCGTAGTCGAGGCCATAGCAGCGTTTTCATCTACAGTAAGTTGATGGGTACTCTCCACCCCCAAATCGCTGTCTATCCTCGACGAAGGCGTTCTGCAGTCTCGTTCTGCTTGGTCCACTCCTGACATCTGGCTGTCATCTTCTGTGTCTTGCGTTATACTTGTAATATCGCAGATACTTCTTTCATCCGCCATTCGTGCTGCCACTACGTCGCTAAACTGCGGTAATACTGGTCGTAACAGCAACAACAGCCTTATGTCCCTCTCATCTCGAGTGACATATCTACGTTACAACTGGCGCCCAAAACGTGTGGATACGCGAGATAGGAAGAGAAAAAGTGTTGCGTGCGAACTCGAGATAGGGAATTCCCGATTCGGCGAAAAGTAAGCGAATTTCGTAGAAAGACGGTTGAATTTCCGCGAGTTCGAAAAGGTCTAGGCGTGATATATAGCATTATACTTGCGCCGAGCCGATCAAAATAAATATCAGTTCGTTGATCGGCTAAGCAGCAGCGCGCTAGAGTAGGAAAATCCGTGCGCGCTATAGTAGTGTGCGAGCGCCGAGTACGAAGCAGCTGGCGCGTGTGAGTACGCTGCGTAGCGGGAGTATACGTGAGCGCGCGGAGAGTGTGTGCGCGAGCCGCTTGGTGGGAGCGTCTGTGGGCGCGCGGAGAGTGTGTGCGCGAGCCGCTTGGTGAGAGCGTCCGTGAGCGCACGGAGAGTGTGTACGCGAGCCGCTCGGTGGGAGAGTACGTGCGAGTGCTACGAGTGCGTGTGTACGCTACAGTACGTAGCGCAGGCATAGTGCAAGCGCCGTATCGCCGTAGAAGCGATATAGTACGCGTACCCGAGCGTGTGTGAGTGTGCGTGCGTATAGGATACCACAGCTGGCTGATGATAGAGCCTACCTGTGTATACGCAGCATAACGCGTATTATACTACAGCAAAAGAGTGCGAGATCAGAAATTCGGTGCAACGCACGCCGTCTCGCACTTAGAATCCACGGAATAAAATCACGCCACAGTTATTAGAATAGAGGCGTTAGATTTTTTTTGGATTTTTGCTTTTTCTTTTTTTTTTTTTGCAAAGCACGCTGTTTTGCAATTAGACTCCGCGAAATAAAATCACGCCATAGCTATTATAGTAGAGGCGTTGGATTTTTATTGTTTTTAGGCTAGCTTAATACTGATAGGAAAGCGTAGGTTTTTCGTGTATTGCAAATTACTAGCTCGCTAGTAAATTATCAGATTAGGTAGCCGCTGCTGCTGCGTGAATTAGTTTCATAGAGTCAATAAATTTTAGCGGGAAATATACGCGTGAAAGATGGCTCAAGAAACCGAAAAGAGCGTAGGAGACTGGTGCTATGCACTAGAAGACGCCGATTTACAAGAAGCACTGACCTCGTTGAAGCTTCGAGCCGATGGCTTCAAATTAGCCAAGGTCGCCAGACTTCACCGATGGTTAATGGGCGACTACGCTGAAAAAGATTTTATGCCCATGGGAGAAGTGTTCCCATCGGAAGCTCGCGTTGAAAGAGAGCTGCTCCGGCAAACATTTATAGACGAAACGAAGCTGGAAACGACAGGTGATACAATTGCGGATGAATCGTATGACCCTACGGCAGCACACCCGCTAGAAAGATTGGCGCACGACCAGACCGTAGCAGAAAGGTTAAGGTGGTCGAATGATGCACGGGACCCATGCGGGCAAGGCGCTATAAAGAAGGTAGCGCGAGCCTCAGCCAGTACACCGTGGGTAATCCCAGCAATGCAACTTTCTGATGAGGAGGAGGAAGCAAGAAATGTTGCAAGCAGTCATAGGAAGGACGGTGAGCAGCTGGATGCTAGGTCCCTTCCGATTCACGGTCGAGGAACGGCTGATGTAATAGTACAGCGAGCGCGAGGTCAGCCAGCGATACCAGCGGCGAACAGGAAAGAGACAACGGAATCTGGGAAGGATGAGCCAGATGACTCTGTAAAGATTCTGACACGCCGTGTGGAAGCAACAGACGCCAGGATAGAGCAGCTAACGAAGAGCGTCGAAACGTTAATGGCGATGATGATGGGTAGCGCCGCGTCGAGTACAAGACTGGAGCAAACTCCAGCCCCTCCGAAGCCAACACGCAAGACGCAAGGTGGTTTACCCCCGCCAAGGGTCGACTTCCAAGATACGTACAGTATCTATGTAAATGAGGACATGGCCAGCCCAGTAGCACGGCCGCGTAATATGGCGACGTTGCCGGCAAGGGGAGTTAGACGTCAACCCCTGGCAGGTGCTGGGGGGAGCAGAAACGCTACAGGCGAGACGAGTAGCGTACCTGGTAGTAGGAGCACTGCCAGTGGTATGACATCCGCCCACAATTCGTCTAGAGCGGCCGGTAGTGTATTCGGAAAGTGGCCAGTCCGATTCAACGGCGATGCCAGCATGAGCATCGAGCTCTTCATTCAGAAGATGGAGGGAGTGCAGAGATTAAACGACCTTACAGAAGAGCAGATGCTAGCTGCACTCCAGGAGGTATTCACCTGTTACGCCTATGAGTGGTTGTTAAACCGAGTTGATGAGACGGGAGGATGGACTATCTGGCAAGAGTTTTGCACGTGTGCCAAGACGTGGTTCGGCAAAACGCAAGGATACCAGCAGAGGCTTCAAGCAGAGGCACAAACACGGACACAGGGACCAAATGAGTCTATACGTGTGTATATCACAAGCCTGCAAGGTATTATGCGCAGGATGGTGCCGAAGCCCAGTGTATCACAGCAGCTTGATGTGATATACCACAACATGCTGCCTGCTATAAAAAGAATTCTACAGCGGAAAGATTACAGCACTGTGGAACAAATTCTAGAAGTAGCTGCTGAAATAGAAGCCACCATCGAGAGCGAGGCGGTATATAGACCCCCTCCACCTCCCGCAGCCGCACTGTTGCCGGAATTGGCTTATAAGCCGGATCTCTGTCCTCATAGCTCCAAGGCCAAGGTAGTGGCTTTGGGAGCAAGGTAACAGGGGAAGAGCCGCTGAACCTAGCAGCGATAAGTCGCTTGTTCGACGAGCGACTTAAGAAAGCTTTTCGGAGTAAGTCCCCGACAAGGTCACCACAGCGGCGAAAGAATTACCGCAGTGCCAGCAGAGGGCGTGACAGAAGTCCAAAGAAAAAGGACAAGGTGACTAGCCCACCACGGAAGGAAAGTCCGAAGTCGGGAAACAAGTCGAGAAGCCCCAACAAAACAAGGACAAACACCTACAAAGACGTAGAGTGTTTTAACTGCGGTAAGAAGGGCCATATCGCCAGGATGTGTAGACATCAGTCGGGAAACGCCAAAAAGGAGACGTAGGTGAGGCCCCTACATCTCTGAGGAGGGCGCAGCATGAGACTGGGACTAGTTCAGCGCGCCAGGCCTCGCCGGACGATTTCGATCTGATGATCGAAAAGCTAGCCAAGGTTAGCAAGGAGGCGCAACCCAACCTAAATGGCGATGAGTCACGCTATTGGGTGAAAGTTGGGATTGGAGAATTCCAAGTGCGAGCGCTCTATGATCCGGGAGCGGCGTTGACAGTAATGGGCACGCTAGGTGTACAAATAGCCAGCGCGTGTGGGCGCAAGTTACGCCCGTGCCAAGGTCAACAAGCACAATGCGCCAATGGACAGACTTCAACGATTGTGGGTACAGTAGACCTGCCATTTGAAGTCGACGCAGTCCAGAGAGAAGTAACAGTAGCAATAATGCCAGATGCAGTCGAGAGCTGCCTAGTCGGAGCAAAATTCGGCAGACTCTTCGATGCAGTACACGACCCAAACGAGGGAGTGTTATTCTTAAAGCGTGAAAGGAAAATAGTACAGCTTCAACTGGCTACGCTCGGAGTTACAGGTGTGCTCAATATAGCCGCAGTAGGTTTAGCGAGGATTACGGAGGACGAACGCGCTAAGCTGAACAGACTTTTGGCTAGGATGAAACCAGCCCAGCCGAATGCGCTAGGTCGCACTCAGCTGATTGAGCATGACATCGACATTGGTACTGCTAGGCCCATAAAGCAGAAATATTACCCGGTGTCGAGGATGATGGAAGAGGAAATGCACCGCCAGGTACATGAGATGCTGGAGGCGGGCATTATTGAACGAGCATCAAGCGGTTGGTCTAGCCCCTTGGTTTTGGTGCGCAAAGCGAATGGAAAGTTTCGTCTTTGCGTTGACTTTCGAAAATATAATGCGCTATCAAAAGCTGATGCTTATCCTTTGCCGAACATGGATGATATACTGCGTAAACTGCAGAAAGCGAAGTATATTTCGACACTGGATTTCAGTAATGCGTATCATCAGATACCGCTCAAGAAGGAAGCGAGACCAATCACAGCGTTTACGGTGCCAGGTCTGGGATTGTTCCAATTTAAGCGCATGCCTTTTGGTTTAGCCTACGCAGGAGCGTCATTCCAGAGGCTAATCGATGAAGTTATCGGACCAGAACTTCAGCCATACGCTTATTCAGACCTCGATGACATAATTGTGGTCACAGAGACGTTTGAGGAACATATCAAGTACCTAGGAAAGGTCTTGACAAGGGTGAAAGAGGCAGGCCTAGTAATCAACCAAGAGAAGAGTGTCTTTTGCCAAGGTGAGGTCAAGTACCTAGGTGTCCTAGTCAATCATGACGGGTTTCGGCCTGACCCAAGTGGACTATCCGGCACCGAAAAACTTGAAACAGCTAAGGCGATTCTTAGGTATGGCGTCATGGTATCGCAAGTTTTTAAAGGACTTTGCGAGCATCGCTGAACCTCTTTTTGCATTGACCAAGAAGGGAAGGAAGTATGAGTGGAGTGAAGCACAACAAGATGCTTTCACAAAGTTTAAAGCGCTGATGGCGTCAGTGACAATCTTACATCGACCAGACTTCAACGCACAATTCGTCGTGCAAACAGATGCTAGCGATACCGGCTTAGGCGCCGTATTGATGCAAATTGTAGACGGCGAAGAAAGAGTGTTAGAGTTTGCTAGCCGTACCCTCTCCCCGGCTGAAGGTAACTACTCTGTAACTGAGCGGGAATGCCTAGCTGTGATATGGGCGATAAGGAAGTTTAGACCTTATATCGAAGGATATGAGTTTAAAGTCATAACTGACCATAGCAGTTTGCGCTGGCTATGTAACCTTCGAAATCCAACTGGGAGATTAGCTCGTTGGGCTTTGGAAATGCAAGGACATAGTTATACAGTGGAGCATAGGAAAGGCTCACTGAACGCCGTACCAGATGCCTTATCGAGGATATACGAAGACAGCGCGGTACCAATTTCGGTGGTCAAATGGGCCGATGAGACTCAGGATGAGTGGTACCAGGAAAGGATCAGGAAGGTACAAACCAGACCGCAAGATGTACCTCGATTTAAACTTCATGGGGGACAATTGTATACTTATCGCCCAGACAAAAACTCGCCACCCTCGATTGAAGACGACGAGGCATGGAAAATCTTCGTACCGTGCGAAAAGCGCGAAGAGATGTTACACGAGTGCCATGATGAACCATCAGCTGGTCACCAGGGACGTGAGAAGACGTACGCGAGAGTAGCCATGTACTATTACTGGCCGAAAATGTATAGCGACGTCGAACAGTATGTACGACAGTGCATAGTCTGCCAACAGACTAAGGTAGAACAGCGTCCTCCAGCTGGACTTATGGGACGTAGGATCATCACGAGGCCATGGCAAATGGTGGCTAGTGATATGATGGGTCCTAAACCAAAAACGGTACATGGGAACGAATATATCCTCGTATTCGAAGATCTGTTTACTCGATGGGTTGAGTGTATTCCCGTAAAGCGAGCAAACGGCCCTACCATAGTAAAACACCTAGAGGAAAGGATAGTTTTGAGGTATGGCGCTCCAGAAGTATTCCTCTCAGACAACGGTACGGAGTTTAAAAACCATGTCGTAGACAAATATCTGGAGTCGATCGGTGTCAAAAACGAAACAACGCCGGTGTACCATCCTCAAGCTAATCCAGTGGAGCGAGTCAATAAGACGGTAACCAGTAGGATACGAGCGCTCATAGACGAAAACCATTCCAAATGGGATGAGCACTTGAGCGAAATCATCTTCGGATATAACACAGTTCCGCATTCAGCAACTGGGGTCAGTCCAGCGATGATGTTATATGGCAGGCAACCACCAAACCCGGCATCTGCCAGGCGCAGCCAAGATATAGCGGCTGCAGAGGAGTTGCAAAATAGTGCATACGCCGACTGGTTGAACCGCATGAAAGGGCTGAGCCAAGTGCATGAGAATGCAGCTGAACGAGCCTTCAAAGTCGACGACTTGGTATGGAAACGCAATTATGTGCTTTCTTCCGCAGCGGATAAACGGTCAGCCAAGTTCGCCCCATCATATGTTGGACCATACAGGATTATAGATGTCTTGGGCACCAACACGTATCGTTTGAAGGACGAAGAAGGACAAGTGATAGACTTGGTCCATGCCGATGAACTCAAACGATTTTATCCGGCAAGGGCAATATCTCGAGAAGAGGAGGCTGTAGCAGGTAATGCAGACTGTCCTAGGGAGGTTAGAGCAGACACGCGACGGGAACTGCGAGCGAGCGGAGACCGCTCTGGAGGCGACCAGAGTGGCAATGCGCGTAATGATAGATCGCAGCACAGCGGTGCTCGAAGTGTGAGCCCCCCTCAACGTATCACTGAGCGTCAAGGTGACGACGTAGGAGACTCGACCCCGTCCCCTCGTAGGTTGTGCGGGCAACGCAACGCTACGCAGCAGACGGGAGGTCCAGTTACAGGGCGGCCAGTAGCCAGGCCTCGCGGCAGGCCTCGGAAGGCCCAGTACGCGACTCTACCGGTGCCAGCACAGCCGATGAACGAGGCTAGTGCGACCGGCACGGCTAAGAGAAAGCCTGGTCGGCCTAAGGGCTCACGCAACCATGCTAGGTAGGCAGAATAATCTGTATTTCTGCTTCAGGATGGATTCTGGAGATTGGGACGGTATCCTCAGCAGGATGTTCGAGGAGGCTCGCCTACCGGCGGGCTCTCTCACGGACGAGGAGGTCCTCATGGAGTTAGACCACCTATCGGAGGAGGAGGACCGACCGAGAAGGGACTGGGCAGAGGAGACTCGGGAGGATGAGCTCCTGACAACGCCCCCGAGTACCACCATCGGCCAACAACCGGAGGAAGACGGTGAGGCTCCGCCGCGCCGCCTGCGATTCGCAGGCCTGCCCATCTCGGCGCGGTTGGAGTCCGCCCAGCCTATCGACCCAGCACCATCATCTGCTCTGGAGACTACCTCAAGCGAGGTGCAGAAGGAGTGGGTCAAGCTATGGCCAGCTATCGAGAAGGCGATATAGGTGAGCCTGGAAGCTCGCAGGCTGGCACGAGAGGCCTTTAGGCGCTATGATAGCGCCGTGCGCCAATACGGAGCGGCCTTACAGCAGCGCTCGAAAGCCTGGACGCGGCTTATCGAGGAGGAGAAGGCGGCGCTCAAGGCTGTTGATAAGTCCGCGCCATCACAGGAGACCTGAGAGCCAAAGAGTGGGCCCAAAGGTAGTGCCCCATCCCGGAGCAATCGCGCGAGCGCGCGAGGAAGCTCGATGGCGGCGTGCTCAGGAAGAGCAGAGCCGCGCAACCCGGGCCCTTAAGGAAGCCGAGGCGGCTTTAGAGAAGGTCCGGGCGTGGAAGAGGCTCGCCGACAAGAACGCGGCCAGAGGCGAAGTTCGCCGAGGGGTCCGGCCAGGGGCGTGCAGGCGACCCCGGACCGATGTGCGTTCGGGGAGCACACCGCAACCAGAGAAGCCTACGCGCTCTGCAGGCGGTGGCTCTACTCGGCGTGACCGGTCTGGGAATCGGGAGCACGTCTCTCCCGTGAACCGGCGAACGACGCCGGTCGTGCGGCGCAGCAGGTCCCGCACAGGGACGTGGGGACCGTCGAGGAACCAACGGGAGGAGCCACACAGAGGGACAAAGCGGCGTCGAACCAGCCGATCCCGTAGTAGGTCCAGAAGGAAGCGCCAGAGGTCTGGCAGCCGAGGATCGGCTCCACCGTCGCCAGCTCGTCCGCAGGGAGTGCGGACGACCAAGCGAAGCTGTGTTATTTGTGGCCACCAAAAAGTAAACCGAGCTTCACGGTGTCCCAACTTTTATGAATAAATTTTTATTTTTTATTGTTACAGATGAGGAGTTTATTATTTGGCGCCACCCTATCCCTCTACGTATGGTAGAACCAAATTCGAGGCGATATTTTGGTTCTAGGGGGGGGGGGGGTTGTAACGGGCGGCGAGACGCGCACGTCGGCGCGGGGAGCCAAAGCGCGGGAAGGCCGGTAGAGATCTCGCAATTCGAGGGAAATTCGAGACAGTTAACTTTTGACCGCACTCTCGACTAGTACTGACGACGCGCGCCAAAAGTGATAGCTACAGCAGCAGCAAAGACAGTAGCAGCCCTAGCAGCAATCACAGCATAACAGCCCTAGCAGCAATAGCAGCCCTAGAAGCAACAGCAGCATCTGGAGCAGCAACAGCAGCAACGGCAGCAACCGCAGCAACCAAACCTACCACAGCCCAGGAAGACGGCAAGGTCGAGCAGAGGACTCCCTGGCCAAAGTACAACGAGGATCGTCGTTATAAGCTAAAGTAGGATCTCATTTTCCTTTTTATTTATACGCGATCGACTGGCGAGGCATTTGGCCCCTGTCGTTGTTCCGGGATATTTTGTGGCCTTCTCGCGACGCGAATACGCGCAATACGGACGCCGGATTTTTTAACTGAATAAACGCCTTTTTATTAGAATCGGTAGTGTGGTCATTCGATCGTCGTCTCGATCCCTCTTCCTATCTAAACCGCCGAATATCGCCGCCTCCGCGGGCACTACACAGGAGTGTAGTGCATACTGAGCACCGGGACATCGTCGCAGGTAGGCGACCACACGAGCGAGTACAGCATCTCGCAAAAGCAAAGTACAGGAGGACTTTGCATTTGTACGGAGTACATAGGCAGATAGCCGCCTAAAAACCACCCCGTTACAATATATATATATATATATTGTAACGTGGTGGATCTGAGGCGAAGGGAAGTAGCGTCTCACTCTCAACCTCAGATGTACGTTAAAATTATTATCGCAAATAACATATCTTCTCTGCTATTACATTATTCTAACCCTCTGTCTATAAATCAACTCGTCCGCTCGTACTGATACTGTCTCGTGCTCTGAAATTTCGGCGCGAAGAACTATAACAAATGTAACAAGAGAACTATGAACTCGGGAAGCTGCTACCTGCTGGCTGTCCGTCGTAGAAGTGGTCGAGACCCGCTACCGACGCTGAGCACAGAGGCCCACGTTCACATGCAGCGCATGCGCAGTCCTTTCGATTATATATCGATTATCGATTCACCGATGTCCCTTTTCAAACGTGAGTAGAAGGCCTTATACCTGGCGACGATAGACCTATCTCATACTTCCACTAGCATGCCTCGTGTAACAGGGAATAGATTCTCCACTCGTTTAACATACCATCTCTTCTTTTTATCTTGTCTTTTTGGCTCGCACGCAGACGGCTCTTCTCTCTCACTCACTCAGTTCTCTCGCTCGCATGCAGGCGGCTCTTCTCTCTCTCTCTCTCTCTCTCTCTTTCTCTCTCTCTCTCTCTCTCTCACACATACACAACTGCCGCGGTGGCCGCGTGATCTTCGTTGCTAGCGGGAATCAAGCGGGCGGCTACTCAACAAGCGATGAATTCGTAATTCGCCCGAGACCGGTGTTCGTCGTCTGCTGGCTCTCTCTCCCATGTCACATGACAGGCGGCCTCTACGGTGGTACCGACTTTCGTACGTTTTCTATAATTATTTTTACTAATATAAATAGTAACCCTACCATTTACCAGCGACTTTGGTGGAGGTGTGTGCGAGAGGTCTTGTAGCTTATTGAGCTCGACGATTTAGACGTCGCAATATATATATATATATATATATATTTGTATAAATAATTTTTATAGTATCATGTATTCTTCCATTATAACTTTTAACTTGGTTCGTCCATGCACATTGACTTTTTCTGTTGAACCTGTTTCTCATGACTTTGTTGTATCTTTGGTCTATAAAAATTTCATACAATTAGCTATTTAATTGTCAAAACAATATAGAATTAAGTCAAGAATTTAAACCTCTTATTATTGGAATGATTCTGTAACTTCTTGCGCAATAGTTTCCAAATCAATGTTTAATGTGGCAACAAAGTCCTCCAGAATCATGGACAATAAGATTCTTATGGATATGGAGATTGAGAATGATTACCTTCTGGATGTGGTGACCATCAGTGGGAATTCTGTGTAAGAGCTGGTGATTGACGGTTATTTGAACTATCCAAGTATAAAAGAAGCAAGTCACATAAAAGGGCTAAATGATTGCAGATATTTCACAGCTCTCATTATGCACGTATGACAAAAAAAATATAATATAAAGGCAACAGTTCTATTGTTAATAAATATCAGACAATGGAGGAGCAAAAATTGAGCAGAAAACAAAGTATTCACTTACCCAGAGTTCTGGTAGAAATTTTGTTGTTCTTTGGATGACCTGATCGAAACCTAAGTTTTCTTTTTATTGTTTGCTAGGTTAGGTGGATTGAATCAACTATATACGTTGATTAAATGATTACTTCCTCAGTCCTTGGTTGAACACTACCCTTAATTTTTTTTTGTCCACCAATCATTGGGCAATATCCTATATTCATTTAACCCGCGAAAAACTGCACTAGCTGATAACAGAAAAAAAGTTATTGTTTGAAACTTATATTGCAAATTTATAGTAATTGCCTCTTAGCAAAATGGTTGCCCCAAAATGAAGTGTTTCTTCAGAAAAACTATTGAACCAACTTATATTACATGATAATTTTAATGATAAAAATATTTCAAAAGCCAGAAAGGATGAGGTCTGGAAAACTATTTGTAATGAATGAGGCAATATTATAATTCCATTAAATTTATTCCTCATAGTTAAACAAAATTGAAATAATCTATTACAAGAATATAAGAGTAAAATGATTACTTCGTCATTTGAAGATGATGAGGAAGATATTTCTGATCGTTTATCTGTAGATTTTAAAAGTGATGAAGAAGACTCTATTCATTTGCGAAAAAGACAGAAGATTGATGAAAATGAAAAGAACGTTGAGAATGTAGAGAAAAAAAGGATTTTAGGAAGACACTAAGATTTGATATAGTATTAACGTCAAAAGAATAGTCAACCATCAGTATTATTAAAAAAAATTAGAAAGATAGAGGAGAGGGCCAAGCCATGGAAGCAGGATAGGCAGATCTGATTTGCGAAGCTATTAGTGAAAAGAAAAAACTACCATGCAGTTTCAATTTTAAAAGGCAGATCATTGACAAATATAATGCTTACATTATTTTATATGCTTATTGCAAAAGCTGTGGCAATAATTTAAAAGCTAAATGCTATAGCAAACCTCTTGAAAACAGTTCTGTGACTTTTTGCATAAGAACGTTTGATTCTTGAGGCATTCCTCATAATGAATAACGAAGACTAGCAGGGCCTCACAGACAAAAAGTCCAAGAAGAACAGAGACATAAAAAGCCACAGAATTGGAGGCGGGAAGAAGCTTTGAAAACTATGCAACATGGTGATTGCGAACCTCCAATGTTGTACAAATTACCAGTTTTGCAGAAAGCTTATCAACAGGCAGTATACGATGACTTGGGCCTGAAGCAAGGAGAAGATTTATTTGTATCGTTGAGCAATTTGAAAAGCAACGTTGAATTTAATAAATCTATAAGACAAATTGAATTTAATAAATTTTATGTTTCGTTTTGGTCACTAGAGCAAATCAGTATGCATCTACAAATATTTAAAAAATCCAGTATCTATAGATGCAACTGGATCAATTGTAACGCGAATAAATCATCGTGATGTTAATAACAGTGACATACTTTTGACTGTTATATGCTCCCATGTAAATAACATGATAGTCCCAGTAGTACAAGTTTTGTCAGAGACAAATGATGCTAATTGTAATGTAGCGGTTCCAGCCTAGAAATTGATTTGCCAGGGGATAACTCCCGAGTACCATCGTTAACAAAGATTAACCGATTCGACCGAATTTATGTACAATGGGCGCCAGGCCGAATGGTAATCTGATACCTCGAAACTATTACTACGCCGCGGCTGAAACACTCTCTCCCAGAGGAGATTCCGTCGTCAACACTTTCAGAGTTCTCGGGCGAACTCCGACTATCACGCAGGTGTGAGGGGAAGAATGAACAGAGGTAATCACAACTCAATTTAACAAATAAAAGAAATAGTATTTATTCTACGATTCTCTGGCCACTAGATACAAATTCTTTCGCCTCGCAGTATATATATATATATATATATATATAAACCATTCATTCGCGTACTTATACCTCGCAACACTCACGCCACGTGACTCTACTTCCTTCGCGACCGCTCTCGACAACACACCGACGCACCACGAGCTAGCTACCGACCACAATAATTGCTACAAATCCCCAATACTCAATTAACACCAACCTCTACAACGATGCTTCGACTCCTGGCTACTTCGTCCTCGTCCTCACGATTTCAACTCCTATAACTCTACACGTGATCCGTTGCACTCGCGTCGATCGGTTGTCGTCCTTCTCAAGGTGTGCTCTCGTCGCTGGTCCAAAATCGAGTGCTCTAGTCGCTGGCCTAAACCCGAGTGCTCTATTCGCTGGTCCGGCGCAAAGTGAACGAGACGCGCGCCGCGAGCTTCCTTGTCGCGAAGGGCTTGTCCGCGTACCGCTAATTGACGTGTCATAGACAGGCGTCAATTAGTCCAATAAGGCGCGCGCCAATAAACTTTTCGGATTTTTTAAAATCTGTTTTTATTTTATCAAATGGTAAAATACATAATGACAGATGTCGAGCAGCTTTGAAATTTATAGCTGATAGAATTAAAGCATTTAAGTTTGACGAATTTTCAACTCAAAAAATGAAAGACTTGAAGACAATGAGTGAAAATAATAATTTAGAATTTGTAGAATCAAATAATAATCATAGCTTGATGGCCAATTTTACAGAAAAAATTAAAGTTGATGCATCGTCAGGAGATACATCACAAAATGATAGTGATTTTGGAATCGAAAGCAATGTTTATTACCTACCAGATTTCAACAATATTTCTATCCTATGCAGAGAGTTTCCTTGTTGGACCAACGTTATTAACAATCATTTTAAGAATTCTCATCATGTTGCTTCATCTGCTCGCTCAAAGAGCTTTTTTGCTGCTTTCAAAAGAGGTGTGGTCCAAAATAAAATACCTGAAAGGGTAGATAAATTGCTAATCAGAACATTATTACGCATGATAAATAAAGATATATTACTAGCACGAGCTGCTATTAATGATATCAATCATACAAAACAAAGTATACCAAAAAAGGTGAGAAACTTTCGGTATAGCGATAAACTCAATAATACACTACTGTAGTGTGTAGTTTTAAAAATGTATATAGTAAAAAAATATATTAAAGACTATTTGTTGATAATACATATTAAGTCTGTGAATGACATCTTAAATTTATTGCGTTTTCATGCATTTCTGTAAATTGATAAATTTGAAAACAAATCAACATTAATGAATCCATATTCATGAATAGGTAAATAAATGTAATAATAACTTTATGATAATAAAAAGTATAATATACCAATATATAATAATAAAAATTTAATACAGTTCAACATATACTTAAACGCGCTTACAATCCTTCTTAAGAAAAGTGATGTGAAGCATCCATCTTAAAAGAGGTGAGGTAAAGCATTGTTATGTTTTGCTTCTTGAAAGAAACTGATGTAAAGCATTATTATGAAGCATTTAATACGGAATTCTGATTGGTTGCCAAGGTTGAAACTAAGATAGACGCCATATACGGATGTATGCGCTTGATTAGCCTGTAGTTAAGGCCTTCCCACATAGGTCTTTTCGGCTCTGTGCGTTTCTGTGCGTAATATTATGTGAACGTAAGCGTATTATTCACTAGAAATAACGTAGTGATTTCGATATAGCCAACGGAAAGAAAATTTTTACGCATATAGTGATGTCGAACAAACAAACTTCATGGAACAAACTGTAACTAACGCTATCCACAAATAGATTAGAATAGAAATCGAAGCAATTCTAAAAACGCGAACTGGACTTTCGATGAGAAACATTTTGGAGCAAGCAGATCTTGAGGTAAGCCATGGATTTAATAATTAATAATTAATGAAATAATGAATAATTTTATGAATTTAAATAAAATCTAAAATACAGCATTCATATAAAATCTTGAATAAGTTGCTGGTAATCAAAAGAAATGAATTGTGTCAGTAAGAATGGAAAGATTTACTACGGGAGTAATTAAACTGTCTTTAGATTATATAGCGTATATAAAAGGAATCTATGGGGGAAGAAAATTTAGGAGATGATTGAGCAAACCACAATTTTCACAATTACCTGACTGAATATGGTGGTTATCAAAGAGTTTTTTGATATTATTAAATTCATGACAAAGAAGAATTTGCAGTCTTCTTGAGAATGAATATTGAAACATTCATGGCTCTATATGAGCTTGTTGAAAATTAATTAGTAAAAAAGAAGTATTTGTCCAGCATTACCTCCTGAAGTAAGATTGTGTTTAACACTTCAGTGAGTATAATAAAGTTTACCAAATATTTAAGATATTTCATATGACAAATATATGTAAGCATTTAAATACTTTTTGTTTCAGTTATATAGCTTATAATGACTCTTTGCAAACAATGACTTGGTTCTACGGTATTAGTCTATCAACAGTTCAAAAATGATACCAGAAGTTTATAACATCTTGTGTGAGGTACTTACACCCCTTTGTTTGAGATTTCCCACTGTTGTGGAATTCAGAGATATAGCAGATGCATCTATAAATAAATAACATTTCCTCAATTGTATTGGAGCAATAGATGGTAGACACTGTAGAATACAAAAGCCAGCACGCAGTGGAAATCTGTTCTGGAATTATAAAAAATTCTATAGTATGGTACTGATGGCAATTTGTGATGCGAAAAAACATTTCATATGGGCCAAAGTTGGCGAATTTGGTATTATGAAACAAGTGTGATGTTGCACTTTTCACGGGTGAGAATTCACCCGAGCAACAACCACTGTACACTATATTACTCGACGAATGTATTCAGACTCTTCCGATCTCAACACAGGGGGGACAGGAATGTAGGTTTCAGACTGCCTGGCGTGGCACTTCGGGGGAAAATAAATAACGCTTCGGAATTCAGTATAATTGACACAACATTTACATAGTATATATTTGATATCCCGTTGACCAATCTCCAAACGAAGGATTGGTTACAATGATTCGGTTAATATGTGGCGACGGCGTCGCCCAAGATGGCGGCTAAACCCGTCTGGTTCGGCGCAGCGCTCCTCTGGTGATGATGGCGACAGGTGGCACGACGCAAACCTGAAAACCCGAAAAGCTGGCTCGGATAAGCCTCCGCGGGTGCTGCGACGACTCCTCACCTAATATCTGAAAACGAGCAAACAAGGGGGAAGGAAGGACTTGGCCAGACTGGCAACCAGTCAATGGCGGCGCTATCCGTTGAATTAGTGTCTGCTCCTTTCAAGACACCGACTACGCTGGGTTCGTTCCACAGCGACGCAACCTCCTCTCCTAGACTCGACTTTGTTAAATAAACGCGACACTCATCCTCAACACGGTTTTACTTCGTAACCGACTCTAGTTTTGTACACTTTTCACATTACTTTGTAAATAGGCAATTTTGATTTTAATTAAACTTGTTATTGCTACTAAATTTCCATCCAAAATATCTTCTTTCAATCCAATTAAAATAATTTTGGAATTACTATTGTTTAAACTGTAGATAGAGTTTATGAATGACTGTCTTTGAAGGCAGACATATTGATCAAAGTTGTTTAATGAAATATTATAATGTTACTTGACAGAGCGTTACTGCTAGAATGAGACTTGAGCACGTTAAAGAGGTAAACTCAATTTCGTGTGTATATGTGTGTGTGCGTGTGTGATTGCAGTACCAGTTCAATGTCCTGAAAATTGCTTAATAAGACAAGTTCCTCACGTGTTTTGAGTGAAATGCTGACAATGATCTTTACTGCGTATTAAATCAAATTCAGTCACGTTTTTAGCAAAACGCTGAGTAAAGATTTCCTATTCATCAGTATTATAATCTATGCAATGAGTTATAATTTAAATCAATTTCTACAACAATTATCCTTACAATTTATTACACTCTTTTTTTTAACTTAAAACACGCCCTTATTTTTTTTTAGTACGCTTTTTATTTATAACAGTATTTTTTTTGTTTAATCAAATTATCATAAAATTCTTTGACTATTTTATCATTTTTTTTATAATCCGTAGAAGATACATTTTTGAAAGTATGCATCCCAAACCCGTTTGATAAAAAATAAGAAAACATTACGCTAAACTGCCCGCATACATCAGAATTTTCATTCTGCATTCTCATAGTGTTCCATCTAAAATATTTACAATTTTGTCGAAGTCTATTTATATGATTCTGAATCAATCTGATCCGAGGGATAGACGCCGTACGTGCAAACTGGTAGAGATCGAAGAGTATTTTCGCTCTTCGAATAAGTAAAGTAGCTTCTACTATTGTTTTGTTGAAAAGTGACTTTGGGTATGGGATTGTGTAAATAGACCCTTTAAATAAAAAATGGAAAAGAACACATATATTTGTCACACTGAAACTAACAATAATTTAAATGGTTACGCAATAGAATTTCACCGCAAGGTATACACTAGGGTAACGCTATGAGACTTCGACCAACTAAAACTCTAAAAACTGTGCTCGAACAACACTGCTCTCTCTGATTTTTCCCATTCGCACATCACGTCGGTTCGAGGAGCCGCTGCCTGCTTGTCCGGGCTTACCTGCTCGTCTTACCAGTGGTGGTTTGGCCGAGGGTCCGGGGTTGTAAACGCCGGACTGCGTCGACCCACGTAGTGGACCTCTACATTTACGGGCCGTAAACTGCATCTGCGTCTAGGTAGATTACTAATCTGTTTAGGAGTTTCAATGTAGCTGTTTATGCCATAAGCGCAGTACCTCGGCATTCCTTAACAATTGTCTTTATTACCTTTTTTTATTTTTTGGAAATACCCCGGTACCTTTATTGTCTTTGACAACTATATTGACTGAATGCCCATTACTCCCGCTCTCCATTAGGCAGAATGAATCTCTTGATCATATAAGTTTTACTCAAAGTTCAATACCGATAAGAAGATATTTCTCCTGATTAAAAATATCTGTCTGAAGATGACCTAGCATATCCACGCATTTTTCTTTTTCCGTTAAAGAGCTCCTTTTTTTGAAGCCTAAATTACTATCAGAGATCTCGTCCATGAATCCTGGTGTATCGTCATACCAAAGACAGCTTGAAAGATGAAAATTCTTAGCTCCAGCACCGTAGTTTAGCAACGTCTCGATATATGCTCTATATGCGTATGCATTATTAGCTGGAGTGACTAATTTCTGATTGAATGAAACTTCCACTTGGTTGAACATCGAATGGAAAAAATTATTCACTGGCCCGACTTTATACTTCCCATCGATTAATTCTTCTCCAGATGTATTTTTTATCTTTCCACGTAAATGTAGCATAATACGTCCTAAATCAATATATTCTTCGCCGGAACCTGAGACGACAAATTCTATAGGCGAATCATCCAAGGAGAGATGATATTGGTTTATAATTCACCCATTGTGAACTTTCAATTGTGGTTTGTCTTGGTGGAATAGTAAAAAGAGACAGGTTTTCTTTTAAGCATTCACAAGATGAACTATGTAAAAACGACATTTTAATTATTATTATTATTATTATTATTAAATATATCGGATATCGGGCGTAGTTTGGTTTGTTATTTCTTCTTTTTATCTGCTATACTTTTAATGCGTTTTTTTATTTTTTACAGTTTTTGTACAATTTTAACTTTCTTTAAATTTATTCTTTCGTTCTCGCTCTCTGACTGTTTGTTCGTCACTACTGCTGACAGTCAAATGAGGATCTCGCGAAGATTTAACCTTCTTATAGTGTCGATCGTTCAATAATTGATCCAATCGCTCCTGAGCTTTCCTTTTCAAATTATGTCCGGATTCCTGTATCTTTAACAGGTGTCTTGTTATGCGCAATATCCTTGACAACGTTAAATCCTGCGCGTGCAGCTTCTTTACCAACCTCGCGTGACCCTTTTTTCAAAAGTGGTAAAACACTTCTATATATCCCTCTTAAATATCCACCGATGCCACAGCCTCTTTGTGATTTTTTTTCAGGATATACAGTTTTCATCTCGTCAGGTAAATCGAAATTGTGCATCGAAATACGCGTCGTCATGAGAAGAAGCCATTATTGATATACTTTTTCAAAGTGTCGCGCTACTGTGAGCGTCCCGTACTCGAATGGAATAATGTTACTGTGCTGGTCTCTTATATTGATTTCAATCGTGCTAAATTCAGTGCGCTGTATAGGTACGTAATTTAGCCATGCAAATTCTTTAGATCTGTTCGATCCAAAATTATACGTATCTTTATCTAATGAAAAATTTTTTAGTAGAGGCGTTTGCGAGTCGCCGGTAATGTAAGGCTTGCATATGTCTGAATATACATGTATCATATATGATAAACTGTTTTTCATTGCAGCTTGATAATTGAAAATATAATTAGGTTTCTCACTATTTACACAAATCGTTTCTCTAGATGTTGATCCTAAAATCTTTTTTATATATTCAGATATTAAATGTTATGACATTCTCTCTGCATTTGTTGGTTACTTCTATAAATTCTGTAGCAGTTTTTTAAAAAATTAGATGATCTTTTATATAGGATAGCCTATTTATTTCGTTTATCAATTCAGGTAAATTATCGTGATTTCCGTGAGCAATAGCTAGATTTACACTTGAATTTAAAACTGTCTCTTCTATATCCATTTGAGATGTCTTGTTATTTATTTCTTTTGTTGGGGAACGTAAATAATTTGATAAAGTGTCACTATTTAAATGATAATTTTTTTGAGTTAAGATACGCATCCAATTGCTTTCCATGTGATTTGAAATGGGCAGCAATGTCTGTGGATACTGAATTTCAACAAGAGCTACCTTCCACGATCCTTGCAGTTGAATCTCATAAAGTAACCGCACCGTAAAATTTGAAGGATTATTGGATATATTCTTTATCACTTGATAAAGAAATATAAAATTAGTCTCTCATTTTATAATTTTTAAATCACTAGCAGGTATCCACGAATTAAATTTGTCAGGATATCCAGCCCAGCTGACAAAATATTGTTTATTGCGACCTTTTCCTCGACTGCAAATAACTTTCTTTATAATAAAAATATTTTTTGTTAGATGTTTGCGAACACGAGACAGTTCTTCCTTGTTAAATATACCGTCGATTTCTTCCCCAGCTAAATCGTGTAGTGTATATGCAATGGTGCTCGCGTTTTTGAAATACGTATTATTTCAAACATTTCCTCTGTATATGTTCCTTCATATGTTATCGAAAAGGCATTCTTAGCTGTACTAACGCATACAAGGTCGTGTAGCTGGTATTTAGACACTTGTTAAAATGTTGGGCATATCTATGCGTCAAGTTCGCTCGTGCCACGTAAGCATTTTGAATATTTACTTTACTTGGAGAAATTCTAATACTAGAATGCTCTGTATTATTGTAAGATTTAACTAACTCTTGTAAAACATCTATATATCTTTTAGTATTAAAATTGGTAAAATATCGCCACATACGCCCTTTTATAGTGCGATTAAAACGTACAGCTATCGCAGCTTTTACCTCAGGACTTCTTGCAACTCGAAAATTTATATTTCTTTCTTTTAAGAGACTTTGAAATTCTGAACCTGTAAATTCTTTTCCTTTATCTGATTGTAAAATAACTGGATGCGATATTCACTTCTGGCTAGAATTCGTTGGAATGCTGAAGTGATACTTGAACATCTTTTGTCATGAAGCGGTTCTATCCAAACGAATTTACTCAAACAATCGATAACAACGAGAATATATGAATAATTATCGTTATAAGATTTTATAGACTTATGATCTATTAGATATGTTTCCCAAACATCATCAATGTTTGTTACATTATAATTCCAGCTTGAATATCGTAGAGGGTTTTCATGGTAAACCTGTCGAGCCAAATGCTGTAACTGCGCGATCCCGAGGATTTTTAAAAACCACAAGATAAGATACGTTTCAGGAGATATCTCTTTGCCCTTTGTAGAACAAATTTTGCGAGAGAAAAAATATGGAAACCGATCTATGATCGCTTTTTCTCACAAATAAATCGACGATAACATTACTCGAAGATTCACGCATAAAGTTGTCAATAACAATTAGTTTTGGATGTAAATCATTCAAGTCCGTTGATTGTGGTAAACCTTCGCAAAACTCAACTTCTTTATCAAAATCTGTGTAATCTGTCTGCCATTCTGAATAATAAAATATTACTTTTGAAAATACAGTATCGCTCATTTGCTTTCTGTATGTAAGGAAATTTTTTACAAATGTAGTTTCTCTGAGCCTGAAGGCCCACAGCATAGAGCTGTAAATGGATGTTTCCACCTTGTGTCCATTTTAACAATGATGCTTACAAGATTTACAAGTATGTAATATACTCTTGGTTCAAAAGCATAATTATAGTGGGGGCGGCGGTGGCGGCGGCGGCGCTAAGTCTAGCAGCTTATAACTCGCGGGTTGAAAGCTTATAACCGTGGGTTGAAAGCTTATAACAGTGGGTTGAAAGCTTATAACCGCGGATTGAAAGCTTATAATCGCAAGTTAAAAGCGCATTACTCGCGGGTTGAAAGATTATGAGTGGGTTTAAAAGCTTATGTCAGTCGGTAAAAAGTTCGTTTCGTACTATAGTTAAGAGTTATACCTTTTACCTTGCAAACTTCTATCTTACTCCCGTCAGGTTTTTTACAACATATGCATAAAATTTAGGACCTCCAGAAACGAAACCTTTTATAAACCTGGATCAACCGTGGCATTTTAATTCGTCAGTAAGATCACCGAGCAAGGATCCTGTAGGAGGTTCATATTCTCCTATTTTACCGGTTACTATATATATACATGAATCAGTATCATAAAAAAGCACTCACTTATCTAATTTTTCTAAATAAGTATATAGTTTAAGACGTGCTTGAGCTGCAGTGTATGCAGCTATTATAACATTGGTCATATCACCTAGATCATAAGAATCGTCGCTATAGACCCATCAAACATAAATACTAGAATCGTTGATTGGTAATAAACCAATTATACCGATTTTAGCAGTAGTCATCATTTGAATGAAACGTGATTGAGTCTTTACAACCTCAGTTTTTGTAAGATTCCCTCGCTGTGCTAATTTACCCCAGAAACTATTCAATATTAATTTTGCTACAGGTTGCAAGCCATGATTACTCTCGATCTTTTCATATTCTAATAATATGTTTTCTGATTTATGGTAATTTGCAATGTACTCGTGTCTTGATTTTTCACTCTTACAATCAACAGACCAACCGCTAGATTCTGTTTTAAGTTTTAAAAAAGTATCTATAAAATTGGCAAATAACCCACCTGTTTTCGTTTCAGGATTATATTTTGTAATTGTGTACTGCCAAATTTCGTAAATTTCTAATATTATATAACCTTTCTCTACAGCTTTTTGTAACTCATCGGATACCCAAGTCCCTTCAAACGATCGATCTTCTGGTGATGCAAACACATACTATTCAAACTTTTTCACAGCATGTTCTACATAATGGAAATAACAAACGTCCATGCATTTTAACCGGTAACACTGGATGATATAATTTTTTTTGGCCTAAAACTCTACTTTTAATTACACCGTAAACCTGTGAGATATCGTTATTCGGACCTGCTAAATTGGCACATTCTGTTCCAACGTAAATTTTAGGGTGACCTATCGGAAATTTGCCGTATTTACAAATATATGGATAAAGCGAACAGACATCGACATATTATTTTTTTCACATTCTTTTGTTTCGCACAATTTTACGATGTTTTCTGTCCGACCTCCATAAAAACAATCGCGTGCTCTTAAAGGTTCGTTAGCAATCAATGTATGGCTTTCTAAAAAGGCATTGATCTGAGGATTATTCTGTTTCTCCCGATCGAAATCGCATTCCCATTTCTCTATCAACTCATATTTGAAACTTGTAATTTTGGCTGAAGTAGCTTCCGTTCGAGCTAACCGTGCATCTACCGTATCCCAACTCTTCAATTTTTTATCACGATTTATACGGTAACACCCCGGGCTCCCGTGCCAAAAGCATCCGTGAAATTGAAATACGTACTTTGCATCATCTGTTTCTAAATAACCATCTACAATTATCCCTTCCTGAATTTTAAATTCACGTCCGGTGAACGCATGTTTAATTTGTGCATTTCTTAAATGCTGTTCCCACGAAAGCCATTCTATGGCTTTTTTTGATTGATTATTACTTAGTCGATATCCATGAGGAGGTAAAATACCTACTACAGAGGACGGTCGTAAAAACTTTTTCCGGAAAACTTTTATACACGTGCTATGGTGACATATTCTAAGAAAGGATCTGTGTCGCCTGTTTTTATAAGTAATTCCAGAAATTTCAAATACGATTTTCTTAAGATGTCAATATCTGATGTACAGTACGCTAGAATTTCTTTTTGAAAGTTGAATTGATATCCTGAGTTAGAAGTCTCTTCATGCCATTTTAAAAATTTAACTGTATTCTCGCTAGACATTGTGTCTGGTGAATAATAATGTGCATCAGGCAATGGACCAACGTATGACAGGATTTTGTACTGTGTTAAATAAATGCGGGAAAATCCCTTTAGTCAAATCCGGTATTCCAAAAGCTTTTGGGAGTGCATTGAGAGGCATTGGTAGATAATTTAAACAATCTAAATACGAAGTTCGGCCAATTTTCATGCTCATTATTTTTGTACCGTTTGCAAACAATCATTACAATTTATACGTAAGCTACTTTCACACACAGGTTTTCTCAAGCAAGATTTGCATTGGAAAGAATATCTATGCTGTCATTCGTTTTTATACGACTTGTTACACGGGATACAAAACCCCTGACTACCATTTGCTTTGAAAATATTTAATATAGGTTGAAAATGGTTTCTCTTACTATAGTACAATATTCTTAAAGTATATAACATCTCACCTTTCAATGCTAACACTTCTGATGTGCCATCAAAAATAGGTTCCTCACCTTTTCCTAGAGTGCGAAATTTATATACGACTATAGCTATTGATTCTAAAGCTAGATAAAGTCTAATGCTATCCCATTTTTTCTGCAGGCCCCCAACACGAAGATCACCTCTTTCTGCATATACGCGTTATTTAAAACATTTAAAATGGATCTTTTAAAAATATTTTCATGCGTTAATTTTTTTCGCGCTCCACCTGTCCATGGAAGTACATATACTTAACATTAACTTAATATATGCACTTAAATTCATTGGCTACCGAACATCAAATCCAGCATAACTCTGGATAATTTTGTGAATGAGTTCTAATAAATGTGAAAAATCATATTTATCGATAGGCGTAAACGCCATAAAAATATTACCTCGCGTTAATGATGGATTTTCTAACGTATATCCTATAATATCGTTACCAGTGCATCCATTTGTGAGATAAGTATTTATATCTCGCAAAGCCCCTTCAACCATAGAATAGGATTTTCGTTAGAATTTTCGGGAAATCTAAATGAAATCTGCGTTTTTATACCTGTAGTACGAAATCTTGGATATTAAACCGTTTGCCCGGTGGACTTACTTCTACAAAACCCTCTTCGTCGCTGTCTTCGCTGGAATCTTCGTCACCTCCCATGCCGAATCCGACTTAAACAATAGCTTGCTGTTTTAAACATTTAATATTCTCTAAATGTTTATTTTATCTATAATTTTTGAGTTTCTAAAGTATTTTAAATTATTTTATTGTTGCTCGCTTTTTATATGATAACAGATGAGCTGAATATATAATTTAAAAAGAACAATAATGTAAAAATTCATATTTATAGAAGCATTCAAAATAAAATTTAATGTAACTCAATGTTTTGTATCATAATTAAAATAAGGAAGAAATAAAGTATGGGATAGAATAAATTAAATTTATATGACAAATTTCATATTTATCTTTTTGTTTTTAAACGAGATACAACTACAATTACTTAGAATGAAAAACAATTTCTTTGATGTAAAAATCATAAATAAAACAGATTTATGGTTCTCTCTGGCTAATTGCATTTAAATAGTTTTCTGCTTCTTCAGTATTAAATGATCCTATATCCGGAATCTATAGAATAGGCATTTTATCGAATGGAATGAATTAGAGGTTAGATAATTGTTATTTACGAATCTTAACGTATCTCTCTAAATTAAGTAAATAAATAAAAAGTTACCTTCATTGTATACTACTTCGCACTAAAGCATGGATTCAGGTGTCTCGAACCGTTGCCCCTCTTCCAATGGTGAATAAAGTTGCACGTCTTCGATTACTGGAGTTTTCTGTTGCATCCTTGAGTGTTTTGTCGAATATTCTTCAGGCTGGTTAGCATTCTCTTCATCTGAAGAAAGGAATGCGCCTAAAAAATTAAACTTTTTATTTAAGGCTTGTTTGATTTAAGCGATTTATTTATTGTAAAAATTTAACTAAAAGTAATAGAATACATACATATACACTCGTCGACTGTATGCCCATAAACCGTAGGTTTATATTGTTTAGCTAGAGGTAACGCATTTTCTTTGTCAAGTACGTATAAGATCGCTCGTCACATCAATTTTTCTTTTGGTTAACTTATGCACTGTCTTGAGCTCTGTAAATAAAATATTTTATTATATAAGTATTTATTTAATTAATTCATAATAATTATTTAACTACATAATTCATAATAATTATTGAAGTATTTATTGAAGTATATGTGTAAATATCATACCGTCTTGGGAGTGCGAGTTATCCGAGGTAGTAGGACCGCTTGTACTAGCTACCGGTTCATCGTTATCGATCTTTGGAGATTGTTCATTTTTCATGATTTCAGGATCCGCCTGCTCTGCTTTTAACAAAGCGATCAGAAGTAATCGTTCCGTTTTTCTTGTTTCATATTCCAATACTAGATTATCAAATACATCAGAAAATTATGTTCAACTTTGTAATATTTCAAATTATCCAATATATCTGATGCAAACATTCATATTTATTATAAATTCAATTTGAGGTCACTAATACATTAAGCTGTTGCATTACAAAATCTATCGACGTACGGCTCACACATACATCACACTGATACACTCATACTACAGAGCTCTACGTAGACGGTTGTCAAATGATTCGTTATATAACAAATTGTTTAAAATTGACCTTATGATAATATCCGAGATTCACATAGGTGCTGGAGTATCGGCTGCGTCCTTGAACTGGCGTGGTTCAGGCTCAGTTATGCTGCTCGTTATGATGTCAAGCTTGTCACCAGTGGTCTTTCAGATTGTTAATTTCGTACAGAGCCTCGTCTGTATCTTTATCGCCAGTACTCCAAAACTCTTTCGAGTATGACTCGGTATCACTGTCTATAAGGTCACTCTACTAGGAGCCTCTATGCTCTAGGCCTCCCAATAGCTGATTGACGATATGCTCGTCACTCGTTCGGCACATTGCCTTGCACACGCACACCGATATCATACACATACTCACTTGATATGCTTCGTCAGTATAAACAATACACAAACTTGTATACATCATTTACATTTCGCAATTTGGAACCTTACAATCACCCCCCTTCGATGTTCTAATCTGATGCATTTGGACATCGAACATTTTCGAAGTACATCAATATATACATGTAGGCCTAAGTATGTATGACTTCTGAAAAAGTAGGAGAGTATATGCCCGCATGTACAGCCATCACACGTTACATTAGCGTTGTTTACATCTTTAGCATCATGTTCCTCATATTACAATAGAACTATTTAGATTCGAATTACAGTCTTATTTCACATATAAACATATGCAATAAATTGACGCAGGCTGGAGAAGCGAATATTTATATATTGTGTAATATTTCCTTAAGTTTAAACGATTAAATGTACCTTTAATTCGAGTCGAATCCTCCACGAAACTCAGAACAAATGCGTTTTCTCCCACCCTTTTTTACGATTCTAAACGGTCTTTCGTACACATGAACAAATTTATAACACGTAACAAAACAAGATCTCCAATATTCAGATCAATTCTGCTAATACTTTTCTGCATCGCACATCTATTCTCGAATGCACGCTGCATTCTTTCATTGGCAACCTGCAACTGAATTTCTCTTCTCACATGTTCCCTACGGAGTTTTGGAAATAATTTATATATTTTCTCCTTTGGAGATTTATTATAGTGTAGACTGTAAGGAGTACAACCCGTACTTTGATGCGTAGTGTAATTTAAACGATCTTGTACAAAATTTACCTGCGTTGCCCATTTCGTGTGACGTTCCGAACAATACGTTCGAAAGATACGACCTATCTCACGCATTGTTCGTTCCACCGGATTAGACTGTGGATGCCGTATCGACGAATAGAGCGCTGTTATACCCATTGACTCGAGTGTATTTTTCCATTGAGGTGAGGCAAATTGACTACCGTGATGAGATAAAACTTTTTTTGGCTTTCCAATTTTGACCATATAATGATTAATAATTTTATTGAGACACGTACGAGTATTTGCTTTTTTTATTGGGTATATCGTCACAAGTTTACTAAACAAATCCTGCATGACAAATAGATATTGAACTCCACCGACTGACCGAGGCAGCGGGCCATAAAAATCAACACTCACCATCTCGTTCGGTTTAAATGCCTTCACGAACTGATAAGCGCCCTCCATCTTATAATTCAAATACTTGACGCGTTGGCACAGATCACAGCTCTTCGTATACGCCTTTATATCGCTTCTCATTCGTCTCCAAAAAAAAAAATCATTTAGATAGGCAAAAAGTTTGTACCAACCGACATGACCGAATTGCTCGTGCGCAGATTTCAACGTAATATAAACTAATTCTCGCGGTAAAAGGAGCTTCCACACTTTACGATCATTGGCCTGTATATATATAACGCGATCTTCTTTAACAAATTTTAATTTTCTCGATTTTTTTGTTAGCAATAGCGCAATTTTCTCGTCTTTTGCTTGATATTCAGCAATCTTCTCAAGCTCTCCAATAAGTTCTCGTTTCATTGTAATCTCAGCCACCATACGTCGCGAATCTTTCTTTTGTCGTGTTGATTCTTTACGTGCCGGTATCTCTCGAATGCAATTCCAAATTAGTGAGCTCGGATGTACTTCATACGACGTATCGGGAAACGTTCGACTAAAAGAATCTGCAACAACGTTATCGGAACCTTTGCAATGACGGCTGTTAAAATCATATTCCTGAATCGCCAAAACCCATCGAATCAATCTTGCGCTATGGAAAGATGATGTGAGCAAAAATGTCAAGGTCCGTTACTATATCGAATGGGGCTCCAATAAGGTAATACCTAAATTTTAATAGTGTGTATACAATGGCTAATAATTCCTTTTCCGTAGTTGTATATTTGCTTTCGAATTTTGTCAAAACTCTACTAGTAAGTGCGACAATTCGCATATTATTTTCTTTATCAAATTGATACGAAATTCCCGAGATTCCGACGTCCGAACCATCGGTCTGCACATGAAATCTTGAATCGAGCATGTAATGGCCTAAGGTCACCGTTCTCATAAAATTATTCTTTAAAGCATCAAACGCGCGCGTATACTCATCAGTCCAATTCCAAACGTTACAGTTTCGCAACAAATTTCTAAACGGCTCTATATAAGTTGTATGACGGACACTAAAACGACGATAATAGCCACAAACACCCAAAAAGCCCTGTAGCTGCTGCTTATTCATAGGTCGCGGAAAATCTGTTATCTTTTTCAAATGTTCGGGATTTGCTCGTACGCCTTCTGTATCTAGAATATACCCTAAGAATTTTACATTCTTTTGAAAAAATAGCGATTTTCTTAAAATCAGAGTAAAACCCGCCTCTTGTAGCTGTGTAAAAAGTAGATCTAAATGCCTAAGATGCTCGTCAAAAGTCCTCGATGCAACTAATATATCGTCAATATATGCCATTACGATATGCGCGATGCGTCTCAACGCATGAGCCAGCACACGTATAAAAGCAGCTCCGGCTGTTTTCAAACCGAACGGAACTCTCAAGAACTCATACAATTCCCCCTTATATCGAAAAGCAGTATACTTTCGCGACGATTCCGCAAGTGGAATCTGCCAGTACCCCTTTACCAGATCCGTTGTGGAGAAAAATTTACATCCATCGTATTTTTGTATTAATTCATCAATAGTTAATGGAGCCTCATTATCACTTAGCATCAGATCTTTCATGAAACGACCATCTAAACAGACTCGAACCTCCCTATTTTTCTTTGAAACCACTCTTATTGGATTACAATATTCACTACAAGAATAATCAATTATTTTTTGCTCTAGCATTTCTTTTATTTCTCGGTCTGTCGCTGATTGCTGTCGTATCGGGACTGGATATGTTTTTTTTACAATAGTTTTATTCGTGCTTAGCCGTATTTCGTGTTCGTATACATTAGTACATCCCGGTTTATCAGAGAAGATCTTTCTGTGCTTTAATAATAATTCCCTCGCTAAATCTTTTTGATCGCTCGTCAATTCATTAATCTGATCAACATATATACAAATTTTCTCAATAATCAACCTATCTTCTTCTACCGCTGCGCTCTCTTCTATTGCATTCGAACTTTGACACTCGGATACACCCCCCATTTTCGTCATACTCATGCTGGCACCCATTGAAAATATTTTTAAATTGTAACAAATAGGCATCACTGAATCATTCGACTCATATACTTTCCGAAATGTAATTAGGTTATTTTGCAGTTTTTCATTATTAATTTCAAAAGTTTCCGATTTAAAATCTATAATACCTACAACGGTTTTAAGAAAATCTGCTCCGACTATTATTTCAGTCGACAAACCCGGCACTACAATAAACGCGTAATCGATTTTAAATTTCCATACTTTAATTGGGATATACGCCTTTCGATTGATTTTAATTAATTTTTTACCAACAGCTACATTTACTGTTAAATTATAGATTGGTAACTGCGGTATATCATTTTCTCTTTTAATATTAAGGTAGAACGCCTCGGATATACAGGTTATTTCACTACCTGAATCCAATAAAATACTCACTGTGCGCGAGAAAATCTCTGCTTGTACACGCGGACTGATAATTCGCGATTCATTTTGCCAGTTAATCGGACCATTATTTTCCTCAACATCATAACAAAGATCTTGAATAAACTCAGATCGTTCTAACGCTTGTATAGAGACCGTGTTTATATTGTTCGTGACTTGCATATTTTCTTGTTGTGGTCTACTAGCACGTATATCCGTCTGTTGTTTGAAAATATTAGGCGGTGGTCGCGATGTGTCAGGTAAATCAATATTATTGTTATTATTTATCGAATTTCGACTTCGCCAATTATCACGTATGCCCGAGCGGTTGTCATTTTGTACTTTCTGTTTAAACCAAGGATTTTCCAATGTCGAACATGCATAATTATTTGCTTCGCGAATATGATTAACTGCAGGTCTTTTATTTTGTTGCTGCAGTTGTTGCTGCGTTGTTCCACGATATTTCGATAAGCCGTTGTTCGCGTTTGCTTGTTGCCCAATTATCCTATATTCCGAAACTTCTTTATATGACGAATCTAATCTTCCGAGAGCTTGAGAGATCTTATCTGTGTCCAAATAATCTATCACAGCTAGTACATCGCGAGCATGTCCCGGTAGCTGTTTTACTATATAATAATTAGGCGGATTAAAATATTTCGCGATTCGTCTCTGTTCGGTGAAATATTCCAACAGAGAGCCATCTGCGGATTTAAACCGACGCATACTCCATTTATTTTTCGTCTCAGTACGTGCCTCAATGGAATAAAACTCGTGTAGGAATTGACCTTTAAAATGTTGAAAATTTACAAAAGGAGCTTGTCTCGCCTCTAACCACGCTTTTGCTCGACCCCTTAAAGCCTCCTCAGTTACCAGTAATTTATGATCGTCTGCTATTCGTTTTCGTACTAAATACCTTTCGAGTTTTTCTATAAACTCTGCCGGGTTGCAACTGTCCCCGTGATATATAGGCATATTTATGTTCACGTTAAGCGTTTGAAAATGATTTAAAATTCCCGTTATCAAATCGACACTTGCAGAGTCCCGCGGAGAACTTCGACCCACACCACTATCTCGACCCCCGGTAGAATTCGCATGATTACCATCATTCGCAGAAGCTAAATCTCGCTGTCCATCAGCTCGACGTTCTTTCTCGTCTCGTTCCGAAATCAACGTTTCATTGAGTTGTATCAACTTGTCTAATTGCGATCGCAACGATTCGCTCTCACTACGGGCCGCTGCGGCCTCAGTCATCGCTCCTTCCAAGTCCTGCCTCAACTTATCCATCTCGAGTTCGTGGGTGCTTCTGGTGTTCACCATGTTCGTCGCTGGTTGTTTCCTCGTAGGGGATCGCGAAAGAGGCATTCAGGCTTGCAGAAAAGAAACAAAAAATTTTAGATTGTGCTTACTTAAAAGACCGTACACAACAGCCCAATACATAGGTTGCCGCGAGTTGGGCTCCAATTTAATATTTCAAATTATCCAATATATCTGATGCAAACATTCATATTTATTATAAATTCAATTTGAGGTCACTAATATATTAAGCTGTTGCATTACAAAATCTATCGACGTACGGCTCACACATACATCACACTCATACACTCATACTACAGAGCTCTACGTAGACGGTTGTCAAATGATTCGTTATATAACAAATTGTTTAAAATTGACCTTATGATAATATCCGAGATTCACATAGGTGCTGGAGTATCGGCTGCGTCCTTGAATTGGCGTGGTTCAGGCTCAGTTATGCTGCTCGTTATGCTGTCAAGCTTGCCACCAGTGGTCTTTCAGATTGTTAATTTCGTACAGAGCCTCGTCTGTATCTTTATCGCCAGTACTCCAAAACTCTTTCGGGTATGACTCGGTATCACTGTCTATAAGGTCACTCTACAGGAGCCTCTATGCTCTAGGCCTCCCAATAGCTGATTGACGATATGCTCGTCACTCGTTCGGCACATTGCCTTGCACACGCACACCGATATCATACACACACTCACTTGATATGCTTCGTCAGTATAAACAATACACAAACTTGTATACATCATTTACATTTCGCAATTTGGAACCTTACAACTTAGGAAAATCTAGGCAAATAATTTTACTTACATTTTTTGTCTAAATCTTCAAGTATTTCGAATTCGACTCGGTTTTCAAACCGACGTCTCTCGATGATGGCCTCTTTTACTAAATTAATCACCTCCACGTTTTTAAAAATATCCATATTATACGCACTTAATAAAAATCCATAAGGAATCATCCTTATAATGGCACTTAATTTAACAAGCAATGATTGCTTTAAAGCATGCTTGGACACGTAAAACTGATCTGCGTATCTATACCCACACAACAATTCTAAAGATTGAATTGCTTTAAACACGCACGACATTTTTTACTGTTTGATTTAGAATTCGATATGAACTGATACCACTATGAGCTTCGAACGTGTACTAATAAAGGTAGATATTTATTCGAAAAATCGCACGAGTATATTCTGCATAGTTGCAATTTACCCTACTAGTCTACAATGAAATCAGAGACATTTCCAGCAAACGAGAAATCCCTCGCTAGCTCTTTCATTCGCTCTCGGTCGTTGCCCTAACTATTACTTGTGATCAGCGTAAAATAGAATAAAATATTACATTTTATTCAATGGTGGTAAATTTTATATTCTAAACGTATTGTATCCTCTTCTCAATAATTGCAGACATGTATTCAAGATAACTAAAATCTGTTATTCTTTACAGAAATAATAAACATAGATATTCACGTATATACGTAAAATTATAATTATATATATATATAGATATAGTAATCCCACCTTTTGAGGACATACTCTCCCTTCATTCAGAGTTCGAGAATATAAAAAATAACCAAACTAACCCAGTACCAAATTAGGATGTTTATAATCTCGTTCTGTTAACCGCTTGGATAACCCAAGTGAGTTTTGGGGTGTTGAAGGGTGCTTCGCACCCTTCAACCCCCAAAACTCACGTGGGTTATCTGGTTAGCCGAAGTAACTCTGGGTTAATAGACTTTAGAAAATCCTCAAAAGATAGGATGTCTTTTGAGGATGCATCCTCAAAAGACGATATAATCCTCAAAAGATTGAAGCGTACGGAATATAATCTTCAAAAGATTGGATTTCCATATTTATAAGTATATATATATATATATATATATATATATATATATATATATATATATATATATATATATATATATATATATATATATATATATATATATATATATATATATACCCAGAAAACATCGCGTGCTGAGCAATATCGGCGCAACGTTGGCTCGGCGCGGTTGACGTCATTTGTCCGTCATTTTGATGTTAGTTTTTGTCAGGCGCAATGTAAAGCAAGCAAGTTGCAGATGATGTTGCAGAACAAAATTGCAGAAAATTTTGAGCCAGTAATTTGCAATTTGTCAGTACACTGCGTCGTTCGACAATACTATTATCGCGACTATTATTATTTATGATTTTGTTGTTCACGAAGTCCTTTTTTTAATGTAGTTCTACCGAGTTTTATTTCTGCCGAGTTTGTGCACTGAAGTAAGTTAGTGGGGTTATTGCAGTGAAGTCCCAGCTGTTTCGGAGTGAGACAAAGATGCCATGCACCGACGTATACTGCAGTCTACGCTTGGATCAGTAATTCAATAATAACATATTTGCAGGAGCAACAAACACTGTTCGTGAACATGCGACAATTTCGGTGTGCATCGCGGAAGTTTGAAAAATATGTGTGCAGTGCAGTTATCGATTTTAGTGCAGTTCTTAGTTCTGATTTTTGTGCAGATCCGAGTTTTAAAAAACAACCATGAGTGTGTATATTTTTCATCTCACCTCACAATCAATCTCCGTCATACTGTTATAAAATAAATATGTGTAAATAATTTAAAATTTATGACATGCGTGTTGTAAATTATTATGAAGTTTCTGCTAATATTCATTAGAATATTAGCTTGTGAGAATCTTAACCTTGGATCTTAACCTTTTTGGTAAAAAGAAACACAGAGATTATCCTCCTTGATTCTCTTCATATTTATTAAGAGACGAAAACAACCACAATGCAATTCTGATGCTCAATCACCAAGTCTGTATTCATTGCTACGAATATAACTTCATACCCACCAATGCCAATAGCCGAGTCTTTTATTAAAACAATTAACATTGAAAACTATAACTATGAATTAAGTGTAGAAACTAGTGACATTACTGAAATGAAAAGCATTTATAAAACTGAGATTGATTGTTTAGTTATTTGAATCATTATATAAATTTGTTGTTTCAAGTGTGATCTATTAATTTGTTTACTTTGCAGGATTAGTGCAAGATTAAAGGAGTATTTGGACATCAGCCAACAAAGTAATGAACAATTTGTATGGACATTCAAACAAGGACCAGCAGCGTCAATTAGATAAGTAGCTTCAATTTTGCTGCCACACTACTGGTTTCTAATCAATTTTTATATCCAGAAAGTTATCATATTCAACTTTTTTGCACAACACATTGACAGAGCCAATTGTGTAAAAAGACAGAGTATAATAATCTTGTGGACATGAAAATAGATTTGATAGATTTTGTTACACAGCTGATATATTTGAAATTGTGTTTTCTAGGAGGAACTCAATTCAACAGTGCCTCTTCAATGAAAACCACTTTATGCATCGTTGGATCACCTTCATGTAGTACCTGGAAGAGCAGAAGTTATCATCGTGGGTAGCAGCATCATAGAAGGCCAATTATGTTTTCAATGAAGCAAAGAAGCCAATATATCTCAAAAGTTACTCCATAAATTTTATCAGTTTGCCTATTAGGATAATAGTCTGATATAGATTTATTTCTTTGCACAGCCTAGCAAGTTTTAAAATGGATGTGATCAGCGTAGAGAGCGTTGAGGCTGGGATTTGCCCATCCCAGAGTTCTTCGAGTGCTCAATCTGGCCCTAACATTGCTGGAGGCTATTGTTTTCATCTGTCGAGTTTCATCGCTCACTTGGTGCTTAGTAGTCTATGATCTAGTTGACCCACCGGTGCACTTTTGGAAAGTGACACTGACAAGGTAATACTTTAAGCATTTAAGGTTATACAATATTTGCTGTCAATTTCGTTTAACAAGTACATTTAATTATATATTACTATATTGCAGAGGCAGCAGCTTGGGTTTTATGCAAGATATTCTGGAAGATAGATTGACAACTGCTACTGGTTACATTGCATTCTACTTTCAGGTAAATATTGACTTAAATCATTCACTTCAAGCAGTATAACTTGTATAGATAGATAAATGTCTCTTGTAGAATGTATTAAAATATTACTCGATCAATTAAATTTTGAGTAAAAAATTAATACAAAATATAAGAGATAATGAGTTAACCTTTCGCTGAAGGTTTGTGGAGTCTACAGTATTTTCATATTCAGAAAGTTATCATTCTTTGCCTTTTTGCACCATAGACAATATGTATGTATAAACCAATACTTCAATTTGAATATTTTTTCAAGTCTATTGCGCAAATTGACAAAGTATGATAACTTTCTGGATATAAAAATGAACTAGAATGAAGAGAAATTGCTTGCAACAGTTATCTCATTGTCTTTGAATAACTGGATCAAAATTTTTACTCGTACCTCAATTGGTCGAGTAATATTTTTGATACACATCATAAGAGACAATTAGCTTGCTGTTCTAAGTTATACAGCTACATTCTAGGCTATTTTGACACTCAGAATTGCATAATACTTTATATTTTTGCACAGTACAATTTTGACATATTGCACTATATTTTCAAACCTTAAAAATAAACATTTAATTTTAAATGCTTAATTTGTTTCAGGATTTCCTTTTGCAGTCCATCCGCAGTCCGCTTTCGTACTAGCATGATATACATATATTAGGTAATGTTTATTGAATATATTAATTATGGTAATCTTATAACAATTTTAGTATTATATTTATTTATTATTTGTTTTACAGGTTTGCTGTATACTACCTGAAAAAATCTCATCCCTGGATAAAAAATTATATATAAATTTATATACTTGTTTTAAATGAATTATAATTGTAAATTTATTACCATTGTTTTTATTTAAATAAAAAAATATTTTAAAAATTCATTGTGTCATTTTTAATTTGCGCGCCTATAATTTATAGGTTAGGAACGCTCGCCGAATGCGCATGGCAGAAATAAATCTGTCAAATTGACGATCAAATTGACGACTATTATGCGTCAAAACGCCGGGGCTACTTGCCCGCGCGCACGCGTCGTGCAGAACGTCGTATTGGCTGAATATTGCTTGCAATTTGCCGAGCGATGTTTTCTGGGTATATATATATACACAGGGTGATTCAAAAAGACCGGGACACCAGTGTAACTCCAAAAAAACGTTTCTACAAAAAAATGCTTCAAATAAAAGTTGTAGGGTTTAAAAATATGCACCTAACGGTGACCTCGCGTTTGACCTTAAGATCGAATTTCAAGGTCACTTGAAGGTCAACTTAGTTTTTTTAAATAGAAACCCTATTTTTTGACAGCGGGATTAGAAAGAGCATAAAATTCTACGTTCAAATATACCTCTATATTGTGGGGTCAGAGTGACCCCAAAGGTCATACGATTGTTTTCAACATTAACTTGCACTGTGACCTAATACCTTTCACGGAACGCCTATTCAATAATAATTATCAGACAAAAGTTGTAGGGTTTAAAAAGATGCACTTAACGGTGACCTTGCGTTTGACCTTGAGGTCGAATTTCGGGGTCATTAGTAAGTCAATTTCATTTTTTCGAATGAAACCCCCATTTTTTGATGATACGAGTAGAAAAAGCATGAAGTTCTATGTCCGGATATACTTCCATGTTGTAGGGTCAAAGTGACTTGAAAATGGATTTTTTCGTGTTGGACTTACGAAACTTACTTATTTTGCAAATTTATATTCGATGTCACAATTAAATTAGTTCTACGTTCGACAATATGCAATTGTAAAAATGTTTTTGTTAAAAAATTAATAAAATTCTTTAAAAGTTCGAACCGTATTTTGTTTTATTATTTCGAAACCTAAAGTACACATTGAAAAATAAGTTGCGACGTAATGTTGAAAACAATCGTATGACCTTTGGGGTCACTCTGACCCCACAATATAGAAGTATATTTGAACGTAGAATTTTATGCTCTTTCTAATCCCGCTGTTAAAAAATGGGGTTTCCATTTAAAAAAACTAAGTTGACCTTCAAATAACCTTGAAATTCGATCTCAAGGTCAAACGCGAGGTCACCGATACGTGCATCATTTTAAACCCTACAACTTATATTTGAAGCATTTTTTTGTAAAAAACGTTTTTTTGGAGTTACGCTGGTGTCCCGGTCTTTTTGAATCACCCTGTATATATATATATATATATATATATATATATATATATATATTGTAACGGGCGGCGAGACGCGCACGACGGCGAGGAAGCGCGCTGAGAGTGGGTGTACGGACCGCTCGGTGGGAGCGTCTGTGAGCGCGCGGAGAGTGTGTGCGTGAGCCGCTCGGTGGGGGAGTACGTGCGAGTGCTATAAGTGCGTGTGCCCCCTACAGTACGTAGCGCAGGCATAGTGCAAGCGCGGTATCGCAATAGAAGCGATATAGTACGCGTACCTGAGCGTGTGTGAGTGTGCGTGCGTATACAGCTGGCTGATGATAGAGCCTACCTGTGTATACGCAGCATAACGCGAATTATACGACGGCGAAGGAGTGCGAGAGGAGAAGTTCGGTGCAACGCACGCCGTCTCGTACTTAGAATTCGCGAAATAGAATCACGCCACAGTTATTAAAATAGAGGCGTTAGGTTTTTTTTTATTTTAGCAAAGCACGCTGTTTTGCACTTGTAATTCGCGAGATAAAATCACGCTACAGCTATTAGAGTAGAGGCGTTAGATTTTTATTTATTTTTTTTTTTAGGCTAGCTTAATCCTGATAGGAAAGCGTAGGTTTTTCGTGTATTGCAAATACACAATAGCTCGCTAATAAATTATCAGATTAGGTAGCCACTGCTGCTGCGGGAACTAGTTTCATAGAGTCGGTAAATTTTAGCGTGAAATCTACGCGTGAAAGATGGCTCAAGAAACCGAAAAGAGCGTAGGAGACTGGTGCTGTGCATTAGATGACGCCGATTTACAAGAAGCACTGACCTCGTTGAAGCTTCGAGCTGATGGCTTCAAGTTGGCCAAAGTCGCCAGACTTCACCGATGGTTAATGGGCGACTACGCTGAAGAGGATTTTATGCCAATGGGAGAAGTGTTGCCATCGGAAGCTCGCGTTGAAAGAGAGCTACTCCGGCAAACATTTATAGCTGAAACAAAGCTGGAAACGACAGGTGATACGATTGCGGATGAATCGTATGACCCTACGGCAACGCACCCGCTAGAAAGATTAACGCATGACCAGACCGTAGCAGAACGGTTAAGGTGGTCGAGTGATACACGGATCCCATGCGGGCAAGGCGCTATAAAGAAGGTAGCGTGAGCCTCAGCCAGTACACCGTGGGTAATCCTATCAATGCAACTTTCTGATGAGGAGGAGGATGCAAGAAATGTTGCAGACAGACGTAGGAAGGACGATGAGCAGCTGGATCCCAGGTCCCTTCCGACTCACGGTAGAGGAACGGCTGAAGTAATTGTACAGCGAGTGCGAGGTCAGGCAGCGATACACACGGCAAACCGGAAAGAAACAACGAAATCTGGGAAGGATGAGCCAGATGACGCTGTAAAAATTCTGTCACGCCGTGTGGAGGCAACAGACGCCAAGATAGACCAGCTAACGAAGAGCGTTAAAACGTTAATGGCGATGGTGATGGGTAACGCCCCGTCGAGCACAAGAGTGGAGCAAACTCCAGCCCATCCGAAGCCAACGCGCAAGACGCAAGGTGGTTTACTCCCGTCAAGGATCGACCTCCAAGATACGTACAGTATCTTTGGAAATGAGGACATAGCCAGCCCAGTAGCGCGGTCGCGTAACATGACAACGTTGCCGGCAAGGGGCGTTAGACGTCAACCCCTGGCAGGTGCTGGGGGGAGTAGAAACACTACAGGTGAGACGAGTAGCGTACCTGGTAGTAGAAGCATTGCCAGTGGTATCACGTCCTCTCACAATTCGTCTAGAGCGGCCGGTAGTGTATTCGAAAAGTGGCCAGTCCGATTCAACGGCGATGCTAGCATGAGCATCGAGTACTTCATTCAGAAGATGGAGGGAGTGCAGAGGTTCAACGACCTCACAGACGAACAGATGTGCGACGTTGTACGTCGCAGCCGAGTCGAGTCGGGAAATTTCCGACCGATTCGGCGAGTCTAAGCCTGCACGTAAACATGCGAGAGCCAGACTGTTTACGGTGAAGCGGCGCCGGGCTAGCTTGTTGTCGAGCCTGCCGCGCGATTTCTGAGAAATCGGCGCAGCAAGCAGAGACACGAGCGCGGGATAGCGCGCGAAACCAGAGCCAGCGTCTCGCGGTTTTCAGCCTATCGGCTAACTGCAACGCGAGGCTCAACGGCTCGCGCGGACCGTGAGCCAATCAGCGCGGCTCTTACATGAGCAGGCCCGCGATATGCGTTAAGCATGTGGCGCGGCAGTTCGCGAGAGCGCGCGCAAATCGTGTCAGTTCTCGTGCTGACATCGTCGACGCAAGTCGACGATTTTTCGAAGTGCCGCTACACGCGAGTGTTGTGCGCAGTGAGAGTGAGAGAGAGAAACAGAGTGAGTGCCACGGCGGAGACACTTGGTGTCAACGCCGTCCCCAGGACTATTCACCTGTTCCCGTTGGCGAGTGTGTCGCCAGCGGCTAGCAGGCATCAGCGGCGGAGAGAACGAGAGGACGTCCAGGGCCAGCCAGGAGCTACAAGCTCGGGGAGCTTCAGCCTCCTCGCCAGCCAAGCGCCGAGAGAAGAGGGAGAGAGAGAGAGACCCCGGGCACCCGGGAAGCCAGCGGGCCTGACGGCAGCGGGGCTTCCTGCGCTTCGTGGGAGAGGAGGGAACCAGGGGCTCGTCCCCCCCCCCCTCGAGAGGTAAGACTTAACGTTTTACGCGAAATCTCCGGCGCGAGCAAGCGTGCCGTCGGAGACCCGTGTGTGCACGTGAGAGAGAGAGCGAGAGAGCGTGCGAGGGAGAGAGAGTACCCGTGAGTTTTCGCGTGCGGTGCCGGGCGCACGAGAACGTGAGCGAGCAGTGCGGGGCTTGCGAGAGTGAGAGAGAGAGAGAGAGAGAGAGAGAGAGAGAGAGAGAGAGAGAAAGCGAGAGACGGCGAGTGAGTGCACTCGGTACAGCCGGTCGCGCTTTGACCCAGCGCATCGTTGCGCTGAGGAAGAAGCCAACGCGAGTCGGGCGCGCGGTCGTGTGTGCGAGAGAGAGAGAGATAGAGCGAGTGAGTGCTGCCGGCGACAGCGAGCTGCACGGTCTGGCTCTGCGCTAGGCCGGCGTGTGTCGTGCGAGGCAGGCGACCGCGTGTGCCGAGAGAGGTTGGCCGGCTGCTTACCAGGTGCTTACGCACCGGGAGAGCACCGAGCCTACGTGTAGTAGGGACAGAGCGAAGGCCCTGCGTGGCCGTACGACGCGTGGGAGGCTTCCATAACCACCACGTTGTAGGGAGAGGTTAGGGCGAAATACAGAGTCGTTTTAAATAAAATTTGTAGTATTATTTTCCTTCCTCTTTCCCAGCTCTCCCAAGCTAAAGTGATCGCGTCGAGTCCCTCGACGAAATAAATAAATCGAGCGCAGAAGAGGCGCAAGAGTTGCGTGCGCGCTGCTGGGAGGCAGCACGTCGCAGATGCTAGCTGCACTCCAAGAGGTATTCACCGGTTATGCCTATGAGTGGTTGTTAAACCGGGTTGATGAAACGGGAGGGTGGAATAGCTGGCAAGAGTTTTGCACTTGTGCCAAGAGGTGGTTCGGCAAAACTCAAGGATACCAGCAGAGGCATCAAGCAGAGACACAGGCACGCACACAGGGACCAAATAACTCTATACGCGTGTATATCACAAGTCCGCAAGGTATTATGCGCAGGATGGTGCCGAAGCCTAGCGTATCACAGCAGTTTGATGTGATATACCACAACATGCTGCCTGCTATAAAGAGAACTCTGCAGCGAACAAACTACAGCACTGTTGAACAAATTCTAGAAGCAGCTGCTGAGATAGAAGCCACCATCGAGAGCGAGTCGGTATATAGACCCCCTCCACCTCCCGCAGCCTCACTGTTGCCGGAATTGGCTTATAAGTCAGATCTCTGACCTCATAGCTCCAAGGCCAAGGTAGCGGCTTTGGGAGCAGAGGTAACGGGGGACGAGCCGCTGAACCTAGTAGCGATAAATCGCCTGCTCGACGAGCGATTTAAGAAAGCTTTTCATAATAAGTCCCCGACAAGGTCACCACAGCTATCTCTCTATCTCTCTCGACAAGCACAATGTGCCAATGGACAGACTTCAACGATTGTGGGTACAGTAGACCTGCCATTTGAAGTTGAGGGAGTCCGGAGAGAAGTAACTGTAGCAATAATGCCAGATGCAGTCGAGAGCTGCCTAGTTGGAGCCAACTTCGGCAGACTCTTCGACGCAGTACACGACCCAAAAGGGAGTGTTATACTTGAAGAGCGAAAAGAAAATAGTACAGCTTCAACTGGCAACGGTCGGAGTTACGGGTGTGCTCAATATAGCCACAGTAGGTTTAGCGAGGATTACGGAGGACGAACGCGCTAAGCTGAACAGGCTTTTGGCCAGGATGAAACCAACCCAACCGAATGCGCTAGGTCGCACTCAGATGATTGAGCATGACATCGACATTGGTACTGCTAGACCCATAAAGCAGAAATATTACCCGGTGTCGAGGATGATGGAAGAGGATGGAAATGCACCGTCAGGTACATGAGTTACGGGAGGCGGGCATTATTGAACGAGCGACAAGTGGTTGGTCTAGACCCGTGGTTTTGGTGCGCAAAGCGAATGGGAAGTTTTTGCGTTGACTTTCGGAAAGTTAATGCGCTATCAAAAGCTGATGCTTATCCTTTCCCGAACATGGATAATACACTGCGTAAACTGCAGAAAGCGAAGTATATTTCGACACTAGATCTCAGTAATGCGTATCATCAGTTACCGCTCAAAAAGGAAGCGAGACCAATCACAGCGTTTACGGTGCCAGGTCTGGGATTGTTCCAATTTAAGCGCATGCCTTTTGGTTTAGCCTACGCCGGAGCGTCATTCTAGAGGCTAATCGATGAAGTTATCGGACCAGAACTTCATCCATACGCTTATTCAGACCTCGATGACATAATTGTGGTCACAGAGACGTTCGAGGAACATATCAAGTACCTAGGAAAGGTCTTGACAAGGGTGAAAGAGGTAGGCCTAATAATCAACCAAGAGAAGCGTCTTTTGCCAAGGTGAGGTCAAGTACCTAGGCGTCCTAGTCAATCATGACGGTTTTCGGCCTGATCCAGGTAAGATACCCCCGGTAGTGGACTATCCGGCACCGAAAAACTTGAAACGGCTAAGGCGATTCTTAGGAATGGCGTCATGCTATCGCAAGTCTTTAAAAGACTTTGCGAGCATCACTGAACCTCTTTTTGCATTAACCAAGAAGGGAAGGAAGTATGAGTGGAGTGAAGCACAACAAGATGCTTTCACAAAGATTAAAGCGCTGATGGCGTCAGCGACAATCTTACATCGACCAGACTTCAACGTACAGTTCGTCGTGCAAACAGATGCTAGCGATATCGGCTTAGGCGCCGTATTGATGCAAATCATAGACGGCGAAGAAAGAGTGTTAGAGTTTGCTAGCCGTAACCTCTCCGCGGCTGAACGTAACTACTCTGTAACTGAGCGGGAATGCCTAGCTGTGATATGGGCGATAAGGTAGTTTAGACCTTATATCGAAGGATATGAGTTTAAAGTCATAACTGACCATAGCAGTTTGCGCTGGCTATGTAACCTTCCAAATCCAACAGGGAGATTAGCCCGTTGGGATTTGGAAATGCAAGGACATAGTTATACAGTGGAGCATAGGAAGGGCTCACTGAACGCCGTACCAGATGCCTTATCAAGGATGTACGAGGACAGCGCGGTACCAATTTCTGTGGTCAAATGGGCCAATGAGACTCAGGATGAATGGTATCAGGAAAGAGTCAGGAAGGTACAAACCAGACCGCGAGAAGTACCTCGATTCAAACTTCATGGGGGACAATTTTATACTTATCGCCCAGACAAAAACTCGCCACCCTCGATTGAAGACGACGAGGCATGGGAAATCGTCGTACCGTGCGAAAAGCGCGAAAAGGTGTTACACGAGTGCCATGATGAACCATCAGTTGGTCACCAGGGACGTGAGAAGACGTACGCTCGAATAGCCATGCACTATTACTTATGACTAAGGTTGAACAGCGTCCTCCAGCTGGACTCATGGGACATAGGATCATCACGAGGCCATGGCAAATGGTGGCTAGTGATATGATGGGTCCGAAACCAAAAACAGTACGTGGGAACGAATATATCCTCGTATTCGAAGATCTGTTTACTCGACGGGTTGAGTGTATTCCCGTAAAGTGAGCAAACGGTCCTACCATAGTAAAATACCTAGAGAAAAGGATAGTTTTGAGGTATGGCGCTCCAGAAGTATTTTTCTCAGATAACGGCACGGAGTTTAAAAACCATGTCGTAGACAGATATCTGGAGTCGATCGGTGTCAAACATGAAACAACGCCGGTATACCATCCTCGAGCTAATCCAGTGGAGCGAGGCAATAAGACGGATGAGCACTTGAGTGAAATCATCTTCGGATATAACACAGTTCCGCATTCAGCAACTGGGGTTAGTCCAGCGATGATGTTATACGGCAGGCAACCACCAAACCCGTCATCTGCCAGGCGCAGCCAAGATATAGCGGCTGCAGAGGAGTAACAAAATAGTGCATACGCCGACTGGTTGAACCGCATGAAAGGGCTGAGCCAAGTGCAAGAGAATGCAGCTGAATGAGCCAAGCGCGAGCAAGAGCGACAAGCTGGATACTATGACGCTCGACGCAGAGAGGCGGAGTTCAAAGTCGACGACTTGGTGTCGAAACGCAATTATGTGCTTTCTTCCGCAGCGGATAAACGGTCAACCAAGTTCGCTCCACCATATGTTGGACCATACAGGATTATAGATGTCTTGGGCACCAACACGTATCGTTTGGAGGACGAAGAAGGGCAGGTGATAGACTTGGTCCATGCCAATCAACTCGAACGATTTTATCCGGCGAGGGCAATATCTCGAGAAGAGGAGACTGTAGCAGGTAATACAGACTGCCCTAGGGAAGTTAGAGCAGACACGCGACGGGAACTGCGAGCGAGCGAAGACCGCTCTGGAGGCGACCAGAGTGGCAATGCGCGTAACGATAGATCACAGCACAGCGGTGCTCGACGTGTGAGCCTCGTGACGGTAGGCCTCGGAAGGCCCAGTACGCGACTCTACCGGTGCCCGTACAGCCGCTGAACGAGGCTAGTGCGACAGGCACGGCTAAGAGAAAGCCTGGTCGGCCTAATGGCTCACGCAACTGTGCTGAGTAGGCAGAATAATTTGTATTTCTGTTTCAGGATGAATTCTGGGGATTGGGACGGTGTCCTCAGCAGGATGTTCGAGGTGGCCCGCCTACCGGCGGACTCCCTCACGGACGAGGAGGTCCTCACGGTCCTAGACCACCTGTCGGAGGAGGAGGGTCAACCAAGGAGGGACTGGGCGGAGGAGGCTCGGGAGGACGAGCTCCTGGTGACGTCCCGGAACGACGTGGACAACCAGCCGCCGGAGGAAGACGGTGAGGCTCCGCCGCGCCGGACAGTGTGACGGAATGAAAATATTGGTGACAAAATAGAACCGCAATAGAAGTGTAAAGTATGGAATTTATCGAAAAATTGCTGATATCAGCAATTTGGCTTAGTCAGCAACGCTGGCTCATAAAAATTGTATATTTTTCCCTAAATCTGTATAGTATAAGCTACATTTAAAAAAAAAATCATCCCGATCGGTCGCTCCTAGCAAGGGATATTTTATTTTGTCACCAATATTTTCATTCCGTCACACTGTGCGCCGCCTGCGATTCGCAGGCCTGCCCATCTCGGCGCGGTTGGAGTCTGCCAAGCCCATGGACCCAGCACCATCAGCACCTGCTCTGGAGACTGCCTCAAGCGAGGTGGAGAAGGAGTGGGCCAAACTACGGCCAATGATCGAGGAGACGATCGAAGCGAACCTGGAGGCTCGCAGGCTGGCACGAGAGGCCTTTAGGCGCTACGGTAGCGCCGTGCGCCAATATGGGTCGGCCATTCAGCAGAGCTCGAAAGCCTGGGTGCGGCTGATCGAGGAGGAGAAGGCCGCGCTCAAGGCCGTCGATCAGTCGCGCCGTCAGATTAGACCTAAGGGCCAAAGAGTGGGCCTAAAGGTAGTGCTCCATCCCGAAGCAATCGCGCGGGCGCGCGAGGAAGCTCGACGGCGGCGTGCTCAAGAGGAGCAGAGCCGCGCACCCGGGCCCTTAAAGAAGCCGAGGCGGCTTTGGAGAAGGTCCGGGCGTGGACAGTGCTCGCCGACAAGAACGCGGCCAAAGGCGAAGTTCGCCGAGGGGTCTGGCCAGGGGCGTGCAGGCGACCCCGGACCGATACGTACGGAGGGCGCACCACAACCAGAGAAGCCTATGCGTCCTGCAGGTGGTGGCTCTACTCGGTGTGACCGGTCTGGGAATCGGGAGCACGTCTCTCCCGTGAACCGGCGAACGACGCCGGTCGTGCGGCGCAGCAGGTCCCGCACAGGGACGTGGGGACCGTCGAGGGACCAACGTGAGGAGCAACCCAGAGGGACAAAGCGGCGCCGAACCAGCCGTTCCCGTAGCAGGTCCAGGAGGAGGCGCCAGAGGTCCGACAGCAGAGGGTCAGCTCCACCGTCGCCAGCTCGTCCGCATGGAGTGCGGACGACCAAACGAAGCTGCTTCATTTGTGGCCACGAGAGGGTCAACCGAGCTTCGTGGTGTCTGAATTACCCTCATACGGGCGGCGCCCAGGGCGCCCCCTTTTTACATCAATTGTACTTTGTTTATTTTTACAGATGAGGAGTTGGTTATTTGGCGCCACCCTATCCCTATATTATGTTAGAACCAAACTCGGGGCCATATTTTGGTTCAAGGAGGGGGAGGGTTGTAACGGGCGGCGAGACGCGCACGTCGGCGCGAGTAGCTGAAGCGCGGGAAGGTCAATAGAGGACTCGCAATTAGAGGGAAATTCGAGTCAATTAGCTTTTGTCCGCACTCGCGAATAGTCAGAGATTTTGGGCGCAAAAGGTTCTAGAGTGTAGAGCAGCAGCAACAGCAGTAAGGAAGCAGCAACAGCAGCAACTGCAGCACAGCAGCAGCCGCAGTAACCACTGCCACTGGTAGAAAACCGTAACCGGAACACGGCATGTTCGAGCAGGAGACTCCCTGGCCAGAGAACGACGAGGATCGACGCGATAAGAGAAAGTAGGATTTAATTTTTATTTTATTTATGCGCGATTGACTGGCGGGGCATTTGGCCCCAGTCGTTGATCCGGTAGATTTTGCGGCCTTCTCGCGACGCGAATACGCGCAACACGGACGATGGATTTCTTACTGAATAAACGCCTTTTTAGTAGAATCGGTAGTGTGTTCATTTGATTGTCGTCCTGCTCCCTCTTCCTATTCAAACCGCCGAATACCGCCGCCTCCGTGGGCACTACACAGGAGTGTAGTGCATACTGAGCACCGGAGCATCGTCGCAGGTAGGCGACCACACGAGCGAGTACAGCATCTCGCAAAAGCAAAGTGCAGGAGAACTTTGCATTTGTACGGGGTACATAGAAAGTTAGCCGCCTAGAAACCACCCCGTTACAATATATAATTATAATTTTACGTACATTTCAGTACGAGCAGTATTTCCAAAAAGCACAGTTCAAGTCGCATGCTCGAAAATTTTTTTTTCTTTTTTTTTATTGTTAATGTTAGGCTATCCTTAAATATTATTTATAGTTAAAAGAAATTGTTAACGATAATTAACATATAAATCATCTTTTTTATAATACATGTGAAGTAAATACTACTTATACAATAAAAAAGCCTTTTTAATAAACTGAAAATAGGCTGCTTTTAATCTTAGGGTTTTAACAATGTTATTCGCCGAGCAGCTTAGGTTGTTGCGTGCCAATTTTATGCACACAAAATATGTTTGATACTGCAGTATATATTGCTGCAAGTATCTACAACGATGGATTGTCCAGTGTATTGAAGCTGATGGAATACCTGGGCTTAACGATCAAACCGACTTGCTACAATTTTTGCGTGGAGGCGGATGCTCGTCGCATCAAATTTTCCGAGCGATTGTTGACCAACCATGCCAGAGAGGCCCTGATGTCCATAAAATCTGCAAGGAAGGAAGAGGAAGAGTCCGACATCAACAGCGACGGCTAGATGTACGGCGCAGACTAGAGCTAAACAAAAATTTCAACGGTTTCAATGTTACCAAAACTTTAAAAACGTTTTTCCCGAAACTGTTTTTTTCAAATCGGGTGTACTCGTAGCTTCAAAACTATTGCATAGACGACTTCAAATTTTTACAGTAGTTTTATATATATATTCTTCTCCGAAATACGTAGTCGTTTTTTGATATTTTGAAAATTACTTGTTTTATTAACAGTTTACTGCTCTATTTTCGTCGAAAATTTATACTTTTTGTTCAGATATGCACAGTTTCTATAAAAATTGAAAAAGAAGAAAAATCCTACGTACCTTGATAGCTATTAGTATGTAGTTTTAAAATTGTTTGGATTTTTGTTTCAGCTCTCACCAATGCTGACGAATGGGTACGCCAGCGGATCGTCTTCAAAAAAACTTTGTATCGGAGATCCACTGTAACACCGCCATTTTGCACAAAATCGATAATAAAAAATTTTTTTATATTTCAATATATTTTAAATAAACCCTGTAAATTTCAATACAATCCCTTTCCCATAATTCCATGAAAAATCCGCAAAACTACACCTTTTTTTCGGCTTCTAGAGTGGTGTTACCCCTTAAACAAGACATTAAAAGCCTTATGTCTAAAATAACATCTGTGTTGCGGAAGACTCACCAAACCTTTGTTTCTCTTAGAGATCATGATGGACCGTATGCCCGATCACGGCAGATATTAGTATTAATAAAAATAGTAGTGTTTGTTTAATTGACGGTACCAACAATACAGATGCCAAACAAATCTGCGATATCTCTTCTAACCTTGATGGGTCTCAAATACGACACAAACGGCGTCGTATCCGGGGTCCTCGCCCCGCGAAAGTCGCCGCTCCGGAGCTGAGCGGAGGCGTCTCCGTAGAAGGAACACTGGCTTGTGGTGGGTATTCAGCAGAAATAATTATGACAAATATTAGTGATGGTTCCGATGCATTGTGTGCAGACATAGTGTTTGTTGTCCTCACCACGGTCGTCCCTTCAATAGTGAGAGGAGATCTTGTATCCACCCGACTATCTGCTCAGACCTGGAGCGATGCTGAAGGGCGCCCGCGGATTCGACGCATTGGCGTTCACCATGGGTAGTTTGTCTCTCTCATCGTGATTTTGTGGATAAAATCATGCTTTCGAAAGGGAGATTCACAGCAATGGACACGAAGCACATCAACGTAACCTCTTTTAGTGGATAAACGTGTGAAAGCCTTATTCAGAGTAGGAATTTTATTAATGAGTATTTAAGTAAAGAGAATTTTAGTCCTTTTAACAATCTAAATGCGCGCGATTTGGAATTCAAATACACTTGGCATAGAGGGGGGCTATTCCTTACTAAGAGACAAGACGGTGGAAAATTGCACGAGTTTACTTCGGTGGCAGACCTGCATGCGTTGGTGGCTTCCTATGGGGAGATTGTTAAGACTGACGAGATTGTCGAATCTGCAGCTAGAGAGGTTGCAAGGGTACTAATGATGTACCCAAGCGGCCTACAGTACAAGGTCGGGCCTTGACTCCAGCTGGTCAGGCGTGACTAGGTCAGGGTAAGGTACACGGAGAGAAATTTCGAAGGCTCAGCGCTCGATACTTTCGAAGCTACGGGAACACGAATAATATTGTACTCTGTCCCATCTAATTACGAATGATTCGGCTTCGAATTCGAAGTACAGATACTCTACGATTTTCGTGCATGTATGGAGCGAGACATGGTATTATTAGCAGTCGAATTGCGAGAGTGGGGACTCCAAGATTCTCCGTACCGCAGGGACTCGACGCTTCGCAGTCTCAGGCCTCGAAACTTGGATACTATAGCGTGTCGGCTGGAGCTCGAAAGTCGAAGCGGTAGACGCTTATGTTCGTATCGCCAGAGTTCGGAAAATTTCGGAATTTGGGAACGACGAGAATAGACGGCAAAACACTCGATCGATAGAGATCTGTACGGCCGCAATAACATGGAGCGCTGAGCCTTCGAAATTTCTCTCCGTGTAGAGACGAATAGGGAGCTGTTTCGAGCGTGGTTCCCCAATGCAACCCCGCTGTATGCGCATATTCTGGAGGGCGCTCGCCCCTCATATCACTTGTTTGACGTGGCGCAGATGCGATTTGGTTCTGAGATTGACGATGTATTTGTCCAGGTTGATGGGTACTCCATTACGAGACAGGATAGGAGTAAGTGTGCGGGTGAAGTCGCCCTTTACATCCGTAACAACTACAAAGCCACTCTACGTGTTCTTCACCAACGGAGGCGGAAGGAAAGCCATGGACTCCGGAGTACTTATTCTGCAATGGGCGACAAGGTACCATGCCACCTGTATTTTTTGCGCTAGTTTACCGCATATCCGGTATCCCAGTCTTGAATGACTTTGATCTTATTAATGATCTACGCAGATACTCAGTGGATTACGAATGCAGAATTGTAATGGGTTGCCAATATCGCTATCAATGGGGACTTTTCCGACGGCTTGGAAGAGAGCACACCTTGTGCCGCTTTAAAAGACACCAACTCTATCAGCAGTCTCGGACTTTCGTCCAATAGCCCTATTGTGCTTTCTCTCCAAGGTCCTGGAAAAGTTGATACACAACCAGATAATGTTCTTGGAAGCGTAGAAACGTCTTGAAGCTCAGCAGGCTAGTTTCCGAAGCAACAATTCAACGCAAACAGCACTGCTTAAACTCACATAAGACATTAGGACGGGTATTGACAGTGATAAGCGCCTCCTCACAATTTTGCTACTGTTTGATTTCAGTAAAGCTTTTGACACTATTTCACCATCTAAACTCCTTCGCAAGCTGATTGGAATGGGTTTCTCTAGATTGACGGTCATGTGGGTTTGATCATTCATAACCAAACATAATCAGAGAGTGGTTACCAGAACAGACGGGGAAACTGATTGGTTAACAACGAACCTTGGTGTCCCGCATTGCTCGATACTGGGACCTCTTCTCTTCAGCTTATACATCAATGATTTAAAAGATGTTTTGTATAAATTTAAAAGCCCACGGGGGTATTTGGGTGAGGGTGTCACGCACCTGCTATACGCGGATGACCTTCAGCTATATACTCAGGTAATGAGGGATGATCTAGTTTGGATGGGGGTGGGTCACATGTCGGCTGTGGCGCGCTCTGTATCGGCTTGGGCATCTGAGAATGCGATGCACCTCAACACAAAGAAAACGCAGGCAATCATTTTCGGTTCCGAGCATAACATAAATCAGCTTCCGAGGTTAAACCTGCAGGGTGTTGAGATTCAGGATAGTGCTTTTGTGCCCTTTGTCGATGCAGTAAAGAATCTTGGTGTGATCATAGACTCTAAATTTACATGGAAACCACAGGTGGATGCTGTCAGCCGCAAGGTGAACAGAGTCCTTTATGGGATGAGATCTTGTAGGTCCTGCACCACTGAGGTTCTGCGCAAGCAGCTGGCCAGCGCCCTTGTCTTTTCTCACCTGGACTGTTGCTCGATGGTTTATCTGGATGTGACAGAGGAACTTCAGACGAGACTACAGAGGTTGTAAAATTTATGTGTGAGATATATTAAAGGTGTTGGATGGGGCGAGCGCATCACCCATCACCGCAGCGGTACTATTATACAAGGCTTATTCTATGGGGCAGCCGCCGTATCTTTCTGCCCTCTTCGAAAGAAACCAGTGCAGGTTCTCGGCGAGGCTATCCAGGGAACTGGCCTTATCGAAGTCGCACACACAGGTGGACCTAAAATCGTTTCGAATTTTTGGGGCGAGGCTGTGGAATTTGTTGCCAGACAGCATAAGAACCTTGGCCTCTCTCTCGAGATTCAAAGTGGCTATGCGTAATCATCTAATAAATGTAAGCGAAAATTGAGCCTGACGACGAATTTGTATGTAAGGTTGCATATTTGCTGCCATAGCTCTGTAAACGTTGGATCAGATGTATTGACTGTGATATTGACTGTGAACATGTAAATCACTGTGAATGACTATAAAAGAATAAGGGCCTAGCGCGCAACTTGTTCTCTACAAGTGCCGCTAAGAGCCGAAAAATTGTACTGAGCGAACTTTGTAATGTTGTATATTTTTTGACTTGCTCAAATAAAATTTATTCTATCTATTCTATTCTATTCTATTCTTTTCACTCGCACCTTAACTCAATACCGGCTTAGTGGCGTTAAATAATCCGGAAGGTGCCATACTGTCCTCGATGCGCACTGACTCTACCGCAACTTAGTTGCTGCCCGACGAGAGAGGGTGGGCAATCACAGCCCCCTGCTATAGTCGGATACTGAACGCGCCCTCCCGAAAACTAAGCTGCGTACAAACATTCGAAAATAAGAAGGATTTACAGGTTGATGGCGGCGATGAATTCGGCAAAATTCGAATTGGTGACTGGCTGATTCGCCCGGGATCAACTCTGCCCGACGTTAGCGTCTTGCTGATTTAGGCGAGAATCTGCTTTTTCATGGCCGACTGAGTTCAGCAGTGCCGAATCTTACCGGCTCATAGCCTAAGACGTCGCTCCTTCCACATCGACGGCGAATTCAACATTTGAGCTCTGGCTGATTGCCACGAGCCTCGACGACCGCGGGTATCTTATATCCCAAAACGAACGGCTTCTTGAACTCGGTTACTGTTTCAGAACTTTGGTCAGTTTTTTGTTGTGATTATAAAATTGTACCCACTTCGGGATATCAGATGTGATGGACGGATGGTGGGCTTTTCTCAGAGAGCAAGGGGGCAGGTGAACAATGACACGCTAACTCATCGGTGGCGAGCGGTCCATGTGTACCCCTATTAGAAGACAATGGAGGAGCGATAGGAGAGCCAGGGCTCATCCGTGAGAGTGAACTAAAGAAAAGCAAGCAAAAGCTGTTACCTTATTAAAGGAATGGGAGGTCGTTGATGAATTATGCAGCATGGTCTTCGATACTACAGCTTCTGAAGCCGGAATCTCAAATGAAGCTTATGTTCTAGTGTAATTGAAAATGAGTTATAACACAAAATGCTTCATTCTGTATGTAGACATCACGTTTATCAGTTAATGTTAAAGGCTGCATTTGAACAAACATTAAGCTAAACAACTGGCCCTGATGTTGCGATTTTCAAGCGATTTCAAAAATAGTGAAAGGAAATATATAGCTATTGTTCCGGACGTATCCGGTAATTGTAGAATTTTAAAATAAAGTCCTGGCGTTTTCTGTTGTTCGATGATTCGTGACGTCATGGCTGGAAGATCGTCTGGTGGGAAGTACTTGTGTGAATGCATATGCTCGTAGCCGTAGCGGGAAAGAGCGCTCGGACTCTTTCGAGTCCCTTCGGTAATTGTCGGGAAAGAGCTTTGTTTTAGCGGGCCTTAGTTTCGGCGGCTCGATACTCTCCGAGATGAAGAGAGCGAGTGTTCGGGGTGGGTCACTCCGATTCTGTTCTTCGCTATGATCTGTCGTTTCAACATTTTCGAGGTGTATTTATTTTGATTTGGCGGTGATTAGTTTAAGTCAAATAATAAAGTGTGAACAATATTATACTATGAGTTTCTTTTGGTTTGTGTGAATTTTCTATAAATCTTGTCCCAAACAGCTATAACTTTATATCTTCCATGCAAGACAAAATTATTTTTAAGTATGTGGAAAATAATAGTAAAAACATACTTGTCTGTGCGAAACAACAACTACAAGTACCTCTTTCAGAAATATTTCGCTAGGGAAGGTAACAAGGAATTTTTAGAGCTTGTTGTATGTGACGAGGTTCGCTCGTCAGGACACGCACTGACTCCTCGCCTCGCTCTCGTTACTTGAGTCGCAACAACAAATGGAAAATAATTCCTTCTGTGTTGATTGTAGAAGTAACGAGGCGAGAAAAGAGTCGCGGCCAGAGCCATAGCCGCCTAACAAACAGCCAAAGCGCGCAGCAACGACCGAGCCAGCGGTGCAGAGAGGGGGAAGCCTCGCTGCGAGCAGCAGCTGTAGCCAGCGGGTGCGCGCGCACTCACGGCCTATTTTAACGCACCTGTGGATGCGCCTTTGGAAGATACGATTGGATACTGGTGGAGGTCCACGTGCGACCTGAATGCGTAATAGCGAGTGGAGGGGCTAAAGAAGCCTACTCCGCACCGGCATCATTGTTGCGGCCGGTCTTAGTTTTAAGCAAATGTAAGAAAGTATGAGTGCTGCGTGAATGAATCGCGGTTCAAAAGTCGCGCGCTTGAGTGACTAATTGACGCCTGTCAATGACTCGTCAAATAGTGGTTCGCGGACAAGCCCTTTGCGACAAGGAAGGCTCGCGGCGCGTGACTCGTTCACTTTGTTCCGGACTAGCAACCGATTAGCATCTCGCTCAAGGAGCAGTACTAAAGAGTTTTATTTAAGCGTGCCACGTGGAATCCAGATTGAAGAATACCGGTTGTGAGGCGAATTGAAGAGCGGACGACAGGGTTAAAAGATAACTAAAGGTTCGTTACAAATCTGTATTGGAAATATTATAGTCGATTGTGGCCAGGTCTCGCGTTGACGGTCGTTGTGTGATTGCGCGAGTGAAGCGGTGCGGCTTGATCGGGGCGTGCGGCAGCCATTTTTGATGCGAGGATGCTATAGAGCATTCGCCGTAGTATTTCGCCTTGTGTAATTTAATTCGTGGCCAGTCTATTATTAATAAATACTGTTAATTAGTTGTTACTTTAAATCAGTGATTGTGTCATTTTTCAACCCGATTCCCTATACGGTGGTACGCGGAGTTGGAGTACGCCCGAGTACTCTATATTTTTGTCGACGACGGAATCTCCTCTGGGAGAAGGTGTTTCAGCCGCGGCGTGTGACGATTGTCGGGAGACGAAGCTACCTGCCGGCCTGGCGCCCATCATAGAGAAATTCGGCCGGATCGGTAGTTATCTGTAAACGTTGGTGCTCGGGAGTTGCCCACTAGAAATCAATTCTAGCCGGGTAACCGCCACGTTACATTGGCGCCCAACGTGGGGCCTTTGGTCGTCGTAGTGTGTAATAAATTGTGCGAGACAAATTGATCGCGATAGTGCGTGTTCGGCAAAGTGACGCGCAGACATTTGTGGAGTTAGCATCGAGAATTAATAATTACTGTGCGACAAAGAAAAAATTGGTGCTTCGAATAGTGCGACGAGAATGGCGTAGTGTCACGTTACAGTGTAGCGGCAGAAAAGGATAACCATTTTCTGTTAGAATCGAGACGCTAGGCTCGCGGTAGCCGAGCGGTACGATACCTGCCACGTGGCATCTCGCGCAAAAACTGGGGTTCACAAATGTGACTCCATGGTTTACCTTCCTCTTTTCGGTTAAAATCTTCTCGGAAAAATTTTTCTTGTGGTGCAGTGCCGTTCTACGGGTGAAATAAAATTTTCACAAGCAATTAAAAATTTTTTTTTTTTGGAATTTTTCCGAAGTTTGTCGGGATTTTGCGTGAAGTCAGATTTTGCCACGTGTGTGATGCCATTATCGTTAGCGCCGAGACTATTTAATTAAAAGTTGAACAACCATTTCTCGTTGCAATAAAAGGGATTAAAATAAATTCTCTTGTCTGCCGTTGTGAGTCATGACAATAGTGGTGAATAGTTGTTGAAGAATAATAGCCTCGCGTGTTGAAGATCCGATTACGCCCGTATTTTCGCATCACGCTGTAGTGCAAATTTCGGGGAATATTTTTGTGGACGCGCGAATAAATTTTAAGCCTCTTTTGGAGCACGTTTTTAAAATAAGTCGTAAATGGTGGTGACGACAAAAATTTTATTGTGCTGAGGTATCGACGGCTTACTTATTTGCGGAACAGAAATTTTCGAGGAGACTTGCACGTGGTGGTCAGAAAAATTTTGCGGTCAGTAATCGGATAAATTTGTTCGTGGTGGTACAGACTGAAACACGTGGTGGTCATAAAATTTTACGACAACGTTGGCAGTGGCTTGATGGGTATTGTATGAACAATTACCATTGTTATATATTTTATAATTATAATATTTTTATATAAATTTATATATATATTGAGGTGTTGAATGGTGTAGCATATATATTCAGGTAGCATCCTTAGTGAAGTAACCCAGTTTTGCTCGAAGTTTTTTTCGTACTGAAGCCGTAATAGGTGTTGGCAAAAATTTTTGTTTTACGCGCTCGGATCGACAGAGGCGATTACAATTTCTATTTTTGAATTCTAGACGATTAATCGATTTTACGTTTAGTAAATATTCAAGCAAATTCGCACTTCAGGAGAATTCTTTTTTTTTCTGGAATTAATTGGATCCTTGAAATTCGAGTTTTCGAATTTAACGCTTGTTGAAGCTTGTATATTTATCTAACTGTTACGAGTAGTGACCAAGGGATTTGAGCGAATTAATTCACCCTGGGGAAAGGCGTGGTCGAGTCAGCCCAGTAAAAATAGGAGTGTAGTCGTCAAAAGGCCAGCGAGAGCAACATCGCTTGTTGTCCGATTTATTGCCATTGAAGGAAGGTCTACTAGAGTTCGAGAGTTTTCCTTGTGATTGTTTACCCTGGAGATAGTCTCTACGAATTCATCGTGCTAGCGAGAGTTAAGCGTAAGGCGTTGTTTTTAATTTTCAGGAAGATTATCAGGATTGTGGTTCAGCGGGATTACGAATTAGCGAATTTAGGTTTAGCTAGTCAATTTGCGACGCTTGCTCCGTTTGGATATTGAGAATTTGCCTTTTGTGTCCCGTTCCTTGTGGCCAGTACGTAATAAAAATTAATTGCGGACCACCCAGGGGGGCCCTTGTCCTGATTTATACATTTTCCGAATTTTTAAACACTTGCCAGTCATCGATAGAGACACATTGCAGATTTGAAAATAATTTTGCTAGGAGATCTAGAAGTTAAAAATCGAACTGACGCGGAGGCTAATACTAGTGGTTACTGATAGAGAGATGGATTCGCATCAAGAGCGGATGGAAGAATTAAAGAAGAATCGAGAGGTTAGAAGTTTAAGTAACGATATTCGACGAATGAACAACCAGGTGCTGGAGGCAAAACTGATAGCGATGAAGATTAGCACCGAAGGTAATAGAGAAATTCGCAAGGATAGATTGCTTAGAGCCACTCTAATGCAAACTGGTATTTGCTCTTCAGTTCCTTGGTACGATTGGGACGAAGGTGGTGAGATGCCCAGAGAATCGCAAGAAGCGCTCATTGGTAACAAGACGGTTAGAAAATCTCGTCGTGAAAAGCAGACAGAGGAAAAGAAAAAAATTGTGGACAGCAGAACTGCTTCAGAGTCAGAGTTGGAACAGGAAGAAACGTTAGAGCAAGCCATGAATTCGTCAATAGAGCGAATTCAGACAATCTCAACTCTGGACAACGCCAGTCAACAAACAAGAGCAACGCTGGATCTCACCGTGGCACAACAACTCCAGCATATATTGTCGTCGCAAGTTCTAAATGCATTAGCTGGATCGCCCAATCGCATCACCACTCATGCACCGTTTAACCCATCCGCTTTCATGTTGGTCGGAAATCAAAAACAGACTTCGAACTCGACTTCACATCATTTTGATTCGGGGATCAGTCCAGGTATCAGCTCGACGACGAAAACGCCAAGCTTTCTAGGCATTCGAACGCTTTCTGAAGACAGTAGGCCGGAGCCAGTCATCCAGACGGACACAACCAAGAAAATGCCGGCAGAGAAGACGTCTACCAGAACAACAACGAAGCCAGCCTCACCCTTGCAGAAAACTCCGAGTTACAAAAGGAGAAGCCAAATGAAACCCTCGCGTTTAGGATTTCAAACGGGTAGTTGGGGTTCATGGATAGAAGAAGCAATCGAGTCGCCAGAGAGTAAACCTAAGTCAAGCTTGAGAAGATCGTCGTCTAGCACATCTGCCCACAAGTCAGTCGAGATTGCAGAGAAGTGTAGTAATAGCAGTAGCGAAGAGAGCGACAGTAACGAGACTAGTAGTGAAGATAGCGAAATAGAGGAAGTAGCACCCAAGAAGACATCGAGCAAATCAATCAAGAACAATAAGGCCACTGCAAATAAGAAGACCAAGAAGGTGAAAGCCAGCCAGGAAAAGAAATCCTCACCAGTCCCGACGCCGAAGAATCATAAAGCGAAATCAAGGCGCGGAAGCACACGCTGCTCGAATAGCGACTCAGACCACAGTTTCAGCGACAGCTCCAGCAGCAGCTCCGGCAGTGACTCGAGCGCTGGCTCTAGTTGTGGATCGTGCAGCAGGAGCAGCTCATGCTACTCGTCAACCAGTAGAGGTAGCAGTCGAAGTAGAAGCCGGACTCACAATAAGAAGAGCAAGAAAAGCTCGAAGAAGCACAGTAAAACGGAGCGATCTCGAATTAGCTCACGGAAACTGGAGCACAAGCTGAGCCAGATACAAATAGTGCAGAGCTGGAATATAAAGTTTAGTGGTGGAAGTCGAGACGATCCAGAAGAGTACTTGACTCGGATAGCGGACTGTAGAAAGAGTCTGAATTTGAGTAGTCAGGACTTACTCTCTATAATTCCCTCAACTCTCTCAAAAGGTGCAAGCCTCTGGTTCAATACGGAGAAACGCGACATTGAGTCTTGGAGTGAGTTCAAAAGGGCATTTCGACAGCAGTACATCTCTGACTTAAACGAGGACGATGTATTGGACGAGTTGCGACATAGAACTCAAGGTAAAGGTGAAAAGATAACACCATATATAGCCAATTTCCGACACATTGTGGAACATCTCCGTAAACCAATGAGCCTAAGGCGTCAGTTGAAAATTCTACTTGGAAGGTTGAGGCCAGAATATAGAAGAGCATTGAGGAACAAGAAAATAGAATCTTACGGAGACGTTAAGAAGTACGGAAGAAGACTCGAGAAAGAGGTAGAGAACGACTCAAGATATGTACCACCACCACCAGCGGAAAAGTCGAGAATCCCTACAGCAGCATGGACGCCAGTGTCCAAAGCTCGAGTAGCAGCGGTAGACGAGGTTGAGGAATTAGCAGGGGTAGATGACAATACGAAAAAGGTGGCAAAACACGACAACAGTGATAGACGCCAGAAGAAGAAGCAGAACCGCCAGCAAGCCGCACCCAGGCAGCCAAATGCTCAATCCGCTATGCCAAGGCTCAGGACACAGCCTCCTCAGGCGTGTTCCTACAGCACCGCAACAGGTAATCGGAGGGAGTGGCAACAGAATGCAATTAAAACGCACCTGCAGCCCACAATGAACGACCATAGTAACGCCAGTAATATAGACAGAACATTCCAACAACCAGTACAGTCTAATACCAACAACGATCGCAGTCGATTTGTGGGAGCATGCTATAGTTGTCAGGAGGTCGGACATCGAGCTGCACATTGCCCTTATAAGGAGTGTTTTAAGTGTAGACAGAAGGGCCACAGGTCCAAGGAATGTCCAATGGCAACCATAGGTCCATCGCAATGCCAGGTTTGCGGGTCCAAGGGGGTTGTATTTCAAAATTGCCAGCACTGCCTGCCTGTTCGCCAGATGTTGGGAAATGGTCTAGCGGGGACATGTCAGGGGTCAATGTCTCCCGCGTCGTACCAGCCGCAGACCCCGTAGATGTGATTAAAACTGCCGGTACGTCGATTCCTTTTCGGAAAAGTACGTCAGTTTTGGGAGGGGGAGGTAGTGGCCCATGGCCACTAAAAACGGTAGTTAATGAAGAAGAGTGGAAGTGGGAGAAGCATGCAAACGCTGACAGTTACTGTCGGCCGAGCATGGTAGTGAAGAATAGCACAGAAGTGAAGAAGAGCATGGGAGAAAAGAAAGCTCAACGTTTCAAGGAGATGGCGAACGCTGGTGGGAATCACCGGCTCAGCGACCTTGAGACCAATGAGTTGAGGATATTGAAGAAGAGTGCCAACGCTGACAGTTACTGTCGGCCGAGCACGGAAGAAAAGAAGATAATAGCAAACGCCGACGTTACACGTCAGCCGAGCAACAAGAAGACTTATGCCGGAGCTGTTACAGCCCAGCAGTCTAGAAGTAGAAATGAAGAGTCGTTAATACGAATGGAAGGAAAGGAACCGGTAAAAATGACCATCGATTTGTGGACAGGTAGCAATTCGGATTCAAGTAATGAATCCAACAGCTACCAGGAAGCTGAGGTCAATCGTTCCAAGAAGAGAGGGTTTAGTGGGTCGAAAGGAGGTTTCAAGTCGACAGGTCCAGCCCCTGGGAAGGATGCGCAGTTCTCGAGGGAGTCCCTCGAGGCGCTAGAGCAGAGGGTAGTGGAGAGTCGGAAGCAGGAGTCGGATGCCACGAATACGACGGGCGTGATTCCGAAACCTTCCGGACTCAAAGGAGCAGTGGATAAGTTGGCGAAAGCTACGGACTCAGACGACGGTCGAGTTTATGTAGCAAAGCCAGATGATAGATTATATGACGGTGATAGGGGTCGAGTGCGGAAGAAAGTCAGTTTTACTGCCAGGCCGGATTCAGTTATTCGAGAGACATCACCAGAGACGCCAGATCTCATAGAGGCAACGGTGCTACTCGGAGAATCGCAGGTCACGGGCAGAAAACAGAAGATACATGACTTAGTACAGGCAGAAGAAGACCCAGCGAAGCTAGAGAAGATTGAGATGGCGGTAGATAGATTGATGGACGACAGTTTAAACCTGCAAGAGAGCAACGCGCCCGAGTTAGAAAAACCCGTTTGCAGTCAGGTCAAAGAACCACCGGTGACTTTATCAGCTCAGTTGGTAGATCAGTCGGACTCAGAGACGGAAGTGGCGGGCGCAGTAGCGGATAATAGAGATTACTTGCAGGTAATCCTCGGAGGAGTAGCGTACCGAACGCTGTTCGACCCGGGAGCCGTCGTTACGATAGTTGGTGCTACTATTGCAGCGCGCTTTCGAGACAGGCTCATTGGCTCGAGTGCGTCGATTCAGACGATTACAGGAGGATTGTCGCCAGTACTGGGATACTTGGAACTTGGTTTCGAGTTAGATGGTATTTATGCCACTATCTCAGCAAGGGCAGTAAGAGAAATTAATCACGATTTGGTGCTAGGCAAGGACTTTTGCGAAACTTTTAAAATCGATACTGATCATAGAGGCCTTTGGAGAGCAAACGGTGGCGAGTGGAGAAAGTTTAATTGTCAGAATCCATCGCCGATTGATCAAGTGTTCGCGGAGTGCGCCGGCATTTCTGAGTTAGACGACGATGACAGAAAGCAAATTGATTCACTCGTGGAACAAATACTGCCAGTTTTCTCGCCAGATGTTTTGGGGTTCACAGATTTGTCAGAACACCATATACAACTGACGTCACCAACACCGGTGAGGCAGAAGTTTCGCAGAAGGTCGCCAAAGAAGATTGAAGCGATACTAAAAGGAGCAAAAGAACTCGAACGCCTAGGGATCATTGAAAGATCCGCCAGTGATTATTGTAGTCAGCCTGTGTTGGCAGCCAAGAGTGATGGTGGAGAGAGGCTATGCGTGGATTACTCCGATTTAAATAAACTTACCAAAAAGGATTGCTATCAGCTCCCTCAGATGGATGCCATACTAGATCGCTTGAGAAATGCCAGATACCTTAGTAAAATCGACCTCAGACAGGCCTATTACCAAGTCAAGATGGAAGAGAGCAGTAAAAAGTATACAGCTTTTGCGGTGCCTGGGTACGGGCTATGGCAGTTCACACGCATGCCATTTGGACTGATTAACGCCCCCATGACTCTACAAAGGCTTGTGGACTCTTTATTTGGCCCAGAGGTCGCACCTAGCGTGTTCGGTTATTTAGACGACATAGTAATTGCCACAGAAACCTTTGAGGAGCATAAGTACTGGGTAGAGTACGTCCTTAAGAAACTGGTAGCGGCTGGATTAACAATCAACCCAAAGAAATGCGATTTCTGCGTCAGGGAGATTAAGTATCTCGGATTTATACTTGACAGGGACGGTTTGCGGACAGATCCTGCAAAAATCGCGCCGGTGCTTAATTACCCAGCACCACGAAACATCCGTGGGCTGCGTAGGTTTCTAGGGATGGTAGGCTGGTATTCACGGTTCATGCCAGATCACTCTGAGATGAAAATTCCTCTAGTCAAGTTGTTGCGTAAAAGCCAGGTTTGGGAATGGGGTCAGGAACAGCAAGAAGCATTCGAAAGCCTAAAGAAAGCTTTGACCTAAGCCCCTGTTTTAGCACGCCCAGACTTCACGAAGCCTTTCTGCATTCAATGCGACGCCAGTAATTTTGCCATTGGAGCTGTGCTCACGCAGGAATTCGAGGACGGCGAACATCCTATTGTTTACGTCAGCAGGGTATTGACGTCAGCGGAGCGTAATTACACCACAACGGAGAAGGAGTGCTTATCTCTTGTGTGGGCAGTCAGAAAGTTGCGGCCATACGTTGAAGGATATCACTTCACCGTGATCACGGATCACAGTGCATTGCGGTGGCTCCGATCCCTCAAAGAGCCGACAGGACGCCTTGCACGCTGGGCACTCGAGGTCCAGCAATGGGACTTTGATATAATCCATCGAAAAGGGGCAAATCATCAGGTACCAGATGCTCTGTCAAGGATGTTTGAGGCCGAGTTAGCGGCCACAGAGGTGATCACTGATTCATGGTACCTCAGGAGACGAAAAGAGGTGGAGGAATCGCCAGCGAAATTCCAACATTGGCGTGTGGAGAATGGCCAGCTGTACAGGTACAAGAGAGACCCATTACTAGACCCTATTGCCAATAACGAAGAAGGTTGGAAATTAGTGGTACCCGAAGATTTAAGAGAGAGAGAGTGTTGCAGACAGCCCATAGTGCCATTACGGCAGGACACCTGGGAATCGAGAAGACCTACGACAGAGTCGCAAGGGAGTATTTTTGGCCAGGTATTTACCACGACGTGTGTACTCTCGTGAATTCTTGCCAGACGTGCCAACAATATAAGATTTCCCAGCAGAGTCCCGCTGGCCTGGTGGGAAAGAGAATCGTGGAGAGGCCTTGGTCAGTAGTGGCCGCAGACATGATGGAGTTCCCACGCAGTAAATCGCAGAACAAATATCTACTGGTATTTCAAGATCTTTTCACCCGTTGGTTGGAGGTGAAGCCACTGAGGAAAGCGGACGGAAAATCAGTCGCCAGAGCTTTTGAGGAACTGGTCCTGTTTCGCTGGGAAACCCCGGAGTATCTCCTGACAGATAATGGGACAGAGTTTGTAAACAAACATCTGTCAGAAACTTTAGCGGAGTACGGGGTCACTCACGTTACAACCCCACCATACCACCCTCAAGCAAACCCCGTGGAGCGTAGCAATCGTACCTTAAAAACTATGATTGCGGCCTATGTCAAGTCAGACCATCGCGATTGGGACAAGCATCTGCCAGAGTTCCGCCATGCCATAAATACTGCAACTCAGTCCACCATTAAGACATCGCCAGCCTATTTAAACTATGGTAGAAACCCAACGCCAGTAAAAAGCTTGCGTCGCGAGGTAGAGGCCGGACAGCTTAAACAGCGGTTAGATCCGTCGATATGGCAAGATAGGATGAAGCGTTTAGACGCTCTGAGGGAACTCGTGGCCAAGTACATCGATAACGAACGGGAAGTTCAAGGGAAATATTATAATCGTGGTCGGAGGGTTGCCAATTTCGCGGTTGGAGACCAAGTACTTCGTAGAACTCACAATTTGTCAAACGCGGCCGAGAAGTTCTCAGCTAAGCTCGCGCCTAAGTTTGAGGGACCGTTTCGTATAATAGAGCAAAAGTCCCCAACCGTTTACATATTGGATGCCGGAGAGGGTAACAGTCGAAGGGTAGCTAAAGTGCATGTAGTAGATTTAAAACGGTATATTCCTCCTCGTAGAGTTCGAAAGAATCTAAACCATCCTTAACAGTAGCGTAGAATTGATTGTAGGAACGAGAAAATTAGAGTACCGATAAGATACCTTATTATATACAAGTCTAATTGGTTCTGAATTGCGTTTTAGATCGAGTCCAGCCAGAATGTCGAGGGCAGTCAGGCTGTCAAGGTCGCTCCGCCGTCGCAGGGCTGATAGTACCAGCCGCCATGTGCCAGAGCCAGAATTTTCGCCGCCAGACTTCGTTGTCGTGACGCCAGAGGCCGCAAATGCGCGGCGGGAGACCCGTTCGCGAGTAGAAGCCAGACCCGTTTCCCCCGACGATGAGGCGGAGTCCTTGCGCCGGGGGCTTCTTGCCGAAGCCGTCCGACGACGAGAGACGGAAGAACGCAGACGCCGGCAGGAGGAAGAAGAAGCGTTGAAGGAGGCCGAGATGGAGAGAGTGGCCATCTCGTGGATCGACCAGATGGAGGGTCGGTCGCCGCGACGCGGGATACAGTGGGACGAGCCAGAGATCGGAGCGCTCGTCGAGCAGCCACGACACCCACGACACGGCCAGTCAATCACCCAGACCACCGAGGAGGACGAAGCCGGATCCGAGGAGTCTGAGAGCTTGGAGGCCAGGGAAAGCCGTGAGGCCCAAGAGGAACTGAGCCGCTGGATGGAGGAACGAGCCAGCATGGGTCCCCCTAGCCAGACCAGAGAGTCTAAACTCGATGCGGGGGCACCATCTCCACGGCCATCTCACAGCACAGGGCAGAGGACCGCCCCAGGAGGCTCAAGCACGACCACCAGCGTCGGGACTACCCCTCGCACTCATAGCGGAGCAGTCAAACGAACTGATGATGACAGGGAAGCGCGCGTGCTCGCCGCCCCGAAAGCCTCTTCGCAGCCAGCTCAGCCAGACCGGAAGATCAGGGAGATAGTTAGTAGCCAGTCATCGGGGCGCCGTGGTTCGCCCCAACTGAAAATCAAGCGGGCCGGAGTGAAATTTGGGGACCTCAAGCCGATACCGACGGACCCGACTGTCGACCCTCCCCCGTACGCATGCTTTAACTGCTGGGGGTGGAAGCATTCGGTATTTGAATGCCCAGAGCCGAGGACGGCTCCATTCTGTTTTAATTGTGGACGTCGAGAGGTCGACTTAAACAACTGCCCGAGATGCGGGGATCGACACCGGGAATTCTTGAGCGCCAGTCACCAGGGAACACCTCGCTCGACGTCACGACGCCGCAACCCGTCACCAACGAGGCACGAGGAGGGAGTCTCAACGACAACGCCATCACAAGCTAGTGGCCGGGGACCCAAGAGCAGCACCCAGACGATTCGCTGGGCGAGTCCGGTAGTCGAGGTATCAGCGACTATTGAGTCGAGGCCAGCAGTAGGTGGGCGACGCCAGTCACCATCTCCACCAAGGCGCCACCAGAGCTCGACCACAGCCCGTAGGTCACCTCGAGCGACGCCCTACACTGACGAAGGTCGTAGGGGAGGAGAGAGGTCTCTCAACTCCTCCTTATCCCCAACGTCGGAGAAAGAGGGCGCTTCATCGGGGACTACCTATGCTATCTCAGACACCCTACGATTGATGGAGGAGTTGCGAGGATTGCCGTCAGACATCCGCGACGCCATTCTCCGCCAGACGTTCTGCGGAGCACCGGAGCGTGCGTCTCGCAGTAAGACTCGCAGGAGCGATTAGGGGTAAGGAGGTCGTTGTGGTCAGAGATTGGAGGTCGGGAGGCTATTGTGGACAGAAAATTAGAGGTCAAAGAAAAACTTAGAGATTAGAGGTCAGACCATGAAGATGCTGCATCAGGAGCCAGGAAAGTAAGTTGCAGAACACTCTTCTGCTCACCTTGGTACATAATTAAAGTATTGGATTTTTGTTTACTTTTTTTTAATTCAATCTATTACTATGTTCTAGCGACCCTGGTACGCAGTAGCGCGGCGAGGACAGTGCACTGTCTTGTAGTTCTTTCCGGGTTGATTAAACCAAGAAGTACTTGGGGGTACTTCAGGTTTAGGGAGGGGGTGTGACGAGGTTCGCTCGTCAGGACACGCACTGACTCCTCGCCTCGCTCTCGTTACTTGAGTCGCAACAACAAATGGAAAATAATTCCTTCTGTGTTGATTGTAGAAGTAACGAGGCGAGAAAAGAGTCGCGGCCAGAGCCATAGCCGCCTAACAAACAGCCAAAGCGCGCAGCAACGACCGAGCCAGCGGTGCAGAGAGGGGGAAGCCTCGCTGCGAGCAGCAGCTGTAGCCAGCGGGTGCGCGCGCACTCACGGCCTATTTTAACGCACCTGTGGATGCGCCTTTGGAAGATACGATTGGATACTGGTGGAGGTCCACGTGCGACCTGAATGCGTAATAGCGAGTGGAGGGGCTAAAGAAGCCTACTCCGCACCGGCATCATTGTTGCGGCCGGTCTTAGTTTTAAGCAAATGTAAGAAAGTATGAGTGCTGCGTGAATGAATCGCGGTTCAAAAGTCGCGCGCTTGAGTGACTAATTGACGCCTGTCAATGACTCGTCAAATAGTGGTTCGCGGACAAGCCCTTTGCGACAAGGAAGGCTCGCGGCGCGTGACTCGTTCACTTTGTTCCAGACTAGCAACCGATTAGCATCTCGCTCAAGGAGCAGTACTAAAGAGTTTTATTTAAGCGTGCCACGTGGAATCCAGATTGAAGAATACCGGTTGTGAGGCGAATTGAAGAGCGGACGACAGGGTTAAAAGATAACTAAAGGTTCGTTACAAATCTGTATTGGAAATATTATAGTCGATTGTGGCCAGGTCTCGCGTTGACGGTCGTTGTGTGATTGCGCGAGTGAAGCGGTGCGGCTTGATCGGGGCGTGCGGCAGCCATTTTTGATGCGAGGATGCTATAGAGCATTCGCCGTAGTATTTCGCCTTGTGTAATTTAATTCGTGGCCAGTCTATTATTAATAAATACTGTTAATTAGTTGTTACTTTAAATCAGTGATTGTGTCATTTTTCAACCCGATTCCCTATACGGTGGTACGCGGAGTTGGAGTACGCCCGAGTACTCTATATTTTTGTCGACGACGGAATCTCCTCTGGGAGAAGGTGTTTCAGCCGCGGCGTGTGACGATTGTCGGGAGACGAAGCTACCTGCCGGCCTGGCGCCCATCATAGAGAAATTCGGCCGGATCGGTAGTTATCTGTAAACGTTGGTGCTCGGGAGTTGCCCACTAGAAATCAATTCTAGCCGGGTAACCGCCACGTTACATGTAATATTTATTGGAGGAAACTTGGATGGCAATATAAAATTCAGAGCTCTAGGACGCATACGCCATCTTCGATGGATGGCAAAAGCCATTGTTTCACTGAAAATATTGGTCTTTCGACATTAATTTAATTTAACAAGTTATGAAATGGCAGATTTTAGAAATATATTACTTTAGTTTATGAAAAGAGCTGATTTGTAACAAAAATTTCGCAAACAACCCCCAGAAATGATTTAGATTTTTTAAAAGATGTAAACAAATTCAGTTTGGTAAAGCAAAAAATATCTAGCGATGATTGCTCAAACCAAACAAACTCTATTAGTATCATACATTTGAATCATTCTCTTAACCTTGGGCGCTCTCTCCTAACCACTCCCCGCGAACTTGTGATATGGCGAAATTTCTTACACCATGCTAAATTCTCTAGTATGCACGCGTCATTTCGAGTGGGGTATATGGCCATTTTACCGTTTTCAAATTGCAACTCGACTTTTCTTTGTATACTTATGTACACGTGCCTCTATTTCCGTGGATACCAAATACCAAACCGAATACTTTTTAAACACCATGCGTAATTATTACCCAATAATCACAATGGACATCTTCAATTGCACAAATATGCATAAAACGCATAATACACTCCCGTTTATTTTCATGTAATGATCTTGGTTTTTATAATTATTTGTATTTATAGCTTACAATATTGTATTTATAGCTTGTATTTAGAGTCTACTGAGCACTCGAGATGAAAACATTTGTTACATTCGAAAATTAATTCGTAGATTTTTTGTTGTAAAAAGTTGTAAGCTTTCACAAAATTTCGTGAATTTGCTCGATTACGAGCCCACTTATAAACCTAGTTATATATTAACCTAGGACTCCAATCCAATTGCTCGTTGGTTGCTTTTTAATTATTCAAAAATTTATAATTAAACATGAAATAAAATGTTTACTTCTTGAATGTTACAAGATTTTATATCATATTAATAAGTATATATAACATCCCTAGTGGAAATGGAAGTCGTGGATTAGTGTGCCAAAATTTGTCACACTGTATCATGTTTTAATACACTCAGGCTAATTTGGACATATTGCATAATTTGGCAAAGTGGGGTCGATGTTAGTACAGCTTGGCATAGTATGGTACACTGTACGACATTTTTTAAATAATAAAAATAGTTTTTACAGATTTTTTACACATTTTGGCACAGTTTGGAATATTGTGACAATCTTACTTAATATGGCATAGCATGGCAAAGTTAAGCAGGTTGTCATAGTTTCACATAGAGTTGCTATGCGACATCCTAATGGTTTATAATGAGTAGCTGATAAGAAGTCTTAATCTTGAATATTATATTAGAAATAATTTTTAGTTTATGAGACTTGATTATCTTTTATTCAGTATTCAATATACATAATATTCTCTTTAAAAGGTAGAAATAGTTATACTAAACACTATGAGATAATAGCTCAAGCGTTAAGGTGCTCGTTTAGCAGATAGGCAACCCAGAATCAATTCTATGTCCGTTATTCTCTTTTTTTATTTTTAAATTCTAGACGGGAACTTTTGCCATATTATGTCAGGTTATGCTAAACTATAGCATGCCATACCAAACTGTGCAAGAAATTTAAAAAAAATCGAGACAAAAATTTTCATTTATCAAAATATAATACTGTGCTATACTGTGGTATACTGTACCTAATAGTATCAAGTCGTACGAAATGTTCGAAATGGCATGAGTATAATACAATATGGCACAGTTTGGTATGGTGTGGCGCAGTTAGGCACAATTTAGCATAGTTTGGCATAGTTTGGCATGATTTGACATAGCAAATTAATTTCACCAGAGATAATATTAATGATTTAATAAACGACACAATTCGAAAGTACACATATAAGTGATTTACTCGATAATCATTTATATACATATGTAAATCCATTCAATAATATTGAGAGAGACCCACACGTCTCACCTTGCAATAATAAGAAAAATAATTTCAAAGAATGTAAAAAGAACAATGAGTTACTTTTTATAACATGTTATTGCTGTAAATGCCTTTGTATACACAGCAAAAATGTAGTATCAAAGTCATTAAATATTCAAAGAGTAATTCAACAGGTCTTATTTTATTAAATTTAAGTATAAAAAAGCGTCATGTTCTTGAAAAGTAGCCATTAAGATAAATTATTTGAAATACAAAGAAGTAGAAAAAAGTATGCTTTGACTACTTCCCTAAAAACATTTGCATTTTCTGTGAATACAATTATTTATTCTTGATAGGATTAAAAAACCGCTGCTAATTCATTGGCACGTAGCTTCCTTCAAACAAATCTATTGTTCCTTGTCCGTATGTATCGTTCAAGTATATTAATTTAATAATGCATTTCTTTTTCTCCGGATCTTCTTAATAAAATGAATTGCAATTTATATCACAAATAAACCTCATAACCTCATAAAACCATGAATTTTGTCAAAACATTCAGAGTTTTCGTTAACGAGTTATAAAATTTAACAAAAATAATAATTTTCAGCTATACAGGATATACAGGGTGAGAGACAAAAAATTTGAATTTTAGTATCTTTTCAACTAATCGTTTTCATAAGCTGCGAAAAGAACTTAGCCAAGGTAATCAAAAGATCTATCTTTTCCCAAAATTTCAAGTGCAATAAGGCCTTTCTACGCCCGTAATCGAGACTCAAAAAAACTCATTTTTATCAGTTTTCGATTTATTACTAGTAGTCCAATCACTTGAAATTTTAATGGAATATAGTTTGACACGTAACCCATCAACATATTTTTTTCGTAAGTTTATGATGTTTAGTTTCAGAGATATGAATTTAAAAAAAAAATAATCTTTTTCATTTTATCTGCCGAACGGAGCGGTCAATTCCGAGGACCAAACGGGGAAAATAGGTAATTTTATTATCTTTTAAATGCTTTTTAGCTGAATTGTTTATAACAATGCAATGATTCAAAAAAAGGAAAATGATCTTTTTCGAAAATCAAAAAATGGTGACAAAAAGAAAGTATTTGAAAAAATTAAATTAATATTTTTCCCATTCAGAATTCAAAAATAGATATGCATGTCAATTACATTGATATTGACTGAGTAGTTTCAGAAATACCACGGTATACACACATACACACACATCCATACGGACATTGCCTAAAAACACGTAATTCGAACTTCTGACATTTAAAAGCATGTTTCTATAAAGTTTTAGCGAAACTAAAAATTTTACTATTACAAAGCTTCCTCTAGGAGGAAGCAAAAATAAATAAAATCTACATTTCTTTTGTGTTCATAAAATGATAGTTTCACTCCTTACTTACATCTCATTCAATCGATGTTTGTATATAGACATGTGAAGTGATATTGTTTATTCAGTTTCATATTTAATATTCGTGTTAAAATACTCACGGATCCATTTCAAATAGAAATTATAAATATATAATCGTTACATACATATATATACATACATATACACATATATATATATATATACATAGATATATATATATATATATACATATATATATATATTTGCCTATCTATCTATATATTTATTCTTATTACTTAAATTATTATTAAATTTACGATTTTAAAATAATCATACTATTATAAGCAATCATGAAAGAGCTTAATCCAAGCCCACTTCAAAAGAAACCAACTAAACTACGAAATCATATTTATAAATCAGAAACTTTTGATTCTTTGCACACGAAGAATATAGAAGTAAGTATGGTGTACATTAATAATTAAAAAAACTATAAAATAACATTAAAACATAAATTATATTGAAATGAAATAAATAATTTTTAAATTCATGCGACAAAATAATGTAGAGTGTAATATTAAGTTTAAATTAATTTATTAGAATAATGCATCAGTTTGATAAGTTTATTTTGACGAACTAAAGATTATGCTTTGTTATTTAGATTATAGTATCATTTTTAATAATTAAATATCATTTTCAGAGCTTGAAATTATTATAAAAATTAACTTGAAATATTGAGCTATACAAATTATATTTTTAAGTTCAATTTGTTGGAAATAACAAAAATAATAAGAACTAAATATTCTACACCTTACTTACACATCATAAAACATTTAAATAAAAATATTTCATGAAATGTATCACAATAATATTACTGAAATATTTGTGAAATACTTCTTATATATTGAGAAACAAAAGCAGAATTCTTATTAACTTTTTCAGACATATTACACACATTTTCAAGTGATATTACGATATATGTTATATAGTATAACATAAATTTTACCTGAAATACATCACAAAATTTTCCTGTCATCAGTAATGTTACACATAAAGTTTAACAATAAAAATTTTAATAATTTTTGTAATATTTCTGCAATATTATTACATTATGTAAATAAATCATAATGAATATTTTGGCGTGTATTTATAATATATAATAATATTACCTGTAACGTTTAAAAAATACAACCCCCTCTACCTAAGTATACAACTACATATCAATTGATTATATTATATACATGCTTATTCAAGCATGTAACATATTTGTTCTTTTTTATTGAATATTTTTAGGAGTTACAATATCCGGAAAAATTTTTTAAAATTGGGTTCGTGTAGAGATATTATTTCACCTCTTTATCACATATCTTTCATATGGGGTAACAGCACAAAAATTCGTTGTTATGTACATATGATTTTCCAATATTGTACATAATTCAGACGGTACGTCATCACTATTTTCTATATATAATTTAATACCCATATGTTGTTAATTTTAAATCGTGGGGATAGATAGTTTCTGCATATGAAGGAAGGTATAAGATGGAGGAAGTGATGGTAAGTGTTACATGTTTTTGTTTGCTTCTTAGTAGTTTTTGTTGAGGCGTAAGTACCCTATTCGCCTTCCTCTTATTCCTCTTTTTTCTGATATTTACACTGCTTTTCCAGTTTTGTATTCTGTCGGTCCATAAGCCCAAGATCGTCCCTTAATTCCTTCGCAGCTTGTATATAAGAGAACTAAGGCCGGTTCAGTAGGTAACGAGTACAAGACTCAAATTGTTAAGCGATTTTTTGGTACAAGCCACGGCCGTGCAGGGAATCTTGCTGTAAAGCAAAGAGGAGTGTGGTTCGGTGGACTGACACTGATCCCGACCAATCCATCAGTAGATCTAGTGCCTTACAGTCATTTTAACTGTTGGCAGTTCAGCCATGGCCTTCATGAGTGTTCTTGTAAGGTAACCCGTGACTTCTACTACAATTGCGGAAGGCACGGGGTGCTCATGGCCAGCTACTCGCATTGTACGGCTGCATATAGGGAGCAACATAGGTAACCGAACGGGGAGAATGACCAGTCCTCTGAAAGAGAGGAGAGAAGTAACTGTGGCAGCAGTGAGCATGGCTAACAAGGCTAGAAGAAGAGTGAGATTGAAGCCAGAGCGCGTTGAGGGAGATCCGAACTAGCGCCAGCAGGAAGTGTGATATGTCCAATTGCTCCATTCGCCGAACAGCTTCGGCCAATGGAGCAGATTCTGCAGATCCTATGAGGCCTGGAGGGGGTATCTGCCGAGACTCACGCGATAGTCCTCCGTTAAGTTTACGGACGACTGTGGCACGCACATCGACAGTAAGCCGAAGTTGTAGGCAGAGGAGAACATATGAAAGCCATAGAATATCCAGACCACAGGAGGAGAAAACGGCGTTGCATCGTCAATTACTCGACCCCAGGGCGAGTGGATGGATGTAAAGTGGCGACCCCCCTAGCTCAAACTCAAGCTCAGCCTGCAGCGTAACCTCCGAGAGATCGGCGAGCTGAGGCAAGTTTCAGGCGCAGGATAGCGCGCGCGGACGAAGCCAGCGTCCCGCGATTTCGGTCTATAAACTTGCAGGAACGCGAGGCTCAACGGCCCGCGAGACAATCGGCGCAGCTCTTACAAGAGCTGGCCTTCAAGAGCGACTTGAGCACGTCGAGTGACACCTCGCGAGATCGCGCAATTTTGGCAGTTCTCGTTGTGATCTCGTCGACATCTCGTCGACGAAAATGAATGTGCCCGCAAGACGAGTTTCGTGAGGTGAGAGAGAGGGAGAGAGAGAGGGAGAGAGAGAGAGAGAGAGAGAGAGAGAGAGAGAGAGAGAGCGTCTGTGTGCTGTGCACTGGCTTTGACACATTTGTATCGCCGCCACCACCTGGACAACCTCATTCCGTTGGCGAGTGAGTCGCTAACCGTCTTTCCGCCCATGAGAGAGAAAGAGAGGATGACCAGTGCCAGTCGGGATCCACGGGGATCTTCCGTGCCCCGTCATCCTAGGCGCCCCTTTAAAAGGGAGAGAGAGCTACAGGGAATCTAACAGGCCTGTCACCGGCGAAGCTTCCTGAATTTCGTTCCCAGGTACGAGAAACATTGACCTTCTTTATTCAACGTTTTAATAAATTGCTTTATTAAACTAAGTTTAATATGGAGAGGAGGAAAAAAGACCTTAGATGGCTCTACTAATGGCTTGTTAATGATATTATCCTTACGGAGTTCGAAAGTTGATCTAGCAGGTCATTTTACATAATGGTTCTTACGAACCCTGCTATCCCACATGCATAAGAAACATGGAAATTTTGTAAAACCTGATTGCTGATCTAGCATAATGGTAAGAATCTTGAAATCACCACAAATTAGCCAATCCTGTTCCTTGTACTGTATTTTACTTAATACCAACTCAACATTTTTGTAATCTTCTTTCAGGGTAACCGAATGGACCACAGGTATTGGAGAATAATTGTTAGTGGTATGTAATAGTACAGCCTTCAGGCTTCGCTTAAAAGAATCTAGAAATAATCTCCATTCTCAGATTTATAAACATCCTTCTTAAATGCGTCCATCAGATCCTTAATATTGTTGCAATATACGAGATCATTCTTCGTAGAGAAATATTTTCTGAAGCCTTTTTCTCTATTCCGATAGTAAGAACATTTAGTAAATTTTTTTCCTTCGACCTCAAGGCAAGTAACTTTGTTCCTTCCTTTGATAATCTAACTCTTTAACTATGTCATTAAGTTCTTTCTGATCAAATTCTCTTTTTATCTTTCTTTGTAATCCATATGGAACATACTCGTCATTACTCTCGTAAGATTCTTCTCTTTCACTCTCGGCCTTATCAGAACTAGAAACCTTTAATTAAGTAAGTACAGAAAAAAGGTCACTTTCTACATCTGTATCTCTTTCTTCTGTTGGAGCTATAAATGGCTTCACCACACTAGATACACTCGCGTACACAATTTTGTGGACATTAGATGAGTTAAACCTTTAGTTTTTGTCATACAAAAATAACAATTTTCTACATTTTCTGGCTCACTCTAAACCATAGGTTTGGTAAATTTTAATGGAGTTTTATTCTTTTTGTATCAGTTAAATATCAGCCTACAGTTATTGCATATCAATTGTGGCAGCCAATCTTCTCTTGTCAAATTTGGATAAAATACAATTAAACCAAAGAGTCAGAACAGCAAAACCAAATATGTCACGAAAAATATAATACGCGAAAGTTAAATCCAGACTGGGATACGATTCGCTAAAATGTGGGAGTGCGAGAGTTATTTTACTTACCAACCCGGTGGTATGGAGTTGCAATTGCCCGTAGAGATTATAAGAGCGGTGGTGTAATAGGGAGTTATTTAAAAGGTTTATATCGTGGTGTTTCATCTTTAGTGAAACGTGGCTTTATTACTATTGGTAAGGAGGCAGCTCGCGTTGATTCAAAAGTCATAGACGATGTTGTGAATGAGAGTTGGCTATTTGGAGAAGCATTGAGGCAGCGTGTACGAAAGAGTGGAGGTAATCTGAAACGCAAGTCTGAGTAGGTATTGGATAAACTGATGATTACAGATGAACAGGAGGGGGTAGTAAAGGCAGAATCTGTATCGTATCGTATGTATATGACACATAAATCACAGTCGAGTGCTACTTGTGGTCGAAACATGTCTTTATTACACAAAGATTTTTGTGGCTCACTGAAGTCGAAGTTGTCGTTTTTTAAATGGCCACCAACACAGACGGTAAGAGAAAGTTCTCACTGAGTGCAATAAAAGCCGATTTCATTCCTTTCCGATCAAGCACCAATAGAATTCATCATTTCTGGCAATTGTAAATATCTAGATTTAGCCCATACCACTTCGAGTATACGCGTGGGTATAAAGCGTGGACCAGTAAACAACTTTATGCATTCACTGTGCACACAGGCATCTGCCTGATCCAAGAACCTTCGATACACAAAGGCAAAATTGCAGGATTGAATGGTATAGGCACGCTTATCAGCAGTGACTTGAACTAGGCCAGAATGTGCCTGATGGTTAAGGGACTTCAGGTCGAATCAGTACCGAGGCACTACTCAAGGGACTTATGCACGGCCAAAATCACCTACAAAGGCGAAAATGGATAATAGAAGGTAATAACTGTCACGACTGCATACTTCCCGTACGAGGCAGAAGCCTGCCCTACGGAGGAGACGGCGGCACTAATAAGAGAGTGCGAGATGAAAAACTCTGAATTGATAGTGGGGTGCGACACTAACGCGCACCATACCATCTGGGGCAGCACTCACTGCAACGACAGGGGTGTAAGACTTTTAGAGTTCTTGGCCACCACGTCCATGGAGGTGTTGAACAGAGGAACGAAACCGACGTTCCAAAACACGGTAAGGGAAGAGGTCATCGACGTCGCCCTGGTTTCTGGGAATATCTCGCCAAATATCAAGGACTGGCACATATCGAATGAGGTCTCCATGTCGGATCATAACCATATTGTCTTCCGCCTGGGCGGACACGGTACGTTGTGCAAACTAATTCAGGATTGGTAACTTTCCAATAATTGTGAAGTTCTCCAGAATAATTGCGAAGTAAAGAGGAAAGGCATGACAAAAGGCGCCCCCTGGTGGAACCGCCAAATGGAATAACTTAGAGAAAAGGTGATACGTCTGTTTAATCGGTTGAAACGCTCGAGGAATAAGAGGGATCGACAACTATATAGAACGGCTCAAAGAACGTACAAGGAGGAGATTGAAAAAGCCAAGGTCAGGGGCTGGAGGGAGTACTGTAACAGTCGTAGAACGGTCTCTGACACGGCTAGACTCTGCGGGGTCCTACAAAACCCCAAAGGACTCACGGTAGATTTGATCAGAATGAACGCAGGTAACTGGGCGCAGGATGGTTAAGAGGCTCTGGAGGGGTTGATAAAAACCCATTTTCCGGATTTCCGGAAGGGCGAGAAGCCGGTACCTCCTAGATCGAGGGCTAGAGGCGACGACTGGAAAACGGCGATGATCATCACAAGTAGGAAAAGGATACGGTGGGCGGTATATACTTTCGAAGCTTAGAAAGCAGCAGGATCAAAGGGCATTTTCCCGGCACTGCTGCAGCAAGGCATCGAGATATTGCTACCGACCCAGGAAAAACTCTTCGCGTGTCTGGCCTTCGGGTATGTACCAGAAGGCTGGAGAAAAGCGAGGGTAGCATTTCTACCCAAACCAGGAAAACCGCAGCACAGGGTTGCAGAGGACTTCCGACTGATAAGTCTGACCTCGTTTCTACTAAAGACGCTGGAAAGAGTGAACGATAGGTACATCAAGGAAAAAACACTGCGAGAGATTGTGTGCTCACTAGACTAACATGCCACGGTGTTCCAAGCGGAGATAAGGGCTATCATGGAAGCAGCGAAAGAGATACAGGGCGAAAACATCAGAGACAGAACTATCACGTTCTGCTCAGATAGTAAGGCTGTTCTACTGATATTAGATAGCAGAACAGTCATCTCTAAAGAGGCGCTGAAATGCAGGAGGGTGCTAGTATCACTGGCGACGAAAAATTGCGTCAGACTGATATGGGTGCCAGGGCACATGGGAATAGCAGGAAATGAAAAGGCGGATAGATTGGCAGGGAGATCAATAGAGCACTAAAAATATGGCTTCGATAGGAATTGATGGACAAATGGAGAAGCGCGACGGGTTTCAGGTAGTCGAAAGAATGCATGGGAGACACACCGTCAGAAAAATGGATAGCCACGATTAGAAATCTGGGCAGAAAAACCTCAGACTAGCCGTGGGATGGCTGACAGGTCTCTGGAGAGTAGGGTACCACTTACAAAAACTGGGCGTCAGAGAATTCGGGAGATGTAGGTGGTGCGACGCAAGGAAGGAGACTGTAGAGCTGATCGGGAATAGCTTGGGAAAGCGATGCTGGTCTGTTTCCTAGCGCGACTACACTGCCCATTGACGATGCGAAAATACCGCAAATTTTTTCGTTAAACGTTGTCTAATGCTGATCATCGCAGGCACACTTGCGCTTTAGCATGTAGTAGCCCTTTTGAAAGGATGCAGCTTTGAGACGCAGATGATCGTGAAAGGCGGCTGATTTATTTATTTCGTAGGTTAGTTGCTCGATGTTGTCGTAGGTATCGTGCGGAAAAAAATACGTTTCCTGCTTTGCCTTTTCCGACTGTTTAAACGTGTAAAAGGCATCCGATTCTTGAATGTGTGTGACAGTGCTCGGCACGTGAATTTCGACGAGGGCAACAGACCGATTCCCACTGAGAGTTGTGTATTTCCATCAACGCGTCGATGCTCTCTTGACTAGGCAGTCGTCGTTTCGCTGTATTATTCGGCTCTGTCAAATTTTCACTATTTCTGGGTTTCCAATCAGGTTTATCAGTGTGTCGACTGTCTTGATGAATTTGGCAAAAGGTAAACGGCCGATGGGCACTTCAGACTGATCCAGTGTTTTTTTCCTACGTGCGACAACGTCGCTAATCAGTTCTATAATGTTGGAATCATGTATGGGCCGGCCGTCTATACTGACTCTGCCAGTGCTATCCCACTTGAGACGATCGCCGGCGACGGTTTTCTAGTGTTTCATAAGATGGTGCGTTTTTGAACGTAACTCTTGGGAACGCTGTCGAGTATAATTTCTTCAGTCATTGATGCCGATGGGGCCTCTATTTCTTCGACGTCGCGCTCGTTATCGTGTTTAGCGTGACGTTCGGAATCTTTGAAAAACAGATATCGTTTTTATTAGAATGTAGAATCTTGTGCATCTCGGAATCGAGTGATTGTCGCCGCACGTTTGAATAGAGTTTTCACACGACCCTTTTGGCAGTGGTGCTGGCTGAACGATTTGCATGAGCGAAAATATATCTTCGGGCACGATAAACATTTTTCTTGCACGATCCATTTTAGTCTTCCGTTGCTGGTGCTGCTAACTTTGAATTCAATAACTTTGAGACAAGAGCCCCGATAATAGGTGCAAGTAGAAGCGGCCAAAAAGCATTACCGTGTTGTACGAGAACTTGTTTCTTCTTCTGCCGATCGCTGAGAGATTTCTTATTATTGCAAATACTCAATTTTCTCAGCACGTTTTTGTGTTTTTTGAGTCGTCGTTTATGCGAGTCTTTGATTTTGATCACACCTTGCAAGATTTAGAAGCGTACTTGCATATGCAACGCACGAGTCTCTTGTCAGCTGTGCGTAAAAGAGCAGTGCGCTGTTGGCCGTCCGTGTGACAAAGAGCGTTCAGTACAGCTACTCGTTTTCTGTTGAAATGCTTGGTGTTGAGCGCAGCCACGACGGGTGTACAACAGCCAGTCTGTTTCTTCTTCGGTGATGTTGGCGCCATAGCTTCTCGCCTACTCTCTACGCCGAGAGCTCTGCCCACCTATTTTGAATTTTCACTTTTTACCAAATTTTGGCACGTAGGCGTACTGAATATCGTCGCTTGGGAATATGCACGTGCGAACCCTATACTCTTCAGAGGTCGCTTGAGTTAGATCGAGAAAAAAATACGAGTGGGATCCGGGCGTAGCTTCTATGTAAGCCTCCTGCAAAAACCTCGGATCTTCCGGATAAATTTATCGCGCGAGATGCCAAATCTGCGCTCTGTCGCGAGGATTTTCAAATATAACAAGATTCTTTGAATTTAAACTTATGTCGCGCTGAGACTTTCCCTGGTGAAAAATATTCTGCGTCACCAGAAAGACCGACAAATTCAAATGATGAGACGAACGCGAAAACAAATCCAGAACTATATCGTTTGATGATTCTCGCATCAAGTCGTCGAGAATCAGTCATTTTTTTTCCCATATCCACGGGTAATCGCTTTGCTGCGAAAGTCCCTCTCGAAATTCGATAGGTACAGCAGCACTCCCGCCAACTTCGAATTCACTGCGGTACGTCTCTTGCCACTCGGTATAGTAGAGCAGAATCCTGTCGAAGCTAGCATCGCACATCTCTGGCAGATGCTCGAGAAATTTTTTCAGAAACCAGCTTTTTGGGCAGGAGGAAATTCCGTACGTGATGCACCGTATTCGCGATAATTTCGAAGCGACGATAACGCTCATCGCCACGAGCTTCCTCCTCCTCGTCCTCCTCCTGATCCAAATCAGAAGCTGCAGCAGAACCGCTTACAATACTATTGTCCGGCGACGGTGCCTCCTCGCTCGAAACATAACCGCTGCCGCCTACCTGCGACATACCGCTCGCTGTGCTGTCATCGATGATCGGGTGACCCGCATCGTAGAACCCGACCTCCTGCAGCATCGACAATGTAGGGCTCAGCGCTGTTAAAGGGTCCGTTGATATATCCAGCGATGATGGGCCCTCTTCCTCGCTGCTGCTGCTGACATTGTCGTCGTCGACTGCAAAAAAACGAGCCTTCATTCTTCCGTACGAGCGTTGTAGCATCGAATGATGTCGCTGAACAACTCGGCCATCTCTAACGCTGGCATAGAAAATAACTCGTCTGCTGATTTTTCAAGCAAGTTATTTAACCAACGTACTTCCTGGCTCCATGCCTTCATTCAAACGACGTCTGATAACTAAAAAAATTATTATTGTTAGTAATAATAATTTTTTAAGAAAATTTAAAAGTTAAAAATTTCTTTTACTTTCATCAATGCGACGGTCGAATGAGCTGTATTGATCGAAGCGTGCATACGGATTCATCGCAACTTCCTCAGCGGTCTGATCCCGAGTCGCAAAGCCCTCGAAAACCTCGGCTCTCGTAGGACCAAACTCGGGAATTGGCTCGTAGCGTAACGAGAGCAAAATCATCGCAGCCTCATCGTTTGCTCACTACCTCTCAGCGGTGCTGGAGCGCCCGCTCTGTAGACAGCCTGCTCGGAGACACCAGGCTGATCATCGCCGTGATCGCTGTTCTCCACCTCGCTCTCAGCATCATGCTCCACGGGCTTCTCCATAGGAAGTTGTACGATATATCCTCCTGCTCCTCCTGCTCCTCTTCCTCCTCTTCCTCCGCTTCCGCCTCCTTCTCCTCCTCCTCCTCCTCGGATGATGTGGTTCGCTGTAGTGAAGGAGGTGACGACATAACAAACAGCGTTGCGTCGCTGTTGCTCTCCTTAGCGTCCTCCTGTAGAGTAATTCGAGCTACAAGAAGAACAAAATTAAAGTACTATTATTTAAAAAAAACTGATTGTAGGGATCATTGCAAACACTTACCATGTTCCTCGATGATATTCCTCAGACAGTATACATCGCGTGCACCGCATTCCACCAAGAAAATTCCGACGATTTTTATCACAGCACTAGATCGTTTAAAGTATCTCTGATAAAAATCGGCTATCAAGCGGTATAGCGTCAACAAGCAGCGCAGCTCGCGTCGCAGCCTCTCATCGCACATCCGATGAACGCGCACATACCACTCGTGGGTACGCTTCCTCTGCACAGGTAGGTGGCGAGTCTTGAGCGCGTTGGCAGCGCGCAGGATCGCATCGCGAACTTCGATTGTAGCACTGGACATTTCTGCGACACGTGGTAAGCTGGCTCTCTCAATGACACGCATTTCGAGAGACTGATGACTGCGCTAGCGTACGGAGGAGTTTTATAGACGGCTGAGGGTTGATATGAAAATATCATGCCTTTCTTAGGAGTGACTTCATCGAATAACAGGATCGCAAAGCAGAAAAACGTTAAAGAGAGGTATTTGTTTTAAAACAGCGCATATTACAGTCATAGCTGAGAAATCTAGGCTGCCAGCAGTGATCGAAAGAAATAAATCCAATACGGTACTCGTTGTTTGCGCTTTAGGCACATAGCAGTCATAAACCTTAGGCGGATAGCGAACGTCTCACAGAATGGGTATCGCCACCGCTAAATCCGGTGACGGGGATCAAACAGTTTTTTATGACTCTATAGCTGATTCTTTTTAATCTCTCTTACCGGGCACATGTAATCTCTTTATAAACAGTTTACACTTGTTCTCAAATGTCTAGTGGAGATTCGATGATTCGTTCTCTGCTTAGTTTTGAAAACTAATCAGTTGGCGATAATAAAACAAAGTCTGAGTCTATGATCACACGATACTTCCTGGAGCTGATTCGCGCGACATTAAGAACCTTTCTTTCGCTCTCACCCGTGTTACGTCCAGATTACAAATTTTTAATTACAAAATCTAACACAACAATACAATTACATGAATTCCTACCTGAATTGATAATGGAACTTCACGATACGTGAAAGTTATAATAATTTAAATGATTAAATGAGTGAATGATAGGAAATCCCTTTTGGCTACCGCGGACGCGGTCATTGCCTACCGGGGAAGGGAGCCGGATACAAAGTCACTTAAACTATACATTATTTCTTTTAAATCGACACACGTTTATTTCTATGAAAAGAGAAAAGTACCTTAATGTGTAAGTGTGCGTGGTTGTTTGTATATATGTGTGAAGAGATTCTTGAGTGTTTGCAGCTGTCAATCCTTGGCGCCTTCCAGCCTAGGCTCGGTGGTCCAGGTTACAGCGGTGGCTAGATGCACTTAGATGTGACGGCTCGTCCTTTCGATATGCGCAGTGTAGATCGCAGGGAGTCCACTGCCTCTGTTGCTTCTTCTTTTCAGCAGGGGGGTGATATTCGGAAAGATGCCGATAGATGCACTTGCTCGACTGTGCGACTAAGTCCGATATGCTCTCTATTTTTAAACGTACGAGTAGCGTATAATGTGTGATACTTGTTTTTTTACGAATGGTCTGGCGACGAGCAGAGTAACTTTCTGCGATAGATTTCGGATATTACTGACGCTGCTTGCCCTTTGCTCCCGGGCTTTATATACTCGCATATCCCCTTGTTTTTCTCGGGCTAGCGATTTCCATATTGGGTCACCTCACTATTTTGTATTTTCCTCTCTCAATTTTAAGGGAATCGTAGCAGGTCAAGTCATAAACATCATAGTTTATGACTACCACTTAAGAATTTGTCTCTTTTAGAACTCTCCCGCGGTCTCTTTTTTTACTGGAGATCGCACACGTGTTTCCAATGGATTTCCAGATCGTCGAATATTGCGCCTCGGTTTCTTTCTCTCCTCGCTAGTTTTTTTCTCATAGTTGTGCTCATTTTTCCGCGGTGGTTTGTTGGCGCATTGCGTGGAAACAGCTCCCCCGTTCTCGTGCTTCGTAATTCATGGCTCTCCGTTTAAAAATACGAATACGCGGTTCTTATGAAGTTATCATTGAATCTAAAATATCCCTTAGCGTTTTTATGGCATTTTGAATTTATTGCGTGGTTCGTTGGAATATAGCCTATTTTCGTGAAGGCGTCGCTCGCACGTATGAGCGAATCTCTCTCTCTCTCCCGTTTTTTTTTCTTGGGTGCCGCTTGTACGTATGAGTGAATCTTTCTCTCTCCTGGTTTTTCAGATCCACTTCTTATGTGCCGCTTGCACTTATGAGTGAATCTCTCTCTCTCTCTCCTGGTTTTTTTTGTCAGCTCCACTTCTTGAGTGCTGCGATGACGTACTAGTGAGTAAGTGTGTGCGTGTGTGTGTGTGTGTAGATATGATATGTATAGCAATCGTAGTGTTTTGGATGCGTAATGGAATCGGTGATTACATTACACCCGTCTCCGATTTTTTCTGATAAGCCCACGACGCTCAAGTAGCTCAAGTATATACTAATAATCCAATCCGAGTCTAGCGTTACCAACACTCTCGCAGTCTTAAGACAAAGAACGTCGTTAAAAGGCAAATAGTGGAGAAGTGCGGTCACCCTCTAACTACATACAGAAATTTTTTCCCAACGGCTCTTACGTTTATGATACGGCTTGCACCGACCAGTCCGCTCTGAATCCCTACAGAGAGCATACTGGTGGCCACCATCAAGGCAGAATTGAAGAAATTAGCAGTTTAACGCGATGCGCTTCTCGCTAATATCGAAGCTAAAAAACGTGCAATGGAGAAGCTGAACAGCCAGCTCGAGCGCTACTCGAGTTCTCCGGCGGGTCAGTTTGTGCCGATAAACGTGAAGTATAGAATACGCATCGTCAACAGTTCGGAGCACGACTTATGGCAGTCGTGTTGGAGGTGCCTTCTATTTCATCCTGGGACGGGCAGGGCAAAGAGCAGAAAAAAGGTTTTACGTGGGAGGAGAGACAGTCTCTCATGGGAAGCAAGGAGCCAAGAAAGCAGAACAATCAGTCGTCATTTTCAACCAATACTTTCTCGTATCCAGAGAAAAGCGGTTATAATAATCTGTCTAAAAAATCCTCCTCCTTCTCCTCCTCCTCGTTACAGAATCAAAAATCCTTTTCCACAAACACATTTCGAAAAAGACGGCTGCAGCAAGCTGAAACGTTAATTGCGATAATACATATTTCAAAAAACAATCGGACTTTTTCAGGGCCATCATATAAATTATATGCGTGAAACAATCTCTTTCTTTACAGCGCAGATAGAATCAGAGCCGGCGCGAGGGCAATAAAATACTAACTGCAGGTATACAACAGGTAGACGGCAGCTTTGGCGGACGCGCGCGAGTATGGCGTAGAGAGGGGAGAGAAAGATTAGATTAGATTAGATTAAATTTATTGTTAAGGCCACTGGGTATAACCCTATACAGCCCTGAGTGCAATATACAAAAGTAACAAAATAATTTTTTCTTTATAACAAATAAGCGTAAAAATTCGCATTAACAAACAATAGTTTCGCTCAATATTAATTAAGTCGATGCTTACAATCAACGCATAGAGCTTAGCTGGATTAAGTGACTAGCCCTTGACTAGTGTCTGCGCAGTTTCTGTGTAGAGTCTGTACCAATAATAGTATAACAAATAACGCAGTAATAATAACAGAAACTCACGCATTAATTAAGGCATATTCACGAGATCGTTAAGTACATTATATGGCACGCTGCTGTGTGGAAGCGGGTTTAGAGCAAGGCTCGCATTACAATCAACCCTGGAGAGCCACTGCTCAACTTCCTGGCGCATCAGGAACTTGCGAACGGAATTCTTAAAACTAGCTAGTGAGTACTCAGTAAACACTATACTATGACTGCTCAATACATTGAGAAAACTTGAGGCAGCATAATGAAAGGAGCCCTCGATTGCATCCGAGTTTGCTAGAGGGATAATGAGAGGCGCTGGAGGTCGTCGAGCTATGGCACGTCTGTCTACAGCATCAGATGTTAACCTAAACAAATTTGCCAGGTACATTGGCCGACCAGATATGAGCACCGAGCGAGCAAGTGTGGCCATGAATAAAAGACGCCTATCGTCAACCGTCAACCATCCAATCGCTAGTCTATAGGGCGTCATGGCAGCCCTCCAAGGAATGAATCCATAAACAAAACGGACACACTGATTGAGCAATCTATGAAGTTTTAGATTTAGCTCCTTCGGCAGGTCATTGTAAACTACACACGCGTAGTCAAAATGAGGAAATATAAGAGACTCCACAAGCCGCTGCCTGAGACTACGAGACAGCGCATGCCTGTGAAACCTGATAGAATAAAGCGCCCCATTCACCCTGCTAGAGATCTGAGAGACATGACGAGTCCAGTTTAGCGTTGACGTCAATTGGACACCCAGATCCTTAACATGGCTAGAATATTCAATATCAACACCATCAATCTTTATCACTGGCAGAGAAGCCAAATCAAGTCTGGAAATGAGGGGCTGGCTACCCAAGATCATCAGCTTGGTTTTTGCTGCATTCAGACAAATCATATTCTTTCGTGCCCAATCCGAGACCCGTGATGCATCACCCGCTAACATGCCAATGTGTGTATCTAGCTCGTTGGGTGAACAGTGCAAGTAAATGCGCGTATCGTCAACGTAAATGCCATGCTTGGCAAAGTGAAGAGAAGACGATAGATCATTAATAAAGATCGAAAAGAGAAGCGGTCCAAGAACGCTACCCTGCGGAACACCTGCAAATGTCTCTATTGGGGCAGATGTTGACATATCATCTCTCCTGACAACTTGAGATCTGCCCATCAGATAGCTCGCAAACCACTTGATCACACGATCAGAGCAGTTCAGGGCTCGAAGCTTGTGAAGAATAAGCTTGTGGGAAACAGTGTCAAAAGCTTTAGAAAAATCAAATAGAATTAGTAGGGTAAGTTTCCGCTTCCCCATCGCTATCCTCACCTCCTCTGTAAACCCCAGAAGCGCGGTCTGTGTAGAGTGATACGGTCTGAAGCCAGACTGTTGCGCATCAAGAAGATCGTGCAAGTTCAAGTACTCGAATAGCTGCTCATGGACCAACCGTTCAAGAAGCTTAGAAATCTCCGGGAGAAGAGCAACTGGTCTTGTATCAGACGGAGAAGTTGGCGGGTGCACTTTGGATAGAGGAGTAATCGACGCCTGCTTCCAGCAGGCCGGAAAGATTCCCTGCTCAATCGAACGGTTGAACATTTCCACCAGGTAAGGGCGTAGCGCCGGATAAGCGATACGTAGCATCTCCGTTGATATGGAGTCAGGACCTGTGCAATTCTTCGAAAACTTCGCAAAGACCCGGTCAACATCCGGTCCAGTAATAGGAGAGAACTCAAACAAGCTGGGTAGGTCACTCCGAAGTGGGCGATTAGCTGTGTCAGTAATGTCTGATGGTTGTAGGGGGGACGTCGTGCGCGAAACATTTGCATAGTGCAGATTCAGCTCATCTGGACTAAAATACTTTAATGGCGAGGGAGGTTTCGATGCTGAAATATTCATCCGCTTTAGTACCTTCCACGCCGCACTGGGGTCCGGGTTGGACTCGAGCAAAGTCGAGTAATAGCGGTTCTTTTCAGAGTCAATAGTGTTGCTCACCCGAGATCTTAAAGCAACGTAGCTTACTCTATCAGCACGAATCCCAGTGGAAGAAGCTCTATGGTAAGCCGCGCGTTTGGCATCCATGAGCATGCGGATGTCATGCGAGATCCACGGTTTGTTACGCGTGCGAAGAATCACTCTGTGATATGGGGCGTGAAGGTCATAGGTTGCACCAAGCCTCTGTGCGAGGGATGCAGCCTGTGATGAAAGATCCTGCGTGGATTGAGTACTTTCATTAACAAACGGCTCAACCGGAAAGACATCCTTAAACCTAGAGGCACAATCGTCAAGAAAACAACCAAGGTCGATTCGTTTGAGATTACGAATATGTATCTCCTTATTTCTAGTAGCCAGCGATGGGAAATTATACTCTAATGAGATCAGATCATGACCGGCCGCAAGTGGCGTGTCGGTCTTAAAATATGAACGCACTACATCTGTGGATGGAACAATAAAGAGGTCCAGCCAGGTACTACAACAAGTACCGTCATGCCTCAAAATATCATGCGTTGGTTCAGACTGGACTAGAGTTAGGTTCTGTTCCGAAAGAATGTTGTTGAAGTACGTAGAGTCTGCATGAATACGGTGCATTGGAAAGTTAAAATCACCCGTAATAAAAACATCTGTATTGCTTTTCCGCAACTCCGCCAGCAACTCAAAAAGCTCGACTGGATATGCTGCATGAGGTCGGTGGTAGACGACGACAAGAAGCATCTTAACTGAACTATGCTTAATCTCAACAATAAGGTATTCGGGCTTATTGTCGAACTGATGGTTGGAGCTGGCCGAAATCTTAGCCTTGTAGCAGTCACGAATGTAAAGGGCAACCCCTCCACCCTCTTTACCAATCCTATCCTGCCGCAAGAAGCTATACCCATCTAGCTCATACGGCAGATCTGGGACTCCAGGAGACAAAAAAGTTTCTGCGAGAGCAGTAGCATCATATTCAGCGTTGGACGACAGGAAACATTCGAGTTTGTTGAAGTTAGCGGAGATGTGGTTAATGTTACTGTGGCAGACTCTAAAAAAAACTCTTGACGAAAAACCCGATATTACCGGTTGAGCTACGATATCTCATTGAGAAGAAGAGCGTTGTGAGACGTAAGGGCTAAGTGAGGCTAAATCAGCTGCCGAATTAATCCTCACAAATTCAGCCTTCTGGTGAGCACGCATGCAGACAATGAGGTTTCTAACCACCGGTCTCTGATAATTGAGCTCTCTGGCTCTCACAAGGGCTAATCGAAACAGGTCGAAAACCGGTTGGGGCCACATGGGCCGCATAAAAACCTGCTTGTCACCGCCACTGCTAAATATGGACTGAGCCGATTTCCCTTTCAGGAGTCTAGCCTGGGAAACAATCGTGTTGCGGACCATGGGAGAAACAACCTTCACAACTACAGAAATGAACTCGTCACTTCAACCGGCAACGTCAGAAACACCTGCCCGAGAAGATGGTAAGAGTCTGGACGACAAGACGAAGTTCAGATTCTGAGCATTGTTGGTTGCCGCAAATACTCGCTGAATGGCATCAGCATGATTGACAGCGAAGTCTTTCGGGATGCCCCCAAGGCGTATCTCACACAAGTCGGTTAAAAGGTCTCTAGTCTCGCGGGCCTTGTGCGCTGTTTGCAGTTCGTCCAGAATCTTGCGATCCTCCGCACGCGAAGTCTCCAGCTGTTCAATGCGACCTGCGAGATCGTCCAGCTTCTTGTCCACCAAAGCCACAAAAGGCTCAAACATGACCTTCAACCAAGACGCAAACCAAGCCGGCATCGACGCGTCACCCATAACTGAAAGCTGAGATGTTTTGTCACAAGCAAGTTTTGCAGGTTGCGACGAGCCGGGTGATGGTGGCGAACGAGTGTCAGCAAGACGTTTACGGGGGTGCGCAGTAGCCGTACCGGAGGTGGTTGGAGTTCGCGACAAAGAATCACGAGAAGAAGCGGAGGCACCCTCTGAATCAGTACGATCCACTGTGGGTGAGGCAGAAACAGACGTAAATGGGGACTGGTTCCTAGAACACGCGGCACAGTAGTGGTTAAATGTGTTCCACAACTACAAGCCCTTAAGACAACCGGTATGAAAAACGCTTCCACACAGCTTACACTTTTTGTACGATTTCGAACCGCGCTTAACAGATTCGCTACATGCAGAACACACACGCTCACTCATACCTTATACACTACTTACACTAATCACTTAAAAATAGCATAATTAACTAGACTTAACTAAATTGTAGCCAGAAATCGAGAAAGCGCCTTCTCCTCTCTGTCGTAGTGCTCTGCAGTGTTGATGTGGCCTCCTACAGTGCAAGACGGGCAGCAGCACCAAGATTGACGTAGCAGTGCCAATCTAACTCTTTGAATATCCCGCGTCGATCAGCGAGTCAAAGTGCGCATGCGCCAAAACGTGCGCGATGAGCGTGGAAGTTGAGCAGTGTCACCAACTTGAAGACCGTCTCACTGAATGTCACTGACCTGCCATGCCGTGATGATGAAGAGAATGACTGCCAGAACTAACCTCAAATGTGGAATACCAGACAAAACAGGACTCCCTGGCTTAAAATATCGCGATCCGTGCCGAAAATGCTCGCCGAGGTAAAGCCAGCAGGAGTCCAGAATGTCTGAAAGCAGAGACAACTCACGAGGAGTGCAAAAAACGGTCAAACAATTGTTCGTTAGAGGAGCAATGCAAAGTACGTCTGGTTACACTTACAGAGAGAGAGAGAGAGAGAGAGAGAGAGAGAGAGAGAGAGAGAGAGAGAGAGAGAGAGAGAGAGAGAGAGAGAGAGAGAGAGAGAGAGAGAGAGAGAGAGAGAGAGAGAGAGAGAGAGAGAGA